>CAUIVZ010000009.1:12595321-13195321 GCA_961763995.1 Juglans cinerea
CTTTGAATTAATATAAATAATATAGTTATTATAAATACATAGAGTTAAGAGAAATTTTAAAAGAACAAAAATCAAGTCAAGTTCATGAGCTACAACCTTACTTACAAATCTTGGGTCTTTTGAGGCTGCCCAAATAATGTAGAAGTCTTGGGATTCCTCTCATGAGACTTGTTAAAATACACACGAATAGAAGTCTACAAATATAAGAGCACTGAAGTCTTTTGAATATGATGTATATTGGTTTGTCAATACAGATAGGGAACTACAAGCATTCAAGTTGTTTCACTTTCACCCATGTTATGTTGGCAATAATAGATCATGAATAATAAAGTATGATTTTCTCTTTTCAAATGAGAAATTCATATTTATTTTCAAAATTAAGATTTTAAAAAAGAAAAATAAAACAATTGACTACATAAGATATAATAGATTTAGGATCTGTACTTATTTTGACCTTTAGAAACTTTTCGAGTTAAAGAAATCTAAACAGCTCAACTCAAAAGCTCTTAAACTGATTTACAGATTTATTACTTTTTACAAATCTTTCCAGATTTCAGCAGCAATTCATATATAAAACTTTTATCCATGATAGTAATCTATGTTCCCTGACTGCCTCCCTGAATGAAAGACCAGCAGAGATCCTGAATTAAAAAAAGAAAAGAAAAGAAAAGTTTAGAGGATCATCATCTCAAGAACTGAAAGAGAAGATAAAGAACAGGGCACAAAGTACAGAGGAACAAAAAACAGAGAAGAAAAATAGAATTTCATTTCTGTTATGAGAGCAACTGGGTTTGGCATACGCTTCATTAGATAGGGCGACGCGTGCAGCAAGACTCGAAATTTGAAAGTTTAATGCCGAAATTAAGTGAATTAAAATGTGCACTTTTTTCAAGCAATTTTGTCAAAAACATTATTAGCTGTCTGCAGTCTTGATTTTAGACGCTTGATTGTAGAGTACAAGTCTGCAGATTGGAGTTTGGAAAAAAGTTTTCCAGATTTCCTTTGGAATAATGTGGGCACAAAAGGATTGGAGAAGATTATAAATTATGATGCTTGATTCTTATATGATATATATTAATTCAAATTTTCTTATTCTTGTTGAACAAGAAACTATAATATTTGTGTTGTCCCTTAGATATGTATATATTTACTTCACCAAGTTTTTTCTATAATGTTAATTCAACAATACTACTGCAGGTACACGGGTGGTCGTCGTTGTGGGTAGTTGAATTTGAGCCGATGGTCGTCGTTGTGGGTAGTCAAAACTGCGCCGGTGGTCGTCTCACTTATTCTTGAGATCGCATCTGGATTTATTAGCTCTTCTGAAGACACAGTGTAAGGCCCAGATTCTTCATCAAGTGGCCCGGACCTGGTGTGTAAATGGCCCAGCCATTTTAGTGTTTAGTAAGAGCCCCGAACGACGTCGTTTTTGGAGGTGAGTGTTTCTTCTTCAACTTCCGTTTCTTTCTCTCCTTTCTTTCCGCATTTCTCTGCTTCAGTTCAGTTTCTTCCGCACCTCTCTCTCGCATGTCTCTCTTTTTCTTTTTCGGTTTCATTCTCTTTTTTCTTGTTGCTGCGTTAGTCTGTGAGTTCCGATTCTCTGCCCAAGTTTCCTCAAGTTCGGTTTCTCTCTTTCGCTGCACTGGTTTAGGTTGCCGGTTACTGCATTCCTCTGTTTTCTCTCCTTTATGCATTTCGGTCCTTCCTCTGCAAGTCAGCGAATGGTACCTCTCATCCCTCCATTTTCGACTGGTAAGGGTTTCTTTCTCATCCCTTTAAGTTTCGGTTTCTCCTACTGTAACCGTGCGGTTTCTGCTTCTTAGTATTGGGTTTGTTTTATCTTCATTTTCTGCAGTTTCTATTTTGGCCGTGAGGTTTGGGTTGCGTTTTGTGAATCTGGGTGTTGTGCATGGTGAGTCTTCGGGTTTGTGTGTTCCGTGTAGTCAGTGAAGCTTTTGCTGGAGATTCTTGTTGCCGTAGGTAAATTTTCTTGCCTTTGTTTCCCGCACACACTCACACACAGTTACACTTCCCCTCATTGAATTTTTTTGTGGGTAATGGTTTCATTTCTAGATTAGTTTAGTGGGCGGCTCTTTGGGCTTTTCTTGGTATCATGAATTTCTTGTGGTGATTTGTCCTAGGTTTGAATTATTTGAAGTTACATTGTAGTGAAATTGTTGGATTAGTAGTTGAGAAAATATTTAGAAGTATCGGTTTATATTTCCTGTTATGGAGTTGTGAATGGAAGGAAGTGTGCTTTGTGAAGTGTTATTTGATTTGGAATGGTGGGTTTTAATTATTTAGATGGAGGTTGTGATATTTTCTTTTAATACTTAGTTTATATATTTTTTTATGAATAGGTGACGAGATTGATAGAGGTCAATTTCAAGGTATAGATAATACGCTGCAGGAGTCAGGTAAGCGGGGTTCCTATGCTGGGTTTCATACAAGTTAATAAGACTGAGGTTGATTTTATGAAAAACTTGCATAATTTGTGTTGTGTTGGGAACTTGTGAAAACAAAGATCAACCTCGGTCACTATCCTGCATTATTCATGAAATCTGTGTGAAAAAGAGAAAGATATGTTCTGACATGCATTGTGTAGACATGAGCTAAATTCTGTCATGTGGTTTCTGAAATCTGAAAAAAATGAGCGATATTGAGAATATGAAAAGTTGTGCATTGATTTAGAAAGATGTTCTGGCTTTTGTGTTCAGTGTGTGTAAACTGTCTGATTCTGTTTTGGTACTCTGTATGACTTTGATATAACATCTGAAAACCTTTGGCATGGTGTACTGGTTTTTTGTATCTGACTCTGTCTCTGCTTTGCTCTGCTCTGCTCTGTTATGCTCTGCTCCGTTTGGGTTGGTACCAACTTCTTTGTCTCTGAGTGCACCCACTTAGGAAACAAAGTGGTTTTATTGTGGTCTTTCCTGTGTGCACACTCGGGGCTCCGAGAAGAATAAAGGAAAGATTTCACCTCTGTCTCTGCCTGGTTTGGCCACCGGGGTTAGCACAACCCTACCACGGGGGTGAAACATGGTCTCTGCTCTGTTTTGATCTAATGATGATACTCAGTTTATGTTATGCCAAAGTACCATGGGTTTTACTTGTTTTAAAACCATCGCTCTGTTATTTTGAAAATATGTTCTGTTCTGTTCTGCATGATAACTCTGAAAAATATTTTGTTCTGCATACTCTACTTTATAAATGCTCATGTTTGCACGCTAGACATATGATTTCTGCTTACTGAGTTGTTGATAACTCACCCCCTATCATTATAATATTTTTCAAATGATGTGGTGAGTCCAAATGAGGACCTGGATTAGAATGCTGTTTATGTTTAAGCTGAGGTGATGTTGGTAGAAGAAGGACTTCTGGTGTTTCTAGTCTTAATGTCTTTGAATTTTATTTATGTCTTGAGTTTAGTAAGATTTATGAAATATTTAGTTGGTTTGTTATGATTACCGAGAGGTTATGGACCCCTTTGAATTATTATTATTGCATTAAAGATTGTGTGGAGTTTGTAATGAAATTATTGAGAAGATTTGAGATTGTTTTCATTTATGAAGTTTTTGGAGATTATTCTTTGGATGTGTTGGGAGACATGTTTATGAGTGACAAGTAGTAATTCTCTAAGCCACCCGGGTTTGGGGCGTTACACACAGGTGGGCCTGGTTATTCTCAGTTGACTTTTCTCCCAATGTGTCCTGAATCAATCAGATTTTCCAATGGTTATTCACATTTCTTTGCATTATTACTCACTCAGTAGGCAAAAATAATCTGCTTGTTTTCTATGTTTCCTTTTTGCTACTTTTCTGAATACTCGATAGAGAAAGGCTTGTTACAGGCCCTAAAAAATTTCAGCTTTCCTGTCCATACACTTGCTAAATGTGCGAAAATCATACCTGTTATGGTGAGTTAATTGTGCATTTAAGAAATTTTACATGCAACTATGAAGTGCGTACGTCGCATAATCAATTTGAAAAAGAGTGGGATCTATTATTAAAAAATTAATTTTTTTTAGGTATGTCTCATGCTTTATTCATCTTTTTCAAAACGATTATGCGGCTTTTACACAATTTAGAATTAAAAATATCTTTTCTCTTTATTTATTATGGTCTCCTACTGCTTCAGCTTGCTCTGTTCGGTGCGGTGGGGTTGTTTTTTCTGCTGGGGAAGTCAAGTTTGATCTTTCGTGTTTCGGGAGTCTCAGCAACGCTCTGTTTCATTATTGCCCATGTGGAGGGATGGGTAAGCGGGGTTTCCCAACCACGGGTGCAAGTAGAGTTTCTCTTCTTCTACGTACGTTGTCATATTAGATTATGCAACATTATGTCTAGTTTTTTACTTTTTTCTCTTACTTTATTTTATTTTATTTTTTTACTCATGCAGAGTGCAGTAAGGTAGAGAACCTTTCTTTGAAGCAATAAGCTTCATTTGCTATATTAGCATCACACTATTGAATGAATTTCCCATGATTTTGACATGATTATTTGTAGGGGCATATAGTGGTCTCTGATTGCATAAAACAAACCTCTTTGACATATCATTTTCTTCCTTTCTGAAACAGACAACTGGTGCTGCTAGCTATTCAAAATTTGTGAGCCGTGAAATGAGCAAAGCTGAAGCACTTTTGAAGGTTTATGATCATATTTTGTCAACATTTTGCTAAGTTTGGTTTTATTTTCTTATCATTATTATACTAAAAAAGTCTTACTCAAGTTTACATGTATTTATTATTCAGGTTATACTGTCCACATTTGATTCAGTGGCGGATACATATCAAGCATTGCTACCAGAGGGCACACCAATGGAGTTTCAGCGAATTTTTGAGCTTAAGGTTTTGGTCTATTCTTGCTGTTTGATATAGGGTTTAGTCATACTAGATACTGCATGATCGGTTAATTGTCAAGCTCAAAAACATTGGATGGATATAGATCAAGACTGTGAGATGTGACTCGATAAATCTACTAATGGACTGGTGAAAATGTTGAGGTTTTCTGAAGCATTGAGTCTAAGATAAATGAAAGTCACTATTCAAACCCGTTTTCAACACTTGAAATTGTGTGCCCCATTATCTGCTAATGATGCTGGATAGGCACCTTGGATACGATGTCTGATAAATTTTCGTATGTCAGTCTTCTTTTTAGCTCTCACTAACCACAAGACATCTAGCATTGCCACTCCAGAGAAGGGGTGCCTTTGAAACGTTCATTATAGCTGCCCAACAGAATTGTGTCATGGGTTTGTCCATTATTCCTACGTGTCTTCTGAATAATTGAGCAAGTTAATCATGGATAATGAATCTTGGCATCTTATGAAAGAACATACTAGTTACTGCATGATCGGTTAATTGTCAAGCTCAAAAACATTGGATGGATATAGATCAAGACTATGAGATGTGACTCGATAAATCTACTAATGGCCTGGTGAAAATGTTGAGGTTTTCTGAAGCGTGGAGTCTAAGATAAATGAAAGTCGTTATGCAAACCTGTTTTCAATGTTAGAATATTTTAAATATGGGCTTCATTTGATTGCACATTTTATAAAACGGGTTAGACATATATATATAGCTCACAATGATATTTTGTTTTAACCTACTAAGTTGAGTGATCATTTGGGGTTTATTGCACCTTAGTAATATAGGATTATATCCTATTTATATTGTGGTATAATTACGTATGTAGGCCTGGAAAACCAAGGGTCTTGATTATGGAATTTTTATAGACCCATATTAATTTGAGTCCTTATTGGGTGGACTCTATTAGTTTTCATTTATAAGAGGCTAGGTCCCTCCTCTCCATATGTCCATTGGCTTGCCCCATTGATAGCTGATAATTTGTGAGGAGCAAGGAGGAGAAGATCTGCCTATATGCATTCTGCAAACATGGTTTCCGTAGGTATATTTTCACCATTTTCGTTTTCAGCATTGCTATCTTAGATTTTGATTTCTAGCATGTATTTTCATGTATTTTTATATTTGGTATCAGAGCCACCATGCTAGGATTAGAATCTCTCGTTAAGAATGCGATGATGCAGTTTTTGTTGTTCTATTTTCGGTTTTATTTTCTTTATGCAAATCAATCGCTCAGAATGAAATGTGTAGGATTTATTTGCTGTAAATCTTCAATCTGGTTGGGTTTTTATTTTCTCTTCATTGCTTCCGCAACTTTACTGTTATGGTTTCACCATTTATATTTTTGTTTTAATTTTCGGAACCATTTTTGGGCAAGAAAATCGTATTACATAATCGATTGATCAAACTCATATCAAAATCGGTTTTTTGGAATGCTATTTACTTGTTTTAGATGTGTTTAATCGATGCTTTGTTTCGGTTTTGAGTTTTTACAAAACTAGGGTTAATACCCATTTCAAAATTTGATTAATCTTCCTTAAATATAGATACCCATTGTTTTAAAACATCATATATGTATTTTTCGGGCACTATATATTGTTTCCCCTAAATTAATTTTAGTTTTTGATCCAAGAATTGCAAGAAATTGAGAAAAATCCGTTTAAAAACCCGTAGACCCGATTTTCAGACCCGCAACCCGCTTGCAGACCCGGCTGGAGGTTGAAGATGAATTCACCTCCAGCCAGAACGTTGCCCACGCGCAGCAGGCGGCGCGTGTAGCACAGTGAACAATGTTTTTTCTGGTTTTCTTTTTCCAGTATTTATGTACTCGCCCTATTAAATCTTTATATATTTTTTGAAAAATTTTTGTAACATCATAAGACACTGTTTTATATTTTTGAATATTATTTACACATTTTTCTGTGGGCTACAGTGTACTGAATATTATAATATTTTTTGTGGTGAATAGTCAGTATCTTATATGATCTGTGCATATGTGTACTCTCTCTTTCAACATGTTTTGGATGCATGTTATTTTTGTGACTTGTTATAAGTATTTTGTATATATATGCTTTCAAAATTCATATTTAATTTTAGACATATCTGTTGTCTTATATGTTTGATCTATTCACACTGTTTTAGTATCACAATCACATTTGAATTCTAACTTTGATTGCATCAAGTTGATGATTATTATTATCATTTTATGATTGTAATTCATGGGCATTCAGATTATCCTTATTTTTCCTTTAAATAAAATTTTTGAAATATTCGTGGGTGGTAGCCACCAAAGTGGCACACTCATTGATATTTATAAATAAATAAATAAAAAGGATATCTTTGTTTTTCTAATTTATTGCACAAAATATCTTGCCCAAAGGTGTTATTGTGTGTGACATTTTAGAAAATGGTGTAAATTAGTTAATGAGATTACATTAGTCTAGAAATTTCCATCTGCCTAAAGGTGATGGTATTTTGAAACTGATGTGATTTTATTAATTAGTTTTGTGATATGTTTTAAGAGTACCTTATAGCATGTTGTTTAGTCAGCCCAAAGGTGACTTTACAATGATGTACCAAGGCTCTTACCGTAATGAAGCTCATATGGTTCCGAGCTTAATTATGGATTGTCTAATTAATAGCTCATATTAATTAGAAAGATTTGATATCATCTATTGACTGCATGCTATCTGTTTGGATGATAATTAAATAAAATGTACTATTTCATGTTTCCACAGTTTTGAGTGCCTCCTCTATTTCAAGTCAATTATCTGCTATTGAAACTTTGACTGGGAATAATTATGTGAGATGGAAACGAGACGTATAAATTGCTCTTGGTCTTTTGGGATTGGATTTTGCCCTGGAAGACGAACTTTCAAAACCTACTGATAAGAGCACTGCTGAATATGTGGCTGAATATCAAAAGTGGGATAGGGCAAAAAGACTTTGTTTAAAGATCATCAAACGTTCTATATCAGATTCCATTATGGGAGCTATTCTTGACAATGATAGTGCTAAGCAATTTTTGGGTGCCATAGGACAAAGGTTTGTTGAATCCGATAAAGCTGAAACTGGAGACCTGATGGATAGACTGATGAGTATGAAATATGATGGTTCTAGTGGAGTTAGGGAGTACATTATGAAAATGATACATATATCCTCTAAGCTAGAAGCCCTCAAAATTCCCATTGCTGAGCCTTTTCTGGTTTATCATGTTCTTAATAGTCTTCCTAGCCAATTTAATCAGCTAAAGGTAGCTTACAATGCTCAGCGAGATAAATGAGATTTAAATGATTTGATAATAGTATGTGCCCAAGAGGAGTGTAGGATGCATCGTGAGACTGTTGAAACTGTGCAATTAGCTTTTCAGCCACAACAAAACAAGGGGTCCTTTCATAATCATAAGTCCAAGTTCCACAAGAGAAATAAGTCACATCGAAATCAGCACAGTAAAAGGTTTGAAGGTCAGACTTCTGTGGTCCTAAAGAAACTATGAAGAAAAATGATCAATGTAAGTTTTGTAAGAGGAAGGGTCATTGGCAAAAGGATTGTTTTAAATTTAAAACTTGGTTGGAGAAGAAGAAGAAGAACTCGGCAGGTACCTCCTTGGCCTTAGTTTGTTTTAAGTCTTCTTTAGTAGATGTGTCTTTAAATTCTTGGTGGATAGACTCAGGTGCAAGTATTCATATTGCAAATTCCTTGCAGGGGTTCGTAAGCAAACGGAGGCCAAGTGAGAATGAAGTGAGCTTATGCGTTGGGAATGGAGTTCAAGTGAAGGTCGAGTTTATAGGAGTAGTAAAGTTATCTTTGGAGTCTGGTTTTT
This sequence comes from Juglans cinerea, assembly GCA_961763995.1. NCBI lineage: Eukaryota > Viridiplantae > Streptophyta > Magnoliopsida > Fagales > Juglandaceae > Juglans > Juglans cinerea. Next base: position 12,604,003 of record CAUIVZ010000009.1, read on the forward strand.
CTCTTGTTTTGGAGAACACAGTTTTTGTACCGTCAATGAGACGGAATTTGATTTCTATATCAAAACTTGATGAATCTGGTTTTTCTTTTAAGTGCGGCGAGTATTATGGGAAATATGATGAGTCTGGTCAAAACATGGGCGATTTTGCAAAATTTTTACAAGGGTGTGGAATAGTGCCTCAATACACCATGCCAGGAACACCTGAGCAGAATGGTGTCTCTGAAAGACGAAATCGAACTCTAAAGGACATGGTTAGGAGTATGATGAGCAGAACAAATTTGCCAGAATATCTATGGGGTGAAGCTTTGAAAACTGCTATGTATATTTTAAACAGGGTTCCTAGTAAAGTTGTTTTAAAAACTCCTTTTGAATTGTGGACAGGCCGTAAGCCAAGTTTGGCTCATTTCAGAGTTTTGGGGTGTCCAGCTAAGGTTAGGATTTATAATCCGCTTGAAAAGAAACTAGACCCAAAATCTACTCCTGGTTATTTTATTGGGTACCCAGATAGATCAAAAGGATATAAGTTCTATTGTCCTAATCGTGGCACCAGAATTGTTGAGTCCATTACTGCAAAATTTTTGGAAAATGATGTTGGTGTCAGTGGGAGTTCTGTATTGAAGGAGTTATTTGCTGATCCTAATCCAGTTGTTGTTCCAGTTCCTGTTGTACAGGAAAGAGCTGTTTCTCCGCCAATTGAGATTGTTAGTGAAGAACCTGAACAACAAGAAGAAATTCCAACAATAGTAGAGTCAGTTTCTGAGCCACAAGTCAGAAGATCTCAAAGAGAAAGAAGGTATGCATTGCCTAATGATTACATTGTCTATTTGTTAGAAAGTAATTTTAATATTGGGCATGTAGTTGATCCTGTTACTTTTAAGCAAGCCTTGACATGTCCTGAGTCAGATAAGTGGTTTAGTGCTATGGAAGATGAAATGAATTCTATGGAAAAGAATAGAGTTTGGGAACTTGTTGAACTTCCTCCAGATGCTAAAGCCATTGACAACAAATGGATTTTCAAAAGTAAATTAGACTCGAAAGGAAATGTTGAACGAAAGAAGGCAAGATTAGTTGCAAAAGGGTTCACTCAGCGGGAAGGCATTGACTATAATGAAACATTTTCACCAATTTCGTCTAAAGATTCTTTTAGAATTATCCTGGCACTTGTGGCACACTATGATTTGGAGCTTCATCAGATGGATGTAAAGACATCATTTTTGAATGGAGATCTTTATGAAGAAGTTTATATGAGACAACCTGAAGGTTTTGTTGAGAAGGGAAAAGAAAACTTGGTTTGTAAGTTAAATAAATCCTTATATGGCCTGAAGCAAGCATCTCGACAGTGGTATTTGAAGTTTGATGAGGTTGTAACTTCACTTGGTTTTGTTGAAAATGCAGTGGACCAGTGTATATATCGCAAGACCAGTGGGAGAAACTTTATTTTTCTTATTCTGTACGTAGATGACATTTTGCTTGCCAGCAGTGACTTGGGATTACTTCATGAAATAAAGAAAATGTTATTTGCTAATTTTGAGATGAAAGATCTGGGAGAAGCTTCTTTTGTGCTTGGCATTGAAATATGTCGTGATAGAGCTCGTGGTTTGTTAGGACTTTCTCAGAAAGCTTATATACGGCGTGTACTGCAAAGATTTGAAATGCATAACTGTGCACCTGGTGATATACCCATCATAAAAGGAGATAAGTTTAACAAAACTCAATGTCCCAGAAATGAACTTGAAAGGGAATCTGTAAAGAACATACCATATGCTAGTGCTGTGGGGAGTTTGATGTATGCTCAAGTTTGCACTAGACCAGATATTGCCTATGCAGTTAGTGTTCTTAGCAGGTTTCAGTCGAATCCAGGGCAAGAGCATTGGAAAGCAGCTAAGAAAGTTATGAGATACTTGAAGAAAACTGAAGGTTACATGCTCACATTCCAGCGTTCAAATCACCTTGAGGTGGTAGGCTACTCAGATTCTGATTTTGCTGGATGTCAAGATGATTTGAAATCGACCTCAGGTTATGTTTTTATGCTAGCTGGGGGTGCTATTTCTTGGAAGAGTGTTAAGCAAACTCTGGTGGCATCTTCTACTATGCAAGCTGAATTCGTGGCGTGTTATGGAGCTACTATCCAAGCTGTTTGGTTAAGGAACTTTATTTCTGAACTGAAAGTTGTTGATTCCGTCTCGAGGCCAATTACTATTTATTGTGATAATAGTGCAGCGGTATTCTTTTCAAAGAATAATAAAAGTTCTAGTGGATCCAAGCACATTGACATCAAGTATTTGGTGGTCAGAGATAGAGTTAAAGAAGGGCAGACAAAGATAGAGCATATTAATACAGAGGCGATGATTGCAGATCCTTTGACTAAGGGACTCGCTCCTAAAGTTTTTAAAACACATGTTACTAATATGGGTATTGTGGAAACTTTTGATGTTTTTGGTTAGTGGGAGTTACTTATGTAAAAGGAACTACGTTTTGGCTTGATCCCTTTACAGGGTACGTAGGCAACCCATTTGTTTTAGGGTGCAGCCCCTTTCCAATAAAAATAAATCTCCCCTATTCATACACTAATTTTTGAGCATGCATTTGGCTTATGTCTTTTATTATAATATCATTATGATATCGAGATATATGGGCAAAAGACATAAGATGAGTCTCTTTTAGAGACATATGGCTTCATTTTGGAGCATTATGAGGACTGATATGAATTAGCACAGCTTTTGATCACATTGGTGCTAAGTTCATACTACATACTACCACATTGGTTGGAGGATGGGGATCCATGTCGATAAGGATATTAGCATTTGTAGCTGTGGAGTAGTCTTACATCGTTTAAGTGGTGTAACGATTTCCATGTTCGATGTTGATATTCTTGTTGGACCGGATCATGTTTTCTAAGGTGCTATCATTTGAGCTATGTATTTGTGTGGCCACCTATGTAGTCGAACCCGAGAGTCATTTTTCAAACAAATTTTATTTTATAGCAATCAATGTTTGCCCAAGTGGGAGAATGTTAGAATATTTTAAATATGGGCTTCATTTGATTGCACATTTTATAAAACGGGTTAGACATATATATATAGCTCACAATGATATTTTGTTTTAACCCACTAAGTTGAGTGATCATTTGGGGTTTATTGCACCTTAGTAATATAGGATTATATCCTATTTATATTGTGGTATAATTACGTATGTAGGCCTGGAAAACCAAGGGTCTTGATTATGGAATTTTTATAGACCCATATTAATTTGAGTCCTTAATGGGTGGACTCTATTAGTTTTCATTTATAAGAGGCTAGGTCCCTCCTCCTCTCCATATGTCCATTGGCTTGCCCCATTGATAGCTGATAATTTGTGAGGAGCAAGGAGGAGAAGATCTGCCTATATGCATTCTGCAAACATGGCTTCCGCATGTATATTTTCACCATTTTCGTTTTTAGCATTGCTATCTTAGATTTTGATTTCTAACATGTATTTTCGTGTATTTTTACATTCAACACTTGAAATTGGGAGCCACATTATCTGCTAATGATGCTGGATAGGCACCTTGGATACGATGTCTGATAAATTTTCGTATGTCGGTCTTCTTTTTAGCTCTAACTAACCACAACACATCTAGCATTGCCACTTCAGAGAAGGGGTGCCTTTGAAACGTTCATTATAGTTGCCCAACAGAATTGTGTCTTGGGTTTGTCCATTATTCAAACTTGTCTTCTGAAGAATTGAGCAAGTTAATCATGGATAATGAATCTTGGCATCATATGAATTACATGAATTATGTGATGGTGGAGTTATATTAAACTGTTAAATGTTGGCAAAAATATGATGGAATTAAAGGTGTTTTTATTGTTGGCTAATACTGTGCTTTCCATGTGCAGGGTCTAAAAAAAGCTGATCGGCAAAGTGTACTAGATGACTTCAACAAACATGGGCCAGGGATCACACAACCCTCTATCATGCCATCAGTAGTCCCAGCGGCAGCTCCTGTGATACCCAATCCGGCTTCAATTGGACTAGTTGCTTCCCGAGAGGATGTGTTAACCAGAGCAGCTGCACTTGGAAGAGGTGCTGCTACAACAGGGTTGAAGAGGTTCCTTGCTTTAACAGAAGCTGCAAAAGATCGCAAAGATGGGCCCTTTAGAAAAGCCCTTTAATCCATGACCGCATTTGAATCCCAATTTTACATGTAATTTTGGTACTGGTGCCATTCGTTAAAAATACACCCCGCAGTCCCGCGCGCACGAGGGTGGGGTGTGGGGAGGGATTAGTTTCTCAATGGTTCATGTGAGGGGTTAAACAGAAATGATATGGACACGGGCCCGCATACCCACCCCTAGCTGCAGTTGCTGCCATCTAGATAGCAAATTTCACTATATGCATAGCAAATCCCATTTACCCTCTTAACGCTCTCACTATTTCTTCTCTCTTGTCTTGGCCGACCATCCCCTTCCCATATTTTGCCTGCACTTTCTACAATTTTCGCACCTCCCAAAACAATCTTTATATCTCAACTGGTGGAAGCTTGGAGAGAAGCCCTTCTAGCATTCCAAGTATCTCACTAGCCTTTTCCTAACATTTAGCCATTTATTTTGTGTTTAATGCTTTAAAGCAAGAAAGCATTATGTAAATTTTGAAAGCAAGCAAAATCTTGAAAAATGACCATGCATGCTATGGCCATAGCCTGTAAAGCAAGGTTTAAGGCATCCATCTGCGTAAGGAAAACTTCTAAGCGTGGATCTAACGCTTGCTTTGTTTACACAAACCATTTCATCCAATCATTACAACTTTATCAAATTTTCAAACGAAATATAATGAACAATTCAACATTTTCAAGTTTCAAAACAAGAATAATATTAAGAAATTATACTCTAAAGTTATTTTATTTAATTTTCAACTTTCATCTCATCTGTATAACCAAACAAGGCTTTATTGGCTAAACACGAGTTTTAAATATTGAAGCAAATATGACAAAGTCATACAATCTGAGTTTCAGATATTACATGTATATTGAGGCTAATGCATTCATGTGGGACTGGCATATAAGCTTGAATCTTATGGTATAAAGGTTGGAATCTTGTTTAGTACAAAATGTTTCAACCGTCACATGATAAGAAGGTTGGGGATTATTAAATCAGCATGCATGTACCTTTTAATGTTTGTAGCATGAAATCCCATAAATAAAACTTTCACATGATAATCTAGTAAAAGAAATCTCTTAATCCAAACATTTGTTCATTAGCACATTTAAAATATAATGGTCGAATATGTGCTATGCATTGTAAAAGCATAAATCATTTAAATGTAAAGAAAAATCTAAATCCTCTCTCTCAAAGACAAAGTCTCATTGTCAATGTCACCCTCCTGGACATCATCCTCGAGCCTTCCTCACTTGGGGTGGGAAAATATTTAAAAAATAATAATATAAATCGAATACTCAATAAGAACCACATCATATAGTAACCATAATTATAAACACAAGGTTTTCATTTAACTTCAACATTCTTAAGAAAAATTACCTTTAAGCATCCTTAAACATTAATCCTAAAGCCTTAAGAAGTATTGTTTTACCTCAACCATAGAAGCATAAGCATTTATTTAACCTCAATCATAAATTATTTGTTACCTTAATCTTATCATCAATGGTCGTTTATACACTGTTAACCCCCATGTGTTAGGGTTGGCCTCCTTTGCGATCAATGGTTTTAGCTGTAGCTAGTGGAATAGAACCGAACTTAAGAATGGGTAATCATTAGGTGCACCTCCAATTATGCATGCCAGCGTTTCCATTCATCCCAACCTCATGTTACCATCGTCCATCTCATATGGCCATTTCATTAACCTCATCAAACACATGCAGTCATACCATTCATTTTCTTTTCTTTATATTAACATTGCCTTACTTTTCATTCTTTAAAATAAACAGTTGTATAATATAATACTTAGTCACATCCGTCATGCAATCCTAAATCATAAAACATCTTTGATCAAACATGGAGTTCATAAAAATGGATAACAATGAAGAGCTCAAAAATACATATTTACCTTTGTAAAAACATTTACAATATAGATATACTTTTGGAAAAAGAAACTTTACAGTTTACTAAAACATTATGTGTAAAGAAGCTACTCCATCGAACTCAGTGGCTGGAACATACAATGGATTTGTGGTTGAGGATCATGGTGCCATGACGGTTGTGACGCCCCGACTCCCACGTATAGGGACGCGAGGATCATGACGTCGGGATGATGACAACATGGGTCACACATCCCAATGAAATATGCCCAAGTGTATGCAACATGCAAAAGTGCACAACAAAAGTCGCAGCGGATAATATAATAAGTCAACTAAGTACCAGAAATTTAAATACAAGTATCCAAAATAATTTACCTTTAAAAAGTTATACAGTCATCCCAAATATATTGCAAACGGCAATTACATAAATAAGGGATAAAATGAATCTCGACACACGAGAGCAATCCCAGATCGCTCTTCCAACGGAGCCAACCCCTAAGGCTCGCCATCCTCATCTGCATCACAATCTGCGATACCATAAACGGTACTGCAAGTAAGTAATAATCCAAACAACCCTCGAGATAAAAACGCATTAAAGCAACCAACTATTAGATCCCAAAATCTCATTTTTTTCCAAAAACGAGTATTTTTCCAACACACGCTAAAAATTCCATTTTTAGCCAAAACGTAAAATCCAACATTTTTCCAGAAAATGATTTACACAAAACCCAACCATTTATTGGACACTGTAGGCGGGACTCACAGGCGGGACTATACCACCATCTCTGCTTATCACCATCCCTACCGCATGCACCGTAGGCGGGAATCACAGGCGGGACACAACCACCATCCCTGCTTACCACCATCCCTACCGCCTGCACCGTAGGCGGGACTCTACCACCGTCCCTGTTTACCACCATCCCTACAGTTCCTTTCCACATAATGAATACATATCAGAGCACTGTAGGAGGGAATCACAGGCGGGACTATACCACCATCCCTGCTTACCGCCATCCCTACAGTCTCATTTCCTTTTTCTCAAACCAGTCAATCCAAACATTTCAAGCATACTCAAATCATTTCTCACATGAAAATCCCGTTTTCAAATAAACACATGAACATGCGTGCAATTGCAATGAATACAACACGACAACAATATCCAACAACTAACAATGTCAACACAATCCAATCACACAAACAACTTCATTCTCCAATCCATTCGACCCCCGTACTCCTCGGACTCAGTCCGACAAAACCAATCAATAATTCAATACAGTGTAATGAGTTAGTGCAAAAATACATTTAAATCACAAGAGTTCTTTGGAAAATACTTACAGTGCTATATAGCAATTTCCAAAGGATCACGGAAGTGCAAGAAGCGGCAACACAGTAACAGAACAGTGCCAAATGCACTGTGGCCGTAGGTCTCAAAGTCCCACTTTTGAACGGGTGTAAACGAAGACCCGAGATTGATAGGGTAGGACTTAGGGATGTCGGTGAAACTATTGGTGGTGGTGGTTGGCCGTGGGTGGCAGCGTGGGTGGCGGTCGAAGACCACAAAGCCCAAAACGGAAATGTTGATGAATGTACTTCACCGATGACGGATCGGAGGTGGGGTTGGGTCCAATGGGTTGCTAGGAGGTCGAGGATGAAGTGGTGATGAAATGGTGGCCGGTGGTGGCGCAACGGCGGCGCAATGGATGCCGCAGCTTGGAGTAGCTCGTGGGGGCTATCGGTGGCGATGGAGGAGCTAGAAATTGAGGGGTGGGGTCGCCGGCCGGTGCGGGAGCTGATGCGAGGGGTGGTGTCGGTCACTGGCGGTGGGCTGGGGGAGAGGGGCGACGCACGGGAAGAGAGAGGGAGAGACGTCGCGCGGGAAGCAGAGGGGAAGAAAGAAAAAAGAAAAAGAAGAGAAAAGAAAAAGGAAGAAAAGAGAAAGAGGAAAAGAAAAAGTGAAGGAAAGAAATGAGGTCCAATCCTCACATCTTGGGTCACAAAAATGATCCAACGGAAACGATTTTAAAACCATAAGTAAAATAAAATAATTCAAACGTAATGGTTAAAATGAAAATAAATAATTAAACCCAACAATAAGTTAATTAAATATGAAAAGAATTTAAATGCATAACAATAAATAATATTAAGAAAGCACTTCAAAATAATTTTCACAAAATTAAAAATCATAAAATAAACCAACTAAAAATCCAATAATTTTAAAACAAGGGAATAAATTTTTGAATAATTAAAAATAATCTCCCATTAAAAAAAATACACTAAAATACGGGGTGTTACAACGGTGGTGTTGGTGGTGGATGGTATTGTGCTTGGCATATATGTGAGTGCTCATGAATGTAGTGGTTCAACTCATGGCATGTTGTGAGTGGGTGTGAGGTAAAAGTAAGAAAACCAAATGAATGACTTGTAGTGAGTGCAAGGGTGCGACACAAATCTTGGGAGGCAAGGTAGGGTTTTGTTGGGGAGTAAGTCCAAGTGGGATGAGCTTCTAGTGTTATGACTTAGTGGGGAATCTGAATAGGCTTGAGGTCTTGGACATCCTAAGGTTTTTGACTTGATGCAGCCCGAAATGTACAAGGGTGAATATAAATGGATTTGGTGGATTTTGATGAGAACAAATGAAGCAAAACAAAGATAGATAACTCGTCAGGTCAGGTCGCCATGTCATCGTACCACATTGTAAACTGTTGAGAAACTTAATGGGTAAATATTTGGAAGAATAAATCGATGATATACTAATTTAACACAAAAGCCAAGATCAATATTTGAAGCACTCAACCAATGTATTCAAGGTCCTCCAAGAGAATAAACTATTTCTGAATCTTAAGAAGTGCACATTCATGAGTTGTTTACTTTAGATATGTTGAGAGTTTAGATGGGATGCATATGGATGAAGACAAGGTGAAGGATATTCTTGAGTGGCCTATCCCCAGCCTCAATGGCTTAGCCTATTTTTATAGGAGGTTCATATGCAATTTTAGCACCATCATTGCTCCAATGAGGGAAGTGGTGAAAAAGGAGTTCCATTGGACAAAAGAGGTTGCAATAAGTTTTGAGTTACTCAAGTCCAAGCTAGTTGAGGCTTCAATGTTAATCCTCCCAACTTTTCCAAGCCTTTTCAAGTAGAATGCGATGCTTTAGATGTTGGCATTGGAGCTGTGTTAATGCAATAGAAGAGGACAGTGGTGTATTTTAATGAGAAACTCAATGATACAAGGCAGAAGTACTCAACTTATAACAATGAGTTGTATGCCAGTGTGAGCACTTCGGCATTGGGAGTAGTATTTGTTTGGAGTCAAATTCATACTCTACTCTGACCATAAGGCTTTGAGATTTTTAAAGGGGCAAAAGAAGTTAAATTCAAGACATCCAGGATGGGTTTCATACTTGGATAAGTTCCACTTTATCTTACAACACAAACCAGTAAGTTCTAACAAAGTGACTGATGCATTGAGCCACACTTTGCTCACTACTCTTTCTTTTGAAGTCACTGGTTTTGAGTTATTACCAGATCATTATGCCTTGGATGTTTTCTTTTCAAAAATCTTGCAAGAGTTGAATAATGAAAAGAATAAGTGATCAATGGCTACCTTTTCAAAGGAAACCAACCAGCTTTGCATTCCCGAATGATCATTGAGGATGTTTGTTATTGAGGAGCTGCATGCTGGAGGCTTAGAAAGACACTTCAGAAGAGATAAAATAGAAGCTCTTATCAAGCAATGATATTTTTTGCCAACCATGAAGAATGATGTAGCTAGATATGACCAAAGATATCTAGTTTGTCAAAGAGTCAAAGGAGAAGTCCAAAACACTGGTTTATACCAACCAATACCAATCCAAAATACTAGTGTACTTTTGTTGTTGTTCATCGCATTTCAAAGATAGCACACTCCATTCCTTGCAAGAAGATTAGAAAACAACTAAGGGAAGAATTGACTTGGAACTTGAGGGTAGGTTCTCTTGAGTAAGGAGGAAAATGCAGTAGCAAATATGTTGATGTGGCACAATGACATGGCGACCTGACTTGACAGCTGAGGTGGCATATGGCATGTATGTTGGACAAAATCTATAGTGGGTAGTTATCTATTTTAAATTTTGAATTTAAGCATTTATGTGTCTTGTATGGTGTGTTAGACATAGGAAATAGTTAAGCACTTAATATTCATAACTGTTGAAAGTTGTTTAAAGTAATTACTAATACATTGGAAAGTTGTATTTGGCCTTAAATAATGTCTCCTATCATTAATCATATACTTTCTATTTAAACACAAGGAAACAATCAAAATAAATAGATAATTTTGAGTTTAAAACTCTCTTGCAAATTTTGCATTTGAAGTTGAGTTCATCTCCTTCTTCCATCAAGTGTTTGAAAATGTTGATTGACATCCCAAGTTATCTATCTTTGTGTGAGTGTTTGGAAGTTGTGTGAGCAACATCCAATTTCGAAAGTGTTGAGCGACATCCCAGGTTATCTATCTTTGTTTTCCTTCAATTGTTCTCTCATCAAAATCCACCAAATCCATTTGTATTCATCCTTGTAGCTTTCGTGTTGCATCAGCTCGGCCTAGTGGGCTTGGGCTTAGTTCTTGAGCTAAATCAAAATTTTACGTTCTAAAAATAGAAAACTCATAGTTCTAGTGTGACCCTACCTTTCCTAATTTAGAAACTTGAAGGTTTAAGGTGTTACAATCTCTCATTCTTATAAAAACTCTGTCTTCCAAATTTGTACATATCTTTATCGAAGAGTGAAGGGTATTTGCTCCTCATTGCGGGTAAAAAAAAATATCAAAACCGATTGAACTAGGCCAAACCGAGGTTCGGTCCGGTCTATAAGCGGTCCGGTGTGGTACCGGTTTTCATATTTTGAAAACTAGTTTAAACCAAATCGGGTTGGTATATATATATTTATAATTTTTTATATTATATTACATATTATACTCTAAATTGCTAATTAATATAACATGAAATTCCAATCTTATCATTCAAATCTATTAATCTTATAATATAAAATTAATATAACGTGTGATATAATATAAAATTAATTTTATAATTTTTAATATAACATTTGATATAATATATAAATTTTAATTTTATACTATAAAATTAATATAACATAAAATTTTAATCTTAAACATATATGTTGATGTTGTGATTTGCAGCCAGAGAAGTACCGAGACGACCAAGCTCACGCCACCTGCAACTAAGAGGAAGGAAAGGCTCATGTGACGTCCGGGGTCACTCCGATGCCAAAGTCAGTAAATAATCCTCTAGTGACAAGAAAAATTCAGAAGATTAGAAAGAATAATAAAAGGGTTTCAAGAGAGAGAGAGGCCTCCCGTAGAAGGGATGGCTATTATTTATACCTGATTCGGGATCCACAGCCGAGGGAGATCATGGTGTGTTAGGTCGTACCTGAGTCAGACCTGCTACCACTCATTCCTTGTTGCAACAGAGTGTTAGTTCCGCGGCTTTGGCAGCCTAGGGAGATCATGTAGTGTCTGGTTGTGCTTGGTCAGACATGTTGCCACCTTTCTGCTAAGGTTGGGTGTCAGGTCGTGGTCGAGCCGTCCTGCGTACTCTGGTGCCTTGAGTCTGACGAGGCCATGATGGGGGACGTCCAGTCGTTAGCATAGAGTATGGCGTCCTGCACAATGCCATGTGGTAGGACTCGGTAGGTTGTCGAGTCCCGAGACACTCTCATTGGCCTACTCTGAGCTCGGTGCCGAAAGGCCTTCCCAAGTAGGCTTGCATTTATGGGCTCGGCACGCGGTCTTGTACGGTAGGGCTCAGTAGGTTGCTGAGTCCCGAGACGCTCTCCTTGGCATATCCAAGCTCGATGCCAAAAAGGCCTTCTTGTGTAGGTTTTCAGTTATGGGCTCGGCATGCAGCCCTCTGGCCAGGGCTCTTTTAACACACAACAGGGTCTCTTATAAGAGCTTGGGGTTCCGTAACTTGACCTCCTTGGGCCTGGGCCTCTTTGGGATGGACCCCTCTCAAACAGTACCCCGTGAATTCCTTTCACGGGCATGTGATCGGAATTTATATCACCTTTAATTATGGTGCCGCCCATTTGGCTTTTGTCGCTACAAGTTCTCGAGGTCATCCACCCCTTCGATGGGCACCTCTCTTCCTCTCCCGAGGTCATCCGATCTCCCAACGATCAATTGGACGTGCCGACCACCCTTTCCTTCGTGTCCTAGGATCTCATTGGTTCTTGCCCCCTACCCTCTTGACACGACGGCTGCCAGTCCTGCCATCGCTTCAGATGACATGTGCTGCGTGGGGCTTGCTGACGTTGCCGCTGTCAGGGTCGCTTCGTTTCCCGCGCACTCTCCATCCTTCCTTCACTATATAAAGCCCACTTCCCTTTCTTTCTTCACCCATTTCCTCCTTTGTCGGTCCATCGTGTTCCTGTCATTTCTCCCATTCTCTCTCCAGCTGTTGCATTTTTCTCCCATTTCTTTCTTTGACCACCGTGTTCCAAGCCGTCACATTTTTTATTTTTTTTTATTTTTTTCTGTAGCCACCGTGTTCCAAGCCTTCATGTTTGCCACCCCCTCTTTTTCCTTCCTCACTGCGACCCTTTTTCCTCCTTCTTCCATCCACCGTGTGTCCTACCACTGTTGTGGCACCCAAGGCTGATCTCATTCCTCTGCTTTTCAGGGGGTAACGGTGGGTTTCCTTCATCTACAGAATTCCTCCTTCTATTATGCTGGAGATTCCTCGGGGGAGCGAGCATGCGGTGAATCCTGACGGCACTGCGACGAGGGTGGCTCTTTTCCAGTTAATGTTCACCAATGGTCTTCGCCTCCCGTTCTGCCATCCGGTTCATGAGGTTCTAAATTATCTTGGGCTGGCTCCGGCACAGCTCCATCCTAATGCATGGCGGCTCCTGATATCTAGCTATATCATCTTCCAGATCTAATAACTCGGGAGTTCTTGTACGTATATTGCCTCAACTACCGGTTGAGTAGGATCAGCAGTTTCCAAGCCCGATGTCTTGGTTGGAAGATCGCCTCGCTCGAGCACCACACTCAAGCATAAAGGAGTGGACCCGAAAACTTTTCTTCGTGTCGGGCTTGGATTGGGAGTTCCTCGAGGGGTAGGCCACCCACAAGGAGTATCCCATTCAGGCGTGTTGGGGATTCCCCCCTTCCGCGAAGAGCCTGGAACTCACCCTCAATTGGAGGGAAGAGGCTCACTTGGAGTTTGTGGCAGCTTAGGTGCGGGCCCATCCTGACGAGTCGTAGACCGATCTGGTCCTCTCAGATGAGACTATCCGCAATTACCTGTCCGCACCAAATCACTCATATGCCATCAGGAGAAATTTCTTCAATGGTATCCCCTCTCCCCGGGCACGGAAGCGCGCCTCGAGTTCCTCCAATCGTTGGGCAAAACGATCGAAGGTACATCACGATTCGACCTAGGATAGGCAAAGCAGTGAATATGGAAGCCGGGGGTTCTTCTTCTTCCCACAATCATGCCAGGGAGTCGGGAAGCCGTGTCGGGGCCTCGCAAGGGCAGGAACCCCCCGCCCAGGGATTTTGGTTCCTTCGTGGTGGGGAACAACGTCATTTCCAGGCAGTTCACATTCATCTGCCGGGCCTTTTACTACGACGTGTCCCTGGCCTGCTCCTTTTGCATCCCTCCCCAACCCCTTGCTACCTTCAGAGGAAGAACTAGACAAGTGTGACCTCCAGGTGCACTTTTTCGTCGTTTTTACGTGCCCCTCCTCGCAGACCCAACACATTTGAGCCGTTCACGGCCTTTGAAGATGCTCCAGGCACTTCAAACTTACCCAGGAAGCTTAGCATCTAAGGGAGCAACTCTGAAAGGCTAAGGAACGCATTGGTGAGCTCTCTCGTGGGGGGTTCCAGAAGAATCTCAATCTCCTTACTCGTGACATGGAGGTTTCCGGCTTGAGGTTTTGTGTAGCACTTCTGTACAACATCATCTATGCTTCTCCTTTTGTAAAAGTGGTATCTCAAATGAAATGAAATGGAGTTGTATCTTCTTTTGTAACATGCTTCTTCTAACTATTTGCGCCCGCCATTTACCTTTCCATTCTTTAGTTGCAAAGTGTTGGTGTGAGGACTGAAGTCCTTCACTCTGCAGCGGGTCAAGGGACCCGTCCTCTTGAAGGTGGAAGGACTCCGCTTAGTTGGGAGGGGGGTCGGTACCTAGTCTGGAAACATGGGACCTTACTCTGTAGTGAGTCAAGGGACTCGTTTTCTTGAGAGTGTAAAGACTTGGCTTACTTGGACGAGGTGTCGGTACCTAGTCTAGGGACTTGGGACCTTACCCAGCAGCGAGTCAAGGGACCCATCTTCTTACGAGTGTAAGGACTCGGCTTAGTTGGACGAGGGGTCGGTAACCAGTCCGGGGACTTGGGATCTTACCTCGCAGAGGGTCGAGGGACCCGTCTTCTTGTGAGTGTAAGGACTAGGCTTAGTTAGATGGGGGCAGGTACACAGTCCGGGGACTTGGGACCTTATCCTGCAGCGAGTCCAGGGACCTATCTTCTTGCAAGTGTAAGGACTCAGTTTAGTGAGTCAACGGACCCGTCTTCTTGCGAGTATAAGGACTCGGCTTAGCAAGTCCAAGGATCCGTCTTCTTGTAAATGTGAGGACTCGACTTAGTTGGACGGGGGGTAAGTACCCAGTCTGGGGACTTGGGACCTTACCACATAGTGGGTTCAGGGACCAGTCTTCTTGCGGGTGTAAGGACTTGGCTTAGCGAGTCAAGAGACTCGTCTTCTTGCGAGTGTGAGAACTCTACTTAATTGGACGAGGGATTGGTACCCATTCCAGAGACTTGGGATCTTACCCAGCAGTGGGTCAAGGGACCCGTCGTCTTGCAAGTGTGAGGACTCAGCTTAATTGGACGGGGGGTCGGTACCCTGTCAGGGGACTTGGGACCTTACCCCTCAGTGGGTCAAGGGACTCATCTTCTTGCGAGTGTAAGGACTTGGCTTAGTTGGACGGAAGGTTGGTTCCATGTCTGGGGACTTGGGACCTTACCCCGCAGCGAGTGTAAGGACTCGTTTAGTTTTTAGAAAATAAGAGATTTAAAGTGAACATCCAGGCGTTCTCATTCATTCATAGTTGTTCATACAAAGTGTTGTCTTATACTTCTATACATAATACTTCTTCAAGTATTCGACATTCCAAAGGTGGGATAGTTTGTGTCCCTAGCTGCTTTTTAAGGGATAGGAGCCAGATCAATTGCTTGCAGTTACTATGTATAAGCTTTCCCATCGAGGTCCCAGCTTTCCTTCTTCCGGGATAGTTATTCCAGTCTGTCGTTGCACCAGGTTGCCTGCCTTGAAGGAGTGCTGCCTGACTCATTTGTTGAAGTATTGTTCTACCTTTCGCTTGTTACTTGTTGTTCGTACCGCTGCTTCTTCTCTTCTTTCCTTTTAGACATCCAAGCTCTCAACTAGCCTTTCATTGTTGGTGTCTAGGTTGAAGTGTTGGACATGAAATGTAGGCATTCCTACTTCCACAGGAATTATCGCTTCGCTTCCATAGGTAAGGGCGAAGGGTGTCTCCCTGGTGGGGGTTCGGACAGTGGTCTAGTATGCCCATAATAAGCTTGGGAGCTCTTCGGCCCATGCTCCTTTATGTGCCCCGATCTTTTTCTTAAGGGTGGAGATGTGGGTTTTATTGGTTGTTTCAGCCTGTGTGTTGGCTTGAGGGTATCTCGGCAAGGAGTACTTCACCTTAATTCTAAACTTTGTGCACCATTCCAGGTAATGTGTAGTCGAACTGTCTTCCTTAGGAATTTCGTGATGGTTCGGGATGTGATGCTTGTGAGAGCCTCTGCTTCGACCCATTTTGTGAAGTAGTCGACTGCCCCTGTACTTGGCTAACTACCACTTGGGAATTAGCCCTCACTTCCATTTCTTCAGCTCTTAGTAATTGTGCAACTAACATTCCAGCTAAGAGCGCTTCATACTCAACTTCATTGTTGGTTGCTTTGAAGGCCAGCTTGACTACATAGTTGAGCTCCTCTCTCTGCTCAGTGATAATGTGCACTCCTGCTCCCCCACCAGCCTAGTAGGATAAGCCATCTACGAAGATTTGCCAGGGCTTCCCTTATGGTGCACTAGGGACTTCCTCCGGTGAGCTGGTGAACTCGGCAACGAAATCTGCCAACACTAATCCTTTGATCGCGGCTAGGGGTAGGTACTCCATATCAAATTCGCTAAGCTCGATCGCCCATTTGGCGAGCTGTCCCAAGGTGTCTGTCTTTTACAACACTTTCTTGAGAGGGAGATCGGTGAGCACTTTCATTGGGTGGGCCTGGAAATATGGCCTTAATCTTCTGGCCACAATGATTAGGGCGAATACCAACATTTCGGTCTCGGGGTACCTTGCCTCTACTCTGCGGAAGGCCTGGCTCATGTAGTAGACGGGCCGCTACCCTTCTTCCCTTTCTCGGACAAGTACGACTGATACGGCATGACAAAACACTGCTAGATACACAGTCAGGGTCTCCCCAGGTCTTGTTTGGCTTAGCAATGGGGGTGGTTCAGGTACAACTTCAAATTGGCGAAGGCTTTTTCGCAGGTCTCATCCCACTCATAGGCCTTCCTCAAGACTTTGAAGAAAGGTAGGCACCAGTCGGTTGATCGAGAAGTGAAGCGGTTCAGGGCTGCTACTCGTCTGGACAACCTCTGGACTTCACGAAGGTTGCGGGGGGGAAGGCAGTCCTATCACTACTTCTACTTTTTCAGGGTTCACCTCAATCCCTATCTCGGAGAGCATGAACCCCAAGAACTTACCTGCCTCCACTCCAAACGCGCACTTTAGCAGGTTAAGCTTCATCCAATATTGTGGGAGGACAGAGAATGCTTCCTGGAGATCTAGAAAATGATGTCCGTGCTCTTTGCTAATCACCAACAGGTCGTCTACATATACTTACATATTTCGGCCGATCTATTGCTTGAACATTTGGTTGACTAGCCATTGGTAGGTGGCCCCCACATTCTTGAGGCCGAACGGAGTTGCTTTGTAGAAGTAGAGGCCTTGGTCCATTATGAATGTTGTCTTCTCTTCATCATCCGGGTTCATCCTGATCTGGTTGTACCCGGAGTAGGTTTCTATAAAGCTAAGGAGGGGATGTCCTGTCGTCGAGTCCATGATTAGGTTGATGCGTGGTAAGGGGAAGCTGTCTTTCGGGTAGGCTTTATTCAGGTCGGTGAAGTCGACACACATCCGCCACTTCTCGTTGACCTTTTTCACCAAGACTACATTAGATAGCCCTTCAGGATAATCGACCTCTCAGATTAATCCTGCCACTAGGAGGCAGTCTACCTCCTCGGCTATCACCCTATACTTCTCAGTGTTGAAGCTCTGCTATTTCTGCTTCACTTTTCGAGCCGCTGGATTGACGCCGAGCCGGTGCTCGATGATGGAGTTGTCGATCCCGGGCATATGCTCATGGCTCTAGGCGAACACATCTCAGTGTTCGATGAGGAGAGATATCAGCGCCGCTCTCATTCCCGGGTCTGACCGAGTCCTGACTTGGACCTTTCGTTCCAGTCTCTACTAATCTACTGGAACCAGCTCTAAAGGCTCGTTGGGTTCTGCCTGTTGAAGGGCCTATTCATCGCGGACTTCTTCATCCCATTCGATCAGGGTGGGGGGTGAACCTGGCTTGGGTGCTTCTCTCGCCCTTTCGATGATCGTGATTACTTTGACCTCGTGCCTTAGTTCTCGGTCGTAGCATTCCTGGGCCAGGACTTGCACTCCACGGACTTCGCCACCGCCAAGTCGGTGAGGAACTTCATTTTGAGGTGGTAAGTGGACGTCACTGCACTCATGCTATTCAAGGTGGGGCACCCTAGTATGGCATTGTATAAGGATGGGGCTTTGACAACTAAGAAGTCGGTCATGGTGGCCACGGTCCTGGGCGCCTTCCCTGCCAGGACTGAAAGAGTGATGGCTCCTATTATTTGAACTACATTTTCTGTGAAGCCCTTGTATGGCATTGGAGCTGAGCGTAGTCGATCTAGACTAATTACCATCCTGACAAAGGTTTCCTAGAACAAGATGTCAGCTGAACTGCCGTTGTCGACTAGGATCTGTCGGGTTTTAGAGTTGGCCACTTGCATCATCACCACCAATGCGTTGTTGTGTGGGTGGAGGATGCCTTCTTCGTCCCTCTCGCTGAAGGTTATCGTGGTGCCTCCAGTGTGCCGTGGGGGCCTGCTGGTGGCCCTTTCAACGATGAACACTTCCTCATAGCATACCCTTCGGGCATGTGCCTTACGGGCCGACAAAGTGGCTCCACCTTCAACATATCCTCCGATGATTCTACTGATCTCCTCAAGTGGTATGTGTCTCATCCCTTGCTTCCTGCCTTCTGGGGGCTCACACCCCGCAAGGAACCCGGGCGCCTCCCTCAGGGTCGGTCTGTCTGGTCCTCCAACCTGTGCGTCCGGTTACGCTGGTCTTCCTCCTTTATTCTCTTTAGGAGATAGCAGTCTCAGGTGCTATGTCGATTGTTCATGTGATACTCGCAATACGGGTGGTTTTCCACATGTCAGGGTTGTTCTCTTTGGGGGCTCTAGCGTTGATTCCTTTCCAAGGCCAAGTTTGTGTGGGCGTGGCTCCCCCCTAGGGCCCAGCCGGCGCTTCCCCCCTTCTCTTCGTATCTAGTGCTCCTTTCTTTCCTCCTCCTCGGTCGCGGCCTCCTCGTTGCCCTAACGCCTTCAAATCCGTTTGTTCCACCTCTGACAGTCGTGGGGCAGTCAGGGCCTTGAGTGTATCTTCAATGTTGATGAACCCATTTGCTCGGTCCATGAACTTTCTCAGCATAGTATTTTCGTGGTATTTCTATCATGAACAGATTCCGAGGCCAGATTCCCCTCAAGATGGCCGCCAATGTGATATTCTCATCTTGGTCATCGGTGATCATACACTCTAAATTGAACTGTGTGAGATTCAACATCAGATTTTTGTCGTCTCGCTATTTGACAGTAAGGAGGTAATTTGCTTGGCGTCTCCTCTTACAACTTGTCAGGAACTGCGTCATGAAGAGTCAGGCGAGCTCCTCATAACTATCTACCGTTCATGACAATAGTGAACCGAACCAGGTCCGGGCTGCCCCTTCCAGTGTTAGTGGGAAGGCTCAGCAAGCGATTTCTGTTGGAAGACCATGCAGGGTCATGTGGGCTTTAAACGTCTCTAGGTGCTCCAGGGGGTCTTTGGACCCACCGTACATCTCCATCTGGGGAACCTTGAACTTGGAGGGAAGTGGCACTACATGACTCCCATGCTATATGGGAGGTCTGTACTGACGAGTAGTTGGTCTACAGTGGATGATGTATCTATTTTCTTAGCCATTTCCATGCATTTTTCCTCAAGCTCTCGGATTTGGAGGTGCATCTTGCGTCTCTCCTCTTCTGCCGGGGCATCTATAGGGATTCGCCGCGAGTCCACATGTTCCTTGCCACTCGGTTCTCCTCCCCCACTAGCTCCACGTTGGTGCGCCTGAGGGCTACATTCTCCTGGCGGAGCGTCCAAGTTTCCTTCGTCGGTTTTTCTTAGTCTCCTCCATGCTCTAGAGTCTTGCTTGCATTGTTCCCACCTCGTGGTCTCCCCTTCATGTAGTTTGAGACCGCGTTGATGCCGGCATGAGAAGTACACGCTTTTATAGAAAAATAAATTCCATAGACGATGCCACTGTTGATGTTGTCTTTCGCAGCTTGAGAAGTACTGTGACGACCAAGCTCACGCTGCTTGCAACTAAGAGGGAGGAAAGGCTCCGGTGACGTCCAGGGTCACTCCAATGCCAAAGTTAGTAAATAATCATTTAGTGACGGGAAAAGTTCAAAAGATTAGAAAGAATAGTAAAAAGGTTTCAAGAGAGAGAGAGGCCTCTCGTAGAAAGGATGGCTGTTATTTATACCTGATTCGGGATCCATAGTCGAGGGAGATCGTGGCGTGTCAGGTCGTAACTGAGTCAGACCTGCTACCACTCATTCCCTGCAATCTGTGGCTTTGGCAGCCGAGGGAGATCGTGGCGTGTTATGTCGTGCTTGGTCAGACCTACTGCCACCTTTTTGCCAGGGTTGGGTGTCAAGTCGTGGCTGAGCTGTCCTGCGTACTCTAGTGGCATGTCGTCGCGTGCTGGAATTTTTGACACATGCATCGAATGCAAGGTGCCTTGAGTCTGATGTGACCATGATGGGTCACGTCTAGTCGTTAGTGTAGAGTAGGGCGTCCCGCACAGTGCCATAATACAATAGGACTTAGTAGGTTGCCGAGTCCCGAGACACTCTCGTTGGCCTACTCCGAGCTCGGTGCCGAAAGGCCTTCCCAGGTAGGTTTGCAGTTATGGGCTCGGCACGCAGTCCTGCACGGTAGGGCTCGGTAGGTTGCCGAGTTCTGAGATGCTCTCCTTGGCGTAAACGGGCTCGGCGCCGAAAGGCCTTCCCAGGTAGGTTTGCGGTTATGGACTTGAAATGCAGTCCACTGACCCGGGTTCTTAGCCCACGGCAGGGTCTTGTCAAGGGCCTGGGGTTCCGTAACTTGAAATCCTTGGGCCTGGGCCTCTTTGGGATGGGCCCCTCCCTCACAATATACATTAATATTAAGTTATTAATATAAACTTATTTTTTATATATAATATATATATATATATATAAATATTTGGCATAATAAATTATAATATATATATATATTCTTTTTGTAAATACATTTTTACACATTTGATCATTTATACTTATATAAAAAGTCTAGAACTTATATAAACTCTAGTTAAATTCAATAATATACTAGTATGTGTTATTTATTATAAAATAATATACTTATACTATAATATAATAGATTAATAGTTTAGTATATGTAAACATCATGTTATTACTAATATAGATAATCAGTAAAATCGAGAAAATCGGATTGGACCTGACTGAAACCTGAAAATTTGGAAGTTCTAGTTTTGGTAGTAAATTGGTCTAGTATCGATACTTAAATTTTCAAATCCGGTGTATGCCGGTTCTATTCTAAAAATGTAGAAAACCAGACATAACCAGACTAGTTACACCCATACTCCTCATGTCCTCCTCTCACTCCCAGGAGACCCCACATTCCAAATTATTGTTCCAGTATATCCTCACTATCGGGATCATTTTGTTGTGCAGTGTATGTTCTCTCCATTCCAAAATATTTATAAGTGTCTCTTCATATGTGAGATCCTCTTGGACTTTGAGCGGCGCGTGCTCCAATACATGCGAAGGATCATAGATTTATTTTGGTAACATAAATATGTGGAATACATCTTGTATTGGAGACATTTGTTGTGGCAATAGTTCTGAGTCTTTCCAGTTTCTCGAATGGTTCAATATAACTCGGGCTCAACTCGTTAATAATAAAAATTAGAGAAAATATATATATAATTTCAAAAATGATATTTATTTCATCTAACAAATAATAAATCAACAAAACAATTTGTGAGCAATAAACCAACTCAACTTAACTCGATCAAAGCTCAAGCTGTCTCTCTAAAAGGACTTCCAGCAAAACTACAACACTACGAAATTGATCTCATCGTTATATGAAAAATACAAATAGCAGTCATTTAATGGGAAAGGTCGAAAAATTTGTGAGATGATATTTGGAAACTGTCACTCACTAATAATGATAATGGCAGAAAATCCGAGTCCTTGAGGATCCATCGCCATCACTACACGAAGTTGATAGCTCAAGCAAGCCAACGGTCAATAGGTTCTTTGTCCAAGAGCAGTAGTGCCACCAACTTGTGGAAACATGCAGTTTTCAACTAACGATTAAGACCGAGCTAGCTCGACATTAAGGTTGCCGTGCACCATTTAAGGGGTTAGAAAATGTAGACAGTCCAATGAAAAATCAACCATGACTAATTAATGGGCATCATGTCCGATGAGTTTGATAAAATGGAAATGATCATAAAGTTAATGCCTTGTATATTACTCCTAGCTAGCTGTCACAGTTTATCATCGTCTACTTAAAGACCGCACATGACAAACTGTGATGACCAGAACAATATTTTTTTATAATTTTATAATTTAGATATTTTAAAAAGATTCGAAAAGAATAGATAATATGTAGTTATCTTTTTTAAATTAAACATCTTTTATTATTTTTTTAAATAAAAAATTTAAAAAATATTTCATTAATTAATTATTAAGTAAAAAAATTTTAAAAACTTCTCAAATTCTTAAAACTTCTCAAATTTTTTTTATAAATAGTCTCTAATCATCATCTAAATTTTTATCATCCTCTCATCATCTCATGATGTAGTATTAGATAATAAGTTTATAAGTGAAATATAATAAATAATTTACAATCATCTAATATACACATCATTAGCTTTCTGCAGTCTTGATTTTAGACGCTTGGTTGTAGAGTACAAGCCTGCAGATTGGAGTTTGGAGAAGAGTTTTCCAGATTAATTCCTTCGGAGATATGAACGATATCACAATGGACGTTGCATGGAATATATACATTTCTCTTCAACTCCCGCATGCAGGCACGCAATATTGGTGACACAACCAATGACCTTAGTTATATTCAATTCAAATTTGGAAAAAAGTTTTCCAGAATTGGCGGTCTTTCCACGTTAATTTTACCACACAAGTCAATGATGGCAACAATGCGCAAACCACCCCTCCCTCCCTCCCTCCCTCTTTGGCTGCAATCTCTTTTAAACATCAGTCTCACTTGTTTATCCTCAATTTGAGTGCCTAAACCGACATACACTTCACATGGCTGCCCCAACAAGTTTCTTGATGCTTTATTTTGTGTGTGGGTTTAGCATTGCCTTGGCAGCAACTCCCAACATTACCACGGATCAATCTGCTCTTCTTGCCTTGAAAGTTCATATTTCTTTTGATCCCCAAAATCATTTGACAAAAAACTGGTCTACTAATACTTCCGTTTGCAATTGGGAAGGTGTCATCTGTGGTTCTAGACATTACCGAGTCATGGTCTTAAACCTTTGTTTCATGGGCCTTGTAGGTACCATTCCTCCGCATATTGGAAACCTTTCATTTCTTGTGAGCCTAAGCATCCAAAACAATAGTTTTCATGGCTCAATCCCAATTGAGTTGTCTCATCTTACTCGGTTGAAATTCTTGGACTTTAGATACAATGAATTCAATGGAGCAATTCCATCACAAATGTGGTTGCTAACTAAACTTAGAATATTGTATCTTAACCGTAACGATTTCATAGATATTATTCCACCATCTCTGTCTAACATATCTTCATTGCAAGTTATTAGTCTTGGATATAATCAGCTTTCAGGCCCCATACCTTCCTCTATCTTCAAGATATCTTCCTTGCAAGAAATTTATCTTGGAGTGAACAAGCTTTCAGGACCGATGCCCTACATTTTCTTCAACAAATCTTCACTAAAAGTCATTGAACTTGGCGAGAATATTCTATATGGTGGACTATCTACATATATGCTTGATCATCTTCCCAATCTACAGTATCTTTCTATTTTTCGTAATCAATTGTCTGGTGAGCTCCCGAAAATAGGGAATTTAACTACCCTTACAGAGCTATACCTTCATGAAAACAACTTTGAAGGTATGTTTAGTCGGGCTATCAACTTCCAATATATAGTTGTCCTTTTCATTCCAATACAAACAGTAGCAAATTCTATATTTATTGACTAATAAATTTACAGGAAGACTACCCCCAGAAATAGGGAATTTAGCTATGCTTGCAGTGCTATACCTTGGTCGCAACAACTTTCAAGGTATGTTTAGACGGCTATCAACCTCCAATATATAGTACTTATCCTTTTTGTTCAAATACAAACAGTAGCAAATTCTATATTTATTGACTAATAAATTTACAGGAAGACTACCCCGAGAAATAGGAAACTTAACCATGCTTACGGATTTATACCTTGCCTCCAACTACTTTGAAGGTATTCTTAGTCTTATTTGAAACAATTTACATAGATAAGGCTATTGATCATTTAGTTGACATGTTTTCTGATCTTACTTTGAAGGTATGCTTATATAGTTTTATGAGTCAATTACAACGATACCATTATTGATTTAGTATACATGTTCTATGATCATCTCTGATTGAACAATTAATTTCAATTTGAAGTACAAAGTACTTGTTCAAAATATATTGAAACTAGAAGATTTCAACAAGACTAGTAACAAAATCGCAAGAGGACCCATAAACATTCATAACTATTTGTGACACCTCCATGGTATAATTTGAAACGGGAGAGGAGCTAGAATTCATCCTGAAATGTGGTAGCCCAGCCCCATGCATGATATTTGAGGTCATGGCTATTTTCTTATTGCTAATGAGTATTCTAGGTTCATTATATCTTCTTTATCATCTTGAATAGAAAATACCAATGACTATTCATATTGTGACAGGTTTAATACCAAATCAAATTGTTAATCTGCAAAATCTAGAGGATTTCGAAATTGGAGTCAATGGTTTTTTTGGCACAATTCCTTTTGGGATCTTCAATATCTCAACAATAAGATGGATTGGAATGTCATTAAATAACCTATCAGGCCATCTTCCATCAAATATGGGTCTCTGCCTTCCAAATCTTCAACGACTTGTTGTTTGGGGAAATAAATTGAGCGGAACAATTCCCGACTCTATCTCTAATGCTTCACAGCTCACTCGCCTAGACTTATCTGTGAACTCATTCTCGGGCTTAATTCCAAAATCGCTTGGAAATTTAAGATTCCTCGAGCGGCTCAAACTACATTTCAATGATTTGACCGTTGAATCTCCAGAATTGAGTATTTTCTCCTCTTTGTCCAATTGTATAAATCTCGTTCATTTAGCTTTGAGCAAAAATCACTTGAATGGCTTCCTTCCCAAGTCCATTGGAAACCTCTCTCTTTCCCTTCAAACACTTCGCCTAGATAATTGCAAACTTAAGGGTAGCATTCCAATAGAGATTGGGAATTTAAGTGGTTTGACTACTATGATCTTATCCAACAACGAATTGAGAGGACTTGTTCCAACCACAATAGGAAGTTTGCCCATGCTTCAAGGTTTGCGCCTAGATGGTAATAGACTAAAAGGAACCATCCCACCAGAACTATGTTATCTAAGGAGCTTGTTTCAATTATCTATAGCTGGTAATGTTCTATCTGGACACATTCCTAGATGCATAGATAATATGACTTCGCTAAGAGCTCTCTACTTAGGCTTCAATCAATTAATTTCTGTGATTCCATTGAGCTTGTGGAGGCTTACAGATCTCTTGGAGGTTGACTTCTCATCCAATTATTTAAGTGGCTCTCTTTCATCTGAGATTGAGAAAATGAAGGTCTTGAGGATATTGAATTTGTCAAGAAATCAACTATCAGGTGATATCCCCAAAACAATCGGTGCTCTCAAAGATTTGACTAATTTCTCCTTGGCAATAAATCGACTACAAGGCTCAATTCCTGTATCTTTTGGTGAATTGGTAAGCTTGGAGTTCTTGGATCTTTCCGATAACAATTTATCTGGAGAGATTCCCAAGTCCTTAGAAGAACTCCATTACCTCAAATACCTAAATCTCTCATTCAATAAACTACAAGGAGAAATTCCCACAAGTGGACCATTTCTAAACTTCTCAGCTGCATCATTTATGTCAAACAACGCACTTTGTGGTGCAACTCGATTGAAAGTTCCCCCATGTAAAGAAGGTGATCCTCGCAAAAAGAAGACAACATGGCCACATATGCTAAGGTATGTATTGCCAGCAATTGGGTTTACAATGCTTGTTGTGACCCTTGCATTTGCTTGGAAAATATGGAAAAAGAGGAATCCAAAATCTCCTGCTCAAGCAGACATGTACCCTCTAGTTACATGGAGAAGAATTTCTCACCAGCAACTTGTACAAGTAACGAATGGATTCAGCTCTAATAATTTACTTGGTGAAGGAAGTTTTGGGTCAGTATACCAAGGAACACTTTTAGATGGGATGAATATTGCAATCAAAATTATGAACTTGCAAGTGAAAGGGGCATTCAAAAGTTTTGATGCAGAGTGTGAGGTGCTACGAAATATTCGTCACCGAAATCTTGTCAAAATCATCACCATTTGCAGCAATATTGACTTCAAAGCCCTTGTATTGGAATACATGCCTAATGGAAACTTAGAGAAATGGTTGCACTCTCAAGATCACTATCTGAATATCTTACAAAGGCTAAATATCATGATTGATATCGCATCAGCATTAGAATACCTTCATCATGGTTATTCAACAGCAATTATTCATTGTGATCTGAAACCAAGCAATGTCTTATTAGATGAAGAAATGGTTGCACATGTTGCCGATTTTGGCATGGCCAAACTCTTAGATGATAGGGACTCTATGATGCAGACCATGACTCTTGCTACTTTCGGGTACATGGCACCAGGTAAATTTTCAAACCTTTCCATTTCAAATTGCATGTTCATCCTTCTACAAGTTCACAAGCAATTAAATATCTTTTGAGTCCAAAGAAAAATATATATATATATATATATATATATATCAAGTCTTGATCTACAGGTACTAGTTTTTTTTTTTTAGATTTGTTTGTTCAGTACTATTATAAAATAAGAAAGTATATATGATGAGATAGAATGTTATCCACAGAGTATGGATTAGAAGGAGTTGTTTCTACAAGAGGCGATGTGTATAGTTATGGCATTCTACTAATGGAAACTTTCACAAGAAAGAAGCCTACGGATAGCATGTTTCTTGGAGAAATGACCTTGAAACACTGGGTAGATGAATCACTGCTCACTTCAATACTCACTATTGTTGATGCCAATTTGTTGAGAAATGAAAAAGAGCATGTTGTCATGGAAGACTGCATATCTTCAATTATGAGATTGGCTTTGGATTGTTGCGCAGAGTCACCTACACAAAGAATTGACATAAAAAAATGTTTCAGCCACACTCAATAAGCTCAAATCAAAGTTTGTTCTAAATAGTAGAACAAACTAACTTGAGTGTCAAGTTTGCTTACAACTCCCTCATGTTTGTGCCTCTTATGTTTGGGATTTATGTGTTATGCTTCATTGTTTTAGACAAAATCACAATTTACACCATACACTATTAGTTCTTTTGCAATATTATCGTGGAACTATCTAAGTTGCAATTTTATCCCCAAACTACAATTGTTTCTGTCAATTAATGTTATGAATGTATAGTGTGATCTATTTCTCGTATATTAGGTGCTGGAAAAACTAGATCAGAATACATGGAGGAAGCGAAATTACTTCGTTGCAAATCGCAGATCTAGTGAGGTTGTTGTTCCACAAACTTCGCTATCGTACTTGTTCACCTAAAATCGTCATCGTCGATGGTGAAACCCAAAAATGGGAGAGATTCTATTCGTACCAATCATCTAAGGGGAGAGGGGCCTCCATAACACTAGGCAACCAAGTCTTAAAAATGGGACAAACCCAAAAATTATAAGTTTCCTCTATCAATGGAGGTCTCGCATGGCCTTAAGCCTCAAATCTTCACTATATATACTGATGTTTGGCACTGGAGTTACGTCCGGAACACTCATTTATCCTTCCATAAAGCTAGTTTAAACATAAATTAAACTCATACATACACGGCCGGCCTAAGTGATGGAGATACATTTGTGCACAATAAAGCTACTGTAAACAAAATATCGGCTTCATTATCACCAACCAGAAATGCCAACCACTCATTAATAAGCTTCAACAAGTTTCTAACTAGTTTGTTTGGACAATTAGATTATTTCAAAATATTTGTAAATAGTAGTAAAATTATTTATGAATAGTTATAAAATGGTTTGAGTTAACATATTTTATTGAGTTTTGGGAAAGGAGAGAGAAAAAATAAAAAAAATATTATAAAATTAAAATATTATTTGAATATAGTTTTTTAGTATTGTTATTGTTTCAAAATTTGAAAAAGTAGTATTTTTTTTTTATATTTTGTTTGGAAGTTTGTAAAAATTGTAATAATTAGATAATGATTAGTTAAAAAAGTTGAAATTTTGAAATTGAAAAATATTTTGGCTTGAGAGGAAATATATGAAAATATTTTAGAACACACGTGTTCCCAAACTAGGTCTTAGCATTGTCTCATATTAGTGAGGGATTTTCCTCAATGCCACTCTTACACATTTATACAGTCTTTGGTAAACTGGTTTGGAATATTGTTTTGTTACCGAGTCTTTTGACTATGAAAAATGCTTGATATAAAAAATATAAAATGATATAGTTTATATAATACGTTGTATTATAAAATATTTTTTTATTATAAAGTAGATATGATGTATTATGTTAAACCAGATAAATGAATTTCTTTATAGATGTATCACTCCTCGTATTATACCCTCCATCTTGTAGTTGTGTCCCTTTCATGCAGCAGTCTCTGTAGTCTAGCGATGCTGGGTATTAATCCTCTACTTTCTAACTTTTGTGGGCTTTTTCCTTTAAGAATAATAGAAGATGATTTCTCCTTTCATTGGTTTGGCTTTATTACATCTATTTGGGATTCAGGAATCTCGTATTGGGTTGTGGTGATTATTTGGCTCAATCCATCCTCACCTACTTTTAAACCAAACAAAAAGGATGATGAAACCAAAGAATAATTATAACTTCTTAGTTCCAAAGCAAAGCAAACTCTTACGAGTTACGTAAAAAAGAATCCAGGAAACATTGCAGAGTTGCTTCACAAAACAAGCATCCATGTAGAAGTAGTTTTGACAATGAGATTCATTTTAAAACGCAACTAATTAGAGGTACCCATTTACTCTTTTTCTTCTCTCTTTTTATGTAAAGCATGAACTTTTTGCATCTTTCTGTTTAATTTATTTTCTATTTCTTTGGACAAATTACAAGAAAAATTATATTTACAGTCACAAATTGCGCAAGTGCCATACATTTTTTTTAAAAAAACAATTAATAAATTTGAGACTGTAAAAAAATTAGTTTTTTAATAATAATTTTTTTTTTTAAATTAGTGTACGACACAAATCAAAACTATATCTAGCATTATTGAAATTACACAATTGATTCATTTATGTGCATAGTCTACACATGACGTGTAGACTATGTTAATGTCCAGCCAGACATGCTCTGGTTCCTAATGTCTTTCCAATGGTCATATAGCATTAAGAGGAAGCCATATTCGAGAGCCATAGATGGTTGTGTCATGTCCTTTTCAAAAGAACCCTACCTTACTCAACCAAGCCTTACTTTCCCTTTTGTGTTCTTAGTTTTCTCCTTATTGTTTTACTTTGCTAGCTTTCTCCTTGCCTGGGAGCTTGCTGCCTCTTTTTACCTATGGCCATCTCCACCCCCTCCCCAAAAATATATAACTAGAGATCAAGTTCTAAACAAAAAAGATGGGGGCAAATAATAAAAATAATTAATTTATTAATTATTACAATTAATTGTAAATAATCAATTTATTACAATTAAAAGACAATTCGTAATCAATTTTAGTTGTAAATAATCATTTCACTGGAATTAACTGATCACAAATAAGCAGTTATCTTATAGTTCATTAATTAATTAATTAATTTAAAATTACTGATATATATATATAAATAATTTATAAATTAACATGATTTTTATGTGATTTATTATATTTATTTTATAATAAAAATAATTTTATAATTGATAAATTACATGAAATTATTTCAATTTATAAAATTAATTCATCTACTATGGGTTATCCTTGTAAAAATCTGTATTAGTGATTTCTTACCTTTTTTTTTTTAATAAAACAAGAATCCTCAAATGATTTATTATACTTTTAATTTCATTTCTTAAAAAGTCGTAGTCAGCTTCATATAATTCTATTGCCGCTTGTCTATTTTGATATACATGATATTTAGACATCATTAATGTATAATCTTGTCTCATCAATTGTTATTTTTTCTTAAGATCCTTTATGTTATTCATCAAGTTTTTTAATTCAAGCCTTAAATTATAATCTAGACATTTTAACTCATATATATCACGAAAACCAACACTATGAGCATAATGATAATCCATCATAAAATATGTCATTCAAATATAAACAACAATATAAAATAGCAAGATAACAATTAAAATAATAATATAACAATATAATTACTAATGTCTCTGATACCAAAAGCGTAAATCTCAAGTAATAATAAATAGATACTAATAATATTATAATATTAATAAGAATAATAGGTGGTAAAACCAGTCATATGCATGATAGTATAAAGACATGAAGAAAGGAAGATTTACAAAATGAGGAGGACTGGAGTGAAGTCGTTTGGGTGAGAAAGGAAGAGGTTTCAGATGGGAAATTTTAAATGCTCTTCTTCCTTCGCGAACCCCTTTATATATATACTAGAATAATACAACACAGTAATCCAAATAATACATGAACAATATCAGCCGACACTAAAAACAAGAACAATATTAGCTGTCACTAAAAACAAACTAACATAGTACAAGACACGTGAATTAGTATGTACAAAGTCATTGGTTATTTTCCTGAACAATAATCTGATATGAATAATAATCTTCTGATGAGATAATATTTCTGACGACTTTCTTTTGTCACACTGACTAATCGAGATATTAGTAATCTTCTGGAATCACATAATCTGGGGATCATAATTTGCTAATTCTAGATCAAATAGATCTTGAGAATCCATGTAGGGTGAGTAATCTTAAGAATGAGAGGCGGTTGAGTTTACCCTTAAAAAGTGAGGCCTGTTGAGAATGAGAGGCCTGATGGGCTAGTGATAATGCGGGTTGTTGTAATGGAGGTAATCTGGTGAGATGCTGTGCTTCTTTTTCATCATTGCTTGTGTCATTGCTTTAGGTAATTTTTTCAAATCCTTCTTGTTGGTAATGGATGCTAATTGCACTTGAAATCTGCTCTGTTGGACTAGAACTTCTGGAGTCTTTGTAACTTTTGAAAATATTTTTAAAATATGATCATAATTGTATTTTTTCCACCATTTGACAGAAATTTGACGAGCTAGAAACATAATGGTTTTGAGAGAGAGATGAGGTTTGATAACATATTCTCTCATAATCTAATTTAATTTTGTTTTGGGGAAGAAAAGGAGCGGTGAACAATGGTTTATACTGGTGGACTGTCATATTGTGAAGTAAAAATTTAAAAACTCTTCTGGAGGGGAAGAGGAAGGAGGAGAGGTTCTGGTCCGTAATTTTCACACCATAGTGAGAACCATTTTGGGAGTGTGTTGATTTCTTGAAATTTATCAAAATGAAAGAACCATGAATGTCTCAAATTTTTATTTTGTTTTAGGAACATTTTCGTCCATGCCTGCTGGTAATCATAATAATAATAATACGGCAGATCATAAGAATGAGAGAACTTTCTTGTTAAATAGAGATTTTTTTCCCATTGTTCCAAAGTGAGAACTTGTTTAATGGTAACTTTATGAAAAATAATAAGTGGGAAGGCAGCTGGAGAAGGTTGAGGTTGAAGAGAGCAAGAGAATTCAGAAAAAATAATTGAGTCGGTGTCTACTAATATGAATTCATAAAAATGTTGGGTTTTCTTTATGGTTTGGGGAATATAATGCCAATCTGGTAAAAGAAAGGCATCAGGTAATTTTTGGGTGTCAAATAGGTATTGAATTTCAGATTCGATGGGGAAGACTAGGTGCCAATGAGATTTAATAATAATTTTGAGATGTAGAGGTTGAGATAATAATAGAGAGTTAATAATTTGGGAAAGAGACGAGGAATGAGAGGAAACAACTTCAGAGTAAGTTGGTAATTTTGAAAGAGCTAATGGTGAGAATAAATTGTAGGACGGTCTAATGTTTTGTAGTAATGACCCCAATACCGTATATGGTCTTGGAGTTACAGAAGGACAAGCTGAAGGATAGGGAGAAGATGGTAGCCATGCATGGGAAATTTGGACTTTACTTTTGACTTTGAGGTTGGCATGATTTTCCTTGTAAAAATTCGCAAGATAGAAAATCAGAAAGATAATTAGATTCTTCTTTAATATGTTCAATATCAAAATAAAAAATACTTAATATAGCTTGGCATCTAGCAAATATTTGCTTAGCAGTCAGGTTTTTCACATTTTTAATCAAAACTTCCTTGGCTGATTTACAATCTATTATAAGTAAAAACTTTTGATTCAACAAATCATCTTGAAATTTAGAAATACATAATACAATAGCTAAAATTTCTTTTTTAATAGTACTATAATTCTTTTGAGCAGAATTCCAACATCCTGAATGGAATCGAATAATATGTTCCAAATCAGTTGATAATTTTTGTTTCATAATTCCTCTATATCCAAGATCAGAGACATCTGTTTCAACAATTTTAAAAGTACGAGGAGATGGGAGTCTTAAGCATGGTGATTTCTTAACATGTGCCTTAATTTGTTTTATAATATTGGTATGTTTTTCTGTCCATGGAGGTGGATTCTTTTTTAATCTTTTAAATAATAGTTTACATAATAGCTTGAGAGATTGATAAAAATGTGTAACATAATTGAGACTCCTAAAAATCTCTGTAGTCGATGCTTATCTTTTATTTCATCTAAAAATTTATCAGCAAATTCTATTGCTCTACTAATTGGTGTAATAGTTCCTTGATAAATTTCATGTCCAAGAAATTTAATTTTACCTTGAAATAATTTTATTTTTGGTGATGAAACGACTAACTCATTTTGTTTAATAATTTAGACAAAAGTATTTAAATGTTTCCACTATTGTTCAATAGATGAGGAGAATATTAATACATCATCTATATAAACTATTGAAAAATGAGTGAAATGGGTAAATATTTCATTTATAATATTTTGAAATTCAATAGGAGCATTTTTTAATCCAAATGGCATAACATTCCATTCATAGTGTCCAAAGGTTACTGTGAATGCCGTTTTATAAAGGTGTTTTTCAGCAATTTGGATTTACCAAAATCTATTTTTTATGTCAAATTTTGAAAATATCGTGACATTATATAATCGAGATCATAAATCCTTTTTATTATGAATTGGGGATCTAATCTATTGTAATATTTTATTTCAAGGCTTATAATTGATGACAAGACGAGAAACTCCCCTTTCTAATTCTGTCTGTTTTTTAATATAAAAGGCAGGACAACTCCATGATGATTTACTTTTCCTAATTAATCATGTTGTTATTAAATCATTAATTTATTTTTTACAAAATTCTAACAATTCATTATTCATTTGAATTGCTCTAGCTTTAGTTGGAATATTTTTCTCAAAAAATTCTTTTTTATAGGGTAATTCAACTATATGTTATTTTCTATTTCAGAAAGTATTGGGTAGGTTCGAGCATAATTCATTTTCAATTATAGTTTTAAAATTATCAATTTTTTGGGTTAATAATAGGTTTTTTAATTGTTATTGAATTCTTTTATATTTTAATTATTGTTTTAGGAAACTTCTCTGTTTCTCCTTTCTTTTAATTATGTTTTTTGTTAAAGAATTAATTTCTCTGGTTAATGAAACTTCCTTTAAAAAGTTAATTTCTTTTGATATAAGGGGAAACAAGAATTTAAATTAAATTTACTGTCCAAATATATTAATAAAAATCCATTCTTCTGTTACAGAGAAATGGTAAAGTAGAGCAAGGAATGGATTTCCTAATATTACTTTAGTATTAATATTTTTTACTAAAATAATATTGTTTTAAAACAAATTTCATTATTACAAATATGTGCATTAGATAATTTATAATTTATATTTCATTTTGTTCTATTAGCTTCGGACAATGTTTCTTTTTTTTTTCAAAATATATAGAAGGTATCAATCCCTATTGTATACAATTTAAATCTGCTCATGTATCTAATAGGACAATTGTAGTGAAAGAAACTTCTTGATTAATTGAAACTGTTACTTCAGCATACCATTTTTGAAAATTTATCTTATCAAGGATATTAATAAAATTTTTTGTTTCATCTTTTATAACTAATGTTGAACACTCTTCTTGTCGTTCTTTATTATATTCTTTATCATGAAAATTATTTCTGTTTTTCTCTATTTTTAATAATATAATTTCTTGTAATAATTGTTCATTTGAAACTTCTAATTTAAGATTAAATGTTTTTAAATTTCTAATCTCTTATTATATCTCATTAATTTCTTGTTGTATATCTTGTATCGTAATTTTTTATTTTTTTTTTTGTTTTAAATCCTCCTATTATTTCTCAAAAATTGTAAGGTGTTGAGGATGACGTTACCGAAGTGTTTTGATTATTAAAAGTATATTTTAACTTTTCTAAGTAATCTTTTCTTTCTTGGGAGTCACTAATTTTGTCTATTAACTCCAATATAACATCTTCTTGTTTTGAAAGTACATTAATGATTTTATTACAAATACAATTATCCTTATCTAAACAATTGCAAATCTGTACTTCATCTTCTTCAGAATCACTATCAGAAGATTGTTCTGAAAAACTTGATTCTTTTAATTGATAGATTTCTTCTTATCCTGAAGAGTTTTCTTCCTCTTCACTTGAATGTATTATAAAAATGTCTAATAATTTTTCTTTTAATGTTTCAGATATATCTAGTTCATTAATCTCTTATTTGACTTTACAATTTGATTTATAATGTCCAACTTTTCCACATGTATAACAAACAATTTTCTTTTTCTTTTTATTAGTCTTTTTAGGATTTTTTATTGGTTTATTATATATTTATTTATCTTTTATTTTTTTATAGGGTTTTTTGTATCTTCATTTTTTGTTAGAATAATTCTTATAAATTCTTTTTCCTTTTTGTGTCTTTTTGAAGGGGCTAATAAAGGGGTATAACCAAACTGTTCACCAAAGGTACCTAATTATTTTCTAGCAAATTTCTTTGATTTCTCCATTTGCTTTTTTAATCTTAAATCATTGCACATAGTGAAACCAGTTTTATTAATATTACTTATTATATCACCATATGTGAGATTATGAAAGTCAATAGTATCATCTGATTTTACTAATGATTCTCGTACCTTTTGGACGAAGTAATATGGAAGTCCGGCCATGAACTTTTCCTTCCAATATGATTGTTGGCCGTCATTTCTGATCATAACTTTAGTTAGAAATACATCTTTATACCAACAGAAATCAGATAATTGAGGGCATTTTAAATTAATCATTAAATCACTGGTTCTTTTCTTGAATTGAACAAGATCACCAACAAAGTGTTTAGTTAGTGCAAATATTAAAGTACTTACAACATTTTCTAATGGCAAACATTTTCTGTTTTAATCATCTGTATGTTTTCATCATATTTATATGCAGTTAATATTTGTGTCCTTTGTTAATGTGAAAGATAGTGATCCCACCAGCCTTTTAATTGGCCAGTAAATCCTGTAATAATAATATGTGCTACTAGGTGATCAGTTTTTCTATTACTTTTATAGACGTTAGCAACCATAATCATTTCTTGAAAATGATTTAATAGTTATTACTCAGATAATCCATCTATATTTCATTCATATAATACATCTGGTGCGAAAGCAGATCTTACTATATGTTCTCTTTCCTCAAATTGCATATCTGGTGGTGTAGGCCTCGGATATCAATTACGAGAAATAAAAACATGATGTTTAGATTCTTTGGCTGAAAAATTATTAACATTATCTCTTCTAATCTTATTTACTTCTAAATTTATAAATTGGTTTTCAGTATTACTAATTTCAAAGTCAGATAATACAGATGAGTCTGTCTTGCTTAATACACTAATATGAGGTTGTTTTGAGGTAGATGCAGTTTTACTAATAGTTAATTTTTTTAATTTACTAGAGATTTGTTCCAATAAATCATTTTTATTTTTGGAAAAAATAGTTTTTAAATGATATGAAATTTTTTTATGAACAAATAAATGAGTTTCTTTTACTTATTTAATAGTGAGTTTTATAGAAGATATTTGAGCTTCAATTCTTTCTAATTGTTTACCAATGGTTTTTAGATATAAATTGATATAATTGTTTTGTTGGATTATATTATCAATATTTTTATCGGTGTTTGTATTATTATGTTTTTTTATTGGTGAAGCCAAAATTTGAGTATTTCTCTGATTGAACTTGATGACTTCAGAAGAGAATATTCTTCATAAACAATTTGATTATTCTCTTATTTAATCCATTGGTTAGTAGTCCTGTTTATGGTAGATAATTGATTTGATTTATAAATTTCAAACCATGTAAAGAAATGTATTTTAATCTGTATTTTCTCTAAATACTCATAATATTTTTCTTGAATATAATCTCTTTCTATTTTTGTAAATGTTGAGAAAAATACTAATCTTTTGTGACTATTTTCTTCTTTCATATAATCTTATTTGAGATATTATTTGTTAATTTTAAATTGTTCTTTATTCAGGGTATATATTTGGGCATCATCTCCAACTATTTGTGAATATGTTGGAAAAGAAGGTTCATTTTCAAGATTATGAGAGGTGGATGCCTTATCTAGATGGTTAACAGTATATACTAGCGTATCAATAATATTTCCGAGAATAAATTTCCGAATCTGTGTCAAGATTCTGGGATCTGGTGTCAAAAGATCTAGTGTCAAAATTTTGAGATTTATTCTGAGAGATTGAAGTAAGAACAGATCTGGGTGTATTATAACTAGAAGGTACTGGAGAAGAATAATGTGATAAAGATCTTCTAAAAGGTTGAAAAGTTATTTGAACTGTTCCGTTGGTTTTTTAATCTATATAATTAAGATCATCTTTAGAATTATTTTCTACCTTAGGTAATGGAGTAATATTCTTTCATTGTCATTCATTAGAGAGAGTAATTTGATTTCAATTGATTTGTTTTGGAATTTGTATACTAGAGTTTTGTGTACTAGATTGTAATAATAATGTATATCCTTTTGGACTAGTAATAAGAGTTTGTGGTTCTAATGTTGTTTTCATTAGTTTATAATGGATCCTATAAACTACTGTTAAAGGATGTGATCCTTTCATCATCTGATAACCATTTGTCTTAATATTTAATGTTAAAACATGTAAAATATTAGTATCGAATAATGAAAGAGAATAATTGAGATAACAATTAAAATAAACTGGTTATTGGAACAAGCTTGATTCTACCATTCCAATTAATGAATCATGAAAATTATAGTATCTTTCGTCTCTTAAACAGAGTAATACTGAGGTGTTTAATCCACTTCTAGTGAGTGGTTTTATAACTACTTGTACTAGTCCAATATGTATGAAAGAATATTTCTGTTCTTTGTGGTGTTTAATTGCTTCTTTTGTTAATAATTGTAACGATTCATAATCATTATTTAAACTAATGGTTTTTTCTACTGCTTTAATTGTATAATTTGTAAGAAATGATAATTTAGAAGAAAAAGTAGAATGTTTGTATATTTGATTTTTTGGAACATTAGGAATTGTCCAATCTTGTAAATTTTTTTCTATAACTATTATACTGTAATATTCTTGGTTGATATTATTGGGTTCTATGGGGATACTAGTAGTGGATTCACTAGGTTTGAATAAAGAATTCCTTGAAACAAGTTTTTAAACAAAGATTTCCTATATCTAGAGATAAATAAGTAAATTAAGAACTTGATGGAATACTATCGGGACCACGTTTAAAGCCTTTCAGCATGAATGGGCTGACCAACGGATTTTCATGGCTTACCAACACAAGTTTCCTAATTTACTTCATTCTCTTTTGCTATGAGTTATCCTTGTAAAAATCTATTTCAGTGATTTCCTACCTTTTATATATATATATATATATAAAGCAAGGATCCTCAAATGATTTCTTATACTTTTAATTTTATTTCTTAAGAAGTCGCAGTCAGCTTCATATAATTCTATTGTAGCTTGTCTACTTTGATATACATGATATTTAGACATCATTAATGTATAATCTTATCTCATCAATTGTTATTTTTTCTTAAGATCCTTTATGTTATTTATTAAGTTTTCTAATTCAAACCTTAAATTATAATCTAGGGTGGTCCCGGTGGTGTTCCCTCAAGTTCCTAATCTACTTAATTCTCTTTGGAGATAGGAAATTTTTGCTTAAAAACCTGTTTCAATGAATTTCTTCAAACATAATGAATCTACCAATAGTATCCCTATAGAACCTGATAACATCAACCAAGAAGACTATAGTATAATAGATATAGAAAGAAACTTTATATTGTGATCTTATTTTACAGTTTATTTCCTATTTTAATTGTTCAAGATGGATTTTTATTATGCTCATAGTACTGGCTATCGTGATTTGTATAAATTAAAATGTACAGAATATAATTTAAGACTTGAGTTAGAAATCTTAATGAATAACATATAATACTATGAATATATTAATAATCCATCATAAAATATGTAATGTAAATAAAAACAGAAATATAAAATAGTAAATAATAATAAAAATAATAATATAACAATATAATTACCTATTTATTATAATTTAATTGTAGTCTTTTCAGTTTCAAAAGTTATGATGTTTCGTAGGAAAGGATGCAGATACTAAAAAGAATCAGATTTTCTGTCATTATCAGTAGTGAGTGACAGCTTTCATGCAAGGCTGGCCTTATTCCAAACATCATCTCACAAATTAGTGCGCTTGGTATTCTTTTTCCTGTCTCCATTAAATGAATGCAGCTTTGCTGGAAGTCCACAAAAACATTAGTATTTTCATATGAATGATATTGTTTCTATTTGGATTTGTAACTACAGATGGAATGTTTCCATATGAATGATGTTTCTATTTGGATTTGTCAGTCATGTACCGATAGAATTTCGTGGTGTTGTAGCTTTGTTGGAAGTCCTTTTAAAGTACTAACATTAGTTTTATGTATTTTTAAAATCATATTTTTTTAAGATTGATTGAAGAACGAGTAAGGTTGATATTTAGGACCGATTTGTCTTTATAAAATTAAACTATCTCATCTAATATAATTATTATAATTTTTTTAAATTTTTATACAAAATAAAATAAATAATTTAAATTTTTTTAAATTTTTAAAAAAATAATATTAAAATAATATTTTATTTAATTTTTAATAAAATATCTCATTTCATCTTATTTAAATTACATAATCAAACGAGGACTTAAAAAGCTGTGGGGTCTGAA
Organism: Juglans cinerea; assembly: GCA_961763995.1. Lineage (NCBI taxonomy): Eukaryota > Viridiplantae > Streptophyta > Magnoliopsida > Fagales > Juglandaceae > Juglans > Juglans cinerea. The sequence goes on from CAUIVZ010000009.1 coordinate 12,643,102, forward strand.
AATTCAGATCAGGGGTGATCAAAAGAGAGTTTAAAAAAAAAAAACAAACAGGAGAGAAAACAGAGTCGAGGGTGGTTTGTCATGCGTTGAATTCTTGAATGACTTGTGCAATAAAAGTAATTTTGTTATTAATATTAATATTATTAATATTATTATTATTATTATTAATTGTTTAATTTATAAGGTCCGTTCTGGGCGATTGCATTGCCCATGCATGACTCTCCCTTGTCACATGAGCGTGAATAATACTCACTTGATTCGATTCTATCGATCATAAAGCTACAAAAAATGTTCTGGTCATGACATCTTGTCATGTGCCGTCTTTAATTAGACGATGATAAAGTTGTTGATCACATGCAAGTAGGGGTTGTGACAGCTAGCTAGGATTAATATACAAGGCATGCATGCATTAACTTTATAATATCCATTTTATCAAATTCATCGGACTAGACTACTTACTCCAATAATGCATTTTTAGACCCTCTAGTCAATGCAAAGGACATGATGCCCATTAATTAGTCATGGTTGATTTTTCATAGGAATGTCTACATTTTCTATCCCCTTAAATGGTGCACGGCACCCTTAATGTCGAGCTAGCTCGGTCTTAATCGTTAGTTGAAAACTGCATGTTTCCACATGTCGGTGACACTGCTCTTGGGCAAAGAACCTTTTAGAGAGACATAATCGAGTTAAGTTGAATTGGTTTATTATTAGGTTTTATTTCATATATTCATAAATTATCTTTTTATCGAATTTAAATTTATTGTTCATGAATTGTTTAGTTGTTATATTATTTGTTAGATGAAATAAATGTCATTATTGAAATTATATATATATATATTTCCAATTTTTATTATTAACGAGTTACATTATATAAATTAATTAGTTAGGTAAATTATGTATAAAAATCTTGTAGTCGTAACAATTAAACCACTCATAACTTTGTACACATGCAAGTTTAGACGAACTAGAGTACTCGATCGGCTTTATACATAGAGTACTATATTTAAGCCATAAAATATTAATAAATACAAAGTTTTATGACAACAGAAGAAGAGAAACAAAAATTTTAGATGCTGTGGGATTATAATTATGATATGATAGCGGTCATCCGGAAGAGATTGTCAGCTTCGCAGGAAAGAAAAAAGAGGTACGTAGGTCATAGATTCGAAGAGCTACATTTCAAATCTAGAAACAAAGTATTCCTTAGTTTAACCCCAATGAAATGGGTAATGAGATTTTGAAAGAAATACAAGTTGAACTTGAGATATACTGAACCATTCGAGAAACAGGAAAGAGTCAGAGTTGTTGTCACAACAAATGTCTCCAATACAAGATGTATTCCACATGTCTATGTTATGAAAGTACATAAATGATCTCACATATGAAGAGACTTATAAATATTTTGGAATAGAGAGACCATACATTGCACAACAAAATGATCCCGATAGTGAGGATATACTGGAACAATAATTTGGAATGTGGGGCCACCTGGGAGTGAGAGGAGGACATGAGGAGTATGGGTGTAACTGGTCCGGTTATGTCTAGTTTTTTACATTTTTTAGAACAAAACCGGTATACATCGGTTTTGAAAATTTAAGTACTGATACTGGACCCATTCACTACTAAAAGCGAAACTTTCGATTTTTTAGGTTTCATTCCAGTCTAGTCCGATTTTCTCGATTTTACTGATTATCTATATTAGTAATAATATGATGTTTACAGATACTAAACTATTAATCTATTTATATTATAGTACAATTGTTAGATGGAGGGGCGCCCACGTGGGGCTGACCCCCTCCTTAACTGCATTGTAACGCATGGCTTTAAGCCATGCATTCAATTCGGCAATTGAAGGCTGGCCTTAAAAGGCCAGCCGTGTGGAGGATATAGTCCTCCTCAATTGGTTTTTGGAACCATCTTAAATACACAAAAACTCTCTCTCCTTTTGCTTTCTCTTGATAAGATACTTAGGCTGTGGATTTGTTAAGTGTTACTCTAGTTTTATACTACGTAGTACACTTTGCCACTAAGAGGAAATACTTGGAATTTGTCAATTTGGAGAAACTTGTGGAGCAACTATATAAGTTTTGCTTGAGGTATTTTTTCGCTGTGCTTTCTAACATTGGTATCAGAGCGCATCTTATAGGAGTCAAACCTCATGGTTAATCCACGCAACCTAGTGGCTAAAGTTCCACCAAACTTCAACTTCAAAGCCTCTCACATGCTTTGTGCAGTGTCATAGATCTTGAACTCACACATTAGATCATTGTGCATGCTGTTTAACATTATTATGCGTGCGCACCAACTTTTCTTAGCCATTGAGTATAGGCTAGTTGCTTTATCTTGTGTTGTTCCGAGATCCCTTCCCCGGGCGTAGTAAGGGAGTGAGATAAGGCCTCCAAGACCTCTTGCTCGTCTAGGACATATTAGATCTTGCGATGCCAAATGTCGTAGTTCTCCCCATCCAATTTCTCCCCTTTGTTTAAATTGACAATTATACTCTTAGATGCCATTTCACTGCAATACGCAAAGAAGGGATATTACACACATACCTAAGAAATCTGCCGCGTCAATCCAAGCTAGAAAAAGAATAATTTAGACATGTCCCAAGCTCGAAAAATCGCTAGGTTTCAGAATTATCTCTTGCGCCACAATATCCAATTATTAAATTTCTAATCTAATTCTCACGCAAATTTAAAAAACAAATATGGGAGAATTAATCATCATAAATCTCAACCATACTCCCACTATCTTAAGTAGTCATCTAGCCCTAGTCACATGTAAAGACATAACCTACTAAAATCGCAGTAACCTTTTGGGCCAGTCTATAAGGACAGCTACTCTAACCACAGCAACCTGTTGGGTCAGTCTATAAATATGGTTCATATAAAGCCATTACAGTCCATTTTTCTTGTTCCATCAGTGCATTTACAGTTCTTACTGGGGCCACCATGGTCTTTTGGCTATACAGTGCATTTACCGTTCTTACTTGGGTCACTGCAATTCTTTCAGCCTATCATTTATACTGACAATTCTAACTAAGACTACTTAGTGAGAATTTTTCTATTTTATCATTAAAGACTAATGTCTAAACATTCAAGCCTAACATTTATAGATGATAAAATAATCACATATCCACATGTTCAATTCACATATGTTCAATTTGACTCCTATAAGATGCGCACTGACCACATGATGAAGCAGCATCTTAGGGCTATGTAGACCATGATCCGTGAACTTAAGTTGGCAGGAAACAACCTGACTGATGAACAGTAAGTCTAGGCAGTAATAAGATCACTACCGAATTCTTGGGAGAGTATAAGCCAGAACCTGATGCATAACGAGAATATCAAAGACTTTGATGATGTCTCGCGTCACTTGGAATTGGAGGCTGAACGCCTAGAGGCTGCTAAGCCCAATCATATGGCCTATGTGGCTAATTCTGGTTCACGCAAGAAGTCCAAGAATAGGGTAGCTACCGTACAAATTAAGAATGTGTTAGGAACTTCTCAGCACAGCAAGAGGGGCAAGCGCGGGAAGAACAAGTCAAAATTAGAGTGCTTCAACTGCAGAAAGAATGGCCACTTCGCTCGTGACTGCACTGAGCCAAAAAATATACACTCTGACTTTTCTCGCATTATTTTTGTAACTAGCCATGTGATGGTTGCTCACTCTTATACTGTGTGGACTGTTGATTCAGGACCAACCGAACACATAGCGCGAGATAGAGTCGGATTTATGGAGTATCGCCTGATTCCAGTTGGGAGCCGTGATATCAAGGTCGAGAATGGAGCTAGCGTGGAGGTATTGGGACTTGGTACCTACAAGTTGGACTTGCAGGGTGGCCGCACTCTTTTCCTCCACAATGAGTCTATTGCTTTTCTTTCTGCAGCTGATAATTTGGATTCATATAAATAGCATGCTAGGCTTGGCCATATAGGGCAAGATAGAAAGGGTCGATTAGCTAGAGAAGGCCTGATATGCAATCTTGCTAAGGTCATCTTGCCCACATGTGAACATTGTCTAATGGGAAAAGTTAAGAGAAAATTGTTTGGAAAAGTGACTAGGGCATCTTTTCCACTGCAATGAGTCCACTTAGACATGGTCCAATGAGTGTGAGGGCAAGACATGAAGGTGTCTACTTCATCACATTTATAGATGATTTTTCACGTTACGGACATGTCTACTTAATCTCCCATAAGTCTGAAGCATTGGATTGCTTTAGGTGATATCTGAGAATCAGTTAGATAAGAGTTTAAAAATTCTAAGAACTGACCGAGGACAAGAATATCTCTCTGAGTAATTTAAAAGGCTCTGTGATAAAAAAGGAATCAAAAGACAGTTGATGATGCCGAGTATGCCATAGCAAAATGGCGTGGTGGAAAGGAGAAATTGAACACTGCTTCAGATGGTTAGGTCAATGATGGCGAAACCTACCAATTTCTTTTTAGGGTGATGCACTTTTGACTATTACCTACATTCTTAACCAAGTGCCCTCCAAATCAGTAACTTCCACCCCATATGAACTATGGACCGGCGGGAAATCCAATTTGAGTAACTTGCGGCCATGGGGTTCAACGGGGTTTGTTCAGGATCTTTCTCATAAGTATGGGAAGTTAGGCCCTAGAGGGAAGAAGTGTATCTTTATAAGGTACTCAGAACACTCTAAAGGGTATGTGTTAATAGGTGAACAATCCGATGGAAGTGTGACTGAGATTGAGTCACGCGATGTGGATTTCATTGAAGATGAGTTTCCAAGTAGAGGTGAGGTTGATAGGAGTTTAGAACTTCATGAGATTGTGGAACAAGAGAAAATTACTCCAAGGAATTTAGTTGAGAATGAGGAAGAAATTCTTCAAACCCCTACAAATTATAAAAAGAATTTGAATACGAGTGGGAGCACACCACTTGTCAATTAATCACAACAACCTCAGCCGTGTAGAAGCACACGTGAAAGTATTCCCCGTCGTCGTTTTGAGATTGAAGGGGAAGATTTTATGGTAGCTCCGCATGATGATGACGAACCTAGAACAATTGATGAGGCTCTCTCCACTAAAGAAGAGTGGATGAAAGCTCTTAATGATGAGATTGTGTCTATAAAGACTAACCAGGTCTGGGAACTGGTTGATCTACTGACAGGGCGTAAGACTATTGGGAACAAATGTGTTCTTAAGGTCAAAGGCAAGTCAGATGGATCAATAGATAAGTACAAATCTCACTTAATGGAAAAAGGATATATCCAACAGGAGGGTATAGACTATGAGGAAACATTTTCACCGGTGGTGAGGTTTGCCTCAATTCACCTGATTCTAGCTATAGTAGCAAACATGGATTTGAAACTCTACCAGATAGATGTTAAGACAACATTTCTCAATGGAGAACTAGATGATGAGATCTATATGGATCAACCAACGGGTTTTGTGGTCAAAGGTCAAGAGCGCAAAGTGTGCAAGCTCAAACGATCTATATATGGCCTAAACCAATCATCTAGACAATGGTACATCAGATTCCATTGAGCCATTCTCTCGAATGGGTTTACGATGATCACAGAGGACCATTATGTCTTTGTCAAAAGATCTAAGAAGAGTTTTATTATGTTGTCATTGTATGTTGACGACATACTACTAACTGGAAATGATAAAGGGTTGATAGTCGTCACAAAAGAGTGGTTATCCTTCAATTTTGAGATGAAGGATATGGGTGAGGCAAAATACATTCTGGGAGTTAAAATATACAGAGATCGCTCAAGTAGACTTTTGTGTTTGTCTCAACAAACTTACATAAAGAAAGTCCTCGAGCGCTTCCTAATGAGTAGATGTAAACCCGTTGACACCCATGTTGTAAGAAGCGAAAACTTGTCCAAAGAGTTTTGTCCTAAGACTCAAAGAGAAAAGGAATAGATGGCCCGTGTCCTTTGTCCTAATGCTGTGGGGAGTCTGATATATGCAATGATGTGTACTCGGCCTAACATATGCTATGTAGTTGGCTTAGTGAGTAGATTCCAATCTAACCCTGGACTGGCTCACTGGAAGGCAGTCAAGAGGATTATGTGATATCTCAAGGGAACTGCAGACTGTGTGCTGTGCTATTAGGGTCCAGATTTGTAGCTGAGAGGTTACAGTGATGCCGACTGGGGCAATGACCTAGATGAGCGCAAATCAACCACTTGGTATGTCTTTCTACTCAACAAAGGCACCATTACATGGAGCAGCAAGAAACAACCCTGTATAGCTTTATCCACCATGGAGGCAGAATACATAGCTTGTTCCATAGTAGTTCAAGAAGCTGTTTGGTTACAGAGATTCCTCAATCATTTAGACATTAGCACGGATACTTCAGATTCGGTGATGATATTTTGCGATAGCATGGCAGCTCTCGCATATGATAAGGACTCAAAGTATCATGGAAGAACCAAACACATATATCAGATATCATTACATCAGAGACATGGTAGTACAAAAGGAAGTGGTTCTGAAACACCTTTGTATGAGTCGCATGGTTGCTGATCCCTTAACGAAGCCTATTGCAAGAGATGTCTTTGAGGCTCATGTTAGGAATCTGGGACTGCGTAGACTGTAAATATAATTTGTGTTTCAAATGACATTGAGATGTAACCTTTCATTTGGGATATTAATACAATATGAATAAGTTCTTGTCTTTATCGTATTGTTTTTCTAAATACACACACAAAATATATGTCAACAGGCTAAGATCAGCTCACTCACACGAGCGATCACCTCTAACGCTTGAGTAGCGAGTAGGAATGAGACATTGTATCCCTAGGTACTTGTCCTAAGGGATAAGTTGGTTAATATAAACATATGTCACCTTAGTGGGAGCTAAGATGACGTCCAATGAGAGGACTATGCATGGGTTACTCACCATCCATGTAGTCTGTAGTTAGCTAGATGTGAGATCCTCTTTGACGCCATGGAGGCATGCAAATAGAGGAATTCGGGTTAGACGCTTAAGGAGCGGCTAGACTAAGATCTATACGGTGTTGATATGGACATATGCTCTTTGAGAAAGAGAAATCCACCATAGCATGTGTTTCATATTACATGTGCTTATACGATCATATGAGTAAGTGAGTAAAATGTTCCCCTCTTTTTCACTCTGTAAGTCTCATTTTTTAAAATGTCATTTACTTTTGACTATGTCACGAGATAGAGGTTGTGATGCCTTCTACTTTGGCATGTTGTCTATGGCCATGATTGACACGGTCTAAAGAGGCATTGTTGGGAAAGCGGTTCAACCAAAATTGAGTGATATGAGTGCAAAAGAAAGACTCTTCGATATTGTATCTTCGGTAGTGTTTGCTAACATCAAACTATGACGCTACATTTTGGTAGTGGCTAAAGGTTGTGAACACATTGAAATGATTTGGAAGTGGTCAAGCATTGATCTGAGTTTTTTTAGCTCAAGAGGGTTCGAAAATACTTGATCTTGATGCGATCGAATGAGTCTAGGACATGACCAGATACTTTAGGGATTTTACTCTGCTAGTCTTCTCTGTGAGAGATTTGGTGTATGTACTCCCACCTTTCTACAGATGTACTTGGTGGTCGCACGACCTATTTATTTGTATGAACAAGATTAAGAACATTAGAGAGATGAAGACCTGGGGTTATGCCCACTGTGTGCGAGTGGGAGATGTTAGACGGAGGGGCACCCACGTGAGGCTGACCCCCTCCTTAAAAAGTAATAAATCTGTAAATCAGTTTAAGAGCTTTTGAGTTGAGCTATTTAGATTTCTTTAACTCAAAAAGTTTCTAAAGGTCAAAATATGTACTATATGTTTCCTAAAATGAACAGTTTATATCTATTATATCTTAGTGTAGTCAATTGTTTTCTTTTTCTTTTTTAAAATCTTAATTTTGAAGGGAATTATGAATTTCTCATTTGAAGAGAGAAAATCATACTTTATTATTCATGATCTGTTATTGCCACCACAACATGGGTGAAAGTGAAACAACTTGAATGCTTGTAGTTTCGTTTCAGTACTGACAAACCAATATACATCATATTCAAAATGTTATTAATGGAATAGAAGTTTTGACCCCAAAGAGAGATCATTTCTGGCTCTGTGACTACTATATACACAACTCTAAAATGGGCAATTCCAGATCCCTCAAGGCACCCTAGATTCATGAAGAGTGTAAAATCCAGTAAGGAGACTTACCCAAGCTGCAAAAACCAGGAATATTATCGAGATTCCCAACTTCAACCCCAGTTTGCTTCTCTCATGCAATGTTGGGAGCATGTCTACACACAATGATAGATATGTTACAGTCCAATCAACAGTAAAAGGAGAAGAACCCCTATTATTATTCAACAATGACTTTGTTTTCCTTCATTGCTCTTATATTTGTAGACTTCTATTTGTGTGTATTTTAACAAGGTAATGGGTTAAACAAGTCTCATGAGAGGAATCCCAAGGCTTCTACATTATTTGGGCAGCCTCAAAGACCCAAGATTTGTAAGTAAGGTTGTAACTCATGAACTTGACTTGATTTTTGTCCTTTTAAGAAAAACATAAGTTTTGACAAAAATCTAGGCTCGACTTATGATACAAGTCAAACTCGTATATAAACCTGTACAACTTCAAATTTATTATTTGGTAGATATTATATTAAACTTTATATTAAGCATTCATAAGTATTTAAAAATATAAGAGAGAATCATGTTCTTAGCACCATGATATGATTTTATCATTTGAGTCGATATGAATATTATAAATTATTGTATAGATATGTATTTATAATAACTATATTATTTATATTAATTCAAAGTTGTTTTGACAAAGTTTGTAGATAGAGTTAAGAGATTTTGTGTATTCGCGCGCCTTTATTCCTAGAAGTTCAAGGACTTGTTTATGTGCTAGAAGTTCAATAACTTGGAAGCTTACAAGTTGTCCACCTATGTTAGTCTTGGACTTGGGATGGGCATTCCTAGATGTTGGGCTCTAGTGGATTTATCTGGGTCTGTAGCTTATGCCCAAAATGAGAGCCCTTTTGAAAAAAATTAGGACACCTTCAAAGTTGTAATTTAAGATGTTGGGCTCTATAGTTGTCATTCTAAAGTGATGCATGCAAGTCGAGTCTTATACCTGGAATATAGAAGTACTATAGCTACAAAGAGATTATAAAAAGAATCATATAAATTGATGTGATTTTATGTGATCCGTCAAATTTATTTTACAATAAAAGTAACTTCACAATCTGATAAATCACATTAAGTCAAATCAGTTTGTGGGATTACTTTTGTGTAATCTTTTTGTGGCTTGAATATTTATTTTAATTGTATATATATATATATATATATATATATCTGAATTTAATATAGTTGTGATCTTTGACTGATTGCGGTTGATCTCTTCAATTGGTTTTTTGTCGCTAAAAAACATATGTAAGTGATAGGATGATAACTAAATGTAGCTTCTCTATCAATAATTGAATTTGTTATTCTTAAAAAAAAGATTTGATCTAATGGTGGATATATAGACATGATATCACATCAATACGACATAATACTTATACAAGATATGATATATACCAGTACTCTTTCATCTTATTTTTATCAAGTGTCTGAGTACATCATAAGATACATCTAGAAGGACTATAGGGATGTTACAATAATGTCCGAATGGGTCCATTTGGCAAAGTTTGTAAAGCAATTGACATTTTAGAATAAGGTTACTTTGAACAAAGATTGTTACTCAAATATTTTCTACAATTTAAATCGAGATAAATATAATATGTAGATCATTATAATGTATTTAATATTGAAATTGATATTACTCATGAGTACTAATATATATATATATAGTGCTGTGAGCTCGTACATATTTGACTCTACTCGTGAGAAATATATATGTGTGATGAGGCTTATACTTTTTTGGTCACTGTCAAATTTTTGGTCTCGTCATCTCACAGCTTGCAATTCTTGGACCTGTCCCATTACCGATCTTTTTGTGAAAATTCCAAAGCCCTCGACTGCTTGGACTAATTGCCATTTAACGATGAGAATTTCATGGTTGTGTAGCTTTTAGAGAGACAGCTTGAGCTGCAATCGAGTTAAGTTGAGTCAAGTTAAAAAAATAATAATATATAATAAATAAATAAATAAATAAAAAGGAGGTAGCTTCTAAAAAAAAAAAAAATACACTAGTATTTTGGATTGGTATTGGTTGGTATAAACCATTGAGAGATCTTACTAAGGGGCATTTGTGATTGGTATTGGCTGGTATAAACCAGTGTTTTGGACTCCTCCTTTGACTCTTTGACAAACTAGAAATCTTTGGCCATATCTAGCTACATCATTCTTCATAGCTGGCAAAAAATATCATTGCTTGGATAGAGCTTCTATTTTATCTCTTCCAAAATGTCTTTCTAAGCCTCCAGCATGCAACTCCTCAATAACAAACATCCTCAATGATCATTCGGGAATGCAAAGCTAGTTTCTTTTGAAGAGGTAGCCATTGATCACGTATTGTTTTCATTATTCGACTCTTGCAAGATTTTTGAAAAGAAAACATCCAAGGCATAATGATCTGATAATAACTCAAAGCCAGTGACTTTAAAAGAAAGAGTAGTGAGCAAAGTGTGGCTCAATGCATCATTCACTTTGTTAGAACTTACAGGTTTGTGTTGTAAGACAAAGTGGAACTTATCCAAGTATGAAGCCATGCTAGATTTCTTGAATTTAACTTCTTTTGCCCCTTTAAAAATCTCAAAGGCTTATGGTCGGAGTAGACGATGAATTCGACTCCAAACAAATACTGCTCCCAATGCCAAAGTGCTTGCACAATGGCATACAACTCATTGTTATAAGTTGAGTACTTCTGCCTTGTACCATTGAGTTTCTCATTAAAATACGCCACTGTACTCTTCTCTTGCATTAACACAACTCCAATGCCAACATCTGAAGCATCACATTCTACTTGAAAAGGCTTGGAAAAGTTAGGGAGGATTAACATTGAAGCCTCAACTAGCTTGGACTTGAGTTACTCAAAATTTATTGCAACCTCTTTTGTCCAATGGAACTCCTTTCTCACCACTTCCATCATTGGAGCAATGATGGTGCTAAAATTGCAAATGAACCTCCTATAAAAAGAGGCTAAGCCATTGAGCTTGGGGATAGGCCACTCAAGAATAGCCTTCACCTTGTCTTCATCCATATGCATCCCATATGCACTCACAACATATCCTAAGAAAACAACTCAATTAGTCATGAATGTGCACTTCTTAAGGTTCACAAACAGTTGATTCTCTTGGAGGACTTAGAATGCATTGGTTAAGTGCTCCAAATATTGATCCTGGATTTTATAACACCCCATTCCCGTAGGCTAGGAGTGTCATGTGTTTTTTATAAAATAAATTCGGCAAGAAATATTATATTTAATAACATGAAATTAGCATTTATTTCATAAAAGATTTGTCTAATAAAATGTTTCTAAAAACTTAAATGTATAAACTGAATAAATTTATGTCATAAAAGCAATTTTATTCTCAGGAGTCTGAAACTAAATCAACTGTTGCTTCTAATCCTGGCATGTTTGCTCGTGTTCATCATCCTCACCTAGGTGGTTAAAAGACATGAAATAAACTAAAATAAGTCGAAGACTCGTAAAGAAATCCATCACAATGTAAACATTATAAACATAAGATTTTCATAAAAGTTTTTATACTAAGAGCTTAAATTCATGACTGTTCATACTGATGTTTATGTTATACATGACTGATTTATCTGAATTAACTGACTGATCTGACTGGCCAACACTCTTAATCCTTTGTGCGAGGTTGTGCACAGGCCCTACTTCCCGCAGCTACGAGAGGAGCCACTGATAGTATTTTGGCATACTATGGTGGAGCACGCTTGAGTCCGTGGCTTGCACATCCATCCTAAAACTGAATTGCATTTGTACCATGCATCTAAATGACAATCTAATTAACTAATCTGATCTTATATTGCAATTAAACTTAAGATAGCTTACGTGTCTTATGCACATGAGATGCATGACATAATACATAATTATAATTTTTGAATCTAAACATGATGGGGAATGACATGATCGTATGCTATGTTGGATGACATGTTTGCATATGACATGAGTAGTACATAAAAATGGTTGTCAAAGAATTGGCGCTAATAATAATCTATATAAGATAAACTGTAATGATCCTAATTTGTGAACAAATTACTTACCTCTTAGCATTGTTTTCTGAATCTCACTTCGTAGCTCGTCACTTATACGAAGTATTATAAGTCACTAAATCTATCTAGGACCTGTGTCCTAATATTCCATTTGACTAAAATCATATTTAATTACACTTAGATTAATACATAATAATATTTTTCAAAACTCAACATATTCCTTAATTTTTTTTTATTTAAGGTATAACATAATAATTTTATTAAAATCCGACTAAATAGACAAAAGGGAATATTAACTAAAATAATAGGCTCAATAGTATACTTTAAAATACATTTCAAATTCTCTAAACATTTTCTTATAAAAATGAGCCCATGACTAATATATTTATTTAAGTAAAAACTCAACTTAAAATATTAAGCCCAACCCAACTACAAATAAAATAAACAAGCCCACATGAGGAATCAGAAACTCTTGGCCGGATGGGCTTAAGGCCCCAAGGCCCTTTAAAATTCTAACGGTTGTTCATAGAAACAGAGGGCTAAGGGGTTTACCCAACAAGGGTCAAGGACATCTTTGTAATCTTATTAACATTGTATGTAGTAAACTGAAAACCTAAAAACAAATCTTTATAATATGAAGAGAATTAGAGGCTCGGGAGAGTGGGAGAAAGGCTTGCGGCAGAGCTTACCGAGAGGGAGGAGGAGCACGTGGCTGAGTTGGGTGAGACGACAATGGCTAAACTGAGGTTGGTAGCGCTCGGCGACTGCCTCAGGTCAGGGTGGTGCAATGCTGAGAGAGGGAGAGAGGGTTCTGTCACACCGAAAATCAATCGAGAGAGAAAGGGGGTGACGGAAATGGGTGGCCTGAGAACGTGGTGGTGTGAGGCTGATGTGGAGTGACGTCTTTCTGTGGCTTGTGGCGTAATATGTGATGGCTCCCTGTGGTGGCTTCCAGCGTGGGAGAGAAGGCTAGAGTGCTCTGTTTAATAGGCGCACAAAGGAGATTTAGGCTCATGGTGGTTGACTTTCGGAGCTGTTAGCGGTGTAGGTTTACATGGATGGCGGGGTGGAAGAGTTCTTTGGCTACAACTTGTTCGTGGTACAGTGGTTTGATCACAAGTGGCTCACTGTGGTGGTGATCAGCATTTTCCATGGCATGGGCGTGCTTTGTTCCGTGAGTGTAGAAACAAAGACATGCTCTTTTGCTTGTTCCATTTGACGGTGGTTTTCATCTTGGCCTAACGAGGTCGATGGCGCTACTGGTGGGTGCAATGCGGATCGACTTCAACATGGGGGCTTGCTTTTATTCTAGAGGATGTGGTTTGTTGCAAAGAAATATAAAGAGAGCTTCAAAGCTTTCAATGCGGTTGGTTACAGACTGATAAATGTACATATCAACTCAAAACGTGCATATCCATGATTCATGAAGAGGAAAAATGTGAGGCGGATCTATTTCACTACATTCATTCTATTAATGGATAATAAAATAACCTCAATTAAAATTATAAATGTTACTAATAGAATTTGATAAATAAAAAATTCATAATAGTAATATATGTTAAAGATAAAATATTTTTTATAATACTTTAAAATTTAAAGAAATAAATAATATATTGTCTAATTTAGGCTTAACATGATACAAAACTAAATAAATAATAGCCCATCAACATCCAATAATAATGACCCATTCCTAATTTAGATCCAATAAGATTATCTATATTCCAACCATATAAATATTAGTCTGAGTCATTACAGCTTTTGCTGTGAATTAGTATATCATTGAACTATTCTTCCAAAAATTTACCCATTCAGTTTCTCAACACTTTACGATGTGTTACGGTGTCATGGCGACCTTACCTGGCAAGTTATCTATCTTTGTTTTGCTTAATTTGTTCTCATCAAATCCACCAAATCCATTGTATCCATCCTAGTAGATTTCGGGCTACCTCAAGTCGAACACCTTAGGATGTCCAAGACCCCAAGCCTATTCAGATTCCCCACTAAGTCATAACACTAGAAGCTCATCCCACTTGGACTTGCTCCCCACAAAACCCTATTTATAGAACCCTAGAAGTCGGCACATACACTTTGCCTCTCAAGATTTGTGTCGCACCCTTGCACTCACTACAAGTGACACATTTGGCCACCACAACCTAGCCTTTCCATGCCACCCCATTGCCATAGGCAATTTTTCTTACTTTTCCCGCACACCCACTCACAACATGCCATGAGTTGAACCACTACATACATGAGCACTCACACATATGCCAAGCACAATACCATCCACCACCAACACCATCATCATGGCACCATAACCCTCAACCACAGATCCACTATATGTTCCAGCTACTAAGGTATGGAGTACCTTCTTTACACATAATTTTATAGTAAATTGTAAAGTTTCTTTTTCCAAAAGTATATCTATGTTGAAAATGTTTTACAAAGGTAAATATGTATTTATGAACTCTTCATTGTTTTCCGTTTTTATGAACTCTATGTATGACTCAAGATGTTTTATGATTTAGAATTGCATGACTGATGTGATTTAGGGAGCAAACTTTATTCCAATTAACAAGATGGAATTTGGTTTCTTCCCCCATACCACCCCACAAGAAAGCTTGGAATAACTTCTCGATTCGATGCGCCACGCCTACTAGCAACGGGAATAGAGATAGGAAATAAGTTGGGAAGTTAGATAAAGTGCTAGTGATCAATGTGAGTCACCCTCCCTTCGATAGATACAACTGTTTCCACCCAGCCAGCCGTTTCTCCACTCTCTCAATAATCCCTTCCCATATACCTCAAGCTTTGAAAGTGGCCCCCAAAGGAAGGCCCAAATATTTCCTAGGCAAAGAACTCATTTCACACCCTAACGTTTCTGCTAGTGTTCTGATATGGGGCACCACACCCACTACCACCATCTCAGATTTGCCCAAGTTTACCTTGTGACCCGTCACGGCCTCGAAGCACAACAAGAGTGCTTGTATGGCTTGTATTTGACCCACCTCCGCTTCACAAAAGAGAAGTGTATCATTTGCAAATAAATGATGTGAGATCATGGCAGAACCATAAGTACCATTGTCTGCTGAAAAACCCAATATATAACCTCCATCTACAAGCACCTTCACCATTCGGCCAAGAGCCTTCATAACAGTTACGAATAAAAATGGAGACAATAGGTCCCCTTGCCTCAATCCACAGGAGCTATTAAAAAAACCCATCGGAGTACCATTAACTAGCACTGAGAAATGCACAACAGTTATGCACTATCGAATCCATGAAATCCACCAGTTACCGAAACCACATCTCCCAAGTAAGTAGAAGAGAAAATCCCAATTTACATGATCATAGGCGTTCTCCATGTCAATCTTACATAGTATGCCTGATTTACCCTCCTTTAATCTCTGATCCAAGCACTCATTGGCAATAAGAATAGAATCAAGTATCTTCCTCCCCTGAACGAAGGCATTTTAAGGCTTCGAAATGATTTGCTCGATTACCACACTTAATCGATTAGCCAGAACCTTCGAGATAATTTTGTAAACCCCACTCACTAGGCTAATAGGATAGAAATCATCAACTTCCAACACTCCCTGTTTCTTCGGAACAAGGGTTATGAACATCACATTGAAGAACTTTTCAAATTTTTGGAAAGCATGGAATTCAATAATGACCCGCATAGCATCACATTTCATAATCTCCCAACAATGTTGGAAAAACCCCATCGAAAACCCATCCGGCCCAGGTGCTTTGTCTTTCGCCATGCTTATAATGACCTTATGC
Organism: Juglans cinerea; assembly: GCA_961763995.1. Lineage (NCBI taxonomy): Eukaryota > Viridiplantae > Streptophyta > Magnoliopsida > Fagales > Juglandaceae > Juglans > Juglans cinerea. The sequence goes on from CAUIVZ010000009.1 coordinate 12,659,044, forward strand.
ATCTCATTTTCTTCAAAAGGTCTTTCCAACCAGCTCACACTCTGCATATGAATGGCCTCAAAAGGCAAACCATCGAGCTTTGGCCTCCAACAAGTCAACTCCATGTGCAAATTCTCATAGTAGTTCACAATATGGTTCTCTAAATCTTGGGGGAAGAGAGAACTTGATTACCTGCCCTAAGAGACTCAATAGTGTTGTTGCGCCTATGAGAATTGGCCACTCTATGAAAAAACTTCATACATTTATTCCTTTCTTTTAGCCAAAGAACCTTGAATTTTTAGTGCCACAATGTTTCCTCCATCAACAAGACCCTCTCCAATTCAGTCACCACCACACTCTTTCTCAATAATGCCTCTTTAGAGGCATTTCCCATTAAACACTGTTCCTCCAAGTCCTGAATCTCCTTCAATAGGATAGTCTTCTAGTTGTCAATATTGCCAAAAACTTCCAAGTTTCACGTCCGTAGGTCTTGCTTTAAAGCCTTAGTCTTCTAGGAGGTCTACCAGGTACAAACTTTCTCAGCAAAACCGTCCACTGCTAACCACATATTTTTGAACTTGAAATACTGGTGACCCCTATTAACGCCTCCACAGTCTAACATAATAGAAAAATGATCCGAGCAACACCGAGCTAGCCTCTTTTGATGTAACTACAAATAGTGGGTTTCCCAAGAAGGAGAAACAAGAAACCTATCCAGTCCCGACCACCCCCAACTAGTAGATCATGTGAACTCTCCCCCAGCAAGGTGACGATTCATTAGATCCAAATCAAATATAAACTCAGAAAACTCCTCCATGGCTAATGAGTGGCGAATATTTCCTGATCGCTCGTTTGGAAAATGTGTGATATTGAAATCTCCACCCATACACCACGACACATCCCATAGATAATATACACCCACCAACTCCTCCCACAACCTTCTCCTTTCTCTATCTAGATTTGGTCCATAAATGCTTGCATATGCCCACTCCCACCCATCTACTACATTTTTGAATAAACAAGCCACCGAAAATGTCCCAACACACTCTTCCACCTACTCCACAACTCTTTTATCCCACATCAAAAGCACCCCACCAGACAGTCCTTCCGAATCCTTAGTTTTATTTCTTGAAGACACACCATATCCACCTTCCACATACGCAACAAGGATTTTATGCAAAGGCGCTTGTTGCGATCATTAAGCCCTCGCACGTTCCATGAGAGAATCTTAGGTTTCATGGACAATGGTCACACCTCTTCCTTTCGTTCTATCCCTACCGCCACTTCCCTCCTTCACTTCATAATTTATAGAGCATTGTAGTTTTTAAGTTCCCCATCTCTCTTTGTAGACGACTTCAATCTACTCTCTTCAATGGCTATAAGAAGAGCCTTAAACTGCTCTTCAAAACCTGTACAAGACACCCCAACACAAACTTGCAACACCTCCACTTTCTTTAATACCCAATCTGGAATAAATCGTTCCGAGTTGGGACTAGGAGGGAGCACTCGTAATGGTTCAACATCTCTTATATCTATGCATTCCCCTTTGCATATGACCAACTGCATATCATCTCCTTCTAACTCCTTCATAAAAGGGTCCTTTGTGGACTAGTCTGAACTTGCTTCTCCATGCTCCCGTAAAGGTGATGGAATTAGATCATCACTGTTTGGGTCCACGACTTCACCAACAGCTGGTGTCGATTTCTACCCAGCAATGATTTCTCCAGCCGCCACTTGAGTTGTGCCTGAGGGGTCACTGTCAATCCTTGGGAGGTTATGTGCATCCTCCATAGTTGGCCCCTGTAGCAACCCACCCGTGGGAATGAAACCAGTGAAAATATTCCCCTCAATCGCAAACACTTCAAGCCCTAAGGATGTCTTAAAGGTGTCGCCAGCCTCCGTCGCACCTTTTTGTGCGAGGTCCGAGACATTTGCATCAATGACGGTGGAGTTATCGCACACTCTTAAGGCATCAGACACTATAACGATTGCTACTCGAGCCGTTACCTCCACCGTGAGGACTACCCCCTTCGGCAAGGTTGTCTGAGGCAACGCTGGGAGTGGCAGCTCGGCCCCACCCCCCGATGGGCCAGCTTCATCCTCTTGGAAGCTGTGGCCCATGTTCCTCCAGAAAGGGCCAGATCTCTTTTGGGCCTTATTGGGCTAAGGCCCAACTTCATGGCCCGTTATCTTTCCCTTCCCCTTACCTATGGGCTCCCAGGCCCAGTCCCTGGCCCGTTGGTTTTCAACTTCCTGTCCCTGGCCTACGCCCAACCCCATCATCCCTTTTAGTTTGACACATCATTTTAACCATCCCATTCTATTTGTTAACTCTCCCAACTGCACTTCCAATTCGCATAGAGCCTTCAACATGCTTTCTTCTTTCAACACAGCAAAACCTCTGCCATCTCCATCCCACAATTGATCAGTACCCAAAGAAGTGACAGGAACTTGCTTCAACAGAACTACTTTCTCTACACAGTTCACGTCTCGAGGCCTTTCCACCTCTCTGCTACCTCGAAGAACATCACTGTATGGTCGGAAATCTGAGTTCTGCGAAGTCGTGGGTGGTGATAACAGTCGCTCTAAACCATCAACAATTCCAGCTTCCTTCAGCGCCACCACAAGTTTCCTCCAACCCACTCTGTCCTTGTCCCCTAGTATGAAGATGAAGTTTCGGCATCCCCCTCCAATACTCCACCAACGCCATATATTCTCCACTATTCATATTTGCTTCAATATTTCAAAACTCATGTTTAGGCAATAAAGCCTTGTTTGGTTATACAGATGAGATGAAAGTTAAACATTGAATAAAATATTACTAGAATATAATTTCTTAATATTATTTTTGTTTTAAAATTTGAAAAAGTTCAATTGTTCATTGTATTTTCTTTGAAAGTTTGGAAAAGTTGTAATGATTAGATAAAATGATTTGTGTAAACAAAGCAGGCGTTAGATCCATGCTTAGAAGTTGTCTTTACGCACATGGATGCCTTAACCCTCGTTTTACAGGCTATGACCAAAACATGCATGGTCATTTTTCAAGATTTTGCTTGCTATGACAATATACATCATGTTTTCATGCTTTAAAGCATTAAACACAAAATAAATTGCTAAATGTTAGAAAAATGCTAGTGAGATTCTTGGGATGTTAGAGGGCTTCCCTCCAAGCTTCCATAGTTGCTCTAGAGCTAAAGAGGCTTGTAATTTGAGATATAAAGATTGTTTCCGTGGTGGTGCGAAAATTGAAAAAAGTGCAAGGAAAATGTGGGGAGGGGATGGTCGGCCAAGAAGAGAGAGAAGAAATAGCAAGAGCATTAGAGTGTAAAATGGGATTGTATGGGTTTATAGGGCTGGGCGGATTCCACTATGCATATAGTGAGATTTGCTACCTAGATGGCAGTAACTGCTGCCCCATTTACGAAAAACTCTATTTATTATTCTTTTTTTTATCAACTCATGATATGACATTAAATGATTTTCCATCTTTATGATTTGTCTCTTAGTTAATGCAAACAGTAAAAAATTGTTAAAATTAGGGATCCGTGTACGCGGGCCCGTGTCCATATCATTTTTTTAGGGAAAAACAGTAGATTACTACTGTTTTTGACCAAAATGTACGCTACAAATTGCTCCTAACGTTTCTAAATAATTTGGAGAAAAAAAAAAGAAAACAGAGCTTGGACGGGGATAAACGGTTCGATCTCCAACTCAGAGACATTACATTATTGTCTTTCAACTTTGACCTGCTTTAATATATATAATAAGTTATTAAAATTATTAATTAACACCTCAATTAATTATCAAATCCATTAAATTTGGTAAAAATCCGGTCATATGTGTCATTTTTATGGATTTTAACGATTAAATTTGAACTAAGAGTGTAAATTTCTAAACTCTATGTAGTTATGGATATCATTACCAGTTTTACTAGTTTAGAGTACTGAATATTTTAAAAAAAACCATCAAAGTAGCTATTAAATGCAATTTCGTTGAGGAATCGAAGCAACAAAAAAATAAAAATAAAATAAAATAAATTAAGAGAAAAATGTAGAAAACTAGACATAATTTTGCATAATCTAATATAACAAAGAAAATCACTCAAAAAGAAAAAAAAAAAAAGAAATCTTCCAAACTTGGCTAGATATATGTTATATTGTATCTGCCTTATAATGAAGAGAAATGTATATATTCCATGCAACGTCAGTTGTGATATTGTTCATATCTCCAAAGGAAATCTGGAAAACTTTTTCCCAAACTCCAATCTGCAGGCTTATACTCTACAACAAAGCGTCTAAAATCAAGACTGCAGAAAGCTAACGATGTTTTTGACAAAATTGCTTGAAAAAAGTGCACACTTTAATTCACTTAATTTCGGCATTAAACTTCCATATCTAATTAAGTAATTAATTGTATGCCAAACCTCTATACTTTGTGCCATGTTCTTTATCTTCTCTTTTTGTTCTTGAGATAAGCTTCATTGGATGCTCAAGTTTTATCATGGTATTACAGCAATACCTTCCGCAATTGATCAAGATGTCAAGTTTCTTGTAAAATTCTCTAATGCTTCTCTTCTCTTACTTTACTGTTCTGAATCTTTGTGATGATACTCCAAACTTTTTTTTGTTTTTTCTTTTAATCATGGATAAATTCAGAATCTGTGCTGGTCTTTCATTCAGGGAGGCAGTCAGGGACCATTGATTATTGATTGAGATGCATAATTGCATATTTTTATACATTTAGAATAAATATATTTTTAATTATTTTATTACATTATTATTAGTTTTAAGTGGATACATTTGAGTTGTGACTTAAATTAGTTGATAACATAATTTATGCTTAATTTTATAACTTGTAATTTAATTATATCTTTACATGCACAACTCATTTTTAATATTTTATTCTTTATTTTAAATTTTCTAATTTTTACTTTTTCATATAGGCCAAAGACATGATACAAGAGGGGAGAAAAATAACCAAAAAAAGGGAGAATTCGGGAAGCATGCAGTTTGCTTTGATTTACGGAAGCAAAAAAAAGAAATAAAAAAAACAGACATGCGGGACCCATATGTTTTACAATTCCTTCCATAATGGACTTATAGTTTGTTGAAAGTTTTTTATTTTTATTTTTATTTTTTAATTATTAAAAATATTAAAAAATATATAATTTTTTGAAAGCTTGGCGCGTGGCTCTCACACGGGGCTTGTTTCCGTGCTTGTTCCTCACGCGCTGCTCAATGACGCTTCCGACAGCTATACGCGTTGTGCCAGCAACTTTGTCTTGCCGAGATCTTCCATATCTGGGCCATCTTGTCTCCATTCCATCGGCACGGGGTTGCCACACGCCATCACAGGAGCACAAGAAATCAGAAAATCAGCAGATCAATCCACTTGATGCCGAATTTTTCACTATGTTACCGATTTCTCTAAACGTTGATCTCGAAGAAGGGTTTGAGGATCTCTCAAAAAATCATCTCAAGACAACAAGCAAAAGTGCACCTACCACTCTCACCGCTTTCAGCAAAGGTTCTACCGCTACTAGTGGTGATTCCATATTCGCAATTTGTTGTGAACAACTTATTTCCGTCTTTTAAGACGGCATCTTTTTAGGACATGAGAGAAAACCAAGAAATTAGTCTTCAAAACCCCTTTTTTTCTTTTTATCCACCACTTTGCATTCTTGTTATTGTTTTGGGGTATTTGTTGGAGAACTTCACCCCTCCTCTTGTATCATCTTATCTAATGAAATATAATTGCTTGCTTAAAAAAAAAAAAAAAACTTCTTGGTTTTGGTGAGGAACGGAAGACACAGAGAAACAACTGCACTTAGTGAGACACAAACAATCATGCACGTGAAAAACCAGCTGGAGTAACTTATTGGAGACAGCCATTGCGAACGTGGACGCCGAAAGCAGGCAGTGGAATAAAAATTTGATTGTAAAGGGACCAAGAAATTCATTAGAGTTTTCGGATCAAAGTTCGGCAGTAAGTTTTTATTTTTGGTTTCAGTTTTTCTTTAGTTTGTGGAATGAAAGAGGGCATTTTGGTCTGGGGGAGGAAACCAGGGCAATGCAATTGTAGAGCTTAACGCCCAACTGTCGTTGCCCAGCCTTCCTCCTTCCTCCAAAATGCAGACATATGAGAGTTAAAGGTGAAGTCTAATGATTTAGATGTTGTTTTGGATCAATAATAAAGTTTATATTGTGAGTTTGATTGATTGAATGGTGTTATTATTTGATAGTTTGATTATCTATATATTTATCTTGATCCATTGTGATTTCCGAATACATTGGATGCTTGAAAAACTCCTATGATATTCAAATGGGTTTGTGAATTGTTTCAATCATTAATGGTGGTTTGGATTTAGAGATGAGTTGAGATGGTTTGTGAATAGTAGAAGAAAATATTGTTAGAATATTATTTTTTAATATTATTATTGTTTTGAAAGTTGAAAAGTTGAATTGTTTATTATATTTTGTGTGGGAATTTGAAAAAGTTATAATGATGAAATAAGATAAGTTGAGATGAGTTGATGTGAGTTTTGAATTCAAACAAGAATAAAGAATTTTTGGTGTTATTATTAGAAATTTTGAATATCAATATATTTATCTTGCTACATAGCGATTTTCGAATATATTAGATGCTTGAAAAATTCCTGTTGTATTCAAATGGGTTAGTGAATGTTTCTACCATCAATTATTCAAATTTAATCTTTAGTAATTAGCTTTGTTGGGCTTAATTATTAAATTTTTCAGTTAGACAGAATCATTATTCTAGTTTAACTGAGCTAAATTGATTGGAAACAATTTTCTAAATTATTAGAAGGATCCTCGAAACCTTCGTCATTCTCCATATTGATTTATTTTATCATTCCAGTTATATTTTGTTCCTTTTAAATTTATTCTATTTTTTAATTTGATTCTCTTTATCACATAAGTCCATCCCTGTGGATTCGACCCTATTAGGTACTACAACACCTGTATACTTGCAGGTAAAACTGCTCTAAATTTTTGGTTCACTATTTTGAGTGAAAGTTCAGGTGCAACCAGGGCCGGCGCAATGGTAAAGCCATTTAGGCCATTGCCTAAGTTCCCCACCCTATGTAAGGCTCCCAAAAATAAAAATGAAGTTTTTTTTTTTTTTGAAAAAAAATAAAAACTAGTTCATTAAATAAAATTTTAAATAATATTTATAGTTTTCAATGTGTGCAAGGCCCCATAATATTAAATTTAATATTTAATATAATGAATTATTTATATATTAAATAATTTTTTAAGATCTTGCTAAATTGAGGCACAAAAAGGCTTCATTTTAAGTTGTTGTAAATATAAATTCACAAAAATTGTATTTAAAGAAATTTTAAAAATATTTTATATAATAATTTATATTTTATTGTATTATAATTATAAATGACTCATTTTAATTTTGGCCTTAGGCCTCAATTTGTATTGAGCCGCCCTGAGTGCAACAATTACTATTCTCTGCTACATGCTTCGACCATCATGTCATGACGTTGTTATCCTGGCTACTCAATTCTCTTTTAAAGACAAATTGCTTCTACTGTTATATATGAATTACAACTGAAATCTGGAAAGATTTGTTAAAAGTAAAAAATCTGTAAATCAGTTTAAGAGGTTTTGTCTTACACTCAAAAAGTTTCTAAAGGTCAAAATATGTACTATAGTTTTCCTAAAATGAACAGTTTATATGTATTATATCTTAGTGTAGTCAATTGTTTTCTTTTTCTTTTTTAAAATCTTAATTTTGAAAGGACATATGAATTTCTCATTTGAAGTGAGAAAAATCATACTTTATTATTCATGATTTGTTATTGCCACCATAACATGGGAGAAAGTGAAACAACTTGAATGCTTGTAGTTTCGTTTCTTTATTGACAAACCAATATACATTATATTTAAAAAATTATTAATGGAATAGAAGTTTCGACTCCAAAGAGAGATCATTTCTGACTCTGTCACTACTATATACACAACTCTAAAATGGACAATTCCAAATCCCTCAAGGCACCATAAATTCATGAAGAGTGTAAAATCCAGTAAAGAGACTTACCCAAGCTACAAAATAAGGAATATTATCGAGATTCCAAACTTCAACCCCAATTTGCTTCTCTCCTGCAATGTTGGGAGCATGTCTACACACAATGATAGATATGTTACAATCCGATCAATAGTAAAAGGAGAAGAACCCCTCTTATTGTTCAACAACGGCTTTGTTTGCCATCATTGCTCTTATATTTGTAGACTTCTATTTGTGTATATTTTAACAAGGTAATGGATTAAACAAGTCTTATGAGAGGAATCCCAAGACTTCTGCATTATTTGGGCAGCCTCAAAGACCCAAGATTCCAAAGCCCTCGACTGCTTGGACTTGCCATTTAACGATGAGAATTTCATGGTTGTGTAGCTTTCAGAGAGACAGTTGAGTTGGTTTATTATTTGTTAGATGAAATGAATGCCATTATTGATATATATATATATATATATATATATATATATTCTCCAATTTTTATTATTAACGAGTTACATTATTTAAATTAATTGATTAGGTAAATTATGTATAAAAATCTTTTAGTCGTAACAATTAAACCATTCATAACTTTTTATCACAAGTTTAGAAGAACTAGAGTACTCGATCGGCTTTCTACATAAGTTTTTACCTACATATCTGTATATATCAATGAATAAATTGAGATTTAAATGATTACATATATCACGTAACTGTTTTTATCTTTTTATATATTTAAGATGTCATCATTTTTTAAAGTTAAAAAAAGTCATAAAATATTGATAAATACAAATTTTTATAATTTTCAAACTGTGATCGTTTATTAAACAAACAAATTGAATTTGAATTTATCCCCCTCAAGTTTGAACTAATTGTAAATGAAAAATTTACTCATCATCTTTACATTACACATCATACATTTTTTTTCTCTTACCAAATATATGGTGTATGAACGATGAGTAGACGAATTCAATTAGTTTAGAAAGAATAAAAAAAAAATAAGTATGGTTTGCGGGGATATGAATAGCAAAGCTCATTCGTAAATATACAAGTAAGGTAATGGCATTGTTAAATCCACGCGGTACAAGATGTCAAAGAAGTAAATTAAACATCATGGTCATGGACATAAATTTTGTGGGGCACAATATAGAAGATTTGCATGCCAACAACAACAAATTAACAGGAGAGGCATCGGCTGAATTTTCTGTGCTCATGCTTCTACGTCATTTATGGTGGTTAATGAGATGAAAGTTTAGGATGGAACGTTGTTATCATCTCCGGAAGAGGTTCATGAAGGGGCGGTAAGGTACTTTGAGCAGTTCTTGGTGCATAAACAGGTTCATTCTCTACCTGATCTATCTTTTATAGTTAGTAAAACCATTTCTGAGTGTGATAATGATATGATATATCAGCTCCCTTCAATCCAAGTTATTAAAGAAGCAGTTTTTTCCATTCCTGTGAATAGTAGTCCTGGCCCAAATGGATTTGGATCAAGTTGTTTTCAAACTTGTTGGAGTATTGTGGAGAGGGATTTTGTTTGCACAATGCATGATTTTTTTCGAGGCGCGAAATTGCCTTGTATTTTTTTGCATTAGCTCTTGTACTTATTCTAAAGGTTGAAAACCTGGCGTCCTTTTATAAGTTTAGGTCGATCAGTTTATGTTTTGTGTATTATAAACTGTGCTCCAAGATTCTTGTAGATCGTTTGGCTACTATTTTGCCGTGCATTATGTCCCAGGAACAAGGTGTTTTTATTAAAGAAAAGAGTATATTTGATAATATTAGTCTTACTCATGAGATAGTCCATTGTATTAACAAACCTGTAAGGGGTGGAAATATTATCCTAAAAATTTATATGACTAAAGCTTATGATAATGTGGATTGAGAGTTATTGTTCCATGTGTTGGAATGTTTTGGTTTTTCTGAGGTGGTGTGTGATTGAACTTTATTATTGTATATTTTATATATTTAAAACCAATGTATTTTTAATTATTTCATTATTTTATTATTAGATCTAGATGGAAAAATAATTAAGAGGCATAAATCCGAGTTATGATTTAAATTAATTAATAATATAATTTATGCTTAATTTTAATAGTTGTGATTTAATTTGATAATGTTTCTTCACATGCACAACACATCTTTAATATTTTTCATTTTTGTCTAGTTTTATTTATTTATTTTCTTTTTGTTTATCTAGTTTTATTTCTGTTTTTATTTATTTATTCATTTTTTTTTGTTTAGTTTTATTTTTGTTTGTCTTGCAGCTACTCCGACGCACGGCAGCACCACCAGCAACGCTGCACCTCCAAGGTTGCTCCTCCACAACCCGTGAGCCATGCATGCACCATTGTGCAACTGCAGCCCCGGTAGCACCTCCACGTAAAAGCTCCATCACCACGCAGCAACCTCCTCCGCACGGCCCCCACCCGTTGCCTAGCACCAACGCACGCGAAGCCATCGCCACCACCTTACCTCCACGATCCATTGCTTGCACACGTCCTTTGCCCAGTCCATCCATCCCCTGCTGCAACACGTCCAACAGTTCACTGCCTCTGCAGAACCCACATGCACGGCCAAGAACCACAGTGAACCTCCTCCCACCGAAGCTCCATGCACAGCGCAGCTGCACCTCTCCACCAGCCGTGAGCCACCTTGCCTGCAGCGAACTCCTCCTCCACGTGAAAACATCCGATGCACCGCACCGCATACACAACAGCGCAACCGTGAGCCAGCCGTGAGTTCCTCTTCTGTTTTTCTACCCTAAAACAGAGTATTTCATTTTCCTCTGTGAGCCGCTGCGCTTTCCTTGAACTGCTGCACCTTCTGTCCCGTGATACGTCGGTGACGACGTCGCCAACACAAGAACCACCCAGTTGTCCATGAGCTCCACCGTCCACAGCCCCACGTTGCATGCATGAAGCGGAAACTCCTCTATTATGGATTTATTTACCAGGGCTACCGATGCATCTATATAGAAGGGATTGTTTGCAACTTCTAGCCGCTCGGTTTGGACGTTATCTTGGAACAGACAATGCTACTCTCAATCGAACTAGAGCATCGGGAGCAAGAATATGTGTCGAAGTGGATTTATCATTGGAACTGGTGCAAAGTTTCCCTATTATGTTGTCTTCCACTAAGCGTGTTTGGCAAGAGGCACGGTATGAAAAAGCAGGATTCTATTGCCACAAATGCTTCCGTCAAGGACATACTTCCATGGTTTGCAGGGTTGGTGAGAGGTGCGAGGAGGAAGTAAAGCACAAAGAAAAACAGAGGTGGCAATTGAAAGTGCAACAGGGTAGGAGGGAGTTGCACATCAACCAGATGGTTTCGGATTAGCACAATGTAGAGGGTCCCAGTAATATAGTTGCGGGGGAGGCGGTGACGGGTTCTGATGTAAAAAAAAAAGATTTACTATTACAATGCAGAGGGTCCCAGTAATATAGTTGCATAGTGTACGCGTTGTAATGTACACTCATTAAAAAAAAAAAAAAAATTTACTATTAAAAAATTTAAATTTTTTTTTTTTGAAGATCTCATATTTACATATGTTTTTACAAAACATTACATGACACTTGCGTATTCGTGCCTGCAAATATTATTTCTCTTACAGTTTTCCAAAGAAATAGAAAAAAATAAAATAAAACAGACATGCAAAAGTTTCATACTTTACATAAAAATTGAAAAGAAAAAGGAAAAATGGGTACCTCTAATTAGTTGTATTTTAAAATGAATCTCATTGCCAAAATTGCTTCTACATGGATGCCTGTTTTGTGAAGCAACACCACAATGTTTCCTAGATTCTTTTTTATGTAACTTGTAAGAGTTTGCTTCGCTTTGCTTACCGATTTCTTGGAACTAAGAGCATTGGCATTGGATTGGCTATTTTATTCTTCAAATTTTGACTAATATGTAACTTTTTCACTTTTAGCTAATCATTCAAAACTTAAAGTCTACATTGGATTAGTCATCACACTCTCTATAATAATAAAATATTATTATTATTATTATTATTTTATAATTAATTAATTATATTTTCATAACCTCCTATAATCTCTAATAATTATATTCATTTTCATTTTTAAAATCTAATAAATAAAATTTCATCACACGATATCAAGGAAAAGAGCCGCGGGAGAGAGAAGGAGACGAAATATAATAAACAATAGGTTTAGACAAGCTATAGGACTTTTCATATTTGAAAAGTCAAATGAAATTACTGTAGCTCATATTTGAGATGAAAAGTCTTTGGCTAATTCAATGTGGGCCAATTGTTGTTAAAATTAGTCAAATATAAAGATGAAAAGGCATTTGGCTAATCTAATGCCAATGCTCTAAAAAGCTATAATTATTCTTCGGTTTTGTCATCCTTTTTAGCTAGTTTAAAAGTAGGTGAGGATGGATTGAACCAAATAATGACGACAACCTAATGCGAAATTCCTGAAGCCCAGATAGGTGTAATAAAGCCCAACCAATGAAAGGAGAAAGCATCTTCTATTGTTCTTAAAGGAAAAAGACATAAAAGTTAGAAAGTAGAGGAGGATTAGTTGCGTTCGGGCAGTGAGAAATTATGAGTAATTCTCTAAATACGAAAAAATAATGATAGAATATTAAATAATAGTAAAAAGTATATAAAAAATAATAATAAAATAGTAAATAGTAGTAAAGTATTCTTAGAATACCTGAGAATACCTTGACACCCAAACTAAATAAGTAGCTAGTTTGGGAACACATGTATTCTCAAATATTTTCATATATTTCCTCTCAAACATCACTAAAATAGAAAACACTTTTCAATTTTAAATTTTTAACTTTTTTATCTAATCATTGCCTAATCATTACAATTGTCACAAACTTCTATACAAAATACAAAAAGAAATATTATTTTTTCAAATTTCAAAACAATAATAATATTAAAAAACTATATTCAAATAATATTTTTGTTCAATTTTTTCTTCTCTTTTCTCAAAACTCAATAAAACATCTTAACTCAAACTATTTTGTTACTATCACTACAAGAAATAGGCCCTTTCCCATCGATTTTTAGATCGTTCGAAAAAAAATCGCCACAAATAGTCCTTATTTGCGGCAATTTTTAATTCGCCGCTGAATTCCAACGTAATTCATAAGACATTCTGAAACTGAATTCATTGTTAATTTATTGCGGCGATTTTTTTAACTATTGCTGCGACTTTTTTTGTCGCAAAATTTTTTTAACTGTAGCGGCAATTTTCTTCCCGTCAAAATTCAAAATCGCCGCAATATCCATTTTTTATATCGCTGATATTGATCTATACAGGCGCATTTTTATTGCCATTGCCGGGAAGGTGATTCCCTTTATTCATAAATAATTTTACTACTATTTACAGATATTTTAAAATAGTATAAGCGTTCAAACTAGGCGTAAGTGCCGACTTTATTTATGTTTTAGATGAGTACGACTTTTTATCCAGTTTGATCCAAAATATCATATCTATTGCCCATGCTTCAACTATTGCTAGGAACATAATTTACATTATTGTAATAGAACAGTTCATTTGACAGTTGCTTGTCGTTTGCAACAACCTAGCTTGCTAGAAACTTGATGAAGCTTATTAATGAGAGGTTGGCGTTTCAGGTTGGTGATAATGAAGCTGAAATTATGTTTACAGTAGCTTTATGGTGCACAAAAGTATCTCCATCACTTAGGCCGACCATGTATGTATGAGGTTAATTTATGTTTAAACTAGCTTTATGGAATGATAAATGACTGTTTTGAACCTAACCCCAGTGCCAAACATCAGTATAGTGAAGATCTGAGGCTTAAGGTCATGCAAGACCTCCATTGATAATGGAAAAATTAGAATTTTTGGGTTTGTCCCATTTTTATGACTTGGTTGCCTAGTGCACTTGGAGGGCTATCTATAGCCCCCATTCCTTTAGATGATAGGTACAAATAGAATCTCTATCTCAAATGTGTGTAGATTCTCTAATCTTGACATTTAGGCAGTGAAATATGTGACTGTAGTTCTGATTTTACCACGTGACACGTTCCACTATTGACGATGACGATTTCAGGCGAACAACTACGATGGAGAAGTTTGTGGAACAACCTCACTAGATCTACGATTTGCCGACGAGACAATATCGCTTCCTCTCTGTATTCTGATCTAGTTTTTCTAGCACCTACACAAACGAGAAATAGGTGACACGATGCATTCATAACATTAATTGACAGAAGAAGTTGTAGTTTGGGGATAAAATGACAACTTGGATAGTTCCACGATAATATTGCAAAAGAACTAATAGTTTAAGGTGTAAATTGTAATTTTGTCTAAAAACAATGAAGCATAATGCCTAAATGCCAATCATAAGAGGCACAAACATGAGGGAGTTGTAAGCAAACTTGACACTCAACTTAGCTGCTTCTACTATCTAGTACAAACTTTAATTTGACCTTCTTAAGTGTGGCTGAAACATTTTTTATGTCAATTCTTTGTGTAGGTGCCTCTGCACAACAATCCAAAGCCAATCTCATAACTAAAGATATGCAGTACTCCATGGCAGCATGTTCTTTTTCGTTTCTCAACAAATTAGCATCAACAATATCGAGTGTTGAAGTGAGCAGTGATTCATCCACCCAATGCTTCAAGGTCAATTCTCCAATAAACATGCCATCTGTAGGCTTCTTTCTTGTGAAAGTTTCCATTAGTAGAATGCCATAACTATACACATCGCCTCTTGTAAAAACAACTCCTTCTAGTCCATACTCTGTGGATACCATTCTAACTCATCATATATACTTTCTTATTTTATAATAGTGAGAAAACAAATCTAAAAAAAAACTACTTGTAGATCAAGACTCATATATATATATATATATATATATATATATATTGCTCTGGACTCAAAAGATATTTAATTGCATGTGAATGAGTAGAAGGAAGAACATGCAATTTAATGGAAAAGTTTGAAAATTTACCTGGTGCCATGTACCCGAAAGTAGCAAGAGTCATGGTCTGCATCATAGAGTCCCTATCATCTAAGAGTTTAGCCATGCCAAAATCGGCAACATGTGCAACCATTTCTTCATCTAATAAGACATTGCTAGGTTTTAGATCACAATGAATAATTGCTGTTGAATAACCATGATGAAGGTATTCTAATGCTGATGCAATATCAATCATGATATTTAGCCTTTGTAAGATATTCAGATAGTGATCTTGAGAGTGTAACCATTTCTCTAAGTTTCCATTAGGCATGTATTCCAATACAAGGGCATTGAAGTCAATATTGCTACAAATTGTGATGATTTTGACAAGATTTCGATGACGAATATTTCGTAGCACCTCACACTCTGCATCAAAACTTTTGAATGCCCCTTTCACTTGCAGGTTGAGAATTTTGATTGCAATATTGATCCCATCTGAAAGTGTTCCTTGGTATACTGACCCAAAACTTCCTTCGCCAAGTAAATTATTAGAGCTGAACCCATTCGTTGCTTGTACAAGTTGTTGGTGAGAAATGCTTCTCCATGTAATTAGAGGGTACAAGTCTGCCTGAGCAAGAGATTTTGGATTCCTCTTTTTCCATTTTTTCCAAGCAAATGCAAGGGTCACTGCAAGCATTATTAACCCAATTGCTGGCAATACATACCTTAGCATATGTGGCCATGTTGTCTTCTTTTTGCGAGGATCACCTTCTTTACATGGGGGAACTTTCAATCGAGCTGCACCACAAAGTGCATTGTTTGACATAAATGATGCTGCTGTGAAGTTTAGAAATGATCCACTTGTAGGAATTTCTCCTTGTAGTTTATTGAATGAGAGATTTAGATATTTGAGGTAATAGAGTCCTTCTAAGGACTTGGGAATCTCTCCAGATAAATTGTTTTTGGAAAGATCCAAGAACTCCAAACTTACCAATTCACCAAAAGATACAGGAATAGAGCCTTGTAGTCGATTTATTGCCAAGGAGAGATTAGTCAAATCATTGAGACCACCAATTGTTTTGGGGATATCACGTGATAGTTGATTTTTTGACAAATTCAATATCGTCAAGACCTTCATTTTCTCAATCTCAGGTGAAAGAGAGCCACTTAAAGAATTGGATGAGAAGTCAACCTCCAAGAGATCTGTAAGCCTCCACAAGCTCAATGGAATCACAGACGTTAATTGATTGGAGCCTAAGTAGAAAGCTCTTAGCAAAGTCATATTATCTATGCATCTAGGAATGTGTCCAGATAGATCATTACCAGCTAGGTATAATTCAAACAAGCTCCTTAGATAACATAGTTTTGGTGGGATTGGTCCTTTTCGTCTATTACGATTAAGGCCCAAACTTTGAAGCATGCGCAAACTTCCTATTGTGGTTGGAACAAGTCCTCTCAATTCATTGCTGGATAAGATCAACGTAGTCAAACCACTTAAATTCCCGATCTCTATCGGAATACTACCCTTAAGTTTGCAATCATATAGGTAAAGTGTTTGAAGAGAAAGGGAGAGGTTTCCAATGGACTTGGGAAGGAAGCCATTTAATTGATTTTTGCTCAAAGCTAAATAAACGAGATTTATACAATTGGACAAATAGGAGAAAATACTCAATTCTGGAGATTCATCTGTCAAATCATTAAATTCAAGTTTGAGCCCCTGGAGGAATCTTAAATTTCCAAGAGATTTTGGAATTAAACCCGAGAATGAGTTTGAAGATAAGTCTATGTGAGTGAGCTGTGAAGCATTAGAGATAGAGTTGGGAATTGTTCCGCTCAATTTATTGCCCCCAAGAAAAAGTTGTTGAAGATTTGGAAGGAAGAGACCCATATTTGATGGAAGTTGGCCTGATAGGTTATTTAATGTCATTCCAATCCCTCTTACTGTTGAGATATTGAAGATCCCAAATGGAATTGTGCCAAAAAACCCATTGACTCCAATTACGAAACCCTCTAGATTTTGCAGATTACCAATTTGATTTGGTATTAAACCTGTCACAATATGAATAATCATTGGTATCTATTCAAGATGATAAATTAAGTAGATATAATGAACCTACCTAGAATACTCATAATTAGCAATATAATGAAAATAACCATGACTTCAAATATCATGCATGGGGCTAGGCTGGCACATTTCAGGTTGAATTCTGGCTCCTCTCCCCGTTCAAATTATACCATGGAGGTGTCACAAATAGTTATGAATGTTTCTGGGTCCTTTCGTGATTTTGTTACTAGACTTGTTGAAATCTTCTAGTTTCAATATATTTTGAATGAAGTATTTTGTACTTCAAATTGAAATTAATTGTTCAATCAGAGATGATCATAGAACATGTATATATACTAAATCAATAATGGTATCGATGTAATTGACTCATGTAAGACTATATAAACATACCTTCAAAGTACAATCAGATCAGAGAACATGTCTACTAAATCAATAGTCTTATCTATGTAATTGACTCAAATAAGACTAAGAATATATACCTCCAAAGTTGTTGTAGGAAAGGCCTAACTCCTTTAGCATGGTTAAGTTCCCTATTTCTGGGGGTAGTCTTCCTGTAAATTTATTAGTCAATAAATATAGAATTTGCTAATGTTTGTATTTGAACAAAAAGGATAACCATATATTGGAGGTTGATAACCGACTAAACATACCTTCAAAATTGTTGTCCTCAAGGTATAGCTCTGTAAGCATAGTTAAATTCCCTATTTTCGGGAGTTCACCTGACAATTGATTACGAGTAATAGAAAGACCCAGTAGATTGGGAAGATGATCAAACATATGTGTAGATAGTCCACCATATAGCATATTGTAGCCGAGTTCAATGACTTGTAGTGAAGATATGTTGAAGAAAATGGAGGACATCGGTCCTGAAAGCTTGTTCACTCCAAGATAAATTTCTTGCAAGGAAGATATCGTGAAGATAGAGGAAGGTATGGTGCCTGAAAGCTGATTGTATCCAAGAGCAATAACTTGCAATGAAGATATGTTAGACACAGATGGTGGAATAGTACCTATGAAATTGTTATCGTTAAGATACAATTTTCTAAGTTTAGTTAGCGATCCCATCTGTGATGGAATTGCTCCATTGAATTCATTGTATCCAAAGTCAAAGAATTTCAACCGAGTAAGACGAGACAACTCAATTGGCACTGAGCCATGGAAACTATTGTTTTTTATGCTTAGGCTCACAAGAAATGAAAGGTTTCCAATATGCGGAGGAATGGTACCTACAAGGCCCATGAAAGAAAGGTTTAAGACCATGACTCGGTTATGCCTAGAACCACAGATGACACCTACCCAATTGCAAACAGAAGTATTAGTAGACCAGTTTTTTGTCAAATGATTTTGGGGATCAAAAGAAATATGAGCTTTCAAGGCAAGAAGAGCAGATTGATCCGTGGTAATGTTAGGAGTTGCTGCCAAGGCAATACCCGCACACAAAATAAAGCATGATCAGGAAACTTGTTGGGGGAGGCATGTAAAGTGTATGTCGGTTTAGGCATTCAAATTGAGGATTAACAAGTGAGACTGATGTTTAAAAAAGATTGCAGCCAAAGAGGGAGGGAGAGGGTGGTTTGAGTGTTGTTGTCATCATTGACTTGTGCGGTAAAATTAATGTGGAAAGACGGCCAATTCATTGAAGTCAAGATATTATTCTTTTATCAATGGCCATGATGTAGCATCAAACATTAGGAAATTATTTCGTAGAAGAATGAAATTATTGTCTACATTGATTAAGGCTTCGTTTGAAAACTTAAATTACTTCAACTCACTTCAACTCATCATTACAACTTTTTCAAATTCCAATATAAAATATAATAAACAATTTAACTTTTTCAAATCTCAAAATAATAATAATATTAAAAAATAAAATAAAACTTCTAACTCAACTCAATATCCAAACACACTCTAAGACTCAACGTCAATCATTTACATTTTAGAAAATTGTTGTAAGCTCGACACCACTTTTCAAAGGGTCTAATATGAACATGATTGATGCAATTACTGCTGTTTTTGACCAAAACGCTACAAATTGCTCTCACGTTTCTAAGTAGTTTGAAAAAAAAAAAAAAAACAGAGCTTCGACGGGGAATCGGTTCGATCTCCAACTCTGACACATTACATTAATGTCTTTCAACTTTGACCTGCTTTAATATATATAATAAATTATTAAAATTTTTAATTAACACCACAATTAGTAATCAAAATCTTTAAAATTTGGTAAAAATTACGTCATATGTATCATTTTTACGGATTTTAACAAACAAATTTGAACTGAGAGTGAAAATTTCAAAACTTAAGTAGTTATGGATATCATTACTGGTTTTAGTCGCGTTTGTTTTCGTATATGAGATGAGATGAGATGAGATGAGATTATAATTAAAAGTTGAATAAAATATTATTAGAATCTATTTTTTTAATATTATTTTTCTTTAGAGATTTGAAAAAGTTCATGAATTGTTTATTTTATTTTGTGTAAAAATTTGAAAAAATTATTATGATTAGATGAGATGAGATAAGATAAGTTGAAATGAGTTGTGAAAGCAAACAATGAATCAAATTAGCATACTGAATATTATAAAAAACCATCAAATTAGCTATTAAATGCAATTTCATTGGGGAATGAAAGCAACAAAAAAATAAAAAATAAAATAAAAAAAGAAAGAGAAAAAAAGTAGAAAACTAGACATAATTTTGCAAAATCTAATATAACAACATATATAGAATAATATTGTCAAAAAGAAAATCCCTCAAAAAGGAAAAAAAAAATCTTATGAACTTGGCTTGATATATGTTATATTGTATCTGTCTTATAATGAATTGAAATGTATATATTCCATGCAACGTCAATTGTGATATTGTTCATATCTTCAAAGGAAATCTGGAAAACTTTTTTCCAAACTCCAATCAGGCTTGTACTCTACAACCAAGTGTCTAAAATCAAGATTGCAAAAAGTTAATGACGTGGCATTATATGATTAGAGACAATTTATTATATTTCACTTGTAAACCTATCATCTAATGTCATATCATGAGATTATAAGAGGATGATGAGAATTGAGATGATTAATAGATTTTTTCTTTTATATATGAGTGGTTCTACAGCCACACATGGGGATCTTAATCAATTGGGGTCCCGACAATGTGCGAAGTGAAGTGGAGTTCGGGCTTTGGGGAGTTTGGGTCTTCAGGAGCTCAAAACGGCACAGCACTGGGAAGTTCTTTATGGGCAAGAAACGACGTCACCTAGCTAAGGAAGAGAAACGGCAGAGTTTTGGGCAACTTAAGGGACTAGGTCTTGATGTAAACACACCGTTTGAAGTGTTATAAAACGGTGTAGTCTTAGTTTAACTTCAGAAGTTAGTTACAAGGGATTTTCTGTATTTTCAATTACAATTTGTTAAGTATCACGCCAGAATGATGTTTTGGATTATTTTGGAGCTTTTCTCATCTGAATTAGTGTTTTTCTAAAGGAGGAAGTGGGGACCTCGAATCCCCCACTGCGTATGAACAATTGAAGTATTTTCTATCACTGTGTGTGCATCGTCTTCACTGTGATTATCCTGATTCATTTACATTTACTGTTCATCATTGGGAATCATAACAATTGGTATCAAGTGCCGTTGATCCTACCCATTTCCACCCAGAAACAGATCCTACCGAGTATACATTCATCAATAGCCAACCCAGCAAATACCCACACAAGCACATATCCCCACCGACTATACATTCGTCATTATTCAACCCAGAAAATACCCACACAAACACATTCCACCACCATACACATACACTCAGAAACCAATCCAAACAGAATCATCCACCACCATGGCCGAAAATACAAGATCTAAACACCAACAGGAAACCTTGCAACATCAAGTGGAGACTCACCAACAGGTGTCGAGCTAGCTACTTGGCTATTTAAGGCCAACCATTATTTTGAGTTCCATCAAACACCACTGTCTCAAAGGTTATTGATGGCCTCTTACCATATGGAAGGGGATGCATTGGTGTGGTTCCAAAATGCCACCGATGGGGGCTTATTCCGTGATTGGGAAGCCTTTTCCCATTCCTTACTTCTTCGCTTCGGAACCACGGCCTACGATGATCCGATGAAAGCGTTGACAAGACTGAAACATAACAGTAGTGTGGCTCGTACATGGGCCAATTTGAGGCATTGGCCAACCGCTTGAGAGGCCTCTCAGATCGTCACAAGCTCAGCTGCTTCCTTAGTGGCTTAAGAGATGAAGTTCGCATTCCGATTCGGATGCAAAATCCTGTAAATTTAAATGCAGCATGTGGGTTAGCAAAAATGCAAAAAGAGTATCTTAACAGCATCAAGAAAATCAGTAAACCTATGGGAGAGCGAACAAATTCTGTTGGGGGAGGGGGCAACTATTCCCAAGGCTCTTACTCGAGTGATCATTACAACAAGTGGAGGAAGCCTATGGGGGGGCACTAAACCAGTTTCTTCCATACAAATGGATGAGAAGCGACGTAAGGGCTTGTGTTATCATTGTGAGGAAAAGTGGAATCCTCAACACACTTGCAAGAATCCTCGCATTTATTTGATAGAAGTGAATGAAGAAGAGGTGGATGAAGAAGATGAGCTACAGGGTGAGGACAAAGAGAAAAAACTGCCAATTGAAGCACTACCCAGTAGCAAGGAGGAGCTGGAAATTTCCTTAGCTGCCATAGCAGGAACTCCCACTGTGAGAACAATGCGTTTAATGGGAAGTATTCTTGGAGAGCAAGTAGTAATATTAGTGGACTAGGGGAGTTCGCATAACTTTATAGACTCATCCTTAGCGTCAAAATTGAAACTGCCAGTGGATTATTCAGTGCAATTAAAGGTTGGAGTGGCCAATGGATAAGGCCTTAGCAGTGAGGGAATCTGCAAAACAGCCCACTTGAAGGTGCAAGGTAATTTGCTAAACCTTCCTCTTCATTTATTAGACCTTGTGGGGTGTGACATCGTACTTGGAGTCCAATGGCTAGAGACCTTAGGCAACATAACTTGGAATTTTTTGAAACTCATAATGACGTGGGAGGGCCGAATCATTGAGTTAAGAGGCTGAAGTTGAGTCCCTCGGTTGTGGAAGGTAGTCAACAGTTGCTTAAAGCAACTATGGCTAAGGGAAAGGGCATTCTTTTGCAGATTGTATGTGAAGGGAAAGGGGAAGGAAATGCTTCATTAATTGGGGAGCAGTTTTCAGATTTGTTAGATGAGTTCAAAGAGGTATTCAATGAACCTCAAGAGCTACCCCCACCTCGTACTCATGACTTCATGATCTCCCCTACGGGTCATCTTTGAGCCAACTGAGATTTTGTCGTGTGTTGGGAAATATTCATTTTCGGGAAAAATGTTGTTTTAAGGATATTGCATATTTTATCATGTGCATGCATGTTGGTTGCATTAAATGCATTTTATTCCTGATGATTGTTTGGTTTATACATACCTGCGGTACCGTATTTGGTAACGCAGATTTTGATGCAGAGGAGGATGAGGGCGAGCTTGAGGAGACGGCTTCGCCCGATGAGTGATCTGGGATCACTTGCTAGATTACTTTATTTCAATGTATTGAAATTTATTTTTGGATTACTGTAAAACTATTGTTTAAACCTTTACTGATGTTTAGATGCTATTTAAATTCTGGTACTTAGTTGACTAAACCGCTGCGTTAATTATGTACACTGATGCATGTACACCCACTTGGCACGTTCGTTGGGATGCATGACGTGTCGTCACCATCCGGGCATCTCGATCCTTGTGTTTTTATTTAGGGGGGTCGGGGGCGCCACAGTTGGTATCAGAGCAGTTCGGCTCTGGGTAAAACCACATGTCCCTTAGGATAGTACTAGAAATTATTTTCTTATTTTAAAATAATTTTGAAAGTGTTGTAAGTTGAATTATTTATTTTATATTATGAGTTTATGGTTATTTTTATTTTATGTTAAATGACCATATTTATGTTGCTTTAACTTATTGTATTTTATTCTGTTGCTTTTGGGTCGCGTTTGATTGGTTTGGGAATTTAACCGGGGTTGAGGATTGCTCTTGACAGGAAAATGGTGAGGTAATAGAAATTTTTTTTTTTAAGTTGTAACTGAAATTATTTAATTTAGAGTAAAGTTTTATTGGTTTTATTTATTTTATTGTATACTAAATTGTTTGTTTATTTATTTTATTGTATGTCGTTTTATTTTATTTGTTTTATTTTATGGCATATTATTTTATCGTTTTAATTATTTTATTGTGAACTACTTCATTGGTTTTATTCATTTTGTCGTCAGTTATTTTATTTATGGAATTTTATTTTATTTTGCTTTGACTTGTTTTGTTTGTTCGGAGTTGTAAGGTGGGTTAAGGGTTGTGCTTTGGCAGGAAGATGGTACGACTGTGAATGTCATTGTTAAGTTTGAACATTTGGTATAATAGGCCTGAACTTTTGGTGATTGGTTTGTTTAATATCGAGGCTTGAACATCAGGGTCTGGGTGAACTCTTGGGAGTAGGAACTCAAGTTGTTGCTAAGGAGGGGAATAATTCTTAAATTGCTTAGGATAATTGAGGTTTTAGCTTCCGTAGAATTTATTTAATGAGTCTTTGAGTAGGAGGTTGTAAGTTCAACGAACCTCAAGGTTAGATTTATGAGAAGTTCATCTAAGATTTGAGGACCCATAGTTTTAGGAAATAAGTTATGAGATTTAAGGTGGTAGGTTCAACAAGCAATTAAAAGATTACTTAGATCAGAAGTTTTCGATCTTGCCGACCTTGATAAGCAATTTGATAATATTTGGGATTTTAGAATTTACAAGTTTTATAAGGTGAATATTTTAGATTTAAGGTCATTGGTCTTGAAGATTTCGGGAAATGATTTTTATCTGATTTAAGGTTTTAGAATTACAGAGTTGAATGGCTGAATTAAAATAGGATTGATTAGAGTTGCGTAACTGATATTAGAAATTTTTTTTCAGGTGAGAATTTCTTTGGAGATGAAAGGTAACGATCTAGCTAGTTTATTTTTTGGGGATTGAAGATGTTAATCTAGTATTGTTTTTAGCTTGATGTTACAGTGATAGGTTAAGGATTTAATCCATATCAATTTTAAGGATAATAGATGGTGTGGATTTAGGAAATGATTTTTATTAATTTCGAGGATATAGGTCTAGTGATGGAAATGGTAATGATGATCACTTGCACGTTTGGAGGATTATTGGTTTTGGCTAAGGTGCATGAGATTGATGCATAGAAATGGTGTGTGTGTACGCATTTCGGAGGGTATAGGTCCTAGTCTCATTTTGGTTTGGAGAAAGTGACTTTGGTAAGTGTTGAAAAGGAGTCGACACAATAGTACTAATTCAAGAGACCTTGGCTCGGAATTTTTGGTGAGTTGATCGAAGTGAGTGGTCGAGTGGGTTACTCAATGGAATCATGATTGACAATAGTTATTGTGATTATTTTCAGGAATTAATTGTGACTTGAGGTTACCTAGGTATTTTTATTTTTATCTTGAGGCTATACTTACCTTTGGAGATTGAGCGTCCATTTGGTTGAATTACGGACATTGTTATTTAACTTGAAGAGAGATTGATGGGTCGCCATGTATAGTGTATGATAAGATCTTGGAAGTTGAAGTTTAGGCATTAGCAGTGGATATTATGATTAGGTACGTGAGTCAATAAATCTTTAAGATCCATGGGTGTTGTGTAATGGCTTTTGGTAGATTGAATATTTGAGCAGTATAGCTTGCCTAAAGGTTTAATAATGAAATGCTGTTGAAGGAACTAGTCGTGTTAATACTAGCTTATAGGAGTAGAAATAGGTGGGCGAGTTATCAAGAAGGTTTTGATAATGTTTTGGTGAAGTCAATGGTGATTCGTTGTGGGTTTAGTCACCGCTAGATTATATATTGTTCTAAATGTAGGTGTGGAGCTTTTGGGTTTAGGTTGTCAGGTAGAATTTTTATAGGCGCTTTTATTGGTTTGCCAGGTGGGAATCGAGCTTTTTAAAATATGCTTCTTATTGTAGATGAGATGAATGTATTTTGGGTTGAGGTTGCTTATTTTCAATTTGGGATGTTGAGGTTGTTTGATATTGATTTCTATTAATGATCATGGATGTATTTTATGGAAATTGATTTTGATCAAGGCTGCGGGAGTTAATTGAGGAATTTGAGTTATAACTCGTAGTTTTGGGAAAGAGAGTATTTTTCTACCCCTCGCACCTCCTTACTCAAGAAAAATTCTTTTTCTTAGAACATAGAGGCCAGCAAGGCATTTACAGCCCTAAAGCAAGCTGTTTCCCACCCAGTAGTGCTAAAATTACCTAATTTCAGCAAGCCCTTTGTAATTGAATGTGATGCCAGTGGGAAAGGCATTGGGGCAGTCTTAATGCAATCCCGGACAACCTATTTACTACCTCAGTCAAGCTCTTAAGGGTAAGGCACTCTTGTTGTCGACATACGAGAAGGAGCTACTTGCTCTAGTCAAGGCCGTGCAAAATTGGAAACCGTACCTTCTTGGACAACCGTTTGTCATTAAAACAGATCAACAAGCACTTAAATTTCTGCTAGAACAGCGTGTGGGAACTGAGGTGCAACAGAAGTGGATTACTAAGCTAATGGGGTACGACTTTTTTATTGAGTACAAAAGGGGTAAAGAGAATTTAGTGGCAGACGCTCTTTCAAGAAGGGAGGAAGACTTGGGGTTGTGTGCACAAATTTCCTTTCCTACTGCTGATTGGGTGGGGGAATTAAAGCAAAGTTATCTAAACAGTGAAGAATATTTTTCCTTGATGGAGAAATTGTTGAATCAACATGAGGTTCCTAAGGGAACAACATTGCAGCAAGGGCTGATCCTGAGGAAAGGGAGAATTCTTATTGTGCCCGATTCTCCCTTTAAACTAAAGGTACTACAATTTATACACACCGACCCCATGGCTGGACATTCAAGCTATTTGAAGACTTACCAAAGAGCCAAGAGGGACTTCTACTGGACAGGTATGAAAAAAGACATAAAAAAATGGGTTAGGGAGTGTGAGACATGTCAAGCCTCCAAGTATGAAACATTACCCTAGTGGAACTCCTACAACCCCTTCCTATACCTCAACAAGCTTGGATGGATATTTCAATGGATTTCATCGAAGGGTTGCCGAAATCAAAAGGGTACTCAGTTATCTTTGTGGTGGTTGATCGGTTCACAAAATATGGGCACTTCATGCCCTTAGCACACCCCTACACAGCCTCAGAGGGGGCCCAAGTGTTCCTCGGCTCAGTGTTCAAGCTACATGGTTTCCCAAAAACCATAGTCTTAGATCAAGACCCCGTGTTTTTAAGTGCCTTCTGGAAGGGTCTGTTTACACTTCAGGGGACCTCACTAGACTTTAGCTCTGCCTATCACCCTTAAAGCGATGGGCAGACCGAAGCCGTGAACAAGGTAGTGGAAGGATACTTGCGTTGTTATGCAAGTCTTAAGCCTACTGGATGGAGTCAGTGGCTACCCTTGGCTGAATGGTGGTATAATAGCACCTACCATAGTTCAACCAAGATGTCCCCTTTTGAGGCCCTCTATGGGTATGCACCCCTTAGATTACTGGATTATATCCCAGGAACCTCTAACAATGTCACAGTGGATCAATTGCTACGAAATAGGACACAAATTCTCAACGTTTTGAAGGGAAACCTCACGGCAGCACAAGTAAGAATGAAAAATTATGCTGACAAAGAAAGAACAGAGCGACAGTTTACAGAGGGAGATTGGGTATACCTTCGCCTCCAGCCGTATTGCCAGAAATCAGTGGCGGCTCGCCGGAACATGAAGTTGGCACTGTGCTTTTATGGGCCATTCATGGTGGCTCAGAGACTCGGGTTGGTGGCCTATCGACTAGAGTTGCCGTCCACTTCACAGATCCACCCCTTCTTCCATGTGTCGTGCTTAAAGAGGAAGTTAGGAGATTGGATCCAACCATTGGCTACCTTGCCACCCACCAATAGCGATGGTGAGGTGATACCCGAGCCAGAGGCTGTGCGAGATCGGCGCATGAGACAACAAGGAGGAAGGGTGGTGTCCGAAGTACTGATCAAATGGATAAGGCAGTCGGAGGAAGAAAATAGTTGGGAAAAAGTGTGGAAAATGAGGGCTTTGTATCACACCTTGTGGACAAGGTTTTTTAAGGGAGGGAGAATATTGCGTGTCTCCAAGTTTGGGAATCCATGGAAGCCAAGATGAGAGCTTTAGAGTTTTTTAGTTAGGAGGCTGGAAGATGGAAGTGTGCTAAGTGGAGTGGAGTTCGGGCTTTGGGGAGTTTGGGTCTTCTGGAGCTCAAAACGACACAGCACTGGGAAGTTCTTTATGGGCAAGAAACGACGTCACCTAGCTAAGGAAGAGAAACGGCAGAGTTTTGGGCAACATAAGGGACTGGGGTCTTGATGTAAACTCACCTATGGCATGTTAGCGTAGCCATGTGAAAGATTCACGTGAATCGTGATAGAATTTTTCTACAATTATTTTTTTTTAAAATTTAATTACTCACAATTTTCTTTTAATAATTTTGTATTATATAAAGGCCAAATCGCATACCTTGTGCCTTGAATAATGGGCCAAAAACCAAATAAATATAAAGGTCAGGATACACTAATGTGATGCATCTGCAAAGTTGTTGACTAATCATACGTAGGTGTTGTCCCCATTTTGTGACACGTCATGTGTAGACTATGCACATAAATGAATCAATTTGGTAATTTCACTAATACTAGATATAGTTATAAGTTGTATCGTATATTTATTTTGAAAAAAAAATATTATTAAAAAACTAATTTTTTTATGGTCTCAAATTTATTGATTTAAAAAAAAAATACATAGCACTTGTACACTTTATGACTGTAAATATAAATTTTCTTATAATTTATCCAAAGAAATATAAAGAAATGAAACATACATATGCAAAAAGTTCACGCTTTACATAAAAAGAGAAAAGAAAAAGAGAAAATGGGTACCTCTAATTAGTTGCATTTTAAAAGGAATCTCATTGCCAAAATTGCTTCTACATGGATGTCTGTTTTGTGAAGCAACTCTGCAATGTTTTCTGGATTCTTTTTTACGTAACTCGTAAGAGTTTGCTTTGCTTTGGAACTAAGAAGTTATAATAATTCTTCGGTTCTATCATCCTTTTTATTTGGATTAAAAGTATGTGAGGATGGATTGAGCCAAATAATGACCACAACCCAATGCGAGATTCTTGAATCCCAGATAGGTGTGATAAAGCCAAACCAAAAGTTAGAAAGTAGAGGATTAATACCCAGCAACGCTAGACTACTGAGACTGCTGCATGAAAGAGACACAACTACAAGAAGGAGGGTATAATACGAGGAGTGATACATTTATAAAGAAATTCATTTATCTGGTTTAATATAATACGTCATATCTACTTTATAATAAAAAAATATTTTGTAATATAACGTATTAAATAAACTATATCATTTTATATTTTTTATATCAAGCATTTTTCATAATCAAAAGACGCGGAAACAGAAAAAAAAATCTTCCAAACTAGTTTACCAAACACTATATAAATGTGTAAGAGTGGCATTGCGGAAAATCCCTCGCTAATATAAGACAATGCTAAGACCTAGTTTCGGAACATATGTATTCTAAAATATTTTCATATATTTCCTCTCAAGTCAAAACATTTTTCAATTTTAAATTTTTAACTTTTTTTATCTAATTATTATCTAATTATTACAATTTTCATAAACTTTCAAACAAAATATAAAAAGAAATACTACTTTTTCAAATTTTAAAACAATAATAATATTAAAAAACTATATTAAAATAATATTTTAATTTTATAATATTTTTTTAATTTTTTCTCTCTCATTTCCCAAAACTCAATAAAACATGTTAACTCAAACCATTTTATTACTATTCATAAATAGTTTTACTACTATTTACAGATATTTTGAAATATTCTAAGTGTCCAAACTATGTGTCGACTTTATTTATGTTTTAGATGAGTACGACTTTTTATCCAGTTTGGTCCAAAATATCGCATCTATTGCCCATGCTTCAACTATTGCTAGTAACATAATTTACATTATTGTAATAGAAAGGTTCATTTGCCAGTTGGCTTGTCGTTTGCAACAAACAAACTAGTTAGAAACTTGATGAAGCTTATTAATGTGAGGTCTGCATTTCAGGTTGGTGATAATGAAGCCGAAATTATGTTTACAGTAGCTTTTTTGTGTACAAATGTATCTCCATCACTTAGGCTGGCCATGTATGTATGAACTTAATTTATGTTTAAACTAGCGTTATGGAAAGATAAATGACTATTCCGAACCTAACCCCAGTGCCAAATATCAGTATATATAGTGAAGATCTGAGGCTTAAGGCCATGCGAGACCTCCATTGATAGAGGAAAACTTAGAATTCTTGGGTTTGTCCCATTTTTAAGACTTGGTTGCCTAGTGCAAAGGAGGCCCCTCTCCCCTTAGACCATTGGTACAAATAAAATCTCTCCCATTTTTGGGTTTCACCATCAATGATGACAATTTTAGGTGAACAACTATGATGGAGAAGTTTGTGGAACAAAAACTTCACTAGATCTGCAATTTGCCAACGAGGTAATTTCACTTCCTCCATGTATTCTGATTTAATTTTTCTAGCACCTAATATACGAGAAATAGATGACACTATACATTCATAACATTAATTGACAGAAACAATTGTAGTTTGGGGATAAAATGGCAACTTAGATAGTTCCACGATAATATTGCAAAAGAACTAATAGTTTGAGGTGTAAATTGTAATTTTGTCTAAAAACAATGAAGCATAATGCATAAATCCCAAACATAAGAGGCACAAACATGAGGGAGTTGTAAGCAAACTTGACACTCAAGTTAGTTTGTTCTACTATTTAGAACAAACTTTGATTTGAGCTTATTGAGTGTGGCTGAAACATTTTTTATGTCAATTCTTTGTGTAGGTGACTCTGCGCAACAATCCAAAGCCAATCTCATAATTGAAGATATGCAGTCTTCCATGGCAGTATGCTCTTTTTCATTTCTCAACAAATTGGCATCAACAATAGTGAGTATTGAAGTGAGCAGTGATTCATCTACCCAGTGTTTCAAGGTCATTTCTCCAAGAAACATGCTATCCGTAGGCTTCTTTCTTGTGAAAGTTTCCATTAGTAGAATGCCAAAACTATACACATCGCCTCTTGTAGAAACAACTCCTTCTAATCCATACTCTGTGGATAACATTCTATCTCATCATATATACTTTCTTATTTTATAATAGTACTGAACAAACAAATCTAAAAAAAAAAACTAGTACCTGTAGATCAAGACTTAATATATATATATATATATATTGCTTTGGGCTCAAAAGATATTTAATTGCTTGTGAACTTGTAGAAGGATGAACATGCAATTTGAAATGGAAAGGTTTGAAAATTTACCTGGTGCCATGTACCCGAAAGTAGCAAGAGTCATGGTCTGTATCATAGAGTCCCTATCATCTAAGAGTTTGGCCATGCCAAAATCGGCAACATGTGCAACCATTTCTTCATCTAATAAGACATTGCTTGGTTTCAGATCACAATGAATAATTACTGTTGAATAACCATGATGAAGGTATTCTAATGCTGATGCGATATCAATCATGATATTTAGCCTTTGTAAGATATTCAGATAGTGATCTTGAGAGTGCAACCATTTCTCTAAGTTTCCATTTGGGATGTATTCCAATACAAGGGCTTTGAAGTCCATATTGCTACAAATGGTGATGATTTTGAGAAGATTTCGATGACGAATATTTCGTAGCACCTCACACTCTACATCAAAACTTTTAAATGCCCCTTTCACTTGCAAGTTCATAATTTTTATTGCAATATCCATCCCATCTAAAAGTGTTCCTCGATATACTGACCCAAAACTCCCTTCACCAAGTAAATTATTAGAGCTGAATCCATTCGTTGCTTGTACAAGTTGCTGGTGAGAAATTCTTCTCCGTGTAACTAGAGGGTACATGTCTGCTTGAGCAGGAGATTTTGGATTCCTCTTTTTCCATCTTTTCCAAGCAAATGCAAGAGTCACTGCAAGCATTATAAACCCAATTACTAGCAATACATACCTCAACATATGTGGCCATGTTGTCTTCTTTTTGCGAGGATCACCTTCTTTACATGGGGGAACTTTCAATCGAGCTGCACCACAAAGTGCACTGTTTGACATAAATGATGCAGCTGAGAAGTTTAGAAATGGTCCACTTGTGGGAATTTCTCCTTGTAGTTTATTGAGTGAGAGATTTAGGTATTTGAGGTAATGGAGTTCTTCTAAGGACTTGGGAATCTCTCCAGATAAATTGTTATCGGAAAGATCCAAGAACTCCAAGCTTACCAATTCACCTAAAGATACAGGAATTGAGCCTTGTAGTCGATTTATTGCCAAGGAGAGATTAGTCAAATCTTTGAGAGCACCGATTGTTTTGGGGATATCACCTGATAGTTGATTTCCTGACAAATTCAATATCGTCAAGACCTTCATTTTCTCAATCTCAGGTGAAAGAGAGCCACTTAAAGAATTGGATGAGAAGTCAACCTCCAAGAGATCTGTAAGCCTCCACAAGCTCAATGGAATCACAGACGTTAATTGATTGGAGCCTAAGTAGAAAGCTCTTAGCGAAGTCATATTATCTATGCATCTAGGAATGTGTCCAGATAGATCATTACCAGCTAGGGATAATTCAAACAAGCTCCTTAGATAACATAGTTTTGGTGGGATTGGTCCTTTTAGTCTATTACGATTAAGGCCCAAACTTTGAAGCATGCGCAAACTTCCTATTGTGGTTGGAACAAGTCCTCTCAATTCATTGCTGGATAAGATCAACGTAGTCAAACCACTTAAATTCCCGATCTCTATCGGAATACTACCCTTAAGTTTGCAATCATATAGGTAAAGTGTTTGAAGAGAAAGGGAGAGGTTTCCAATGGACTTGGGAAGGAAGCCATTTAATTGATTTTTGCTCAAAGCTAAATAAACGAGATTTATACAATTGGACAAATAGGAGAAAATACTCAATTCTGGAGATTCATCTGTCAAATCATTAAATTCAAGTTTGAGCCCCTGGAGGAATCTTAAATTTCCAAGAGATTTTGGAATTAAACCCGAGAATGAGTTTGAAGATAAGTCTATGTGAGTGAGCTGTGAAGCATTAGAGATAGAGTTGGGAATTGTTCCGCTCAATTTATTGCCCCCAAGAAAAAGTTGTTGAAGATTTGGAAGGAAGAGACCCATATTTGATGGAAGTTGGCCTGATAGGTTATTTAATGTCATTCCAATCCCTCTTACTGTTGAGATATTGAAGATCCCAAATGGAATTGTGCCAAAAAACCCATTGACTCCAATTACGAAACCCTCTAGATTTTGCAGATTACCAATTTGATTTGGTATTAAACCTGTCACAATATGAATAATCATTGGTATCTATTCAAGATGATAAATTAAGTAGATATAATGAACCTACCTAGAATACTCATAATTAGCAATATAATGAAAATAACCATGACTTCAAATATCATGCATGGGGCTAGGCTGGCACATTTCAGGTTGAATTCTGGCTCCTCTCCCCGTTCAAATTATACCATGGAGGTGTCACAAATAGTTATGAATGTTTCTGGGTCCTTTCGTGATTTTGTTACTAGACTTGTTGAAATCTTCTAGTTTCAATATATTTTGAATGAAGTATTTTGTACTTCAAATTGAAATTAATTGTTCAATCAGAGATGATCATAGAACATGTATATATACTAAATCAATAATGGTATCGATGTAATTGACTCATGTAAGACTATATAAACATACCTTCAAAGTACAATCAGATCAGAGAACATGTCTACTAAATCAATAGTCTTATCTATGTAATTGACTCAAATAAGACTAAGAATATATACCTCCAAAGTTGTTGTAGGAAAGGCCTAACTCCTTTAGCATGGTTAAGTTCCCTATTTCTGGGGGTAGTCTTCCTGTAAATTTATTAGTCAATAAATATAGAATTTGCTAATGTTTGTATTTGAACAAAAAGGATAACCATATATTGGAGGTTGATAACCGACTAAACATACCTTCAAAATTGTTGTCCTCAAGGTATAGCTCTGTAAGCATAGTTAAATTCCCTATTTTCGGGAGTTCACCTGACAATTGATTACGAGTAATAGAAAGACCCAGTAGATTGGGAAGATGATCAAACATATGTGTAGATAGTCCACCATATAGCATATTGTAGCCGAGTTCAATGACTTGTAGTGAAGATATGTTGAAGAAAATGGAGGACATCGGTCCTGAAAGCTTGTTCACTCCAAGATAAATTTCTTGCAAGGAAGATATCGTGAAGATAGAGGAAGGTATGGTGCCTGAAAGCTGATTGTATCCAAGAGCAATAACTTGCAATGAAGATATGTTAGACACAGATGGTGGAATAGTACCTATGAAATTGTTATCGTTAAGATACAATTTTCTAAGTTTAGTTAGCGATCCCATCTGTGATGGAATTGCTCCATTGAATTCATTGTATCCAAAGTCAAAGAATTTCAACCGAGTAAGACGAGACAACTCAATTGGCACTGAGCCATGGAAACTATTGTTTTTTATGCTTAGGCTCACAAGAAATGAAAGGTTTCCAATATGCGGAGGAATGGTACCTACAAGGCCCATGAAAGAAAGGTTTAAGACCATGACTCGGTTATGCCTAGAACCACAGATGACACCTACCCAATTGCAAACAGAAGTATTAGTAGACCAGTTTTTTGTCAAATGATTTTGGGGATCAAAAGAAATATGAGCTTTCAAGGCAAGAAGAGCAGATTGATCCGTGGTAATGTTAGGAGTTGCTGCCAAGGCAATGCTAAACCCGCACACAAAATAAAGCATGATCAGGAAACTTGTTGGGGGAGCCATGTAAAGTGTATGTCGGTTTAGGCATTCGAATTGAGGATTAACAAGTGAGACTGATGTTTAAAAAAGATTGCAGCCAAAGATGGAGGGAGGGAGGGAGGGAGGGAGAGGGTGGTTTGCGTGTTGTTGTCATCATTGACTTGTGCGGTAAAATTAATGTGGAAAGACGGCCAATTCATTGAAGTCAAGATATTATTCTTTTATCAATAGCGATTGATTAACACTCATTCTCAGGTAAGGCTTTCGCAATATCAAAGTGATCACCCACATGAAGAAAAATTATTCAGATATCAACGTCAATCATTCACATTTTAGAAAATTGTTGTAAGCTCGACACCACTTTTCAAAGGGTCTAATATGAACATGATTGATGCAATTACTGCTGTTCGTGACCAAAACGCTACAAATTGCTCTCACGTTTCCAAGTAGTTTGAAAAAAAAAAAAAACAGAGCTCCGACGGGGAATCGGTTCGATCTCCAACTCTGACACATTACATTAATGTCTTTCAACTTTGACCTGCTTTAATATATATAATAAATTATTAAAATTTTTAATTAACACCACAATTAGTAATCAAAATCTTTAAAATTTGGTAAAAATTACGTCATATGTATCATTTTTACGGATTTTAACAAACAAATTTGAACTGAGAGTGAAAATTTCTAAACTTTAGTAGTTATGGATAGCATTACTAGTTTTAGCCTCGTTTATTTTCGCATATGAGATGAGATGAGATTAAAATTAAAAGTTGAATAAAATATTATTATAATATATTTTTTTAATATTATTTTTCTTTAGAGATTTGAAAAAGTTCATGAATTGTTTATTTTATTTTGTGTGAAAATTTGAAAAAATTGTTATGATTAAATGAGATGAGATGAGATGAATTGAAATGAGTTGTGAAAGCAAACAATGAATCAAATTAGCGTATTGAATATTATAAAAAACCATCAAATTAGGTATTAAATGCAATTTCGTTGGGGAATGAAAGCAACAAAAAAATAAAAATAAAATAAAAAAATAAAGAGAAAAAAAGTAGAAAACTGGACATAATTTTGCAAAATCTAATATAACAACAAATATAGAATAATATTGTCAAAAAGAAAATCCCTCAAAAGAAAAAAAAAAATCTTATGAACTTGGCTTGATATATGTTATTATCTGTCTTATAATGAATTGAAATGTATATATTCCATGCAACGTCAATTGTGATATATATTGTTCATATCTTCAAAGGAAATCTGGAAAACTTTTTTCCAAACTCCAACCAGGCTTGTACTCTACAACCAAGTGTCTAAAATCAAGACTGCAAAAAGTTAATGATGTGGCATTATATGATTGGAGACAATTTATTATATTTCACTTGTAAACTTATCATATAATGTCAAATCATGAGATTATAAAAGGATGATGAGAATTGAGATGATTAATAGATTTTTTCTTTTATATATGAGTGGTTCTACAGCCACACATGGGGATCCTAATCGATTGGGGTTCCGACAGTGTAATTTTTTTTTTTTTTGCTTTTTTTTCAGGTACTTTTCTAATACTTTTAAATATTTTTTAAAAAAATTTACAATATTATTAAAAAAATACTTCCTTACTTATTAAAAAAACCACTGTCAGGATCCTTGCATGTGTGGCTTTTGCATTTTTGTTTATATATATTTAAGATGTCATCATTTTTTTAAGTTAAAAAAGCCATAAAAGATTGATAAAAATAAAGGAATAAAATTTGTATTTGAATGATATTTTAAAATTAATGAAATTATGAAAATTTTTGAGAAATTTTAAGAATTTTGGTGGTTTCCAAATATGGCATTAATTTTTTAAATTTGTTTAGACATCTGGTCAATGCTGAAGACATGCCCATTAATTAAAAGTTGTGGTTGATTTTGGGTGGAATATCTATATTTTCTAACCGCTTAAATGGTGCACGGCAGCCTTAAAAAGTTGAGTGTTGGTTGAAAACTGCATGTTTCCACATGAATGATTTTGACCCTCTATTGGGGAAAGAATCTGTTGGCCGTCGGCTTGAATTTTTCCACTTCGTTTAGTATACGCACTCAAAAAAGTCTATAATTTAAGATGACTGCAATAATTATAAAGAGATTATATAAAAATAATTTAATAAATTGACTGTTTTTATGTGATTTATTAGATTTATTTTATAATAAAAATAATTTAATAAATTGACTGTTTTTATGTGAGTAACAGCCTTCATGCAAGGTGGTCTTATTCCAAACATCGTCTCACAAATTAGTGCGCTTGGTATTATTCGTCCTGTCCCATTAAATGATTACTATTTGAATTTGTCAGTCATATACCGATGAGAATTTCGTAGTATTGTAGCTTTGCTGGGAGTCCTTTTATAGCATTAACATTGGTTTTTTTTATACGCATTTTTAAAATTACATCTTTTAAAGATTAATTGAGACTGATATTTAAAGTAATATACAAGGCATGCATTAACTAATTTATCATATCTATTTTATCAAATTCATCGGACATGATGCCCATAGTCAATGCAAAGGACATGATGCCCATTAATTAGTCATGGTTGATTTTTCATTGGAATGTCTACATTTTCTAGCCCCTTAAATGGTGCACGGCACCCTTAATGTCGAGCAAGCTCGGTCTTATTTTTTTTTTATTTTTTGAAGAAAAAGCTCATTCCATTAATCAACCCGACTGAATACAAGGAGAGAGATCCTCCAACATTACAATATGATCATAACTGGATAGAGCATCTTTTGCTAACAAGTGAGCTAAAGAGTTGCCATTTCTCCTAACATGAGAAACCCCACACTTAGCAAAATTACCTAATACTAGTACTGTTATAGTCTTCTTTGTCCCTTCTAAAGTTGTTGATGACTTAATCGTTAGTTGAAAACTGCATGTTACCACATGTTGGTGACCCTGCTCTTGGGCAAAGAACCTATTGGCCGTTGGCTTGAGCTATCAACTTCGTATAGTGATGGCGATGGATCCTCAAGGATTCGGATTTTCTGCCATTATCATTGTTAGTGAGTGACAGTTTCCAAACATCGTCTCGCAAATTGGTGAGCTCGCAATTCTTGGACCTGGCCCATTAAATGAGTACTACTTGGATTTTTCATATAACGATGAGAATTTAATAGTGTTGTAGCTTTGTTGGAAGTCCTTTTAGAGAGACAGCTTGAGCTGTAATCGAGTTAAGTTGAGTTGGTTTATTATTGGGTTTTATTTCATATATTCATAAATTATCTTTTTAACGAATTTGAATTTATTGTTCATGAATTGTTTAGTTGATTTATTATTTGTTAGATGAAATAAATGTCATTATTGAAATTATATATATATATATATTTTCTCCAATTTTTATTATTAACGAGTTACATTATTTAAATTTATTGGTTAGGTAAATTATGTATAAAAATTTCGTAGATGTAACAATTAAACCACTCATAACTTTTTACACAAGTTTAGACGAACTAGAGTACTCGATTGGCTTTCTACATAAATTTTTACCTACATATCAATATCAATTAATAAATTGAAATTTAAATTATTACATATATCGTGCTACTGTTTTTATCTTTTTATATATTTAAGCCATAAAATATTGATAAATACAAAGTTTTATGACAACAACAGAAAAGACATTAAAATTTTAGATGTTGTGGGATTATAATTATGATATGATAGCAATCATCCGAAAGAGATTGTCAGCAGCGTAGGAAAGAAAAAATAGATATGTAGACCATAGATGCGAGAAGCTACATTTCAAATCAAAGAGACAAAGTATTCATTAAGATAACCCCAATGAAATGGGTAATGAGATATGGAAAGAAACAAATTGAGCTCTAGATACATCGAACCGTACGAAAAATTGGAAAGAGTCGGAACTATTGTCGCAACAAATGTCTCCAATACAAGATGTATTCCACATGTCTATGCTACGAAAGTACATCTCCGATCCTTCACATATATTGGAGTACGCACCGCTCAAAGTCCAAGAGGATTTCACATAAGAAGAGACACTTACAAATATTTTGGAATGGAGAGAACATAAATTGCACAACAAAATTATCTCGATAGTGAGGATATATTGGAATAATGATTTTGAATGTGGGGCCACCTGGGAGTGAGAGGAAGACATGAGGAGTATGGGTGTAACTGGTCCCGTTATGTCTGGTTTTGTACATTTTTTAGAATAGAATTAGTATACACCAGTTTTAAAAATTTAAGTACTGATAACAGACTAATTCACTACCGAAACCGGAGCGTCTGATTTTTCAGGTTTTAGTCCGATTTTCTTGGTTTTACGAATTATCTATATTAGTAATAATAGGATGTTTACATATACTAAACTGTTAATATATTTATATTATAGTACAAGTATATTATTTTATAATAATTAACATATACAAGTATAGTATTGAATTTAACTAGAGTCTATATAAGTTCTAGAATTTTTATATAAATATATATGATCAAATGTGTAGAAATGTAGTTACAAAAGGAATATATATATACTATAATTTATTATGCCAAATATATATATTATATATCAAAAGTATGTTTATATTAATAACTTAATATTAATGTATATTGTGAGGGAGGGGCCCATCCCAGAGAGGCCCAGGCCCAAGTAGGTCAAGTTACGGAACCCCACGCCCTTAGACGAGACCGTTACATGGGCTACGAGCTCAGGCCAGCAGACCGCGTGCCGAGCCCATGACCGCAAACCAACTCGGGAAGGCCTTTCGGCGTCAAGCCAGGATATGCCAAGGAGAGCGTCTCGCAACTCGGCAACCTACCGAGCCCTACCGTACGGGATTGTTTGTCGAGCCCGAGCTCGGAGTAGGCCAACGAGAGTGTGTCGAGACTTGGCAACCTACTGAGTCCTATCGTATGGCACCGTGCAGGCTCTACGCTAACGACTGGACGTGCCATATCAAGGCCTCATCAGACTCAAGGCATGTCACATTCGATTTATGTATCAGAAGGCACGCTACGGTGTGCCATTAGAGTACGTAGGATGGCTCGACCACGGCCTGACAAACCACGATCTCCCTAGGCCACCAAAGCTGCGAATTGACCCACTGTTGCAGTAGGGAATGAGTGGTAGCAGATCTGACTCAGGTATGACCTGACACGCCATGATCTCCCTCTGTTGTGGATCTTGAATTAGTTATAAATAACAACCATCTCTTCTACAGGAGGCCTCTCTCTCTGTTGAAACCCTTTTACTATTCTTTTTAATCTTCTGAACTTTTCTCGTCACAAGAGGATTATTTACTGACTTTGGCATTGGAGTGACTCCAGACGTCATCGGAGCCTTTCCTCCCCCTTAGTTGTAGGTGGTGTGAGCTTGGTCGTTGTGATACTGCTTGGGCTGCAAAACATGAAATTAACAATGGCGCCGTCTATGAGATTTGTATTTCCATAAAGGCATGCATTTCGCATGCCGGCAGCAATGCGGTCCCACACTACACGAAGGGGAGACAAAAAGGAGGGAACG
This sequence comes from Juglans cinerea, assembly GCA_961763995.1. Classification (NCBI taxonomy): domain Eukaryota; kingdom Viridiplantae; phylum Streptophyta; class Magnoliopsida; order Fagales; family Juglandaceae; genus Juglans; species Juglans cinerea. The sequence goes on from CAUIVZ010000009.1 coordinate 12,698,480, forward strand.
ATGGAAGCAAGACTCTAGAGCATGGAGGAGACAATAAGAAAACTGACGGAGGAAACTAGGATGCTCTGCCAAGAGAATGCGATCCTCAGGTGCACTAATGAGGAGCTAATGGGGGGACGAGAACCGAGCGGCAACGAACATGTTGACTCATGGCGGGTCCCTATAGATGTCATGGCAGAAGAGGAGAGATGCAAGATGTACCTCCAAATCCGAGAGCTTGAGGACAAATGCACAGAAATGCCTAAGAAAATAGACATGCCATCCACTGTAGACCAGCTACTCTTCAGTACCGACCTCCCGTACAGTGCAGGAGTCATGTCAATGCCACTTCTCCCCAAGTTCAAGGTTCCCCAGATGGAGATGTATGATGGGTCCAAACGTTGTCGTCAAGAAAGGTAGATAGCTTCGAGGAACTCGCCCACCTCTTCATGATGTAGTTAGCAGCTTACCTCTTTACTAACAAACAACAAGACGGTGAAAATCTGAAGTCATATCTCTCGAAGTTCAATCAGGAGCTTATAACCACCGACAACCAAGACGAGAAGATCACATTGGCAACCCTCCTAGGGGAATTTGGCCTCGGAATCCGTTCATGACAAAAATAGCATGAAAGACCCCTACTACGCCGAGGGAGTTCATGGATTGAGCAGATGGGTTCATCAACACTGAAGATACACTCTTGGCCTTGACTGCCCCACGACGGTCTGAGGTGGAGCAAGTGGATCTAAAGGCATTAGGGCAACAAGGAGGTCGTGACCGTAGAGGAGGAAAGAAAGGAGCACCAGATACAAAGAGAAGGGGGAAGTGCCGACTCAGCCCCAGAGTGGAACCACGCCCACACAAACTTGACCGTGGAAGGGAATCAATGCCCGAGCCCCAGAAGGGAACAACCTTGAGATGTGGAAAACCACCCATATTATGAGTATCTCATGAACAACCGACATAGCACCCGAGTCTGCTATGTGCTGAAGAGAATAAAGGAGGAAGACCAGCATAACTGAAAGCGCCTGTCAGAGGACCAGACATATCATCGCGGAGGGAGGCTCCCAAGTTCCCGACAGGGTGGGAGCCAGAGAAGGCAAGAAGCAAGGGATGAGATGCGGAGGAGCCCCCCGGTGGAAAACAGACCACTTGGGGAGATCAACACAATCACCCGATGATATGACGGGGGTAGAGCCATTTCGTCTGCCTGAAAGGCACATGCCTGAAGGGCAAGCTATGAGGAAGTGTTCACCATTGAAAGGGCCGCAAGTAGGCCCCTACAGCACACTGGAGGCATCATAATAACCTTCGATGAAAGGGACGAAGAAGGCATCCTCCTCCCACACAACGATGCATTGGTGGTGACGATGCAAGTGGAAAACCTTAAAATCTCGTGGATCCTAGTCAACAATGGCAGTTCGGCCGACATCTTGTTTTGGGAAGCCTTTGTCAGGATGGGAATCAGTCCATATCAACTACGCCCAGCTCCAAAGTCGCTCAAGGGTTTCAAGGGAAACGTTGTTCAACCAATAGGTGCCATCACTCTTTCAATCCTGGTAGGGAAGGCGCCCAGGACTGCGACCACCATGACCGATTTCTTAGTTGTCAAAGCCCCATCCTTGTACAATGCTATACTGGAGCGCCCCACCTTGAACAGCTTGAGGGCAGTGACGTCCACTTACCACCTCAAAATGAAGTTTCCCACCAACTTGGGGGTGGACGAAGTCCACGGCGAGCAGGTCCTAGCCTGGGAATGCTACGAACGAGAGTTGAGGCACGAGGTCAAAGTAATCGAGACCATCGAAAGGACGGGAGAAGCGCCCAAGCCGGTTCACCCAGGCTCTGACCGAATGGGATGAAGAACTTCGCGATGAAGAGGCCCTACTGCAGGCAAAACTCAACCAGCCTTTGGAGCTGGTTCCAGTAGATTAGCAAAGATCGAAATGAAAGGTCTGGGTTGGGACTAAGTTTGACTCAGGAATGAGAGGGGCACTAATATCTCTTCTTATCGAACACCGAGATGTGTTCGCCTGGAGCCATGAGGATATGCCCGGGATAGACAACTCCATCATCGAGCACCGGCTTTGCATCGATCCTGTGGCTCGAAAAGTCAAGTAGAAATGGCGAAGCTTCAGTGCCTAGAAGTATGAAGCGATAGCTAAGAAGGTAGACCACCTCCTAGCGGTAGGATTTATCTGGGAGGTCTATTTCCCAAAATGGCTATCTAATGTAGTCCTGGTGAAGAAGGCCAACGGGAAGTGACAGATGTGTGTCAAGTCAACTTCACTGACTTGAATAAAGCCTACTAGAAAGACACCTTCCTTTACCATGCATCGACCTAATCATGGACTCGATGGCGGGACATCCCCTCCTTAGCTTTAAGGACGCCTACTCTGGGTACAACCAGATCAGGATGAACCCAGGTGATGAAGAGATGACAACGTTCGTAACGGACCGAGGTATCTACTATTACAAAGCAATGTCATTCGGCCCCAAGAATGTGGGGGCCACCTACCAATGGCTAGTCAACCGAAATATGGAAGTATACGTAGATGACTTATTGGTGAAGAGCAAAGAGTCTGGACATCATTTGGAAAATCTTCGAGAAGTATTCTCCATCCTCCAGCAATATCAAATGAAGCTCAACCCGCTGAAGTGTACGTTCGGAGTGGAGGCAAGTAAGTTCCTTGGGTTTATGGTCTCCGAAAGAGGGATTGAGGTGAAACCTGAAAAGCTGGAAGTAGTGATAGGAATGTCTACCCCCCGCAACTTTCATGAAGTCTAGAGGTTGGCTCGATGAGTAGTAGCCTTGAACTGCTTCATCGCTCGATCAACCGATCGGTACCTACCATTCTTCAAAGTCATGAGGAAGGCCCAGGAGTGGGATGAGACTTGCGAAAAAACCTTTGCCGATTTGAAGTTGTAGCTGAGCCACCCCTCATTGCTAAGCCAAACAAGACCTGGGGAGACCTTGACTTTGTACCTAGCAGTGTCCCCTCATGCCTTATTAGCCGTACTTGTCTGAGGAACTGAAGAAGGCACAGCGACTCGTCTACTACATGCGCCAAGCCTTCTGCGGAGCATAGGTAAGGTACCTCCAGATGGAAATATTGGTATTCGCCCTAATCATCGCGGCTAGAAGATTAAGGATTGATTTCCAGGCCCACCCGATGAAAGTGCTCACCAATCTCCTGCTCAAGAAAGTACTGTAGAAGCCAAACACCTTGGAACAACTCACTAGATGGGCGATCGAGCTCAATGAATTAGATAAGGAGTACCTGTCCTGAGCCGCAGTCAGAGGACAAGTGTTGGCATATTTGTTTGCCGAGTTCACCAGCTTCCCAGAGGAAGTCTCGAGTGCACCCTAAGGAAAGCCCTGGCAGGTCTACGCAGATGGCTCGTCCTGCTGGGTTGGTGGGGGAGCGGGAGTGCACATTATCATCAAGCAGAGAGAGGAGCTCAACTATGCAGTCAAGCTGGCCTTCAAAGCGACCAACAATGAAGCTGAGTATAAAGCACTCTCAGCCAGAATGTTACTCACATTGTTACTAGGAGCTGAAGAAATAGAAATGAGGGCTGATTCCCAATTGGTAGTTAGCCAAGTACTGGGGCAGTTCTCCACGAAAGGAGAAAGGCCGAAGAAGTATCTCCAACTGGTTTGCAAAGAGCGTGACCGCTTTCGCTACTTCAGCATTCAACAGGTGCCAAGAGGAGAAAATCAGAAGGCAGACCATCTGGCGAAGGCTACGTCGGGGCAGGAAGAACCCCCCTCCCAGAACACACCATCTTCAAAATGGTTGATGCCCCATCCATTGGGAAGGAAGTGTCTGTTACGATCCTAGCACCTCCCGTATGGGCAACGGACATCCAGAAATTCCTATATGAAGGGCAGTTGCCTAGTAACCTGGAAGAAGCATTAAAGGTCAGGAACAGGGTGGCCCAGTTCACCCTACTGGAATGAGTTCTATACAAAAGAGGTTTCTCTGAGCCACTTCTTAGGTGCCTCTCATCGGATGAAACCCAATACCTGCTAGTAGAGGTTAACGAAGGAATTTGTGGGAGCCACTTGAGAGGGAAGGCGTTGGAAGTAAGAGTAAACCAGGCTAGAGTAACTTGGAAGGGAGGGCGCTGAGAGCACGGGCCGATTCTGCATTGCTCAGCAGCAGAGCTAACATCAATCACAGCCCAGTGGCCTTTCACCCAATGGGGTCTGGACCTAATAGGCCTGTTCGGGGGAAGGGAAGTCAGGTCCAAAGCATGTAAGTCCAACCGAGGGTTCTGATGCAGGTGTTCATATCCGTTCAAGACCTTCCCAGTAATCGTATGACCAGGCAGCATCCTGAATACCATTGGTATTTACGATACGGGACCAGATCTCCCCCACAAGCTGCATGACTCCTTCCAATTAAGACCACAAGCCTTAAACCTCCATGTCACGAGCAAGGAGATCGAGATTCTTCTGGATCCCTGTGCGAGAGAGCTCACCAATGCATTCCTTAGCCCTTCACAGTTGGTCTCTTAGATTTTGAGCTTCTTGGGTAAGTTTGAAGTGCCCAGACAACAGCTTGGAGCTCTGTCCTGTGGCCGAGCCCCGAGTCCCCTCGGACTCCTTCAATTTTTCCCGGGCTGACACCAATTCCACCTCTCGAGCAATGAGGTTTCGTTCAGCCGCAACACAGGCCTCTTCGGTGCGTTGATTCCGAGAAGACCACTGACGGATATCTTCCTCGGTATTGTGCAGCAGACCTTTGAGGACCTTCTTCCTCTACCGATGCCTCTCGGCGATGGACTCCAACTCTTGGTTATGCTCCTTCAGGAGTACCACCTCGTTGATCAACTCTTTGCGCTCGACCTTAAGGCCCTTGATCCTCTAGGCCGCTTGCTTCATCTTGTAGTACCCAAAGCGGCTCAGTGTCTTGAGTGCTCGGTTGGCCACCTCCAGCTCCCCCAGCTCCTCCCCAATCTTAACGGCCAGCAGACCTGTGGCCTACAGTAAAGGGGACGTTGAGAAACGTCAAGGCAAAGGTTCAAAAAAACAAAAGATTTGGTGGAAGGAAATCTTACCTGGGCGAAAAGAGGATGTAGGATCTGTGCCTTCCGCTTAGTGGCAGCAACCTTGGCTTGGTCCAGGCTCGAAGACGGATCCCGGTCTCTGACATCCTCGCTAGAAGAGGACGGGCTGGCAACTACAAGCTGCCAAGAAAAGTTCGGGAGTGACCCCCAACTCTTGGTGCACGAGCCAGGGGCGATGGAAGATAGAGACTCTAAATCATTGTCGTCACTTAACTCAATGATGGGTGGATCCAGGGAACCCCCCATTGGATCGGCCATACTTGGATGTGTTGGGTCTATGAGGAGGGGGCGTGAAAAGGAGTTGAAAAAGTGCGCCTGGAGGTCACACTCGTCCAATTCTTCCTCTGAAGCTAGCAGGGGGTCAAGGAGGAATGTAGAAGAAGCAGGGGGACACGTCGTAGTAGAAGGCTCGGTGGATGAACGCGAATTGCCTGAAAATGATGTGGTTCCCCACGACGGGGGAACCAGAATCCTTGGGCGCGCGGGTTCCTGACCTTGGGAGGCCTTGGCTCGGCTTCTCGATTCCCCAGCACGATTGCAGGGAGGAAAAGAACCCCCGGCCTTACTGCTTTGCCTCTCCTGTAGCAAATGATGACATACCTTCGATGGCATATGAGCGATCAGACCGGACAGGTAATTGCGGATGTTTTCATCTGAGGACCAGATTAGTCTGCAACTTGTCAGGATGGGCCCGCACCCAAGCTGTCACCAACTCCAAGCGAGCCTTTTCCCTCTGATTGAGGGTGAGTTCCAGGCTCTTCACAGAAGGGGGGAATCCCCAACACGTCCGAATAGGATACTCCTTTTGGGTGGCCTCCCCCTTGGGGAACTCCCAATCCTAGCCCGACACGAAGAAAATTTTTTGAGACCACTCATTTATGCTTGAGTGAAGCTGCTCGAGCGAGATGATCTTCCTACATGAAGACCGGGTTGGTACAAATAGATATCAAGGGCTACTACACATTAGGATGGAGCTGCGTCGGAGCCAGCCCAAGATAACTTAGAACCTCACGAACTTGATGGCAGAACATGAGGCAGAGACCATTGGAGAACATTCACTGCATGCTCGCTCCCCCGAGGAATCTCTAGAACAACAGAAGGCAGAATTCTGTACTTGGAGCAGAACACCCTGAGGTTGTCGCCGGAGACGAAGGAAACCCAGCATTTCCCCCTGAAAAATAGAGGAACGAGACCAGCCTTGGGTGACATAACAGTGGTAGGAAAAAAGTGGATGGAAGAAGGAGGAAAAAGGGTCGCAGTGAGGAAGGAAAAAGAAGGGGTGGTGAACGCGACAGCTTGGAACATGGTGGCCTAAGAAAGAATGTGGAGAAAAACGTGACGACTGGAGAGAGAATTGGAGAAATGACAGGAACACGATGGACGGACGAAGGAGGAAATGGGTGAAGAAGAGAGGGAAGTGAGCTTTATATAGTAGAGGAAGGATGGAGAGCGCATGGGAAACGAAACGACCCTGACAACGACAACGTTAGTAAGGGCCGAGAGGCACATGGCATCTGAAGTGACGGCAGGAATGGCAGCTGTCGTGTCAGAAGAGTTGGTGGCACGGACCAATGAGGTCCCAGGACACGAAGGAAAGGGTGGTTGACATTTCCAATTGATTGTCGGGAGAAGGGACGACCTCGGGAGAGGAACGTATGCGCTGGGCGCGGAACTAGGCATCGCTCATTGCGTAGTGTGGATGCTTGGCCATGTACGTGCCGGGCGCGGAACTGAGCACCGCTACGAAGCCAGGACATGCGGATGGTCCATAGGGGAGGCCATGGTGCATATGGAATTAATGAACTATTTTATGGGAAAATAGTGTGCGTTGGATTTTGTGTAAATCATTTTCTGGGAAAATGTTTTACGGATATTTTGGGCCAAAATGAGATTTTGGCGTGTGTTGAAAATAATCATTTTCGGGGAAAATGATGTGTTGAGAAAAATGCATATTTCTTCATGTGCATGCATGTTAGTTGCATTTAATGCATTTTATATTACGTGGTTATTTTGGGTTATACTTACCTACGATACCATTTTGTGGTAACGCAGATTTTGGTGCAGATGAGAAGGAGGAGGGCGAGCCTGAGGAGACGGCTCTGCCCGATGAGTGATCTGGGATCACTCGCTTAGTTATTTGAAATTATTGTATTATATTTTATTATGGATGATTGTATAACTACTACTTAAATTTTACTGATGCTTTGATTGTAAATAAATTCTGGTACTTAGTTGACTATCCGTTGCGTTATTTTTTTGTACACCCTTGCATGTACACACACTGGCATTTCGTTGGGATGTGTGACCGTGTTGTCACCATCCTGGCGTCTCGATCCCTGAAATTTTATATAAGGGGGATAAGGGGCGCCACAGGTGGTATCAGAGCAGTTCGGCTCTGGGTAAAACCATATGTCCCTTAGGATAGTACCAGAAATTATTTTCTATTTTAAATATAATTTTTAAAGGTTGTAAGTTAAATTGTTTATTTTATATTATGAGTTTATGATTATTTTATTTTGTGTTAAATGAACGTATTTATGTTATTTCATGTTATTATATTTTTATTATGTTGCTTTTGGATCGTGTTTGAATTTTCCGGGATTTAAGCAGGGTTTAGGATTGCTCTTAACATGAAAATGGTGAGGTACTAGAAATTTTTCTAAGTTGTAATTGAAATTGTTTAATTTAGAGTATGGTTTTATTGGCTTTATTTATTTTATTGTATAATAATTTTGTTGTTTATTTATTTTATTGTATGTCATTTTATTTTATTTGTTTTATTTTATGGCGGATTATTTTATTGTTTTAATTATTTTATTGTGAACTACTTCAGTGGTTTTATGCATTTTGTCGTATGTTATTTTATTTATGGAATTTTATTTTATTTTGTTTTGTTCGAAATTGAAAGGCGGGTTAAGGGTTATGCTATGACAGGAAGATGGTACGACTGAGAAGGCTATTGTTAGGCTTAAACATTTGGTGTAGTAGGCTTGAACTCTTGGTGATTGGTTGTTTTAATATCGAGGCTCGAACATCAGGGTCTGGGTGAACTCTTTGGATTAGGTACTCAAGTTGCTGCTAAGGAGGGTAATAGTTTTTAATTGCTTAGAATAATTGAGGTTTTAGGTTCTGTAGAATTTATGTAGTGAGTCTATGGGTAGGAGGTTGTAAGTTCAACGAATGTCAATGTTAGATTTATGAGAAGTTCATCTAAGTTTTGTTGCCCCATAGTTTAGGAAATAAGTTAATAGGATTTAAGCTGGTAGGTTCAACAAGCAATTAAGGGATTACTTAGATTAAAAGTTTTTGATCTTGACGACCTTGATAAGCAATTTGATAACATTTGGGATTTTAGAATTTACAAGTTTTATAAGGCAAATGTTTTAGATTTAAGATCATCGATCTTGAGGATTTCAGGAAATGATTTTTATCTGGGTTAAGGTTTTAGAATTGCAGAGTTGAAGGGCTGAATTAAAATAGGATTGATGAGAGTTGAGTTACTAATATGAGATTTTTTTTCAGGCGAGAATTTTCTTGGAGATGGAAGGTAATGATCTAGTTTGTTTATTTTCTGGGGATTGAAGATGTTGATCTAGTTTGGTTAAATAATTATTTTTAACTTGGTGTTACAGTGACATGTTAATGATTTAATCCATATTAAATTTTAAGGAAAATAGATGGTGCGGATTTAGGAAATGATTTTTGCTAATTTCGAGGATATAGGTCTAGTGATGGAAATGGTAAGGATGATCACTTGCACGTTTGGATGATTATTGGTTTTCGCTGAGGTGCATGAGATTGATGCGTAGAAATGGTGTGTGTATGCATTTCGGAGGGTATAGGTCCTAGTCTTATTTTGGTTTGGAGAAAGTGACTTTGGTAAGTGTTGAAGATGAGTCGACACAATAGTACTAATTCAAGAGACCTTGGCTTGGAATTTTTGGTGAGTTGATCGAAGTGTGTAGTCGAGTGGATTACTTAATGGAATCATGGTTGATAATAGTTATTGTGATTATTTTCAGGAATTAATTGTGACTTGAGGTTACTTTGGTATTTCATTTTTATTTTATTTTTATCTTGAGGCTATACTTACCTTTGGAGATTGAGCGTCCATTTGGTTAAATTACGGACATTGTTATTTAACTTGAAGAGAGATTGATGGGTCGCCGTGTATAGTGTATGATGAGGTCTTGGAAGTTGAAGTTTAGGCATTAGCAAAGAGTATTATAATCAGGTACGTGAGTCAATAAATCCTTAAGATTCATGGAAGTTGTGCAATGGATTTTGGTAGATTGAATATTTAAGCAGTATGGCTTGCATTGAGGTTTAAACAGTGAAATGCTATTGAAGGAACTAGTCGTGTTAATGCTAGCTTATAGGAGTAGAAATAGGTGGACGAGTTACCAAGAAGGTTTTGATAATGTTTTGGTGTAGTTAATGGTGGTTCGTAGTGAGTTTAGTCACCGCTAGATTAGATGTTGTTCAGAATGTAGGTGATGAGCTTTGGGTTTAGGTTGTCAGGTAGAAGTTTATAGGCACTCTTATTGGTTGGTTGGGTTGGAATCGAGTCTTTTAAAGGTATGCTCCTTATCGTAGGTGAGATGGATGTATTTTGGGTTGAGGTTGCTTATTTTCAATTTGGGATGCTGAGGTTGGTAGATATTGGTTTTCTGTCAATGATCATGAATGTATTTTATGGAATTAGATTTTGATCAAGGCAGCAGGAGTTAATTGAGGAATTTGAGTTATAACTCGTGGTTTTGGGAGAGAGTATTTTTCTACCAAATTGTGATAAGAGTTTTGGTTAGTAGGAATGGAGCCACCTTGTACTCGATGGTGTTAGTTTCATGAGGACGTAAGTTTTATGCATGTGGCGAATATCAGAGTGCGCGGCAGAAGCGTGGTATTTTTGTTGTAGTCAGGAGTTCAGATTGTGCTGATTTTGAGGAATTAGTGGTGACTTGAATTTTGAGAAGATATTTGTAATTGGAGATTAATCATTTGGTTGTGCAATCTGTTACTGATGGTTAACATTTGAAGTGGCTATTAGGTTTCCAATAGTAGAATTCAATGAAGGTTTAGAAGTTGGAACATAGGAGTTGATTGTAGTCGGCACATATTATTTTAAGGGCTTTTGATCATTGGAATTTATTGGATGTTGTATTAAGGTTCTCGAGGAAATGAGATTTTGGATAACAGTCACTCTAGGAATACTGGTCGTGATGTGTCATTGGGGGACTAAAATGAGTATATTGGATAATGCCATGTTCATTGAGGAATGTGCCACGTGCCGTCAAGTTAAAGTTGAGCATCAAGGTAGACCTCAACCTCTCCCTATTCCTGAGTGGAAGTGGGGTAATATTTCTATGGATTTTGTTGTGGGTTTGCCGAGGACTCCTAGTCGGAAGAACTCAATTTGGGCGATTGTTGATTGGTTGATCAAGAGTGCTCATTTATTGCCCATTAATAATACTGACTCTTTGGGTAAGTTGACTCGATTATATGGCAAGGAGATAATGCGTTTGCATGGAGTACCCAAGAGTATCGTGTTGGATCGGGACCCGCAGTTTACGTTCCATTTTTGGAAGAGTTTGCAGGCAGCCTTAGGCACTAAGTTGAAGTTTAGTACTGCGTATCACCCTCAAACAGACGGTTAATCAGAGCATACTATTCAAGCTCTTGAGGTTATGTTGCGGTCTTGTGTCATGGAATTCATGGAAGTTGGGAGAATCATCTGCTGCTATTTGAGTTTGCTTATAATGACAATTTTCATTCCTCCATTCGGATGGCCTCATATGAAGCTTGGTATGGAAGGAAGTGTAGATCGCCCTTGTGTTGGGATGAAGTTGGCGTGAGCAAACTGTTTGGGCCTAAGATAATTCAAGAAATGAATGATCAAGTTCAGTTTATAAGGACTAAAATGGCGAAAGCGCAAAGTCGCCATAAGAGTTATCCATATACGAGAAGAAGAGACTTATCCTTTGAAGTAGGTGACTGGGTTTATTTCAAAGTCTCTCCTATGAAAGGCGTTAAGCGCTTTGGTAAGAAAGGAAAACTTAGCCCAAGATAAGTTGACCCTTTTTCAAATCGTAGAGAAGGTTAGGCTTGTTGCTTATAGAGAGGCCTTACTGGACTATTTTGGCGGTATGTTCTTAAGTCTGCTCTTAGTTTAATCTTATTCCTATCTTAGTCTTAATGTTAACCTTGCCAATTTCGAGGACGGAATTTTATTTAAGGAGGGAGGATGTAACACCCCGTATTTTAGTGTATTTTTACTGAAGGAATTTTTTTATGGATTCAAAAATTTATCCTCTTATTTTAAAACTATTGGATTTTTAATTGGGGTATTTTTATGATTTTTAGTTTACGAAAATTATTTTTGAAGTGCTTTCTTTAAATTAATTATTGTTATGTGTTTAAATTTCTTCTCGAATTAAATTAACTTATTATTGGGTTTAATTATTTATTTTCATGTTAATCACTGTGTTTGAAATATTTTATTTCACTAGCTGTTTTAAAATCGTTTCCGTTGGATTATTTTCATGACCCAAGTTATGAGGATTGGACCTCATTTCTTTTTCCTCTATTTTTCTTTTCCTTTTAGTTTTCTTTTCTTCTTTTCTTTCTTTTTTCTTTTTCTCCTTATTTTTTTCTCCCTCCCGCGCGATGTCCCTCTCTCTCTCTCTCCTCGTGCATTTCGTCCCTCCACCCAGCCGCCGCCATGAGCCGGCGGTGACCGACACCGCCCGGCCCACCGTCTTCCCCTGCCGCCGGCGACCTTCCCCCTCCAATTTCAGCTCCTCCGGCACCACCGTTAGCCTCCACGCGCCACACGAAGCCGTGGCCTTCTCTTCACTCCAGCGCCGCCGCCGCACCACCATTGGCCGCCATTTCTTCACCACATCATCCTCGACCTCCAAGCAACCCATTGGACTCAACCCCACCTCCGATCCGTCACCGGTGAAGCACATCCAACTCCATTTCTGTTTTGGGTATTTTAGGCCTTAAACCACCCTTTGCGCCGCCACCCACGGCCAACCACCACCACCACTAGCTTCACCAACCTCCCTAGGCCCTACCCTATCAATCTTGGGTCTTCGTTTGCCTTCGTTTGAAAGTTGGTATTTGTGACCCAAGGCCACAGTGTATTTTACACTGTTGCGTTGCTCAGACGTCACCTCTTGCAACTTCGTGATCCTTCGAAAATTGCTATATTGCACTGTAAGTATTTCTCCAAAGAACTTTCATAATTTAAATGTATTTTTGCACTAACTCATTTCACTGTATTTGTTTGACATGCCAGACTGAGTCCGAGGAGTTCGGGGATAGGATGGATTTGTGATTGGAGTTGTTTGGTTGGTTTGATTGAATTGGTTATTGGTTGTTGATGGTTATGGATCAGTGTTGGTGCATGTACATATCATTATTTCATGCATTCTCATGTTTGTAAATAAAACTGGGTTTTTGTGAATTGCATTCATGCTCATGTGTGATTTGGAAAGTTATGATTTTATGTGAGAATATTTTTGAGTGCGTGTGTATCACGACCCCAAGCCGAGATGAGGTATTATCTCGGTGCAGCTCCTCTGGTTGTCGCGGGGCGACAATGGGATCGGACGAGATGGTCTCGTGCCGACTCTGTGGTCCTTCTGCTGGCGGGGACTAGAGGATGTGTGGCGCCCCCGACCCCCTTTAATTAAAAACACGGGGATCGAGACGCCCAGATGGTGACAACACGCTCACACATCCCAACGAAGTGCCAGTGTGTGTACATGCAACGGTGTACAACAAAAATAACGCAGCGGATAGTCAACTAAGTACCAGAATTTAAGTCCAATGTAAACATCAGTAGAGGTTTAATTAATAGTTATACAGTCATCCAAAAATTAAGATACAATGCATTAAAATAAAGTAGTGAAGCGAGTGATCCCAGATCACTCGTCGAGCGGAGCCGTCTCCTCAGGCTCGCCCTCATCCTCCTCTGCATCAAAATCTGCGTTACCAAACATGGTACCGCAGGTAAGTACAAACCAAACTGTCCTCAGGAATAAAATGCATTTAAGACAACTAACATTCATGCACATGATAAAGTATGCAATAATCTCAGAAACGTCATTTTTCCCGAAAATGAATATTTCCAACGCACGCCAAAATCCCAGTTGGCCAAAATATCCATAAAACATTTTCCCAGAAAATGAATTACACAAAAATCCAACTCACACTATTTTCCCAGAAAATAGTCCATTTTTAATGTATGCACCATGAGCTCCCCTACGGGTCATCCGCACACTCTGGCTTCGTAGCGATGCCCACTTACGTGCCCAACACGTTCGTGGGAAACATCTACTACACAACGAACGATGCCCAGTTCCGCGCCCAGCGGGTACGTGGCCAAGCATCCTCTAGTCCCCACCAGCAGAAGGACCACAGAATCGGCACGAGACCCTCTCGTCCGATCCCATTGTCGCCCGACGACAATCTAGAGGACGTCACTCAGTATATTACGCTCCCGAGTGACCAGAGGAGCTCCACCGAGATAATACCCCATCTCGGCTTGGGGTTCGTGATACACACGCACCCAAAAATATTCTCACATAAAATCATAACTTTTCAAATCACACATGAGCATGAATGCAATACACGAAAACCCAGTTTTCTTTACAAACATGATCGTACATGAAATAATGATATGTACATGCACTAACATTGATCTAACATCCATCAATAAACAATCCCAACAAACCCAATCAAACAACTCATCGACAACCAATAACTAATTCAACCAAACCAACCAAACAACTCCAATCACAAATCCATCCGACCCCCGAACTCCTCGGACTCAGTCTGGCATGCCAAATAAATGCAGTGAAATGGGTTAGTGCAAAAATACATAAAATTCACGAGAATTCTTTGGAAAATACTTACAGCGCTATATAATAATTTTTGGAGGATCACGGGTGCGCCTGAAGTGGAAAAACAGCTGCAGAACAGTGTAAAATACACTGTGGCCGTGGGTCACAGATACCCACTTTTCAATGGGTGCAAACGAAGACCCGAGATTGATAGGGTAGGGCCTAGGGATGTCGGTGAAACTAGTAGTGGTGGTGGTTTGCCGTGGGTGGCGGCGCAAGGGGTGTTTTTAGGCCAAAAATACCCAAAACGAAAATGGAGTTGGATGTGCTTCACCGGTGACGGATCGGAGGCGGGGTTGGGTCCAATGGGTTATTGGGAGGTCAAGGATAAAGTGGTGAAGAGATCGTGGCCGGAGGTGGCGCGACGGCGGCGCTGGAGCGAAAGTGACGCCGCGGCTTGGAGAGGCTCGTGTGGTTAATGGCAGCACAAGGGGGCTGAGATTGGAGGTTTAGCTTCGTCGGCAGCTGGGGAAGAGGATGGACCGGGCAGTGTTGCACACGGCAGCACGACGGCGGCGGTCTGGGCAGACGAACAAAAACGACGGAAGGGAGAGAGAGAGATACGTAGCGCGCGGCGGGTGGAGAAGAAAGAAGAAAAGAAAAAAAGAAAAGAAAGAAGAAAGAAAGAAGAAAGAAAAAGAAAAAGGAAAAAAGAAAAAGAAAAAATGTAGGGAAAGAAATGAGGTCCAATCCTCAAATCTTGGGTCACAAAAATGATCAAACAGAAACGATTTTAAAACAGCTAGTGAAATAAAATATTTCGAACACAATGATTATAATTAAAATAAATAATTAAACCCGAATATAATTTAATTTAATTTGAGAAGAAATTTAAACACACAACAATAATTAATTTAAGAATGCGCTAAAAATAATTTTCGCAAACTAAAAATCATAAAAATAACCCAACTAAAATTTAATAATTATGAAGCAAGAGAAATAATTTTTGCATAAATAAAATTAATTCCTTCATTAAAAATACTCTAAAATACGGGGTGTTACATCCTCCCCCTTAAATAAAATTTCGTCCTCGAAATTGGCAAGGTCTAACATTAAACCAAGACTAGGTCAAGGTTCGATTGAGAATATACAAGAACATACCGTTATAGTCAATCAAACAAATATGGATATTGCTCCCTCATGTTGGCTTCTCTCTCCCAAGAGAAATCTTGAGCCAAAAGATCACCCCATGCTACTTTCACCAAAGATATTTTTCTTGGACCTTAATCGTTGCTCCTTCCAATCCACGATCTGTGTTGGGACAACTTCATAAGTAAGGTTAGGCTGTAGTTGAATGCATTCGGGGTCAACAAAACGTGGCTCTTGTTGTCCAAAACTCTTCTTCAACGAAGACACATGAAACACATCATGAACATCTCCAAAATAATCTGGCAAGGCAACTCTATAAGCAACAAGCCCAACCTTCTCTACGATCTGAAAAGGGCCAACATATCTTGGACTAAGCTTCCCTTTCTTACCAAAGCGCTTAACGCCTTTCATGGGAGAGACTTTAAGATAAGCCCAATCACCTTCTTCAAAGGATAAGTCTCTTCTTCTTGTATCTGCATAACTCTTCTGGCGACTTTGCGCTTCAACCATTTTCTTCCTTATAAACTGAACTTGATCCTTCATCTCTTGAATTATTTCAGGCCCAAACAATTTGCTCTCGCCAACTTCATCCCAACATAAGGGCGATCTACACTTCCTACCATATAGAGCTTCATACGGGGCCATCTGAATGGAGGAATGAAAACTGTTATTGTAAGCAAACTCAATAAGCTGCAGGTGATTCTCCCAACTTCCTTGAAATTCCATGACACAAGACCGCAACATATCCTCCAGAGTCTGAATAGTACGCTCTGATTGGCCGTCTGTTTGGGGGTGATACGCAGAACTAAACTTCAACTTAGTGCCTAATGCTACCTGCAAACTCTTCCAGAAACGGGACGTGAATCGCGGGTCCCGATCTGACACGATACTCTTGGGTATTCCATGCAAACGCACTATCTCCTTGACATATATTCAAGTTAACTTACCCAAAGAGTCAGTATTATTAATAGGCAAGAAATGGGCACTCTTGGTCAACCGATCCACAATCACCCAAATTGAGTTCTTCCCACTAGGAGTCCTCGGAAAACCTACCACAAAATCCATAGAAATATCATCCCACTTCCACTCAGGAATTGGGAGAGGTTGGAGTCTACTAGCAGGTCTCTGATGCTCAGCCTTCACTTGACGGCACGTGTCACATTTCTCAATAAACAAAGCGATGTCCAACTTCATTCCTTCCCACCAGAAATTCTGCTTTAAATCTCTATACATCTTCGTGCTTCTTGGATGAACCGAATAAGGAGCCGCATGAGCTTCTGCTAAAATCCACTCTTTAATTTCTGAGTCACGGGGAATCACCTTGCGACCCTGAAACCGAAGAATACCATTTTTATCCAAGCTATAATGCAAGGGTCCTCTAGACTTCCTGACTCTTTTTCTGATAGCTATTAACTTCGGATCCTTCCTTTGGAGAGCCTTTAATTCTTCAAAATCCACTACTCAGACATCCAAGACTGAAGATAATAATTCTTCTTGCTGCGAACTCTCAATGAGAAGTTTTCTCATTCCACAAAGGAGAGAGTCCACATCTGATGACTCCGCTTCATCTACTTGTTGCGACTTTCTACTCAAGGCATCAGCGACTAAATTTGCCTTTCCTGGATGATACTTGATTTCACATTGGTAGTCGCTAATAAGTTCTAACCACCGTCTCTGCCTCATGTTGAGATTCTTCTGAGTAAACAGATGTTTCAGGCTCTTGTGATCAGTATAAACTTCACAGGCTTCGCCATACAAATAATGCTCCCAAATCTTGAGAGCAAATACTATCGCCGCCAACTCCAAATCATGTGTGGGATAATTCCTTTCATGAATTTTCAGCTGACGGGATGCATAAGCCACAACCCGTTCCTCTTGCATAAGAACGCATCCCAACCCGAAATTAGATGCATCATTAAAAATCACAAATGGTTTGTGGGGTTCCGGAAGTGCCAAAACAGGTGCCGTAGTCAATCTTCTCTTCAACTCTTGAAAACTTCTCTCACATTTGTCAGACCATACAAATTCAACATTCTTCCTCGTCAAGGCAGTGAGAGGTCCTGATAGTCGAGAAAAACCGTCCACAAACCTTCGATAATATCCAGCAAGTCCCAAGAAACTTCGTATCTCACGAACTGTTGAAGGGCGAGGCCATGATAAAACAGCTTCCACTTTACTCGGATCTACTGCCACTCCCTCTTGGGAAATCACATGACCAAGAAATTTAACTTCTTCTAACCAGAATTCACACTTGCTTAAGCTTAGCGTACAATTGATGTTCCCTTAACTTCCCAAGCGTCAGACGGAGGTGACAAGCATGCTCTTCTAAATCTGAGGAATAAATCAAAATGTCGTCGAGAAACACCACCACAAAGGAATCCAAAAATGGTCGAAACACCCGATTTATTAAATCCATAAAAGCGGCAGGGGCATTAGCTAACCCAAAGGACATCACTTTAAATTCATGATGCCCATACCTTGTTCGGAAAGCAGTCTTGGGCACATCCTTATCCCTTATCCTCAGCTGATAGTACCCTGACCTCCAGTCAATCTTCGAAAAGATAGCTGCTCCCTGAAGCTGGTCAAACAAATCATCAATTCTAGGAAGAGGATACTTGTTCTTAATAGTCACTTTGTTAAGCTCCCGATAGTCTATACACATTCTGAGGGTACCGTCTTTCTTCTTGACAAACAAAACGGGCGCTTCCCACGGCGAAGTACTAGGCTGAATAAATCCCTTGTCGACCAATTCTTGCAACTGATTCTTCAACTCTTTTAATTTAGCCGGCGCCATGCGATAAGGAGCTTTATGCACAGGAGCCGCTCCAGGTTCCAAATCAATAACGAATTCCATATCGCGAACGGGAGGCAATCCAGGTAACTCCTCCACGAACACATCAGGAAATTCATCCACAACTGGAATATCTACCAAAGACTTCTTCTCAGATGGCGTAGACACAACTTGAACCCAAAAAGCATCTACTCCACAAGCTATATCTTTCCTAGCTTGAATTGCTGATATAATTGCTGGTCTTGCCTTCAACTTGCTTCCCACAAATTCTAAGTAATCTCCATCCGAGAGATGAAAACCAATTATCCGACTTCTACAATCAATATTTGAAGAATACCGATACAACCAGTCCATTCCCAAAATTATGTCAAACCCAAGCAACTTGAATACAATCAAATCCGCATCCAGTGTCCTCCCTAAAAAATCTAAAGGACAGCCCAAAGCAACTTTGGAACAACACACAACCTCGCCATTCGGAAGACCCACCACCAAGGATTGTGGTAGAGGTTCCGTGATTAAGTTGCACATCCGTGCAAACGTAGCGGACACAAACGATTGAGACGCCCCAGAATCAAATAAGGTACATTCATTAAAATCATATATACGAACTCTACCTGAAGCACACAAACACCAGTGAAATTTAACAAGCGACTCACACCAACAACAAATCCCAAAAATTTAAACTAGAAAACGTACCAGTAATCACCCCTGCATCGTGGGTCTCTGGAGCCTCATGGTCCACATCACATGGGGTCACAGCATAGACCCGAGCTTGTACCAGCGGTCTCTGGTCGTTCCTCCCACCACGTCGACCTCCTCGTCCTCCTCGACCTCCTTGAATTTGGTTGGGACACTCACGAGCAAAGTGACCCGGCTGGCCATATCTAAAACACTGAATTCCCCGTTGACCACATTCGCCCTCATGGGCTCTATTGCATCTGGGGCATACTGGAGTCCGGCCTCCTGCACGAGCACCGGAGATTGTCTGCGATCGGGCCCCAGCCCTCTGAATGATCTTTTGTGGAGATCCCGAACTGCTTCCCTCACCAGCAAAACTACACCTTTTTTGGCCCGGAGGGGAGTCCGCTGCAAAGCTATTCTCCCGCTCTGCGATGCTGGCCAAGTCCACCAATTTTTGAAATTCCACAATCTGAAGGCAAGCCACTTGTCTACGTACTTCGTGGCGTAAACCCTCCTGGAATCGCTCAACCCGCAATTCTTCGGTGGCAATAAGGTGAGGGGCAAACCGCCCAAGGTCCATGAACTTCCTTGTATACTGTTCAACTGTCATATCGCCTTGAACCAAATTACTGAATCCCCTAGCCTTTTGCCGTCTCACCGAGATAAGGAAGAAACAGTCATCAAATTCTTTCTTAAAACACTGCCAAGACACAGCAGCCAAGGATCCCAACTCCATTTCTAGGAGTTGCCGCTTCGTCTTCCACCAATTAGCTGCTTCACCTTGCAGCATATAACTTCCATATAGTACCATCTGAGATTCAATACACCCACAGACTTCGAATGTCCTCTCAAGATCTTCAATCCACCTCCTGGCTCTTAGTGGATCCTCATCTCCAGAAAAGGCAGGGGTTCTATGCGCCAGGAAGCGCTCATAGGTGCATCCAGCCTGCACCGCCCTACTCTGGTCACCCTGCTGTGGTCGGAAGTTCTGCTGGAGAAATTCCGTCATCCTATTTAACACCCTAGCCATGGCGTACTTCCCATCACCCCTTGGTAATTCATCTTCGAGTACATCAGTTCATCTCCTTGGTCTCACCATTTTTTTTTCCTGTCAAAAGTAATCCTCAACCCCGCTTAAATCCCTAGATAATTCAAGCACGACCCAAGCAAAAATAAATTTCATAAATAAAATAAATTAACTTACGACAAGATGAATAAAACCAAATAAGGTAGTTCCCAATAAGATAATTAAGACGATAAAATAATATGCCGTAAAATAAAACAATTAAAATAACGTCATGCAATAAAATAAATAAGGAACAAAATTATTATACAATAACATAAAATAACATAAATACGATCACTTAACACAAAATAAAATAATCATAAACTCATAATATAAAATAAATAATTTAACTTACGACCCTTATCATTTTTTTTTCTTTTTAAATAAAAATAATATCTGGTACTATTCTAAGGGACATATGGTTTACCCAGAGCCGTTCCGCTCTGATACCACCTGTGGCGCCCCCGACCCCCTTTAATTAAAAACATGGGGATCGAGACGCCCGGATGGTGACAACACGGTCACACATCCCAACGAAGTGCCAATGTGTGTACATGCAACGGTGTACAACAAAAATAACGCAGCGGATAGTCAACTAAGTACCAGAATTTAAGTCCAATGTAAACATCAGTAGAGGTTTAATTAATAGTAATACAGTCATCCAAAAATTAAAATACAATGCATTAAAATAAAGTAGTCAAGCGAGTGATCCCAGATCACTCGTCGGGCGGAGCCGTCTCCTCAGACTCGCCCTCATCCTTCTCTGCATCAAAATCTACGTTACCAAATATGGTACCGCAGGTAAGTACAAACCAAACAATCCTCAGGAATAAAATGCATTTAAGACAACCAACATGCATGCACATGATAAAATATGCAATAATCTCAGAAACGTCATTTTCCCCATAAATGAATATTCCAACGCACGCCAAAATCCCAGTTGGCCAAAATATCCATAAAACATTTTCCCAGAAAATGAATTACACAAAAATCCAACTCACACTATTTTTACAGAAAATAGTCCATTTTTAATGTATGTACCATGAGCTCCCCTATGGGTCATCCGCACACTCTGGCTTCGTAGCGATGCCCAACACGTTCGTGGGAAACATCTACTACACAACGAACAATGCCTAGTTCCGCGCCCAGCGCGTACGTGGCCAAGCATCCTCTAGTCCCCACCAGCAAAAGGACCATGGAGTCAGCACGAGTCCCTCTCGTCCGATCCCATTGTCGCCCAGCAACAATCCAGGGGACGTCACTTGGTATATTACGCTCCCGGATGACCAGAGGAGCTCCACCGAGATAATACCTCATATCGGCTTGGGGTTCGTGATACACACGCACCCAAAAATATTCTCACATAAAATCATAACTTTTCAAATCACATATGAGCATGAATGCAATACACGAAAACCCAGTTTTCTTTACAAACATGATGGTACATGAAATAATGATATGTACATGCAAACATTGATCTAATATCATCAATAAAAAATCCCAACAAACCCAATCAAACAACTCATCGACAACCAATAACCAATTCAACCAAACCAACCAAACAACTCCAATCACAAATCCATTAGACCCCCGAACTCCTCGGACTCAGTCCGGCATGCCAAATAAATGCAGTGAAATGGGTTAGTGCAAAAATACATAAAATTCACGAGAATTCTTTGGAAAATACTTACAGCGCTATATAATAATTTCTGGAGGATCACGGGTGCGCCCGAAGTGGAAAAACAGCTGCGGAACAGTGTAAAATACACTGTAGCCGTGGGTCACAGATACCCACTTTTCAATGGGTGCAAACGAAGACCCGAGATTGATAGGGAAGGGCCTAGGTAGGTCGGTGAAGCTAGTAGTGGTGGTGGTTTGCCGTGGGTGGCGGCGCAAGGGGTGTTTTTAGGCCAAAAATACCCAAAACGGAGTTGGATGTTCTTCACCGGTGACGGATCGGAGGCGGGGTTGGGTCCAATGGGTTGCTGGGAGGTCAAGGATGAAGTGGTGAAGAGATGCTGGCCGGTGGTGGCGCGACGGCGACGCTGGAGCGAAAGTGACGCCGCGGCTTGGAGAGGCTCGTGGTGGTTAACGGCGGCACAAGGGGGGCTGAGATTGGAGGGTTAGCTTCGTCGGCGGCTGAGGAAGAGGATGGGCCGGGCGGTGTCGCACACGGCGGCACGACGGCGGCGGTCCGGGCGGACGAACAAAAACGACGGAAGGGAGAGAGGGAGATACGTAGCGCGCGGTGGGAGGAGAAGAAAGAAGAAAAGAAAAAAAGAAAAGAAAGAAGAAAGAAGAAAGAAAAAGGAAAAGGAAAAAAGAAAAAAGAAAAAAGAAAAAGAAAAAATGTAGGGAAAGAAATGAGGTCCAATCCTCAAATCTTGGGTCACAAAAATGATCTAACAGAAACGATTTTAAAACAGCTAGTGAAATAAAATATTTCAAACACAATGATTATAATTAAAATAAATAATTAAACCCGAATATAATTTAATTTAATTTGAGAAGAAATTTAAAAACACAACAATAATTAATTTAAGAAAGCGCTAAAAATAATTTTCGCAAACTAAAAATCATAAAAATAACCCAACTAAAATTTAATAATTATGAAGCAAGAGAAATAATTTTTGCATAAATAAAATTACTCGCTTAGTTATTTGAAATTATTGTATTATATTTTATTATGGATGATTGTATAACTACTACTTAAATTTTACTGATGCTTTGATTGTAAATAAATTTTGGTACTTAGTTGACTATCCGCTGCATTATTTTTTTGTACACCGTGCATGTACACATACTGGCACTTCGTTGGGATGTGTGACCGTGTTGTCACCATCCTAGCGTCTCGATCCCCGAAATTTTATATAAGGGGGATAAGGGGCGCCACACTAATGATGCACCTAATTTCTCTGTAAAGCATGGCATGATGTCTGTAATACCTCAGTTCCACGAGATGGATTCTGAGAGTCCTTACCAACACCTGTCAGATATTTACCTGGCTTGCACGAGTTTCATCAATAGGACCAATACTGATGAATACAATAGACTTCTTTTATTTCCTTTCTCTCTAAAGGACAAAGTAAAAATTTTGTTTTAATTCTTTGAGGTCTAATTCTATTTCTAACTAGTCTGATATGCAACATGAAGTTTTATAGAAATTCTTCATGTTTAAGAGAATTGAGTTGATATAAGAGAAAATCAGCCAGTTCAATCAAAGACCCGACGAAACTTTTCAAAACAGCTGGGAAAGATTTAAGGATTTGATAAATATCTGCCCACATCACAATTTGAATCATGGAGGTTGAAGAATTATTTTTACACCAGTCTCACTCCAGAATGCAAGCAATTTGTCCAAATCATATGCAACGGAGAATTCTTTAGCAAGGAACCTAATGAAGCACTATCATTTTTTGACTATCTTGCCGGAAGTGCCCAACAATGAAACACTCAGACTGATCGAGTTTCATCGACCGCACAGCCACTGAGGGCAATTGCCGGTGGAGGCAGATATGAGCTAAAGGAGGACACTGATGTTGAAGCCCGAATAGTTGCATTAACTAGAAGATTGGAGGTCATGGAAATGGAAAAAGTAAAGGTCGTGAAAGCTGTAGAGGCTTGCTCTTTATGCGCTGATTCAAACCACAAGACCCAATGCTGCCCAATCATGCCAGTATTTCAAGAGAATGGGCCTGAACAGATGCAATTAGCTAACTGGGTCAACAGAGCACAAAATCAACCTTTCTCAAATACATAAAATCCTGGGTGAAGGAATCACCAAAATTTCTCATGGAGGAATGATTAGCCAAGCCGGTCTCCACCATATTCTGAGCAGGCATTTCATCAGGTTGTTCCTCACCTCCAGTAGCAACCATATCAGATTCTTCAAAGCTATCCTTTTGCAGCACCTCCTGGATTTCAGTCTCATGCCACTGCACACTGCAAAGAGTTCTCAGTCTCAATCATCTGCGAAGAAGTCTCTAGACAACAGATGGCACAGATGACCAGTACGCTTAAGCAATTCATGCAGATCCAAGCCACCACAAATAATCAAAACCCTCAGGCCATAAATGAATTGTGAGGCACCATAAGTAAGATGAATACACCACTGAGAACTCTGGAGAAAGGGAAGTTTCTGGCACAGTCTCAACCTAATCCTCAAGTGTATAGGCAACAACCACATGTACATAATGTCTCAGGGGATGTTATTGAGACAACAAAGGCCGTTCTTACTTTTGGAAGTGGAAAGGAAGTCCCCCAACCAAAAATGATAATGGATAGACAAGAAGTTGCCCTTACACTTGAAGATGTAACGGAGCCTGAAGAAGTTGAAAAGGAAGCAGAGGAGGTGAGATCGGAGTCGAAGAAGCTTGAAATTGCCCAAGCTGAAACAAGTTGAGGGTACCAACCTGTGGTTCCCTATCCTCAGAGATTGACAGCTGGTCAAAAGAATAAATATCACACTGAGATCCATGAAATCTTCAAACAAGTGAGGATTAATATTCCACTATTGGAAGCCATACAACAAGTTCATTCATATGCAAAATTATTGAAGGACTTATGCACAGTGAAGATGAAGGGTAATGTTAAAAAGAAAGCTTTCCTAACAGAACAAGTCTGTGCATTGATAATGAACGAGACTCCTCAAAAGTTTGGTAATCCCAACTCTCCCAGCATTTCCATTATGATCGGTGAGTCACACATTGGGAGAGCTTTACTTGATTTGGAGAGTAGTGTGAACTTTCTACTGTTCTCGGTATATGAGCAGCTGGGACTGGGGGAGCTGAGAAAGACCTCCATCATGCTACAGTTGGCTCATGCAAGGTGGAAGGAAAATGTCAAGCGGTTCAATACTGCAATTCCAACTATCTTATGTGGCATTCGTACTGTAAAAATCGCAATTCCATTTAGTAAGGCACCGAGTGAACAAATGGGAATTGTAGAGTGGAAGCGAAACGTCAAGCGATACAAAAGAAAATATATTCACTATAAAATGAAAACCAACATTGGATTGCTCTTCTGATTCCATACTATCGTCCTCTCTTCATTTTTGGATTTCCATTTTTCGCTACTATGGTAGCGAAGTTCTTGATATGACTATGGTAGCAAAACATTCAACACATGAACAACCATGACCCATAAAGAAAGATAAAAAACAGTAGAGAGAAAGCAAAACCTCCTTATTCAAAAGAGAGACCCTCTCGCTACCGGAGGAAACAATTGAATTTGAGGTCCAATCCAAGTGCTGCTTCTTGCCTATCAAAGAAGGAGGATGTGTGTTCCATGGGAAGTGATGGTGCGTCAGAACGAAAGTGGTTGGTAGAGTGAATGAGGTCAAAACCACTCGGGGACAAAGATCTTCATTAGCTAACAGTTTTTAACCAACCTTTTGGATCTAAGATAGTGTCTTGGATGAACAAACATAAAATACAATGGTTTTTTTTTAGTACATGTAGATATTATTTCAGAGAATTTTCAGATGACACCCCCGCCAAACTACTTCGGAACCTAAAGAGAAGTGAGAAATGAGAATCCAACCCTCCCCACGTAAATCCAAAAGATACCAAACATGGCGCGTGATTCTCTTATAGAAGATATATTTTTTTATCCTCTCTCTGTGGTCGAGTGAGAGCGTTTCCTTAAATTTGAATAATCTGTCAGTCCTAGACTCCAAATGCTCTAATGTTGTCACATCTTTCGCGATAAGCTCTATGCAAACTCTCTCAAGTATGGGTTCATGTTCGGCTGAGAGTCTGCCTGCAAGGAGCTCGGTGACTTGATTGAAAAGGTTCACCGCGAAAACACTGATTCTGTTACTTCTTTTTCTTTGCTTGAAAAACATATTGACTGGTGCATAGCATAGCAATTGCATACACCTCCTTTAGCTCGCCTTTTCTTCTTAAATCCCAAAACTCAGTCACCGACATACAAATTACCAACTCCCCTCTCTTTATCTCCCTCAAAGTCACGAATTTTCATCACATTTTGACATGGGTATGTGAAGTCTTTGAGTTTGATTGAGGATTATTGGTGTCTTCCAAGGCTTCTTTTGGGTTACCCTTTACAAAGGGGGATCTGGGTGTGGTAGAACACGGATGTTATATGCAATTTCTCTCCAAATCTGTATCTGGGGTACTGTAATCTTATCTGGGTGTCAGTGATTTCGACGACAAATGCGGAGTGAATGCATATATTAAACAGAAATAGATTTATGTGTTGAATAATTTAAAGTTAAACTAATCGTTACATCTTCTATTTGTACACACACACACTATTTGAATTTTAAGATATATCCAGTATATGTATTCTTTTCAAGATATGAGAAATCGAAAAAACTAATGGGAAAGAGATCTACCATTGGCACATTTTTTTTTTGGATTAGATTAATAGTTTTAAGTTTGTGACTATTTCTATTCGTTAGTAAAACTAAAAATGGAAAATTCTAGACTAGAATGTCGTAGAAGACGAATGATTATAAATGATTTTTGCCACTACTATTGATAAAATAGTTATAAGTTATTTAATTTCTAACTTAAATAAATTAATTTTTTTAAGTTTGTGACTATTTCTATTCTTCAGTAAAATTAAAAATGAAAATGCTAGACTAGCACGTCGCAGAAGACGAAGGATTATAAATTATATAGGAAGTGGAGGAAGAATGTGTCATGATGGTAAACAAAGTAGTGAGAATATAAGTGACGACATAGTCGTGCAACGTTGAAGACGAACGATAACGGATGATATAGGAAGTGCAACAAGAATGTGTGTTGATGGTGAACGAAGCAGAGATATTGCAATAGACGAATATCTAAATATATATCTATAAAATCCAACATAAATAACGGTCTGCGCATTGCGCGGGTTATAAGCTCGTAAATATAAAGTTTGGGATACACCCATGTGATGCATCTGCAAATTTGTTGACTAATCATACACAGGTGTTGTCTCCATTTTGTGACACGTGTGTAGACTATGCACATAAATGAATCGATTTTGTAATTTGAATAATACTAGATATAGTTATAAATTGTGCCGTATTCTTATTTTGAAAAAAAAAGTTTACTACTAAAAAAATTATTTTTTTACATAGGTCTCATATTTATTCATTTTTTTAAGAAAAGATTACACGATGGGCACTCCGTGATTGCAAATATTATTTCTGTTAGAATTTATCCAAATAATAGAAAAAAATGAAACAAAAAGATACAAAAGGTTCATGCTTTACATAAAAAGAGAAAGAAAAAGAGAAAAAGGGTACCTCTAATTAGTTGCGTTTTAAAATGAATCTCATTGCAAAAATTGCTTCTACATGGATTACTTAAACTTTTAATTACAATTTTATTTACAAGACTCATTTTATTAGTTTTCTTTTGAATTTCAAATTTCATGATTTTCAGCATATCAATAATTGACATGTGGAGAAGTAAGTTTTTTGTAAGTTTTTCTTAAGTAAATTTAGCATTTTCCTTCTTTTTTACGTAACTCATAAGAGTTTCCTCTGCTTTGCATAGATTTCTTGGAATTAAGAAGCTAGAATTATTCTTCGGTTTTGTCATTCTTTTTATTTGGTTTAAAAGTAGGTGAGGATGGATTGGGCTAAATAATGACCACAACCCAATGCAAGATTCTTGAAGCCCAGATAGTTGTAATAAATCCTAGCCAATGAAAGGAGAAAACATCTTCTATTCTTCTGAAAGGAAAAAGACCACAAAAGTTAGAAAGTAGAGGATTAACACCCAGCAGCGATAGACTACTGAGACTACTACATGAAAGAGACACAACTACAAGATGGAGGGTATAATACCAGGCAGGGGTGGCAATATGTGACACGATCTATTAACCTAATATGAACACGATACGAGCGAGTTTGAGTTTAGTCTTAATGGATTGAGTCAAAACAAGTTGACTCATGAAGACACAACTGCTTAACGGGTTGATAACGGGTCAATCTTTGCGAAGTTATAGCCCTACGAAGAGGGCTTGAGCATTGTAAAAGATTGGGGCTTAATAATATAATTATTGAAATGGACTCACTTTTGGTTGTTAAATTGGTTCAGAAAGGAAGTTATAGTCTTTGGTACTTAGAGGATTTTTGGGAAGACATTTTGAATATGTTGGCAGAGATGAATTTTTCCATTAAGCATATCTATTAGGAAGGGAATAAGGCTGTTGATTTTTTTGTGCGGCTGGGCAGTAATGGGGTCTCTCATAAGTGGTTCGGGCAGATGGAAGTTCCTCATCTATTAAGAGGTATACTTAAAACATATTCATGTGGGTTGGCTTATCTCAGGAAGTGTGGATGTCTTTAGCATGGGTAATACATTTTAGGAAGGACGGTATGCGTGTTAGTTGGATAAGTTTTTTATATTGTCCGGTTAAAACCTTTATATAGGCATGTTTAATTTGTTTTGGTACAGGTATAGGCTTGGTTATATTGTTTGAATTGTTTTGGTATCTGGTGCTTGGGGCTTAATTAGTCTTTCATATTATTGTAAAATCCGAGTACATTGATTGTTACCACGGTATTCATCCGCCACAAGTGACTACCCACTCTTTAATATATATAAAAAAAATAAACTTGGGTGGAGGTCACTATTGGACTGGTGACTACTCACTCTTTAATATATATAAAAAAAATAAAAAATTCTGTTTTGATTTGTTATAACTCGTTATGACACGTTAAGAAAGTTAAAGTTACAAATATACCATTATACCTAAAAGTAAAATTGTTGGGATTTTAATTTTGATATTTTTATTGTTTGAATTGTAATTTTGGACTTGTAGTTAGTTTTATATTTTTTTTATAGATATTATGATTTTAATATTTATATAAAATTATGCTATACTTAATTAGGTTAAACAGGTTAATTTCGGGTTTGTTCGACTTATTTACATAAATGGGTTGAAACGGGTTAGGTCGTGTTGTGTTAAAATATTTATTAGTATTCACTAACAGATCAAAACGGGTCGTGTTGTGTCAACCTATTGTATTAATGGGTTAGGTTAGGATTTGAGATTTTGACACGATAAGCTTAACGGGTCGTGTTCGGGTTGACGCATATAATATAATATACATGACAAGACACGATACGAAGTCAACCTGTTAACACGATTTGACACCTCTAAATTACTAGGAGTGTTGGATCTATAAAGAAATTCATTTCTCTGGTTTAATTTGATATGTCATATCCACTTTATAATAAAAAAAATATTTTATTATATAACATATCATATAAACTATATCATTTTATAAATTTTTAAATTTTTTTATAAGATTTTTTAATAAATCAAGAATTTTTCATAATCAAAAGACTCAGTAACAGAAAAAATGATCCAAACTAGTTTACCAAAGACTATATAAATGTGTAAGAGTGGCATTGGGAAAACTCCCTCCTTATTATAAGACTATGCTAAGAGTTAGTTTGGGAACACATATATTCTCAAATATTTTCATATATTTCCTTTCAAACATCATTCAAATGCAAAATATTTTTCAATTTCAAATTTTTATTTCTTTCATCTAATCATTATCTAACTATTACAATTTTCACAAACTTCCAAACAAAATCCAAAAAGAAATACTGCTTTTTCAAATTTCAAAATAATAATAATATTAATAACTATATTAATTATATATATATATATATATTATTACAAGAAAAACAAATATTTGCGACAGATTATTTGCGACGAGAATAACTATTTATGATGAAAACGTACTCATTTTAGTAGAAAATAATCATTTTTGCAAGAAATAGCTGCCCACAAATAAGTAATTTTTTGTTCAATTTTTTCTCTCATTTCCTAAAACTTAACTAAACATCATAACTGAAAATCATTTTATTACTATTCATAAATAATTTTATTACTATTTATAGATATTTTGAAATATTCTAAGTGTCCAAACTAGGCCTAAGTGTCGACTTTATTTTTGTTTTAGATGAGTACGACTTTTTTATCCAGTTTGATTTAAAATATCACATATATTGTCCAAGCTTCAACTATTGCTAGGAACATTTACATTATTGTAATAGAAAGGTTCATTTGCCGGTTGGCTTGTCGTTTGCAACAAACTAGCAAGAAACTTGATGAAGCTTATTAATGAGAGGCCGGCGTTTCAGGTTGATGATAACGAAGCTGAAATTATGTTTAAAGTAGCTTTATTGTGCACTAATGTATCTCCATCACTTAGGCCGGTCGTGTATGTATGAAGTTAATTTATGTTTAAACTAGCTTTATGGAAGCATAAATGACTGTTTTGGACCTAACCCAAGTGGCAAACATTAGTATAGTGAAGATCTGAGGCTTAAGGCCATGCGAGACCTCCACTAATAGAGGAAAAATTGGAATTTTTGGGTTGTCCTATTTTTAAAACTTGGTTGCCTAGTGTAAACAGAGGGGCTATATATAGCCCCCCTCCCTTTAGATGATTGGTACAAATAGAGTCTCTCTCACATGTGTGTGTCTCTCTAATCTCGACATTTGAGCAGTGGAATATGTGAGTGTTGTTGTAGTTTTACCACGTGATACATTCCACCATCAATGATGACAATTTCAGGCAAACAACTATGATGGAGAAGTTTGTGGAACATCTTGACTAGATCTGCGATTTGGTAATATCACTTCCTCTGTGTATTCTAATCTACTTTTTCTAGCACCTAGATTTACAAGAGATAGATGACACGATACATTTATAAGATTAATTGACAGAAAAAGTTGTCATTTGGGGATAAAATGACAACTTGGATAGTTCCATGACAATATTGCAAAAGAACTAACAGTTTATGGTGTAAATTGTAATTTTGTCTAAAAACAATGAAGCATAACGCCTAAACCCAAACATAAGAGGCACAAACATGAGGGAGTTGTAAGCAAACTTGACACTCAACTTAGCCTCTTCTACTATCTGGTACAAACTTTAATTTGACCTGATTGAGTTTTGCTGAAACATCTTTTATGTCAATTCTTTGTGTAGGTGACTCTGCACAACAATCCAAAGCCAATCTCATAACTGAAGATATGCAGTCCTCCATGGCAGCATGTTCTTTCTCATTTCTCAACAAATTGGCATCAACAATATCGAGTATTGAAGAGAGTAGTGATTCATCCACCCAATGCTTCAAGGTCAATTCTCCAATAAACAAGCTATCTGTAGGCTTCTTTCTTGTGAAAGTTTCCATTAGTAAAATGCCATAACTGTACACATCGCCTCTTGTAGAAACAACTACTTCTAATCCATACTCTGTGGATAACATTCTAACTCATCATATATACTTTCTTATTTTATAATAGTGAACAAACAAATCTGAAAAAAAAAACTAGCACTTGTAGATCAAGACTCAATATATATATATATATATATATATACTCTGGACTCAAGATATTTAATTGCCTGTGAATGAGTCAAAGCATGAACTACAATTTGAAATGGAAAAGGTTTGAAATTTACCTGGTGCCATGTACCCAAAAGTAGTGAGAGTCATGGTATGCATCATAGAGTCCCTATCATCTAAGAGTTTGGCCATGCCAAAATCAGCAACATGTGCAACCATTTCTTCATCTAATAAGACATTGCTAGGCTTCAAATCACAATGAATAATTGATGCTGAATAACCATGATGAAGGTATTCTAATGCTGATGCGATATCAATCATGATATTTAGGCTTTGTAAGATATTCAGATAGTGATCTTGAGAGTGCAACCATTTCTCTAAGTTTCCATTAGGCATGTATTCCAATACAAGAGCTTTGAAGTCAATATTGGTACAAATGGTGATGATTTTGACAAGATTTCGATGACGAATATTTCGTAGCACCTCACACTCTGCATCAAAACTTTTGAATGCCCCTTTCACTTGCAAGTTCATAATTTTGATTGCAATATTCATCCCATCTGAAAGTGTTCCTTGGTATACTGACCCAAAACTTCCTTCACCAAGTAAATTATTAGAGCTGAATCCATTCGTTGCTTGTACAAGTTGTTGGTGAGAAATTCTTCTCCATGTAACTAGAGGGAACAAGTCTGCTTGAGCATGAGATTTTGGATTCCTCTTTTTCCATCTTTTCCAAGTAAATGCAAGGGTCAGTGCAAGCATTATAAACCCAATTGCTGGCAATACATACCTTAGCATATGTGACCATGTTGTCTTTTTTTTTCGAGGATCACCTTCTTTACATGGGGGAACTTTCAATCGAGTTGCACCACAAAGTGCATTGTTTTACATAAATGATGTAGCTGAGAAGTTTAGAAATGGTCCACTTGTGGGAATTTCTCCTTGTAGTTTATTGAATGAGAGATTTAGATATTTAAGGTAATGGAGTCCTTCTAAGGACTTGGGAATTTCTCCAGATAAATTGTTATCGGAAAGATCCAAGAACTCCAAGCTTACCAATTCACCAAAAGATACAGGAATTGAGCCTTGTAGTCGATTTATTGACAAGGAGAGATTAGCCAAATCTTTGAGACCACCAATTGTTTTGGGGATATCACCTGATAGTTGATTTCTTGACAAATTCAATATCCTCAAGACCTTCATTTTCTCAATCTCAGATGAAAGAGAGCCACTTAAAGAATTGGATGAGAAGTCAACCTCCAAGAGATCTGTAAGCCTCCACAAGCTTAATGGAATCACAGAAGTTAATTGATTGAAGCCTAAGTAGAGAGCTCTTAGCGAAGTCATATTATCTATGCATCTAGGAATGTGTCCAGACAGATCATTACCAACTAAAAGTAATTGAAACAAGCTCCTTAGATAACATAGTTCTGGTGGTATGGTTCCTTTTAGTCTATTACCATCAAGGCCCAAACTTTGAAGCATGCACAAACTTCCTATTGTGGTTGGAACAAGTCCTCTCAATTTGTTGTTGGATAAGGTCAATGTAGTCAAACCACTTAAATTCTCGATCTCTATTGGAATGCTACCCTTAAGTTTGCAATTATCTAGGCGAAGTGTTTGAAGAGAAAGAGAGAGGTTTCCAATGGACTTGGGAAGGAAGCCGTTCAAGTGATTTTTGCTCAAAGCTAAATCAACGAGATTTACACAACTTGACAAATAGGAGAAAATACTCAATTCTGGAGATTCAACCGTCAAATCATTAACTTCTAAGTTGAGCCACTGGAGGAATCTTAAATTTTCAAGCGATTTTTGAATTAAGCCCGAGAATGAGTTCACAGATAAGTCTATGTCAAGGAGCTGTGAAGCATTAGAGAAAGAGTTGGGAATTTTTCCGCTCAATTTATTTGACCCAAGAAAAAGTCGTTGAAGATTTGGAAGAAAGAGACCCATATTTGATGGAAGATGGCCTGATAGGTTATTTAACGCCATTCCAATCCAGCTTATTGTTGAGATATTGAAGATCCCAAATGGAATTGTGCCAAAAAAACCATTGGCTCCAATACCGAAAAACACTAGATTTTGTAGATTACCAATTTGATTTGGTATTAAACCTGTCACAATAAGAACAATCATTTGTATTTTCTATTCAAGATGATGAAGAAGATATAATGAACCTAGAATACTCATTAGCAGTAAGAAAATAACCATGAACTCAAATATCATGCATGGGGCTGGGCTGGCACATTTCAGGTTGAATTCTAGCTCCTCTACCAGTTCAAATTATACCATGGAGGTGTCACAAATAGTTATAAATGTTTTTGGGTCCTCTTGTGATTTTGTTACTAGACTTGTTGAAATCTTCTAGTTTCAATATATTTAGAACAAAGTATTTGTACTTCAAATTGAAATTTATTGTTCAATTAGAGATGATCATAGAACATGTATACTAAATCAATAATGGTATCGATGTAATTTACTTATATAAGACTATATAAGCATACCTTCAAAGTATAATCAGAGAACATGTCTACTAAATCAATAGTCTTATCTATGTAATTGACTTAAATAAGACTAAGAATATATACCTTCAAAGTTGTTGTAGGTAAGGTCTAACTCCATAAGCATGGTTAAGTTTCCTATTTTTGCGGGTAGTCTTCCTGTAAATTTATTAGTCAATAAATATAGAATTTGCTATTGTTTGTATTTGAAGAAAAAGGATAACTATATATTGGAGGTTGATAGCTGACTAAACATACCTTCAAAGTTGTTGTCACCAAGGTATAGCATTGTAAGCAAAGTTAAATTCCCTATTTCTAGGGGTAGTCTTCCTGTAAATTTATTAGTCAATAAATATAGAATTCCCTATTATGGGATGATGAGAGGATGATGAGAATTAGGATGATGATTGAAAATTACTTATTATATTTCATTTGTATACCTATTATCTAAAATATTTTATATTTAAATGATATTTCACAAATAATAAAATTGTGAAACATTTTGAGATGTTTTAAGAATTTTGGTGGTGTTCAAATAATGCATTAATTTTTAAAAAATTTTTAAAACATGTCCTGATAAGGTTTTTGAATCTTTTTAAAATATCTAAATTATAAAATTATAAAAATCTATTGTTCTGGTCATCACAATTTGTCATGTGCGGTCTTTAATTAGACGATGATAAAGTTGTTGATCACATGCCAGTAGGGTTTTTACTTCATGATCAAATCCATTTTCTCAAATTCATCGGACTAGACTACTTACTCCAATAATGCGTTTTTAGACCCTCTAGTCAATGCAAAGGACATGATGCCAATTAATTAGTCATGGTTGATTTGTCATTGGAATCATGTCTACATTTTCTAGCCCCTTAAATGGTGCACGGCAACCTTAATGTCGAGCTAGCTCGGTCTTAATCGTTAGTTGAAAACTGCAGATATCATGTTTCCACATGTTGGTGACCCTGCTCTTGGGCAAAGAACCTATTGACCGTTCGCTTGAGTTTATCAACTACAACTGATTTTTCAGGTTTCAATCTGATTTTCTTGGTTTTACGAATTATCTATATTAGTAATAATATGATATTTACATATACTAAACCATTAATCTATTTATATTATAGTACAAGTATATTATTTTATAATAATTAACACATATTAGTATAGTATTGAATTTAACTAGAGTCTATATAAGTTCTAGACTTTTTATATAAATATATATGATCAAATGTGTAGAAATGTATTTACAAAAGGATATATATATATATATATTATAATTTATTATGCCAAATATATATATTATATATCAAAAGTATGTTTATATTAATAACTTAATATTAATGTATATTATGAGGGAGGGGCCCATCCCAGAGAGGCCCAGGCCCTAGTAGGTCAACTTACGAAACCCCATGCCCTTAGACGAGATCCTGACATGGGCTAAGAGCTCGGGCCAGCAGATCGCGTGCCGAGCCCATGACCACAAACCACCTCGGGAAGGCCTTTTGGCACTGAGCCCCGATATGCCAAGGAGAACGTCTTGGAACTGGGCAACCTACCAAGCCCTACCGTACGGGACTGCGTGTCAAGCCCGAGCTTGGAGTAGGCCAACGGGAGTGTGTCGAGACTGGGCAAACTACAGAGTCCTATCGTATGGCACCGTGCAGGATGCCCTACTCTACGCTAACGACTGGACGTGCCACATCAAGGCCTCATCAGACTCAAGGCATGTCGCATTCGATTTATGTATCAGAAGGCCCGGCACGCTACGTACGTAGGACGGCTCGACCACGGCCTGACACGCCACGATCTCCCTAGGCCGCCAAAGCTGCGGATTGACCCACTGTTGCAGCAGGGAATGAGTGGTAGTAGGTCTGACTTAGGTATGACCTGACACGCCACAATCTCCCTCTGCTGTGGATCTTGAATTAGTTTTAAATAACAACCATCTCTTCGACAAGATGCCTCTCTCTCTCTTGAAACCCTTTTACTATTCTTTTTAATCTTCTGAACTTTTCTCGTTACTAGAGGATTATTTACTGACTTTGGCATTGGAGTGACTCCAGACGTCACCGGAGTCTTTCCTCCCCCTTAGTTGTAGGTGGTGTGAGCTTGGTCGTTGTGATACTGCTTGGGCTACGAAATACGACATCAACAGTGGCGCCGTCTATGGGATTTGTTTTTCCATAAATGTATGTATTTCGCATGCCAGCAGGAATGCGGTCCCAAACTACACGAAGGGGAGACCACTAGGAGGGAACGATGGAAGCAAGACTCTAGAGCATGGAGGAGACAATAAGGAAACTGACGGAGGAAACTAGGATGCTCCGCTAGGAGAATGCGGCCCCTAGGTGCACTAATGAGGAGCTAGTGGGGGGAGGAGAACCGAGCGGCAACGAACGTGTGGACTCATGGCAGGTCCCTACAGATGCCGTGGCACAAGAGGAGAGATGCAAGATGCACCTCCAAATCCAAGAGCTTAAGGACAAATGAGTAGAAATGCCTAAGAAAATAGACACGTCATCCACTGTAGACTAGCTGCTCATCAGTACCGACCTCCCGTACAGCGCAGGAGTCATGTCAGTGCCACTTCCCCCCAAGTTCAAGGTCCCCCAGATGGAGATGTATGATGGGTCCAAATGTTGTTGTCAAGAAAGGTAGATAGCTTCGAGGAACTCGCCCACCTCTTCATGATGTAGTTAGCAGCTTACCTCGTTACTAACAAACAAAAAGATGGTGAAAATCTGAAGTCGTATCTCTCAAAGTTCAATCAGGAGCTTATAACCACCGACAACTAAGATGAGAAGATCACATTGGCAGCCCTCCTGGGGGAATCTGGCCTTGGAATCTGTTCATGACAGAAATAGCACGAAAGACCCTTACTACACTGAGGGAGTTCATGGATTGAGCAGATGGGTTCATCAAAGCTGAAGATACACTCTTGGCCTTGACTGCCCCACAACGGTCTGAGGTGGAGCAAGCGGATCTAAAGGCATCAGGGCAACAAGGAGGTCGCGATCATAGAGGAGGAAAGAAAGGAGCACCAGATACGAAGAGAAGGGGGAAGTGTCGGCTCAGCCCCAGGGGGAACCACGCCCACATAAACTTGACCGTGGAAGAGCATCAACGCCCGAGCCCCCGAAGGGAACAACCCTGAGATGTGGAAAACCACCTGAATTGTGAGTATCACATGAACAATTGACATAGCACCCAAGTCTGCTATGTGCTGAAGAGAAAAAAGGAGGAAGACCAGCATAACTGAAAGCGCCTATCAGAGGACCAGACAGATCGTCGCAGAGGGAGGCGCCCGAGTTCCCAGCGGGGTGGGAGCCAGAAAAGGCAAGAAGCAAGGGATAAGATGCGGAGGAGCCGCCCGGTGGAAAACATACCACTTGGGGAGATCAACACAATCACCGGATGATATGACAGGGGTAGAGCCATTTCGTCTGCCCGAAAGGCACATGCCCGAAGGGCACGCTATGAGGAAGTGTTCACCATTGAAAGGGCCACAAGTAGGCCCTTACAGCACACTGAAGGCACCATAATAACCTTCGATGAAAGGGACGAAGAAGGCATCCTCCTCCCACACGACGACGCATTGGTGGTGACGATGCAAGTGGAAAACCTTAAAACCTGGCTGATCCTAGTCGACAGTGGCAGTTCGGCCAACATCTTGTTTTGGCAAGCCTTTGTCAGGATGGGTATCAGTCCATATCGACTACGCCCAGCTCCAATGTCGCTCAAGGGTTTCACTGGAAACGTTGTTCAACCAATGGGAGCCATCACTCTTTCAATCCTGGCAGGGAAGACACCCAGGACCGCGGCCACCATGACTGATTTCTTAGTTGTCAAAGCCCCATCCTCGTACAATGCTATACTAGAGCGCCCCACCTTGAACAGCTTGAGGGCAGTGACACCCACTTACCACCTCAAAATGAAGTTCCCCACCGATTTGGTTGTGGACGAAGTCCACGGCGAGCAGGTCCTAGGGAATGCTATGACCGAGAGTTGAGGCACGAGGTCAAAGTAATCGAGACCATCGAAAGGACGGGAGAAGTGCCCAAGCCGGTTCACCCCCGCCCTGACCGAATGGGATGAAGAACTTCGCGATGAAGAGGCCTTACTACAGGCAGAACTCAACTAGCCTTTGGAGCTGGTTCCAGTAGATTAGCAGAGATCGAAATGAAAGGCACGGGTCAGGACTAAGTTTGACCCAGGAATGAGAGGGGCACTAATATCTCTTCTTCTCGAACACCGAGACGTGTTCGCTTGGAGCTATGAGGATATGCCTGGGATCGACAACTCCATCATCGAGCATCAGCTTTGCGTCGATCCAACAGCTCGAAAAGTCAAGTAGAAATGGTGAAGCTTCAGGGCCTAGAAGTATGGGGCGATAGCTGAGGAGGTAGACCGCCTCCTAGTGGCAGGATTCATCTGGGAGGTCTATTTCCCAAAATGGCTATCTATTGTAGTCCTGGTGAAGAAGGCCAACGGGAAGTGGCGGATGTGTGTCAACTTCACTGACTTGAATAAAGCCTACTCGAAAGACACTTTCCCTTACCACGCATCGACCTAATCGTGGACTCGATGGCAGGACATCCCCTCCTTAGCTTTAAGGACGCCTAATCTAGGTACAACCAGATCAGGATGAACCCAGGTGACGAAGAGATGACAGCGTTCGTAACGGACCGAGGTATCTACTATTACAAAGTAATGTCGTTCGGCCCCAAGAATGTGGGGGCCACCAACCAATGGCTAGTCAACCGAAATATGGAAGTATACATAGACGACTTGTTGGTGAAGAGCATAGAGCTTGGACGTCATTTGGCAGATCTTCGAGAAGTATTCTCCATCCTCCGGCAATATCAGATGAAGCTCAACCCGCTGAAGTGTGCGTTCGGAGTGGAGGCAGGTAAGTTCCTTGGGTTCATGGTCTCCGAAAGAGGGATTGAGGTGAATCCCGAAAAGCTGAAAGTAGTGATAGGAATGTCTACCCCTCGCATGAAGTCCAGAGGTTGGCTAGATGAGTAGCAGCCTTGAACTGCTTCATCGCTCGATCAACCGATCGGTGCTTACCATTCTTCAAAGTCATGAGGAAGGCCCAGGAGTGGGATGAGACCTGCGAAAAAACCTTTGTCGATTTGAAGTTGTAGCTGAGCCACCCCCCACTGCTAAGCCAAACAAGACCTGGGGAGACCTTGACTTTCTACCTAGCAGTGTCCCCTCATGTCGTATTAGCTGTACTTGTCCGAGGAACAGAAGAAGGAGCAGCGACTCTTCTACTACATGCGCTAGGCCTTCCGCGGAGCATAGGCAAGGTACCTCCAGACAGAAATGTTGGCATTTGCCCTAATCATCACGGCTAGAAGATTAAGGCCGTATTTCCAGGCCCACCCAATGAAAGTGCTCACCGATCTCCAGCTCAAGAAAGTGCGGCAGAAGCCAGACACCTTGGAACAACTCGCTAGATGGGTGATCGAGCTCAGTGAATTAGATAAGGAGTACCTGTCCTGAGCCACGGTCAGAGGATAAGTGTTGGCAAATTTCGTTGTCGAGTTCACTAGCTTCCCGGAGGAAGTCTTGAGTGCACCCGAAGGAAAGCCCTGGCAGGTCTACGCAGATGGCTCGTCCTGCAGGGTTGGTGGGGGAGCGGGAGTGTACATTATCATCGAGCAGAGAGAGGAGCTCAATTATGCAGTCAAGCTGGCCTTTAAAGCGACCAACAATGAAGCTGAGTATAAAGCACTCTCAGCCAGAATGTTAGTCACATTGTTACTAGGAGCTAAAGAAATAGAAATGAGGGCTGATTCCCAATTGGTAGTTAGCCAAGTACTGGGGCAGTTCTCCACGAAAGGAGAAAGGTTGAAGAAGTATCTCCAACTGGTTTGCAAAGAGCGTGACCGCTTCCGCTACTTCAGCATTCAACAGGTACCAAGAGGAGAAAATTAGAAGACGTACCATCTGGCGAGGGCTACATCGGGGCAAGAAGAATCCCCTACTAGAACACATCGTCGTCAGAATTGTCGATGCCCCATCCATTGGGAAGGAAGTGTCTGTTACGATCCTAGCACCTCCCGTATGGGCAACTGACATCTAGAAATTCCTATAGGAAGGGCAGCTGCCCAGTAACCTGGAAGAAGCATTAAAGGTCTGGAACAGGGCAGCCCAGTTCACCCTACTGGAATGAGTTCTATACAAAAGAGGTTTCTCTGAGCCACTTCTTAGGTGCCTCTCACCAGATGAAACCCAATACGTGCTAGCAGAGATTCACGAAGGAATTTGTGGGAGCCATTTGAAAGGGAAGGCGCTGGAAGCAAGAGTAAACCGGGCTAGAGTAACTTGGGAGGGAGGGCGCTGGGAGCACGGGCCGATTCCGCATTGCTCAGTGGGGGAGCTAACATCAATCACAACCCCGTGGCCTTTCGCCCAATGGGGTCTGGACCTAATAGGCCTGTTCGGGGGAAGGGAAGTCAGGTCCAGAGTGCGTAAGTCCAACCCAGGGTTCTGATGCAGGTGTTCGTGTCCGTTCAAGACCTTCCCAGTAATCGTATGACCAGACAGCATCTTGAATACCATTGGTATTTGCGATATGGGACCGGATCTCCCCCACAAGCTGCACGACTCCTTCCAGTTGAGACCTCAAGCTGTAAACCTCCATGTCACGTGCAAGGAGATCGAGATTCTTCTGGATCCCTGTGCGAGAGAGCTCACCAATGCATTCCTTAGCCCTTCACAGTTGCTCCCTTAGATGTTGAGCTTCTTGGGTAAGTTTGAAGTGCCCATACAATTGCTTGGAGCTCTGTCCTGTGGCCAAGCCCCGACTCTGCTTGGACTCCTTCAATTTTTCTCTGGTTGACTCCAATTCCACCTCTCGAGTAATGAGGTTTCGTTCAGCCGCAGCACAAGCCTTTTTGGTGCGTTGATTCCGGGACGACCACTGGCGGATATCTTCCTTAGTATTGTGCAGTAGACCTTTGAGGACCTTCTTCCTCTACCGACGCCTCTCGGCGATGGACTCCAACTCTTGGTTATGCTCCTTCAGGAGTACCACCTAGTTGATCAACTCTTTACGCTCAACCTTAAGGCCTTTGATTCTCTGGGCCACTTGATTCATCTTGTAGTACCCAAAGCGGCTCAGTGTCTCGAGTTCTCGGTTGGCCACCTCCAGCTCCTCCAGCTCCTCCCCAATCTTAACAGCCAGCAGACCTGTGGCCTACATCAAAGGGGACGTTGAGAAATGTCAAGGCAAAGGTTCAAAAAAACAAAAGATTTGGTGGAAGGAGGTCTTACCTGGGCGAAAAGAGGATCTAGCATCTGTGCCTTCCACTTAGTGGCAGTAGCCTTGGCTTGGTCCAAGCTTGGAGACGGAGCCCGGTCTTCGAAATCCCCACCAGAAGAGGACGGGCCGGCAACTACAAGCTGCCAAGAAACGTTCAAGAGTGACCCCCAACTCTTGGTGCATGAGCAAAGGGCAACAGAAGACAGAGACTCTAAATCATCGTCGTCACTTAACTCAATGATGGGTGGATCCAGGAAACCCCCCATAGGATCAGCCATACTTGGCCCCTCAGAAGAAAGGGGGGAGTGGTACGAGCTACCGCCCCCCCAGAGCATCTTCAAAGGCCGTGAACAACTCAAATGTGTTGGGTCTATGAGGAGGGGGCGTGCAAAGGAGCTGAAAAAGGGCTCCTGGAGGTCACACTCTTCCAATTCTTCCTCCGAAGCTAGCAGGGGCTCGAGGAGGAATGCAGAAGAAGCAGGCTGGGGACACGTCGAAGTAGAAGGCTCGGTGGATGAATGCGAATTGCCTAAAAATGATGTGGTTCCCCACGACGGGGGAACCAAAATCCTTGGGAGCACGGGTTCCTGACCTTGGGAGGCCCCGGCTCGGCTTCCCGATTCCCCGACACGATTGTGGGGAGAAAAAGAACCCCCGACCTCACTACTTTGCCTCTCCTGCAGTGAATGATGATGGCATATGAGCGATCAGACTGGACAGGTAATTGCGGATGATCTCATCTAAGGACCAGATCAGTCTGCAACTTGTCAGGATGGGCCCGCACCCAAGCTGTCACCAACTCCAAGTGAGCCTCTTCCATCCGATTGAGGGTGAGTTCTAGGCTCTTCACAGAAAGGGGGGAATCCCTAACACGCCTGGATAGGATACTCCTTTTGGGTGGCCTCCCCCTTGGGGAATTCCCAATCCAAGCCTGACAAGAAGAAAATTTTTTGAGACCACTCATTTATGCTTGAATGACGCTGCTCGAGTGAGACAATCTTCCTAC
Source organism: Juglans cinerea (assembly GCA_961763995.1). Lineage (NCBI taxonomy): Eukaryota > Viridiplantae > Streptophyta > Magnoliopsida > Fagales > Juglandaceae > Juglans > Juglans cinerea. The sequence goes on from CAUIVZ010000009.1 coordinate 12,740,190, forward strand.
CTGAAGACTAGGTTGGAAATTGCAGTTGCTTCCTGGCTGGTAGTTGAGGCAATATACGTACAAGAACTTCCGAGATGTTAGATTGGGGTATTCCTCTGGGATTTTGCTAAGTACCATCTGGAAGTTGATACAACTAGATATCAGGAGCTGCCACGCATTAGGATGGAGCTGCGCCAGAGCCAGCCCAAGATAACTTAGAACCTCATGAACTTGACGGCAGAACAGGAGGTAGAGACCATTGAAGAACATTAACTAGAAAATAGCCACCCTCATCGCTGTGCCGTTACGATTCACCACATGCTCACTCCCCCGAGGAATCTCCAGAACAACAGAAGGAAGAATTCTGTACTTGGAGCAGAACACCTTGAGGTTGTCACTAGAGACATAGGAAACCCAGGATTTTCCCTTGAAAAACAGAGGAACGAGATCGGCCTTGGGTGCCATGACAGTGGTAGGAACACGGTGGATGGAAGAAGGAGGAAAAAGGGTCGCAGTGAGGAAGGAAAAAGAAGGGGTGGTGAACGCGAGAACTTGGAACATGGTGACCTGAGAAAGAAAGTGGAGAAAAACCCGACGACTGGAGAGAAAATTGGAGAAATGACAGGAACACGATGGACGGACGAAGGAGGAAATGGGCGAAGAAGAAAGGGAAGTGAGCTTTATATAGTGGAGGAAGGATGGAAAGCACGTGGGAAACGAAACGACCCTGATAGCCGCAACGTTAGTAAGCGTCGAGAAGCACATGGCATCTGAAGTGGCAGCAGGAATGGCAGTGGTCATGTCAGAAGAGTTGGGGCCACAAACCAATGAGGTCCCAGGACACGAAGGAAAGGGGGTTGGCATTTCCAATCGATTGTCGGGAGAAGGGACGACCTCAGGAGAGGAACAGAGGCGCCCATTGAATGGGTGAATGACCTCGAGAACTTGAAGCAACGGAAGCCAAACGAGCGGCACCATAATTAATGGTGTTATGAATTCCCACCACATGCCCGTGATAGGAATTCACTAGATACTATGAAGGAGGGGCCCATCCCAGAGAGGCCCAGGCCCAAGGAGGTCAAGTTACGGAACCCTATGCCCTTAGATGAGATCCTGTGGGCTAAAAGCCCGGACTAGAGGACCGTGTGCTGAGCCCATAACTGCAAACCTAGCCTGGAAGGCCTTTAGGCATCAAGCCCGGATACGCCAATGAGAGCGTCTCAGAACTTAGCAACCTACCAAGCCATACCGTACAGGACTGCATGCCATGCCCATAATTGCAAACCTACCCAGGAATGCCTTTCGGCACCAAGCTTGGAGTAGGCCAATGAGAGTGTCTTGGGACTCAACAACCTACCGAGACCTACCGTATGGCACCGTGCAGGACACCCTACTCTATGCTAACGACTGGACATGACCCATCATGGCCTCGTCAAACTCAAAGCACCAGAGTACACAGGAAGACTTAGCCACGAGCTGACACCCAACCCTCGCAAAAAGGTGGCAGTAGGTCTAACCAAGCACAACTTGACACGCCACGATCTCCCTCGGCCGCCAAAGCCGCGGACTGACACACTGTTGTAGCAGGGAATGAGTGGTAACAAGTCTGACTCAGGTACAACCTGACACTCCACGATCTCCCTCAGTTGCGGATCCCAAATCAAGTATAAATAACAGCCATCCCTTCTACGGGAGGCCTTTCTCTCTCTCTTGAAACCTTTTTACTATTCTTTCTAATTCTTTTCGCTTTTCTCGTCACTGGAAGATTATTTACTCACTTTGGCATCGGAGTGACCCTGGATGTCACCGGAGCCTTTCCTCCCTCTTAGTTGCAGGTGGAGTGAGCTTGGTTCTCGCGGTACTTCTCGGGCTGCGAAACATGATATTAACATATATGTTTAAGATTAAAATTTTATGTTATATTAATTTTATAGTATAAGATTGAAATTTATATATTATATCAAATGTTATATTAAAAGTTACAAAATTAATTTTATGTTATATCACATGTTCTATTAATTTTATATTATAAGATTAATAGAATTGAATGATAATATTAGAATTTCAAGTTATATTAATTAGCAATTTAGCGTATAATCTACCGGTCCGACTAGGTATAAACTAGTTTTCAAAATATGAAAACCAATACTACGTCGGACCGCTTACAAATCAAACCGAACCCCGGTCCAGGCCGATTCAATTGGTTTTTGTAATTTTTTAATAATGAATGTGCACTTCTTAAGGTTCACAAACAATTGATTATCTTGGAGGATCTGAAATACATTGGTTGAGTGCTCCAAATATTGATCTTGGCTTTTGCTGTAAATTAGTATATCTATGTTCTTCCAAATATTTACCCATTAAGTTTCTCAACACTTTATGATGTGGTACAGTGACATGGACTTGACCTAGCAAGTTATCTATCTTTGTTTTGCTTCATTTGTTTTCATAAAAATCTACCAAATCCATTTGTATTCACCCTTGTAGATTTCAGGCTGCATCAACTCAAACACCTTACGATGTCCAAGACCCCAAGCCTATTCAAATTCCTCACTAAGTCATAACACTAGAAGCTCATCCCACTTGGACTTACTCGCCAATAAACCCTAGAAGTCGGCACATACACTTTGCCTCCCAAGATTTGTGTCGCACCCTTGCACTCACTACAAGTCACTCATTTAGCCATCACACCCAATCACAACATGCCATCAGTTGAGCCACTACATACATGAGCACTCACACATATGCGAGCACAATACCATCCACCACCAACACCACCGTCATGGCACCATGACCCTCAACCATAGATCCACTGTATGTTCCAGCCATTGAGTTCGATGGAGTACCTTCTTTACACATAATTTTATAGTAAACTATAAAGTTTCTTTTTCCAAAAGTATAAAAGATTAACGAAAGCCCCTATTATAGGTTATATTTTAATCTTAAACTGTCTCGCTCTTTCATTTTCATCTATATATTTTCTTCGATTTTTCTCTTCGTTTCTTTCACTCTTTAACGACATAAGATTTGCTGCCCAGCTGTGGTGCCATGATTTCCTCATAGTGTAATTGCACAATTCCTATTCATAAACTTTTTAACATGTATTATTCATGAACATTGTCACATTCAACCCCCAACCCCCAGCATTATCCCGAGTTCTCGGTTGGCCTCCTCCAACTCCCCCAGCTCCTCCACAATCTTTGTGGCTAGCTGACCTGCGACCTGCGACAAAGGGGATGTTGAGAAATGTCAAGGCAAAGGTTAAAAAAAAATGAGATTTGGCAAAGTAAGTGGGGGAAGGACATCTTACCTGGTCGAAAAGAGGATGTAGCATCTATGACGTTCGCTTAGTGGTAGCAGTCTTGGCTTCGTCCAGGCTCGAAGACGGAGCCCGGTCTCCGACATCCCCGTTAGAAGAGGAGGGGTCGGCAACTGCAAGCTGCAAGGAAAAGCTTGGGAGCGACCCCCAACTCTCGATGCACGGGCTAAGGGAGACGAGAGACCGAGGCTCTGAATCTTTGTCGTCACTTAACTCAATGATTGGAGGATCTAGGGAACCCCCGCAGGATCAGCCATGCTTGGCCCCTCAGAAGGAAGGGGGGAGCAGTACCGGCGATGGGGGAGGCGGACCCAGAGATCCCCTCTGGATTTTCGAGCTTGAAGGGGGGGACGTCCCCATGTTCCACCTCCACTTCTCGTACCCCCTCATCTTCTTGGTCCTATTCTTCCTCTTTGACATCATCTTGGATGTAGAAGTTGGGATGTCTCGCTTCTTCCTCCTCCCCTATTCTTTCTTCCTCCTCACTCGCGGCCCCAGAGGGACTTCACTCCTCTTCCCTGAGTTCAGCTTCTGGACTCTGCTCCCCTTCCTAGCGACCGGCATCTATCAACGGCTCAGGAGCGTCACGAGCAACCCCCCCCCCCCCGGGCGAGCATCTTCAAAAGGCCGTGAACGGCTCGAATGTGTTGGGTCTGCGTGGAGGGGGCACGAAAAGGAGCTAAAACAGTGCGCCTGGAGGTCACACTCATCCAGTTCTTCCTCCAATGGTAGCAGGGGGTCGGGGAGGGATGTAGAAGGAGAAGGTCGGGGACACGTCATAGTAGAAGGCCCGGCGGATGAATGCGAACTACCCAAAAATGATGTGGTTCCCCATGATGGAGGAACCAGAATCCCTGGGCACACGGGTTCCTGCCTCTGTGATGCCCCGGCACGGCTTCCCGATTCCCCAGCATGACTGCGGGAAGAAGAAGAACCCTCGACCTCACCACTTTGCCTTTCCTAGGGCGAATCATGAGGTACCTTCTATCGTTTTGCCTGACGACTGGAGGAACTCGAGGTGCACTTCCATGCCCGGGAAAAGGGGATACCACCCAAGAAATTTCTCCCGATGGCATACGAGCAATCGAGAGTGGACAAGTTATTGTGGATGTTCTCATCTGAGAGGATCAGATCAGTCTGTGACTCATTTGGATGGGCCCGCACCCAAGCTGTCACCAACTCCAAGCGAGACTCTTCCCTCCGATTAAGGGTGAGTTCAAGTCTCTTCACGGAAGGGACAATTCCCAACACACTTGAATGAGATACTCCTTGTGGGCGGCCTCCCCCTCGAGGAACTCTCAGTCTGAGCCTGATAAGAAGAAAAATTTTCAGGACCACTCCTTTATGCTTGAGTGACGCTGCTTGAGCGAGGCGATCTTCCAATCTAGAGATTGGGCTTGGAAACTTCAGATGCTTCCCTACCAGTAGTTGAGGTGGTATACGTACAAGAATTCTTGAGCTGTTCGATCAGGGTATTCGTCTGGGGTCTTGCTAACTACCATCCAGAAGATGATATAGCTAGATATCAGGAGCTGCCACGCAATAGGATGGAGCTGCGCCAAAGGCAGGCCAAGATAATTTAGAACCTCATGAACTGGACTACACAACTAGACGCGGAGACCATTGATGAACATTAACTGGAAAAGAGCCACCCTCATCGTCTTACCATCAGGATTCACCGCATGCTCGCTCCTCCTAGTAATCTCTAGAACAACGGAAGGAGGAATTCTATACTTGGAGTGGAACGCCTTGAGGTCGTCATCGGAGACGGAGGAAACCCAGTGCTTCCCCCCAAAAACTGGAGGAATCAAATCAGCCTTGGGTGCCATAACAATGGTTGGAACACAGTGGATGGAAGAAGGAGAAAAATGGGTCACAGTGAGGAAGGAAAAAGAAGTGGTGCCAAACGCGATGGCTTGGAACATGATGGCTGGAGAAAGAAAGGGGAGAAAAACGCGACAGCTTGGAACATAGTGGCCTGAGAAAGAAAGTATAGAAAAATGTGATAGTTGGAGAGAGAATGGGAGAAATGACAGGAACACAATGGACAGACGAAGGAGGAAATGGTTGAAGAAGAAAAAAGAAGTGGGCTTTATATAGTGGAGGAAGGATGGAGAGCGCACGGGAAACAAAGCGACCCTGACAGCAGCAACGTCAACAAGTGCCACGTGGAACACGACATTTGAAGTGACGGCAAGAATGGCAGTCTTCGTGTCATGAGAGTGTGGGGCACGGACCAATGAGGTCCAAGGACATGAAGGAAAGGGTGGTCGGCATGTCCAATCGATCGTCGGGAGACAGGACGACCTCGGGATAGGAAGTGAGGCACCCATCGAAAGGGTGGATGACCTTGAGAACTTGAAGTGAGGGAAGCCAAATGGGTGGCACCATAATTAAAGGTGTTATGAATTCCCTCCACGTGCCCGTGATAGGAATTTGCGGGGTACTGTGAAGGAGGGCCCATCCCAAAGAGACCCAGGCTCAAGGAGGTCAAGTTACAAAACCTTAGGCCCTTAGACGAGACCCTGTCGTGGGCTAAGAGCCTAGGCCAGAGGACCGCGTGCCGAGCCCATAACTGCAAACCTACCATGGAAGGCCTTTCAATGTCGAGTCCGGAAACGCCAAGGAGAGTGTCTCAAAACTCGGCAACCTACCGAGCCCTACTGTTTAGGACCACATGCCGAGTCCATAACTGCAAACCTACCAGGGAAGGACTTTCAACACCGAGCTCAGAGTAGGCCAATGAGAGTGTCTCGGGACTCGGCAACCTATCGAGTCCTACCGTAAGGCACTGTGCAGGATGCCCTGCTCTATGCTAACGACTGGATGTGCCCCATCATGGCCTCGTCAGACTCAAGGCACCAGAGTATGCAGGGCGGCTCGGCCGCAACCTGACACCCAACCTTGGCAAAAAGGTGGTAGCAGCACGGCCTGACATGCCATGATCTCCTCGGCCGCCAAAGTCGCAGACTGACACACTGTTGCAGCAGGGAATGTGTGGTAGCAGGTCTGACTTAGGTACAACCTGACATACCACTATCTCCCTTGGCTGTGGATCCCAAATTAGGTATAAATAACAGCCATCCCTTCTACGTGAGGCCTCAATCTCTCTTGAAACCCTTTTACTATTCTTCTCAATCTTTTGAACTTTTCTCGTCACTAGATGATTATTTACTGACTTTGGCATCAGAGTGACCCTAGACGTCATCAGAGCCTTTCTTCCCTCTTAGTTACAAGTGGCGTGAGCTTGGTCGTCGCGGTACTTCTCGGGTTGTGAAACACGACATCAACATATATGTTTAAAATTAAAATTTTATAGTATAAGATTAAAAATTTATATATTATATTAAATGTTATATGAAAAAGTATAAAATTAATTTATGTTATATCACACGTTATATTAATTTTATATTATCAGATTAATAGACTTGAATGTTAAGATTAGAATTTCATGTTATATTAATTAGCAATTGAGCATATAATATATAATATAATATAATATAAAAATTATAAATATATATACCGGTCTGATTGAGTTTAAACTAGTTTTCAAAATATGAATATTGGTACCACACCGAACCGCTTGCAGATCGAATCGAACCTCGGTCCGGGCCGGTTCAATTGGTTTTCGTATTTTCACCCCTAATGAGGAGCAAATACCCTTCACTCTTCGATAAAGATATGAACAAATTTCGTGGATGGACTTTTTATAAGAATGAGAGATTGTAACACCTTGAACCTTCAAGTTTCTAAATTAGGAAAGGTAGGGTCACACTAGAACTATGATTTTTCTATTTTTAGAAAGTAAAATTTTGATTTAGCTCAAGAATGGAGCCCAAGCCCACTAGGGTTGAGCTAATGCAGCTCGGAAGCTACAAGGATGAATACAAATGGATTTGGTGGATTTTGGTGTGAGAACAAATGAAGGACAACAAAGATAGATAACCTGGAATGTCGCTCAACGCTTTCAAAATTGGATGTTGCTCACACAACTTCCAAACACTCACACAAAGATAACCTGGGATGTCACTCAACACTATCAAACACTTGATGGAAGAAGGAGATGAACTCAACTTCAAATGAAAAATTTGCAAGAGTTTTAAACTTATAATTATCTGTTTATTTTGACCATTTCCCTGTGTTTAAATAGAAAGTATATGATTAATGGTATGAGACATTATTTAAGGCCAAATAAAAATTTCCAATGTATTAGTAATTACTTTAAACAACTTTCAACAGTTATAAATATAACACCCCGAATTTTAGTGTATTTTTACTGAATGATTTTTCTATTTATTCAAAAATTTATTCTCTTGTGTTATAGTTATTAAATTTTAATTGAGTTATTTTTATGATTTTTAGTTTATGAAAATAATTTTTGAAGTGCTTTCTTATTATTAATTATTGTCATGCGTTTAAAATCTCTTTATTCTAAATTAATTACTATGGGATTTAATTATTTTAATTTCACTTTACCATTACGTTTAAATTATTTTATTTAAACTGTGGTTTTGAAATCGTTTCCGTTGGATCATTTTTGTGACCCAAGATATGAGGATTGGATCTCATTTCTTTCCCTACATTTTTCTTTTCCTTTTTTCTTTTTCTTTCTTCTTTCTTTCTTTTTCTTCTTTTTTTCTTCTCTCTCTCTCTCTTCTACCATCACCGCCAGCGTCGCTGTGAGCCGGCGGTGGCCTTCACCGCCCATCCCATTCGGTTCCCCTGCCGCCGGCGACCTCACCCAACCAACCTCACCTCCATTCGCGCCGCCGTTAACCACCAGTAGTCCATCAAAGCCGCGGCGTCACTTTCGCTCCAGCGCCGCCGTCGCGCCACCTTCGGCCACCATCTCTTCACCACTTCATGCCCGACCCCTTAGCAACCCAATGGACCCAACCCCAGCTCCGATCCGCCACCGGTGAAGCTCCACCATCCACTTTTTTCGTTTTGGGTATTTTTGGCCTTGAACCACCCTTTGCGCCACCCCCCACGGCCAACCACCACCACCACTAGCTTCACCGACCTCCCTAGCCCCTACCCTATCAATTTTCGGTCTTCGTTTGTCACCGTTGAAAAGTGGGTCTTTGAGACCCACGGCCACAGTGTATTTTACACTGTTGCGTTCCTCAGACATCACTTCTTGCAGCTCTGTGATCCTTCGGAAATTGCTATATTGCACTGTAAGTATTTCTCCAAAGAACTTTCGTGATTTAAATGTATTTTTGCACTAACACATTTCACTGTATTTGATTGAACATGCCGGACTGAGTCCGAGGAGTTCGGGGTTCGGATGGATTTGTGATTGGAGTCGTTTGGTTGGATTGATTGGATTGGTTATTGGTTATTGATGGTTGTCGATTAGTGTTGGTACATGTACATCTCATTATTTCATTCATGTTCATGCGTGATTTGGAAAATTGTGATTTCATGTGTTTATGAAAACTGGGTTTTCATGTGAGAATGGATTTTGGGTGCGTGTGTATCACGACCCCAAGCCGAGATGCGGTATTGTCTCGGTGGAGCTCCTCTGGTTACTCGGGAGCGGAATATACTGAGTAACGTCCCCTGGATTGTCGCCGGGCGACAATGGGATCGGACGAGATGGTCTCGTGCCGACTCCGTGGTCCTTCTGCTGGCGGGGACTAGAGGATGTCTGGCCACGTACGCGCTGGGCGCGGAATTGGGCATCGCTCGTTGCGTAGTGTGGATGCTTGGCCATGTACGCGCTGGGCGTGGAACTGAGCATCGCTACGAAGCTAGGACGTGCGGATGGTCCATAGGGGAGACCATGGTGCATATGGAATTAATGAACTATTTTCTGGAAAAATAGTGTGAGTTGGATTTATGTGTAAAATATTTTCTGGGACAATGTTTTACGGATATTTTGGACCAAAATGGGATTTGGGCGTGTGTTGAAAATAATAATTTTCGGGAAAAATGATGATTTGAGAAAAATGCATATTTGTTTTCATGCGCATGCATGTTAGTTGCATTTAATGCATTTTTATTACGTGGTTATTTTGGGTTATACTTACCTGCGATACCATTTTTTGGTAACGCAGATTTTGATGCAGATGAGGAGGAGGAGGGCGAGCCTGAGGAGACGGCTCCGCCCGAGGAGTGATCTGGGATCACTCGCTTGGTTATCTGAAATTATTGTATTGTATTTTATTATGGATGACTGTATAACTACTATTTAAATTTTACTGATGTTTTGATTGTAAATAAATTCTGGTACTTAGTTGAGTATCCGCTACGTTATTTTTTTGTACTCCGTTGCATGTACACACACTGGCACTTCGTTGGGATGCGTGACCGTGTTGTCACCATCCTGACGTCTCGATCCCCGTGTTTTTATATAAGGGAGATTGGGGGCGCCACAAGTGGTATTAGAGCAGTTCGGCTCTATGTAAAACCACATGTCCCTTAGGATAGTATCAAAAATTATTTTATTATTTTAAAATAATAATTTTTTTTTTAAGTGGGGTAAGTTAAGTTATTTATTTTATATTATGAGTTTATTGTTATTTTATTTTATGTTAATTGATGTTATTTGATTTTATTTTATCTTATTGTTTTATTTGGTGTTTACTTTTGGTTGAGTTTGGTTTTATCTGGATTTAAGCGGGGTTGGAGAGTGCTCTATGACAGGAAAATGGTTAGACCAAGAAGGCAAGCTGATGTGCCCGAAGATGAACTACCCAGGGGTGATAGAAATTATGCCATGGCAAGGGTGTTGAATAGAATGACAGAATTCCTTCAAAAGAATTTCCGACTGCCGCAGGGAGATTCAAGTAGAGGAGTCCAAGATGGGTGCCCCTATGAGCGCTTCCTAACGCATAGGACTCCTGCCTTTACTGGGGAGGAGGACCCAATGCGAGCTAGGAGGTGGATTCAAGATTTGGAAAGAACATTTGAAGTCTGTGGATGCACTGAGGCCCAGATGGTATTATATGGAAGCTATATGCTGCAAGGAGAAGCGGCAAATTGGTGGGAGACCAAGCAGACACTCTTAGAAATGGAGTTGGGATCCTTGGCTGCTGTGTCTTGGCAGCGTTTCAAGAAAGAGTTTGATGACCGATTCTTTCCTGTTTCGATGAGACGACAAAAGGCTCGGGAGTTCAATAATTTGGTTCAAGGAGACATGACTGTCGAGCAATATGCAAGGAAATTTATGGAGCTTGGACGGTTCGCTCCTCACCTCATTGCTACTGAGGAGTTGCGGGTCGAGCGTTTCCAGGAGGGTCTGCGCCATGAGATAAGTAGACAAGTGGCCTGCCTTCGGATAAAGGACTTTCAAGAGTTAGTGGATTTGGCCAGCATTGCAGAGAGGGAAAATAGTTTTGGAGTAGGCTCCCCTCTGGGTCAGAAGAGGCGGAGTTATGTTGGTGAAGGAAGTAGTTCTAGGTCGCCACATAAGTTCATGCAAAGGACTAGTGCCAGTTCACAGACGACCACTGGTGTTCGTGCTGGAGGTCGAGCTCCAGTTTGTAACAGGTGCAATAGAGCCCATGAAGGCGACTGCGGCCAGAGAGGAATTCAGTGTTTTAGATGTGGCCAGCCGGGTCACTTTGCTCGTGAGTGTCCTGGTCAAGTTTAAGGAGGGCAAGGAGCGCGAGGAGGTCGACGAGGTGGAAGGGGCAACCAGAGACAGTTGGTACAAGCTCGGGTTTATGCAGTGACTCCTGGTGATGTGGATTATGGGGCTCCAGAGACCCACGATGCTGGGGTGATTACTGGTATGCATTTAGTTATTTTAATTTGATTTAATGTTTGGTATGGTTGGATTTTTTTGAAATTGTCTGGTGGATGTGTTTGCTTCAGGTAGAGTTCGCCTATATGATTTTTATGCATGTACTTTGTTTGATTCCGGGGCGTCTCGATCTTTTGTGTCTGCCACTTTTGCACGGATGTGTAATCTAGTCACAGAGCCTTTATCACAATCTCTAGTAGTGGCACTTCCAAATGGTGAGATGGTGTGGTGCTCCAAAGTTACTTTAGGCTGTCCTTTAGATTTTGGAGGGAGGACATCGGATGCAGATTTGATTGTATTCAAGTTGCTTGGATTCGACATAATTTTGGGTATGGATTGGTTGTATCGTTATTCTACAAATATTGATTGTACAAGTCGGGTAATTGGTTTTCAACTCTCGGATGGAGATTATTTAGAATTCGCGGGAAGCAAGTTGAGGGCAAGACCAGCAATTATATCAGCAATTCAAGCTAGGAGAGATATAGCTTGTGGAGCATATGCTTTTTTGGTTCAAGTCGTGTCTACGCCATCTGAGAAGAAGTCGTTAGTAGATATTCCAGTTGTAGACGAATTTCCTAATGTGTTTGTGGATGAGTTGCTCGGATTGCCTCCCGTTCGCGATATGGAATTTGTTATTGATTTGGAACCTGGAGCGGCTCCTGTGCATAAAGCACCTTATCGCATGGCACTGGCTGAATTAAAAGAGTTGAAAACTCAATTGCAAGAATTGGTCGACAAGGGATTTATTCAGCCTAGTACTTCGCCGTGGGGAGCGCCCGTGTTGTTTGTCAAGAAGAAAGATGGTACCCTCAGAATGTGCATAGACTATCGGGCGCTTAACAAGGTGACTATTAAGAACAAGTATCCTCTACCTAGGATTGATAATTTGTTTGACCAGCTTCAGGGAGCAGCTATCTTTTTGAAGATTGACTTGAGGTCGGGGTACTATCAACTGAGGATAAGGGATAAGGATGTGCCCAAGACTGCTTTCAGAACGAGGTATGGGCATTTTGAATTTAAAGTGATGTCTTTTGGGTTAGCTAATGCCCCTGCCGCTTTTATGGATTTAATGAATCGAGTGTTCCGACCATTTTTGGATTCTTTTGTGGTGGTGTTTCTCGACGACATTTTGATTTATTCTCGAGATTTGGAAGAGCATGCTTGCCACCTTCTTCTGACGCTTGATAAGTTACGAGAACATCAATTGTACGCTAAGCTAAGCAAGTGTGAATTCTGGTTAGAAGAAGTTAAATTTCTTGGTCATGTGATTTCCCAAGAGGGAGTGGCAGTAGATCCGAATAAAGTGGAAGCTGTTTTGTCATGGCCTCGCCCTTCAACAGTTCGTGAGATACGAAGTTTCTTGGGACTTGCTGGATATTATCAAAGATTTGTGGAAGGTTTTTCTCGACTATCAGGACCTCTCACTGCCTTGACAAAGAAGAATGTTGAATTTGTATGGTCTGACAAATGTGAGAGAAGTTTTCTAGAGTTGAAAAGAAGATTGACAACGACACCTGTTTTGGCACTTCCGGAACCGCACAAACCATTTGTGATTTTTAGTGATGCATCCAAATTCAGGTTGGGATGCGTTCTTATGCAAGAAGGACGGGTATTGGCTTATGCATCTCATCAGCTGAAAATTCATGAAAGGAATTATCCCACACATGATTTGGAGTTGGCGGCAATAGTTGGCAGCATTATTTGTATGGCAAAGCCTGTGAAGTTTATACTGATCACAAGAGCCTGAAACATTTGTTTACTCAGAAGAATCTCAACATGAGGCAGAGACGGTGGTTAGAGCTGATTAGCGACTACCAATGTGAAATCAAGTATCATCCAGGAAAGGCGAATTTAGTCGCTGATGCCTTGAGTAGAAAGTCACAACAAGTGGACGAAGCGAATTCATCAAATGTGGACTCTCTCCTTTGTGGAATGAGAAGACTTCTTATTGAGAGTTCGCAGCAAGAGGAATTATTATCTTCAGTCTTGGATGTCCGAGTAGTGGATTTTGAAGAATTAAAGACTCTTCAAAGAAGGGATCCTAAGTTGTTGGCTATCAGGAAAAGAGTCAGGAAGTCTAGAGGACCCTTGCATTACAGCTTGGATAAGGATGGTATTCTTTGGTTTCGGGATCGTAGGGTGATTCCCCGAGATTCTGAATTTAAAGAGCGGATTTTAGCAGAAGCTCATGCGGCTCCTTATTCGGTTCATCCAGGAAGCACGAAGATGTATAGAGATTTAAAGAAGAATTTCTGGTGGGAAGGAATGAAGTTGGACATCGCTTTGTTTATCGAGAAATGTGACACGTGCCGTCAAGTGAAGGCTGAGCATCAAAGACCTACTGGTAGACTTCAACCTCTCCCTATTCCAGAGTGGAAGTGGGATGATATTTCTATGGATTTTGTGGTAGGTTTGCCGAGGACTCCTAGTGGGAAGAACTCCATTTGGGTGATTGTGGATCGGTTGACCAAGAGTGCCCATTTCTTGCCTGTTAATAATACTGACTCTTTGGGTAAATTGACTCGGATATATGTCAAGGTGATAGTGTGTTTGCATGGAATACCCAAGAGTATCGTGTCAGATCGGGACCCGTGATTCACGGCCAATTTTTTTGGAAGAGTTTCCAGGCAGCCTTAGGCACTAAGTTGAAGTTTAGTTCTGCATATCACCCCAAACGGACGGCCAATCAGAGTGTACTATTCAGACTCTGGAAGATATGTTGCGGTCTTGTGTCATGGAATTCCAAGGAAGTTGGGAGAATCACTTACCGCTTATTGAGTTCTCTTATAATAACAGTTTTCATTCCTCCATTCAGATGGCCCCGTATGAAGCTTTATATGGAAGGAAGTGCAGATCACCTTTATGTTGCGATGAAGTTGGCGAGAGCAAATTGTTTGGGCCTGAGATAATTTAAGAAATGAAGGATCAAGTTCAGTTTATAAGGAAGAAAATGGCTGAAGCGCAAAGTCGCCAGAAGAGTTACGCAGATACAAGAAGAAGAGACTTATCCTTTGAAGAAGGTGATTGGGTTTATCTTAAAGTCTCTCCCATGAAAGGCGTTAAGCGCTTTGGTAAGAAAGGGAAGCTTAGTCCAAGATATGTTGGCCCTTTTCAGATCGTAGAGAAGGTTGGACTTGTTGCTTATAGAGTTGCCTTGCCGGATTATTTTGGGGATGTTCATGATGTGTTTCATGTGTCTTCGTTGAAGAAGAGTTTTGGACAGCAAGAGCCACGTTTTGTTGACCCCGAACACATTCAACTGCAGCCTAACCTTACTTATGAAGTTGGCCCAACACAGATCGTGGATTGGAAAGAGCAAGAATTAAGGTCCAAGACAATACCTTTGGTGAAAGTGTCATGGGGTGATCCGTTGGCTCAAGATTTCTATTGGGAAAGAGAAGCCGATATGAGAATGCAATATCCATACTTGTTCGATTAATCTGGACGGTATGTTTTAAGCCTGCTCTCAGTTAAATCTTATTCCTATCTTAGCTTTAATGTTTGACCTTGCTAATTTCGAGGACAAAATTTTTATTAAGGGAGGAGGATGTAACACCCCGAATTTTAGTGTATTTTTATTGAATGAATTTTCTATTTATTCAAAAATTTATTCTCTTGTTTTATAGTTATTAAATTTTAATTGAGTTATTTTTATGATTTTTAGTTTATGAAAATAATTTTTGAAGTGCTTTCTTATTATTAATTATTGTCATGCGTTTAAAATCTCTTTATTCTAAATTAATTACTATAGGATTTAATTATTTTAATTTCACTTTACCATTACATTTAAATTATTTTACTTAAACTGTGGTTTTGAAATCGTTTCCATTGGATCATTTTTGTGACCCAAGATATGAGGATTGGACCTCATTTCTTTCCCTACATTTTTCTTTTCCTTTTTTCTTTTTCCTTTTTCTTTTTCTTTCTTCTTTTCTTCTTTTTTCTTTCTTCTTTCTTCTCCTTCGGTTTCCCTCCCGCGCGACGTCTCTCTCCTCTCTCTCTCTCTTTCCGTCCGTTACCATCACCGCCAGTGCCGCCGTGAGCCGGCGGTGGACTTCACCGCCCATCCCATTCGGTTCCCTTGCCGCTGGCGACCTCACCCCACCAACCTCACCTCCATTCGCGCCGCCGTTAACCACCAGTAGTCCTTCAAAGCCGCGGCGTCACTTTCGCTCCAACGCCGCCGTCGCGCCACCTCCGGCCACCATCTCTTCACCACTTCATCCCCGACCCCTTAGCAACCCAATGGACCCAACCCTAGCTCCGATCCGCCACCGGTGAAGCTCCACCATCCACTTTTCCGTTTTGGGTATTTTTGGCCTTAAACCACCCTTTGCGCCGCCACCCACGGCCAACCACCACCACCACTAGCTTCATCGACCTCCCTAGGCCTTACCCTATCAATTTTGGGTCTTCGTTTGTCACCGTTGAAAAGTGGGTCTTTGAGACCGACGGCCACAGTGTATTTTACACTATTGCGTTGCTCAGACGTCACTTCTTGCAGCTTCGTGATCCTTCAGAAATTGTTATATTGCACTGTAAGTATTTCTCCAAAGAACTTTCGTGATTTAAATGTATTTTTGAACTAACACATTTCACTGTATTTGATTGAACATGCCGGACTGAGTCCGAAGAGTTCGGGGGTCGGATGGATTTGTGATTGGAGTTGTTTAGTTGGATTGATTGGATTGGTTATTGTTATTGATGGTTGTGGATTAGTGTTGGTACATGTACATCTCATTATTTCATTCATGTTCATGCGTGATTTGGAAAATTGTGATTTCATGTGTTTATGAAAACTGGGTTTTCATGTGAGAATGGATTTTGGGTGCGTGTGTATCACGACCCCAAGCCGAGATGGGGTATTATCTCGGTGGAGCTCCTCTGGTTACTCGGGAGCGGAATATACTGAGTAACGTCCCCTGGATTGTCGCCGGGCGACAATGGGATCGGACGAGATGGTCTCATGCCGACTCCGTGGTCCTTCTGCTGGCGGGGACTAGAGGATGTCTGGCCACGTACGCGCTGGGCGAGGAATTGGGCATCGCTCGTTGCGTAGTGTGGATGCTTGGCTATGTACGCGTCGGGCGCGGAACTGAGCACCGCTACGAAGCCAGGACGTGCGAATGGTCCATAGGGGAGACCATGATGCATATAGAATTAATGAACTATTTTCTGGGAAAATAGTGAGTTGGATTTCTGTGTAAAATATTTTCTGGGAAAATGTTTTACGGATATTTTGGGCCAAAATGGGATTTTGGCGTGTGTTGAAAATAATCATTTTCAGGGAAAATGATGATTTGAGAAAAATGCATATTTTTTTTCATGCGCATGCATGTTAGTTGCATTTAATGCATTTTTATTACGTGGTTATTTTGGGTTATACTTACCTGCGATACCATTTTGTGGTAACGCAGATTTTGATGCTGATGAGGAGGAGGAGGGCGAGCCTGAGGAGATGGCTCCGCCCGAGGAGTGATCTGGGATCACTCGCTTGGTTATCTGAAATTATTGTATTGTATTTTATTATGGATGACTGTATAACTACTACTTAAATTTTACTGATGTTTTGATTGTAAATAAATTCTGGTACTTAGTTGACTATCGTCTGCGTTATTTTTGTGTACATCATTGCATGTACACACACTGGCACTTCGTTGGGATGCATGACCGTGTTGTCACCATCCTGGCGTCTCGATCCCCGTGTTTTTATATAAGGGGGATTGGGGGTGCCACAATAAATATTAAGTGCTTAACTATTTCCTATGTCTAACACACCATACAAGACACATAATTGCTTAAATTCAAAATTTAATATAAATAACTACCCACTATAGATTCTGTCCAGCACACATGCCATATGCCACCACAACTACCAGGTCAGGTCGCCACGTCACTGTGCCACATCAACATATGTGCTACTGCATTATTCCCCTCTTACTCAAGAGAACCTGCCCTCAAGTTGCAAGTCAATTATTCCCATAGTTGTTTGCTAGTATGCTTGAGCTCCTCACTTGAAATTCAAGCATCCTTAGAATTTGGCTTCCCTTGCCAATGTACCAAATACTGAGCATAGGTTCCATGGAGAGTAGTGATGGAACCAACATGCAAAATTTCAGTAGACTCACGGAGGGGATTTGATGTGCTATATATTTTGGAAACCTTCTTAACTTATTACGGCCTTTTCTTCTTCACCATAGTAAGGGTAAATGTGGCATCAATTGAAGGTAGAACTAACTGAAAGCCCTTTCGGTAGTTCAACTTTATATGCTTGAGGCCCCAACTTATTTAAAATCTAGCAAGGACCAATATTTCTTTGTTTGAGTTTGTTGTAGTTTCCAGTGGGAAACCTTTCATTTCTTAAGTAGACCATGACCAACTCTCCTTCATTTAACTCCAATTTTCTCCTTTGTAAATCACCTTGGACTTGTATTTTTTTTGGATTGCTTCAACTGATTTATAACTTGCTCGTCAATGAACTTTAGATGTTACGCAAATTCTGCAGCCTCCATACTAACCTTGCTTTGGCTTTGCAAAGGCACAAGTTATAGTATATGATTAGGTTTTTTCCGTATACAACTTCAAATGGAGAATTCTTTGTAGATCGGTTGATGGAGTTAATGTATGCCAACTCAGCTTGTGAAATATCGAACTCCCACCATTTTGAATTTTCTCCAACTAAACTTCTCAACAAGTTTCCAAGTGATTTATTTACCACTTTAGTTTGGCCATCCATTTGGGGATGGTATGCACTTGAGAATTCCAACTCGTTTCACATAAGCTTCTAAACTGATCACCAAAAGTGACTCACAAAGTTGAGATCTTGGTCTGAAGTGATGGTCTTAGGGACTCTATACAAACGTAGCACCTCTCTTAAAAAAAAGGTAGCAACATTTGAAGCATCTGTAGAATTCTTGCAAGGAATGGAGTGTGCTATCTTTGAAAAGTGATGTACAACAACAAAAATACACCAGTATTTTGGATTGGTATTGGTTGGTATAAACCATTGAGAGATCTTACCAAGGGGCATTTGTGATTGGTATTGGCTGGTATAAACTGGTGTTTTGGACTCCTCCTTTGACTCTTTGACAAACTATACATCTTTGGTCATATCTAGCTACATCATTCTTCATAGTTGGCAAAAGATATCGTTGCTTGATAAGAACTTCTATTTTATCTCTTCCAAAGTGTCTTTCTAAGGCTCCAGCATGTAGCTTCTCAATAACAAACATCCTCAATGATCATTCGGAAATGCAAAGCTAGTTTCCTTTGAAGAGGTAACCATTGATCATTTATTCTTTTCATTATTCAACTCTTGTAAGATTTTTGAAAAGAAAACATCCAAGGCATAATGATCTGGAAATAACTCAAAATTGGTGACTTCAAAAGAAAGAGTAGTAAGCAAAGTGTGGCTCAATGCATCAGTAACTTTGTTAAAACTACTAGTTTGTGTTGTAAGACAAAGTGGAACTTATCCAAGTATGAAACCCATCTTGGATGCCTTGAATTTAACTTCTTTTGTGCCTTTAAAAATCTCAAAGCCTTATGGTCGGAGTAGATGATGAATTCGACTCCAAACAAATACTGCTCCCAATGCTGAAGTGCTTGCACAATGGCATACAACTCATTATTATAAGTTGAGTACTTTTGCCTTGTATCATTGAGTTTCTCATTAAAACATGCCACTGTCCTCTTCTCTTGCATTGACACAGCTCCAATGCCAACATTTGAAGCATCACTTCTACTTGAAAAGGCTTGGAAAAGTTGGGGAGGATTAACATTGAAGCCTGAACTAGATTGGACTTGAGTAACTCAAAACTTATTGCAACACTTTTGTCCAATGGAACTACTTTTCCACCACTTCCATCATTGGAGCAATGATGGTGCTAAAATTGCAAATGAACATCCTATAAAAAGAGGCAAAGCCATTGAGCTTAGGGATAGGCCACTCAAGAATAGCCTTCACCTTGTCTTCATCCATATGAATCACCTCTGCACTCATAACATTTCCTAAGAAAAAAATTCAGTTAATCATGAATGTGCACTTCTTAAGGTTCACAAACAGTTGATTCTCTTGGAGGACCTTGAATACATTGGTTGAGTGCTCCAAATATTGATCTTGGCTTTTGCTGTAAATTAGTATATCATCGAACTATTCTTCCAAATATTTACCCATTAAGTTACTCAACACTTTACGATGTGGTACTGTGACATGGCGACCTGACCTGGCAAGTTATCTATCTTTGTTTTGCTTCATTTGTTCTCATCAAAATCTACCAAATCCATTTGTATTCATCCTTGTAGATTTCGGGCTGCATCAAGTCGAACACCTTAGGATGTCCAAGACCCCAAGCCTATTCAGATTCCCCACTAAGTCATAACACTAGAAGCTTATCCCACTTGTAGATTTCGGGCTGCATCAAGTTGAACACCTAGATTTGTGTCGCACCCTTGCACTCACTACAAGTCACTCATTTGGCCACCACAACCTAGCCTTTCCATGCGTGTGCCACCACACTGCCATAGGCAATTTTTCTTACTTTTCCCTCACACCCACTCACAACATGCCATCAGTTGAACCACTACATACATGAGCACTCACACATATGCCGTGCACAATACCATCCACCACCGGCATGGCACCATGACCCTTAACCACAGATCCACTGTATGTTCCAACCACTGAGTTCGTTGGAGTACCTTCTTTACACATAATTTTGTAGTAAACTGTTAAGTTTCTTTTTCCAAAAGTGTATCTATGCTGTAATTGTTTTACAAAGGTAAATATGTACTTATGAGCTCTTCATTGTTTTCCGTTTTTGTGAACTCTTTGTATTATCAAAGATACTTTATGATTTAGAATTGCATGACTGATGCGACTAAGTATTATATTATACGACTGTTTATTTTAAAGAATGAATGGTAAGGCAATGTTAATGTAAAGAAAAGAAAATGAATGGTATGACTGCATGTGTTTGATGAGGTTAATGAAAATGGCCATATGAGGTTGGGATGAATGGAAACACTGGAATGCATAATTGGAGGTGCATCTAATGATTAACCATTCTTAGGTTCGGTTCTATTTCACTAGCTACGGCTAAAACCATTGATCACAAAGGTCGCCAACTCTAACACATGGGGCTTAACAGTGTGTAAACAACCAATGAGGATATGGTTAAGGTAACAAATGATTTATGATTGAGGTTAAATAAATGCTTATGCTTCTATGGTTGAGGTAAAAGAATGCTTCTTAAGGCTTTAAGATTAATGTTGAAGGATGCTTAAAGGTAATTTTTCTTAAGAATGTTGAAGTTAAATGAAAACCTTGTGCTTATAATTATGTTTACTATATGATGTGGTTCTTATTGAGTATTCGGCTTATATTATTTGTTTTTAAATATTTTCCCACCCCAGGTGAGGAAGGCTCGAGGATGATGTCCAGGAGGATGATATTGACAAGAAGACTTAGACTTTGAGAGAGAGGATTTAGATTTTTCTTGACATTTAAATGATCTATGCTTTTACAATGCGCAGCACATGTTAGACCATTATATTTTAAATGTGCTATTGAACAAATGTTTGGATTAAGAGATTTCTTTTACTAGATTATCATGTGAAAGTTTTATTTATGGGATTTTTTATTCTTGGCACAAAGAATATCATCCAGTTCCTCTAACTTTACAAGCCTTAGAGGAATGAGGTTTTACAAGGTAGATGGAAACTTGCAGGTCTAGAAATCCTTTTATATACATGCGACTCCAAGATCATGTTAACCGACACACAGCGGAAATGCTCAATGTCTAAACCTTTAATTATTTCTTCATCTTCTTCATCTTTTCAATCCTAAACAAGATTTCTATAAATGGTACATGCATGCTGATTTAATAATCCCCAAACTTCTTATCATGTATGTGAGTCGGTGTGACGGTTGAAACATATAGTACTATAAACGGTTTGATCCCCAACTCAGAGACATTACACTAATGTCTATACATGCATGGCATTGAAGGTCATGACCTGCTTTAATATATACAATAAATTATTAAAATTATTAATTAGCACCTCAATTAATTATCAAATCACGTCATATGTGTCATTTTTATGGATTTTAACGATCAGATTTGAACTGAGTGCAAATATCATTACCAGTTTTGCTAGTTTAGAGTACTGAATATTAAAAAAAAAACCATCAAAGTAGCTATTAAATGCAACTTTATTGAGGAATCAAAGCAACAAAAAAAAAATAAAAAATAAATAAATAAAGAGAAAAATGTAGAAAACTAGACATAATTTTGCATAATCTAATATAACAAGATATATAGAAGAATAATGTCAACAAAGAAAATCACTCAAAAAGAAAAAAAAAAAATCTTACAAACTTGGCTTGATATATGTTATATTGTATATTCCTTATAATGAAGAGAAATGTATATATTCCAGAGTCTTGCAGCACCCGTCGCCCTATCTAATTAAGTGTATACCAAACCCAGTTGCTCTCATAACAGAAATGAAATTCTATTTTTCTTCTCTGTTTTTCGTTCCTCTGTACTCTGTGCCCTGTTCTTTTTTTCTCTATCAGTTCTTGAGATAAGCTTCATTGGATGCTCAAGTTTTATCATGCAATTGATCAAGATCTCAAATTTCTTGTAAAATTCACTAACGCTTCTCTTCTCTTAGTTTCCTGTTCTGAATCTTTGTGATGAGCCTTCAAACTTTTTTTTTTAATCATGGATAAATTCAGGAGCTGTGCCATAGATTACTATCCCCTGCTACATGCTTGGACCGTCATGTAATGACGTTTTATTATCCTGACTATTCAATTCTCTTTTAAAAACAAATTGCTTCTACTGTTATATATGAATTGCTGCTGAAATCTCAGTTTAAGAGCTTTTGAGTTGAGCTATTTAGATTTCTTTAACTCAAAAAGTTTCTAAAGGTCAAAATATGTGCTATATTTTTCCTAAAATGAACAGTTTATATCTAAAGGTCAATTGTTTTCTTTTTCATTTTTAAAAATCTTAATTTTGAAAGGAAATATGAATTTCTCATTTGAAGAGAGAAAATCATACTTTATTATTCATGATCTGTTATTGCCACCATAACATAACATGGGTGAAAGTGAAACAACTTGAATGCTTGTAGTTTCGTTTCTCTATTGACAAACCAATATCCATTATATTCAGAAAAATTTTAATGGAATAGAAGTTTTGACCCCAAAGTGAGATCATTTCTGGCTCTGTCATTACTATATACACAACTCTAAAATGGGCAATTCCAGATCCCTCTAGGCACCCTAGATTCATTAAGAGTGTAAAATCCAGTAACTTAAGAATGGGTAATCATTAGGTGCACCTCCAATTATGCATGCCAGCGTTTCCATTCATCCCAACCTCATGTTACCATCCTCAACCTCATATGGCCATTTCATTAACCTCATCAAACACATGCAGCCATACCATTCATTTTATTTTCTTTACATTAACATTGCCTTACCTTTCATTCTTTAAAATAAACAGTCGTATAATATAATACTTAGTCACATCAGTCATGCAATCCGAAATCATAAAACATCTTGATCATACATAGAGTTCATATAAATGGATAATAATGAAGAGCTCATAAATATATATTTACCTTTGTAAAAACATTTACAACATAGATATGCTTTTGGAAAAAGAAACTTTACAGTTTACTATAAGATTATGTTTAAAGAAGCTACTCCATCGAACTCAGTGACTGGAACATACAATGGATTTGTGGTTGAGGGTCATGGTGCCATGACGGTGGTGTTGGTGGTGGATGGTATTGTGCTCGGCATATATGTGAGTGCTCATGAATGTAGTGGTTCAACTAATGGCATGTTGTGAGTGGGTGTGAGGGAAAAGTAAGAAAAAATGCCTATGGCAGTGGGGTGGCACATGGCAAGGAAAGGCTAGGTTGTGGAGGCGAAATGAGTGACTAGTAGTGAGTGCAAGGGTGTGACACAAATCTTGGGAGGCAAGGTAGGGTTTTGTGGGGTGTAAGTCCAAGTGGGATGAGCTTCTAGTGTTATGACTTAGTGGGGAATCTGAATAGGCTTGGGGTCTTGGACATCCTAAGGTCTTCGACTTGATGCAGCCCAAAATCTACAAGGATGAATATAAATGGATTTAGTGGATTTTGATGAGAACAAATGAAGCAAAACAAAGATAGATAAATTGCCAGGTCAGGTCACCATGTCATCGTACCACATTGTAAAGTGTTGAGAAACTTAATGGGTAAATAGTTGGAAGAATAAATCGATGATATACTAATTTACAGCAAAAGCCAAGATCAATATTTGAAGCACTCAACCAATGTATTCAAGGTCCTCCAAGAGAATCAACTGTTTGTGAATCTTAAGAAGTGCACATTCATGAGTTGTTTACTTAAGATATGTTGAGAGTATAGATGGGATGCATATGGATGAAGGTGAAGGCTATTCTTGAGTGGCCTATCCCCAGCCTCAATGGCTTAGCCTCTTTTTATAGGAGGTTCATCTGCAATTTTAGCACCATCAATGCTCCAATGATGGAAGTGGTGAAAAAGGAGTTCCATTGGACAAAAGAGGTTGCAATAAGTTTTGAGTTACTCAAGTCCAAGCTAGTTGAGGCTTCAATGCGATGCTTTAGATGTTGGCATTGGAGTTGTGTTAATGCAAGAGAAGAGGACAGTGGCGTATTTTAATGAGAAACTCAATGATACAAGGCAGAAGTACTCAACTTATAACAATAAGTTGTATGCCATTGTGCAAGCACTTTGGCATTGGAAGCAGTATTTGTTTGGAGTCGAATTCATCCTCTACTCCAACCATAAGGCTTTGAGGTTTTTAAAGGGGCAAAAGAAGTTAAATTCAAGACATCCAGGATGGGTTTCATACTTGGATAAGTTCCACTTTGGAAGACACTTTGGAAGAGATAAAATAGAAGCTCTTATCAAGCAATGATAATTTTTGCCAACCATGAAGAATGATGTAGCTAAATACGACCAAAGATATCTAGTTTGTCAAAGAGTCAATGGAGGAGTCCAAAACACTGGTTTATACCAACCAATACCAATCACAAATGCCCCTTGGTATGATCTCTCAATGGTTTATACCAACCAATACCAATCCAAAATATTGGTGTACTTTTGTTGTTGAACATCGCTTTTCAAAGATAGCACACTCCATTCCTTGCAAGAAGATTAGCAAACAACTAAGGGAAGAACTGACTTGGAACTTGAGGGCAGGTTCTCTTGAGTAAGAGGGGAAAAATGCAGTAGCACATATATTGATGTGGCACAATGACATGGTGACATGACCTGACAGCTAAGGTGGCATATCGCATGTATGCTTGGAATCTATAGTGGGTAGTTATCTATTTTAAATTTTGAATTTAAGCATTTATGTGTCTTGTATGGTGTGTTAGACATAGGAAATAGTTAAGCACTTAATATTCATAACTGTTGAAAGTTGTTTAACGTAATTGCTAATACATTGGAAAGTTGTATTTGGCCTTAAATAATGTCTCCTATCATTAATCATATACTTTCTATTTAAACACAAGGAAATGGTAAAAATAAATAGATAATTTTGAGTTTAAAACTCTCTTGCATTTGAAGTTGAGTTCATCTCCTTCTTCCATCAAGTGTATGAAAATGTTGAGTGACATCCCAGGTTATCTATCTTTGTGTGAGTGTTTGGAAGTTGTGTGGGCAACATCCAATTTTGAAAGTGTTGAGCGACATCCTAGGTTATCTATCTTTGTTTTCCTTCATTTGTTCTCTCATCAAAATCCACCAAATCCATTTGTATTCATCCTTGTAGCTTTCGTGTTGCATCAGCTCGGCCTAGTGGGCATGGGCTCAATTCTTGAGCTAAATCAAAATTTTACGTTCTAAAAATAGAAAAATCATAGTTCTAGTGTAACCCTACCTTTCCTAATTTAGAAACTTGAAGGTTTAAGGTGTTACAATCTCTCATTCTTATAAAAACTCTGTCCTCCAAATTTGTTCATATCTTTATCGAAGAGTGAAGGGTATTTGCTCCTCATTGGGGGTAAAAACAAATACGAAAACCGATTGAACCAGCCTAGACCTGGGTTCGGTCCGGTCTATAAGCCGTTTGGCGTGGTACCGATTTTCATATTTTGAAAACTAGTTTAAACCGAATCGGACTGTTATATATATTTATAATTTTTTATATTATATTACATATTATACGCTAAATTGCTAATTAATATAACAAGAAATTCTAACCTTATCATTCAAATCTATTAATCTTATAATATAAAATTAATATAATGTGTGATATAATATAAAATTAATTTTATAATTTTTAATATAACATTTGATATAATATATAAATTTTAATCTTATACTATAAAATTTATATAATATAAAATTTTAATCTTAAACATAAATGTTGATGTTGTGTTTTGTAGCCCGAGAAGTATCGTGACGACGAAGCTCACGCCACCTGCAACTAAGAGGAAGGAAAGGCTCCGGTGACGTCCGGGGTCACTCTGATTCCAAAGTCAGTAAATAATCCTCTAGTGACAAGAAAACTTCAGAAGATTAGAAAGAATAATAAAAGGGTTTCAAGAGAGAGAGAGGCTTCCCGTAGAAGGGATGACTGTTATTTATACCTGATTCGGGATCCACAGCCGAGGGAGATCGTGGCGTGTTAGGTTGTACCTGAGTTAGACCTGCTACCACTCACTCCTTGTTGCAACAGAGTGTTAGTCCGCGGCTTTGGCGGTCGAGGGAGATCATGGAGTGTCCAGTTGTGCTTGGTCAGACATGCTGCCACCTTTCTGCTAAGGTTGGGTGTCAGGTCATGGTCGAGCCGTCCTGCATACTCTGGTGCCTTGAGTCTGACGAGGCCATGATGGGGGACGTCCAGTCGTTAGCATAGAGTAGGGTGTCCTGCACAATGCCAGATGGTAGGACTCGGTAGGTTGTCGAGTCCCGAGACACTCTCATTGGCGTACTCTGAGCTCGGTGCCGAAAGGCCTTCCCACGTAGTCTTGCAGTTATGGGCTCGGCACGTAGTCTTGTACGGTAGGACTCAGTAGGTTGCCGAGTTCCTAGGCGCTCTCCTTGGCATATCCAAGCTCGGTGCCAAAAAGGCCTTCTTGTGTAGGTTTTCAGTTATGGGCTAGGCACGCAGCCCTCTGGCCAGGGCTCTTAGCACACGACAAGGTCTCCTCTAAGCGCTTGGGGTTCCGTAACTTGACCTCCTTGGGCCAGGGCCTCTTTAGGATGGACCCCTCTCAAACAGTACCCCGTGAATTCCTATCATGGGCATGTGGTCGGAATTTATAGCACCTTTAATTATGGTGCCGCCCATTTGGCTTCTGTTGCTTCAAGTTCTCGAGGTCATCCACCCCTTCGATGGGCACCTCTCTTCTTCTCCCGAGGTCATCCGGTCTCCCAACGATTGATTGGATGCGCCGACCGCCCTTTCCTTTGTGTCTTGGGATCTTATTGGCTCTTTCCCCACACTCTCTTGACACGATGATTGTCATTCCTGCCATCGCTTC
The DNA here is from genome assembly GCA_961763995.1 of Juglans cinerea. Taxonomy (NCBI): domain Eukaryota; kingdom Viridiplantae; phylum Streptophyta; class Magnoliopsida; order Fagales; family Juglandaceae; genus Juglans; species Juglans cinerea. The sequence continues at coordinate 12,766,783 of CAUIVZ010000009.1, forward strand.
CGATGACATATGCTGCATGGCGCTTGCTGACGTTGCCGCTGTCAGGATCGCTTCGTTTCCTGCGCATCTCCATCCTTCCTTCACTATATAAAGCCCACTTCCCTTTCTTTTTTCACCTATTTCCTCCTTCGTCGATCCATCGTGTTCCTGTCATTTCTCCCATTCTCTCTCCAGCTGTTGCATTTTTCTCCCATTTCTTTCTTCGACCACCGTGTTCCAAGCCATCGCCTTTTTCTCCACTTCTTTTTTTCTTTTTTTCTATAGCCACCGTGTTCCATGCCATCGCGTTTGCCACCCCCTCTTTTCCCTTCCTCACTACAACCCTTTTTCCTCCTTCTCCATCCACCGTGTTCCTACCACTGTTGTGGCACCCAAGGCCGATCTTGTTCCTTCATTTTTCAGGGGGAAACGGTGGGTTTCCTCCATCTACATAATTCCTACTTCCGTTGTTCTAGAGATTCCTCGGGGGAGCGAGTATGCGGTGAATCCTAACTGCACGACGATGAGGGCGGCTCTTTTCTAGTTAATGTTCACCAATGGTCTCCGCCTCTCGTTCTGACGTCCGGTTCATGAGGTTCTAAATTATCTTGGGTTGACTCTGGCACAACTCCATCCTAATGCGTGGCGGCTCCTGATATCTAGCTGTATAATCTTCCAGATAGTACTAAGCCAGACCCCCTAGGAATACCCCGATCAGACGACTCGGAAGTTCTTGTACGTATATCGCCTCAACTACCAGCCGAGAAGGATCAGCAGTTTCCAAGCCCGATCTCCTGGTTGGAAGATCGCCTCGCTCAAGCAGCATCACTCAAGCATAAAGGAGTGAACCCGGAAATTTTTTTTCGTGTCGGGCTCAGACTGGGAGTTCCTCGAGGGGTAGGCCACCCACAAGGAGTATCTCATTCAGGCATGTTGGGGATTCCCCCCTTCCGCGAAGAGCCTGGAACTCACCCTCAATTGGAAGGAAGAGGCTCACTTGGAGTTTGTGACAGCTTAGGTGCGGGCCCATCTTGACGATTTGCAGACCTATCTGGTCCTTTCAGATGAGAATATCCGCAATTACCTGTCCACACCAGATCACTCATATGCCATTAGGAGAAATTTCTTCTGTGGTATCCCCTCTCCCCGCAGAAGTGCGCCTTGAGTTCCTCCAATAGTTGGGCAAAACGATCGAATGTACATCACGATTCAACCTAGGAGAGGCAAAGCAGTGAGGCCGGGGGTTCTTCTTGTTCCCACAGTCATGCCAGGGAATCGGGAAGCGGTGTCGGGGCCTCCCAGGGGAAGGAACCCCCGCGCCCAAGAATTATGGTTCCTCTGTGGTGGGGAACAACGTCATTTTCAGGCAGTTCACATTCATCCGCCAGGCCTTTTACTACGACGTCTCCCTAGCCTGCTCCTTTTGCATCCCTCCCCGACCCCTTGCTACCTTCAGAGGAAGAACTAGACAAGTGTGACCTCCAGGCGCACTTTTTCAGCTTTTTTGTGTGCCCCTCCTCGCATACCCAACACATTTAAGCCATTCACGGCCTTTGAAGATGCTCCGGGCACTTCAAACTTACCCAGGAAGCTCAGCATCTAAGGGAGCAACTGTGAAAGGCTAATGAACGCATTGGTGAGCTCTCTCGTGGGGGGATCCAGAAGAATCTAAATCTCCTTACTCGTGACATGGAGTTTTCCGGCTTAAGGTTTTGTGTAGCACTTCTGTACATCATCATCTATGCTTCTCCTTTTGTAAAAGTTGTATCTCAAATGAAATGAAATGGAGTTGTATCTTCTTTTGTAACGTGCTTCTTCTAACTATTTGCACCCGCCATTTACCTTTCCATTCTTTAGTTGCGAAGTGTTGGTGTGAGGACCCAAGTCCCTTACTCTGCGGCGGGTCAAGTTACCCGACCTCTTGTGAGTGTAAGGACTCGGCTTAGTTGGACGGGGGGTCAATACCCAGTCCGGAGACTTGGGATCTTACCTCGCAGCGGGTCGAGGGACTCTTCTTCTTGCGAGTGTAAGGACTAGGCCTAGTTAGATGGGGGGTAGGTACACAGTCCGAGGACTTGGGACGTTACCCCGCAGCGAGTTGAGGAACCTGTCTTCTTGCGAGTGTAAGGACTCGGCTTAGCAAGTCAAGGGACCCATCTCCTTGTGAGTGTGAGGACTCAACTTAGTTGAACGGGGGGTAGGTACCCAGTCCAGGGATTTGGGAACTTACCCCACAGTGGGTTCAGGGACCCGTCTTCTTACGGGTGTAAGGACTTGGCTTAGCGAGTCAAGAGACTCATCTTCTTGCGAGTATGAGAGCTCAGCTAAATTGGTAGGGGGATCGGTACCCAGTCCAAGGACTTGGGACCTTACCCAACAGTGGGTCAAGGGACCCGTCGTCTTGCGAGTGTGAGGGCTCAGCTTAATTGGACGGGGGGTCGGTACCCAGTCCGGGCACTTGGGACCTTACCCCTCAGCGGGTCAAGGGACCCGCCTTCTTGCGAGTATAAGGACTTGGCTTAGTTGGACGGAAGGTTGGTTCCATGTCCGGGGACTTGGGACCTTACCCCACAGCGAGTGTAAGGACTCGTTTAGTTTTTAGAAAATAAGAGATTCGAGGTGAACATCCAGGCATTCTCATTCATTCATAGTTGTTCATACAAAGTGCTGCCTTATACTTCTATACATAGTACTTCTTCAAGTATTCAACATTCCAGGGGCGGGATAGTTCGTGTCCCTAGCTGATTTTTAAGCGATAGGAGCCAGATCAATTGCTTGCAGTTACTACATACGGGCTTTCCCATCGAGGTCCCAGCTTTCCTTCTTCCGGGATAGTTATTCTAGTCTGTCGTAGCACCAGGTTGCCTACCTTGAAGGAGTGCGGCCTGACTCATTTGTTGAAGTATTGTTCTGCCTTTTGCTTGTTACTTGTCGTTCACACCGCTGCTTCTTCTCTTCTCTCCTCCAGGGCATCCAAGCTCTCGACTAGCCTTTCATTGTTGGTGTCCAGGTTGAAGTGTTGGACATGAAATGTAGGCATTCTGACTTCCACAGGAATTATCGCTTCGCTTCCATAGGTGAGGGCGAAGGGTGTCTCTCCGGTGGGGGTTCGGACAGTGGTCTGGTATGCCCATAATACGCTTGGGAGCTCTTCAGCCCATGCTCCTTTGTGTGCCCCGATCTTTTTCTTGAGGGTGGAGATGTGGGTTTTATTGGTTGTTTCAGCCTGTCTGTTGGCTTGAGGGTGTCCCGGCAAGGAGTACTTCACGTTAATTCTGAACTCTGTGCACCATTCTAGGTAATGTGTAGTCGAACTATCTTCCTTTATCCGATATGAAACTTTGAGGTATGCCGAATCGGCATACTACTGACTTCCATAGAAATTTCGTGATGGTTCGGGACGTCATGCTTGTGAGAGCCTCCACTTTGACCCATTTTGTGAAGTAGTCAACTGCAACAATGACAAACTTGGCTCCTCCTATTGCAGGCGAGAACGGGCCAACTAGGTCCAGACCCCATTGGGCGAAAGGCCACGGGGGCGTGATTGATGTTAGCTCCCCTACCGGGCAATGCAGAATCGACCCGTGCTCCTGGCATTTTAGGCATTTCTTGGCAAAGTCTTCTGTATCTTTAAGGGAACGGGGCTAGTCATATCCAGCCCAAGTTACTCTTGATGCCAACGCTCTCCCTCACAAGTGGCTTTCACAAATTCCTTCGTGAATCTTTGCTAGCACATGTTGGGCTTCATCCGGTGAGAGGTACTTGAGAAGCGGCTCAGAGAAACATTTTTTGTACAGAACTCCTTCCAGCAGGGGGAATTAGGCTGCCCTCTTCCTGACATTTCGTGCTTCTTCCAGGTCACTAGGCAACTGCCCTTCCTGCAGGAATTTCTGGATGCCCATTGCCCATCCAGAAGGTGCTGAGATCGTAACAGACACTTCCTCCCCAATGGATGGGGCATCGATCATTCTGACCACGATGTGTTTTGGGAGGGGGAGTTCTTCCTGCCCCAATGCAGCCCTCGCTAGACATTCTGCCTTCTGATTTTCTCCTCTTTGCACCTGTTGAATGCTGAAGTAGCGGAAGCGGTCGCGGTCGCGGTCACGCTCATTGTAGACTAGTTGGAGATACTTCTTCAACCTTTCTCCTTTCGTAGCGAACTGCCCCTGTACTTGGCTAACTACCACTTGGGAATTAGCCCTCACTTCCATTTCTTCAGCTCCTAGTAATTGTGCGACTGACATTCTAGCTAAGAGCGCTTCATACTCAACTTCATTGTTGGTCGCTTTGAAGTCCAGCTTGACTGCATAGTTGAGCTCCTCTCTCTGCTCGGTGATAATGTGCACTCTCGCTCCCCCACCAGCCCAGCAAGATGAGCCATCTACGAAGATCTGCCAGGGCTTCCCTTGGGGTGCACTCGGGACTTCCTCTGAGGAGCTGGTGAACTCAGCAACGAAATTTGCCAACACTTATCCTTTGATCGCGGCTAGGGTTAGGTATTCCATATCGAATTCGCTAAGCTCGATCGCCCATTTGGAGAGCTATCCCGAGGTGTCTGGCTTTCACAACACTTTCTTGAGAGGGAGATCGGTGAGCACTTTCATTGTGTGGGCCTGGAAATACGACCTTAATCTTCTGGCCACGATGATGAGGGCGAATACCAACATTTTAGTCCCGAGGTACCTTGCCTCTGCTCTACGGAAGGCCCGGCTCATGTAGTAGACGGGCCGCTACCCTTCTTCCCTTTCTTAGACAAGTACGACTGATACGGCATGAGAGGACACTTCTAGGTACACAATCAGGGTCTCCCCAGGTCTTGTTTGGCTTAGCAATGGGGGTGGTTCAGGTAAAACTTCAAATCGGCGAAGGCTTTTTCGCAGGTCTCATCCCACTCCCAGGCCTTCATCAAGAATTTGAATAAGGGTAGGCACCGGTCGGTTGATCGAGAGGTGAAGCGGTTCAAGGCTACTACTCATCCGGACAACCTTTGGACTTCACAAAGGTTACGGGGGGAAGGCATTCCTATCATGACTTCCACTTTTTCGGGGTTCACCTCAATCCCTATCTCGGAGAGAATGAACCCCAAGAACTTACCTGCCTCCACTCCAAACGCGCACTTCAGCGGGTTAAGCTTCATCCGATATTGTGGGAGGATGGAGAATGCTTCCTAGAGATCTGGCAAATCCTGTTTGGGCTCTTTGTTATTCATCAACAGGTCATCTACGTATACTTGCATATTTCAGCCGATCTGTTGCTTGAACATTTGGTTGACTAGCCATTGGTAGGTGGCCCCCACATTCTTGAGGCCGAATGGAGTTGCTTTGTAGAAGTAGAGGCCCTGGTCCATTACGAATGTTGTCTTCTCTTCTTCATCCTGGTTCATCCTGATCTGGTTATACCTAGAGTAGGCGTCTATAAAGCTAAGGAAGGGATGTCATGTCGTCGAGTCCACGATCAGGTTGATACGTGGTAAGGGGAAGCTATCTTTCTGGTAGGCTTTATTCAGGTCGGTGAAGTCGACACACATCCGCAACTTCCCGTTGACCTTCTTCACCAAGACTACATTAGATAGCCATTCAGGGTAATGGACCTCCCAGATGAATCCTGCCACCAGGAGGTAGTCTACCTCCTCTGCTATCACCCTATACTTCTCAATGCTGAAGCTCTGCTATTTCTGCTTGACTTTTCGAGCTGTTGGATCGACTCAGAGCTGGTGCTCGATGATGGATTTGTCGATCCCGGGCATATGCTCTTGGCTCTTGGCTCTAGGCGAACACGTCTCGGTGTTCGATATGGAGAGATATCAGTGCCGCTCTCATTCCCAGGTCCAACCAAGTCCCGACCTGGACCTTTCATTCTAGTCTCTACTGATCGACTGGAACCAGCTCTAAAGGCTCATTGGGTTCTGCCTGTTGAAGGGCCTATTCATCGCAGACTTCTTCATCCCATTCGATCAGGGTGGGGGGTGAACCCGACTTGGGTGTTTCTCTCACCCTTTCAACGATCGTGATTACTTTGACCTCCTACCTTAGTTCTCAGTCTTAGCATTCTCGGGCCAAGACCTGCGCGCCACTGACTTCGCCACCCTCAAGTCTGTGGGTAACTTCATTTTGAGGTGGTAAGTGGACGTCACTGCCCTCAAGCCGTTCAAGGTGGGGCACCCTAGTATGGCATTGTATGAGGATAGGGCTTTGACAACTAAGAAGGCAGTCATGGTGGCCACGGTCCTGGGTGCCTTCCCTACCAGGACTGAAAGAGTGATGGCTCCCATTGGTTGAACGACGTTTCCCGTGAAGCCCTTGTATGGTATTGGAGCTGGGCGTAGTCGATCTAGACTAATTACCATCCTGACAAAGGTTTCCCAGAACAGGATGTCGGCTGAACTGTCGTTGTCGACTAGGATCTGTTCGGGTTTTAGAGTTTGCCACTTGCATCATCACCACCAATGCGTCGTTGTGTGGGTGAAGGATGCCTTCTTCGTCCCTCTCGCTAAAGGTTATCGTGGTGCCTCCAGTGTGCCATAGGGGCCTGCTTGCGGCCCTTTCAATGATGAATACTTCCTCATAGCGTACCCTTCGGGCATGTGCCATACGGGCCGACAAAGTGGCTCCACCTCCGACATATCCTCCGGTGATTGTGCTGATCTCCTCAAGTGGTATGTTCTCCATCGGGGGGCTCCTATGTGTCTCATCCATTGCTTCCTTCCCTCTTGGGGCTCGCACCCCACCAGGAACCCAGGCACCTCCCTCAGGGTTGGTCTATCTGGTCCTCCGACCTGTGCGTCCAATTACCCTGGTCTTCCTCCTTTATTCTCTTCAGGGCATAGCAGTCTCAGGTGCTATGTCAATTGTTCATGTGATACTCGCCATACGGGTGGTTTTCCGCATCTCGGGGCTGTTCTCTTCGGGCGCTCTAGCGTTGATTCCCTTCCAAGGCCTTGTGTAGGCGTGGCTCCCCCCTAGGGCCTAGCTGACACTTACCCCCTTCTCTTCTTATCTGGTGGTCCTTTCTTTCCTCCTCCTCGATTGTGGGCTCCTCGTTGCCCTAACGCTTTTAGATCTGCTTGTTCCACCTCTGACCATCGTGGGGCAGTCAGGGTCTCGAGTGTATCTTCAACGTTGATGAACCCATTTGCCCGGTCCATGAACTCCCTCAGCGTAGTATTTTCATGGTATTTCTATCATGAACAGATTCCGAGGCCAGATTCCCCTCAAGATGGCCGCCAATGTGATATTCTGGTCTTGGTCATCGGTGGTCATAAGCTCTAAATTGAATCGTGAGAGATTCAACTTCAGATTTATAATGTCTCGCTATTTGACAGTAAGGAGGTAAGTTGCTTGGCATCTCCTCTTACAACTTGCCAGGAGCTACGTCATGAAGAGTCGGGCGAGCTCCTCGTACCTATCTACCGTTCATGATAATAGTGATCCAAACCAGGTACGGGCGGCCCCTTTTAGTTTTAGTGGGAAGGCTCAGCAAGCGATTTCTCCTGGGAAACCATGCAGGGTCATGTGGGCTTTGAACGTCTCCAGGTGCTCCAGCAAGTCTTTGGACCCATGGTACATCTCCATCTAGGGAACCTTGAACTTGGGGGGAAGTGGCACTACATGACTCCCACGCTATATGTGTGATACCCCGTATTTTTGTGTGTTTTAACTAAATGATTATTTTAATTAATTTAAATATTGGTTCTCTTGTTTTAAAATTTATTGGTTTTCTCGTTGGTTTATTTTATGATTTTTTAAGTTGTAAAGATTATTTTGTTATGCTTTATTAATACTAATTATTGTTTTGCATTTAAATTTCTCTTAATTTAAATTAGTTGTTTGTGGGTTTTAAAATTATTGTGTTGTTGGATCTAATTATTTTATTTTACTTGGTCTTTGTGTTTAAATTATTTTATTTAAATTTATTGTTTTGAAATAATTTTCGTTGGATCATTTTGTGACCCAAGTTGTGAGAATTGGACCTCATTTATTTCCCTCCATTTTTCTTTTTCCTCTTTTCTTTTTCTCTTTCCTCTTTTTCTTCTTTTTCTTCCTTCCTCCCGTGTTTCCTCCCTCGCGCACTAGCCCCTCTCTCCCTCTCTCCCCCTGCGTTTTTCTTCTTCCTCCAGCCTGCACCGTCGTGCACCGTCATGACTGACACCGCCCCTCTCCTTCCCCTCCCCACCGGTCGGCGACCCCACCCCTCCATTTCCAGCCTCTCCTGCGCCGTCATCTGTCCCCACGCACGGCTTGAAGCCGCAGCCTTCTCTTCACTCCAGTGCCGCCGTCGCGCCACCTCCAGCCACCATCTTTTCACCACATCTTCCTTGACCTCCCAGCAACCTAATCCACCCATCCCTAGCTCCGATCAGCCACCAGTGAAGCTCCACCATCCACATTTATGTTTTGAGCATTTTGGCCTTCAACCGCCCTCTACGCCGCCACCCACTGTCAACCACCGCCACCATTAGCTTCACCGACATCCCTAAGCCCTTCCCTAGTAATCTTGGGTCTTGGTTTGTCGCTATCTCTTGCACCTCCGTGATCCTTCGAATATTATATTATGGCACTGTAAGTATTTTCCCAAATAACTTTTGAGATTTAGATGTATTTTTGCGCTAACTCATTTATTTACTGTGATTGGTTGGTTGTGCCGAACTAAGTCCGAGGAGTAAGGGGGTCGGTTGGATTGGAGGATGGAGTTGTTTGTGTGATTGGTTTATATTGGAATTTGTTGGTTGTTGGATATTGATGGCGTGTCTTGTACATTGCATGTCTGCACACATGTTCATGTTTGTAAATGGAAATTGGGTTTTCGTGTAATTGCATTCATGTTCATATGTTTATTTGAAAACTGGATTTTTATGTGAGAGAAAGGAAAGAGACTGTAGGGATGGTGGTAACCAGGGATGGTGGTAGAGTCCCACCTGTGATTCCTGCCTAAGGTGCACTGGGTAGGGATGGTGGTGTAATCCCGCCTGTGATTCCCGCCTACGGTGCATGCAGTAGGGATGGTGATATAGTCCCGGCTGTGATTCTCACCTACAGTGCTCTGATATGTACTTATTGTGTGGAAAGGAACTGCAGGGATGGTGGTAGAGATCCGCCTGTGATTCTCGCCTACGGCGCACGCAGTAGGGATGATGGTAGAGTCCCGCCTGTGATTCCCGCCTACGGTGCACATGGTAAGGATGGTGGTAAGCAGGGATGGTGGTATAGTCCCGCCTGCGATTCCTGCCTACAGTGTCCGATAAATGGTTGGATTTTGTGTGAATCATTTTATGGGAAAATGTCGGATTATATTTTTTGGCTAAAATGGAATTTTGGCGTGTGTTGGAAAATAATCATTCTCGGGGAAAATGAAGTTTTGGGATCCGTTTGTTGGTTACATTATTGCATTTTTTATCTCGTGAGTTGTTTGGATTATTACTTACCTGTGGTACCATTTTATGGTATCGCAGATTTTGTTGCAGATGAGGATGACAAACCTGAGGCTTTGGTTTCGTTGGAGGAGTGATCTGGGGTTGTTCTCGTGTATCGAGATTTGTTTTATCACTCGTTTATGTTTGCCCTTTGTAATATATTTTGGGATAACTGTAAAACTTTTTTTAAAGGCAATTTATTTTGAATATTTGTATTCAGCAATTCTGGTACTTAGTCGACTTACTTAAATTATCCGCTGCATTTTTGTTGTACACTTTCTGCATGTACACACACTTGGCACTTATCGTTGGAATGCATGACCCGTGTTGTCATCATCCAGACGTCACGATTCCCGTGTTGTCTTACGAAGGGGTCGGGGCGTTACAATATGGGAGGTCTGTACTGAAGACCAGCTGGTCTGCAGTGGATGATGTATCTATTTTCTTAGCCATTTCCGCGCATTTGTCCTCAAGCTCTCGAATTTGGAGGTGCATCTTGTGTCTCTCCTCTTCTGTCGGGGCATCTATAGGGACTCACCGCCAGTCCACATGTTCGTTGCCACTCGATTCTCCTCCCCCACTAGCTCCTCGTTGGTGTGCCTGAGGGCCAAATTCTCCTGGCTGAGCGTCCAAGTTTCCTCCGTCAGTTTCCTTATTGTCTCCTCCATGCTCTAGAGTCTTGCTTGCATCGTTCCCTCCTCGTGGTCTCCCCTTCATGTAGCTTGGGACTGCGTTGCTGCGGGCATGCGAAGTACATGCTTTTATAGAAAAATAAATCTCACAGACGATGCCACTGTTGATGTTGTCTTTCACAGTACGATAAGTACTGCGACGACCAAGCTCACACCGCCTGCAACTAAGAGAGAGGAAAGGCTCCAATGAAGTCCGGGGTCACTCAAATGCCAAAGTTAGTAAATAATCCTCTAGTGACGAGAAAAGCTCAAAAGATTAGAAAGAATAGTAAAAGGGTTTCAAGAGAGAGAGAGAGGCCTCCCGTAGAAGGGATGGCTGTTATTTATACCTGTTTCGGGATCCACAGTCGAGGGAGATCGTGGCGTGTCAGAACGTACCTGAGTCAGACCTGCTACCACTCATTCCCTACAGTCCGTGGCTTTGGCGGCTGAGGGAGATCGTGGCGTGTTAGGTCGTGCTTGGTCAGACCTACTACCACCTTTCTGCCAGGGTTGGGTGTCAAGTCTTGGTTGAGCTGTCCTGCGTACTCTAATGGCACGTTGTCGCGTGCCGGACCTTCTGAGACATGCATCGAATGCAACGTGCTTTGAGTCTGATGAGGCCATGATTGGGCACGTCTAGTCATTAGCGTAGAGTAGGGAGTCCTGCACGGAGCAATAATACGATAGGACTCAATAGGTTGTCGAGTCCCGAGACACTCTCGTTGGCCTACTCTGAGCTCGGTGCCGAAAGGCCTTCCCGGGTAGGTTTGCGGTTATCGGCTCGGCACGTAGTTCTGCACGGTAGGGCTCGGTAGGTTGTCGAGTTCCGAGATGCTCTCCTTGGCGTATCCGGGCTCAGAGCCGAAAGGCCTTCCAGGGTAGGTTTGCGGTTATGGGCTCGACATGCCCGGGTTCTTAGCCCACGGCAAGGTCATCTAAGGGCCTGGGGTTCAGTAACTTGACCTCCTTGGGCCTGGGCCTCTCTAAGATGGGCCCCTCCCTCACAATATACATTAATATTAAGTTACTAATATAAACTTATTTTTGATATATAATATATATATATATATATATTTGGCATAATAAATTATAATATATATATTCTTTTTGTAAATACATTTTTACACATTTGATCATATATATTCATATAAAAAGTCTAGAACTTATATAGACTCTAGTTAAATTCAATAATATACTAGTATGTGTTATTTATTATAAAATAATATACTTGTACTATAATATAAATAAATTAATAGTTTAGTATATGTAAACATCATATTATTACTAATATAGATAATCAGTAAAATCGAGAAAATCGGATTGGGCCAGACTGAAACCTGAAAAATCGGAAGTTCCAGTTTTGGTAGTAAATTGGTCCGGTATCGGTACTTAAATTTTCAAATCCGGTGTATGCCGGTTCTGTTCTAAAAAATGTAGAAAATCAGACATAATTGGACCAGTTACACCCATACTCCTCATGTCCTCCTCTCACTCCTAAGAGGCCCCACATTCCAAATTATTATTCCAGTATATCCTCACTATCGGGATCATTTTGTTGTGCAATGTATGTTATCTCCATTCCAAAATATTTATAAGTGTGTCTTCATATGTGAGATCCTCTTAGACTTGAGTGGTGCGTGCTCCAATACATGCGAAGGATCAGAGATATACTTTCGTAACATAAATATGTGGTATACATCTTGTATCGGAGACATTTGTTGTGGCAATAACTCTGACTCTTTCCAATTTCTCGAATGGTTCAATATATCTCGAGCTCAACTCGTTAATAATAAACTTTGGAGAAAATATATATAAAATTTCAAAAATGACATTTATTTCATCTAACAAATAATAAATCAAGTAAACAATTTGTGAACAATAAATTCAAATTCATTAAAAAGATCATTTATGAATATATGAAATAAAACCCAATAATAAACCAACTCAACTTAACTTGATTACAGCTCAAGCTGTCTCTCTAAAAGGACTTCCAGCAAAGCTACAACACTACGAAATTGATCTCATCGTTATATGAAAAATACAAATAGCACTCATTTAAAGGGACAGGTCGAAAAATTTGTGAGATGATGTTTGGAAACTATCACTCACTAACAATGATAATGGCAGAAAATCCGAGTCCTTGAGGATCCATCGCCATCACTACACGAAGTTGATAGCTCAAGCAAGCCAACGGTCAATAGGTTCTTTGCCCAAGAGTAGTGCCACCAACATGTGGAAACATGCAGTTTTCAACTAACGATTAAGACCGAGCTTGCTCGACATTAAGGTTGCCGTGCATGACCATTTAAGGGGCCAGAAAATTTATACTACACGAAGTTGATAGCTCAAGCCAACGGTCAATAGGTTCTTTGCCCAAGAATTACAGTGCGCATTGTTGAGAACCTGCAACCAGTGTTTTTGACATTTGTTTATGCTAAATGTAATTATCAAGAGAGACGGCGATTATGGAGTCAATTAGAAGCTTTCAATTGTTCAGAGCCATGGTTTGTTATGGGTGATTTTAATATAATACGACATGATGGTGAAAGATGTGGTGGTCGTCCTCGTTTAGTGGCTGCTATGGAAGATTTTAATGTTTGTGTGGATCACTGTGGTCTTATGGAGATGAGGTACACGGGAAATTCCTTCTCTTGGTGTAATGGGCATCAAAGTCTCACTCGTAGTTGGGCGCGGCTTGACCGTGTTCTTTTAAATTGTGGGGGCATGGATATGTTCTCAGAGGCTTCTTTTCAGTACCTTCCCCGTACTTCTTCAGATCATGCTCCTATGGTCATTAATTTGGAAATGAGTGTAGCATCATATGGGTATCCGTCCTTTAAATTCCAACAAATGTGGACTTCGCATGAAGGTTTTATGGAACTTGTTTCATCAGTTTGGTTGGAGGATATTAATGGTTTAGGTCTTGTTAGATTGGCTAGCAAACTGAAAAGATTGAAAATTGCTTTGAAAGTGTGGAATAAACAGGTTTTTGGGTGGACACATGTACATATTGCTGAATTGGAAGCTTGTATTCAGGGGCTAGAGTCCGAGTTGCAAGCAGGTTATTCGGTTGAGTTGGAGTCAAATTTATTGGTTGCTCAATTGGAACTATCGGTTTGGATGGAGAGGGAAGAAAATCGACTGGCTCAGCAAGCGAAACAGACTTGGGTGCAAAAGGGCGAGGCGAATATTGGATTTTTCCGTGCTGTAAGTAAGAAGAATCGTTTCGTTATTAATAAGATGCGGCTTGGGGATGGGATCATGCTTACCTCACCTGAACAGATTCATGCGAATGCGGTAGAATATTTTCAAAAATTTTTGGAGGCTCAACCATGTTTAGTGTTTCCAGATCTTGGTGGTATGCTAGGACACTTTATTCTAAAGAGGATAATATTGCTTTGTGTAAAGTTCCGCTACTTCAAGAGGTGCATGATGCTCTTTGGTCCATTCCTGTGGATAGTTGTCCGGGACCGGATGGTTTTAACTCGGGTTTCTTTAGATCCTGCTGGCATATTGTTGGTAATGATGTGTTTGATGCTGTGGCTGAATTTTTCAGAGGGGGTGTTCTGCCTCGGTTTTACACTGCCTCCTATTTGCTGCCTCGGTTTTATAAGGTTTTCTCCAAAATTCTGGTAAATCGTCTCTCTCTATTGCTTGATCGGTTTATTTCTCCAGAACAGGGTGCCTTTATACCAGGGCGCAGCATTTATGAGAATATAAGTTTAACACAAGAGTTGATCAATGGCCTAAATAAACCCACCCGGGGGGGAAATGTTGTGCTTAAAATTGATATGGCTAAAGCTTATGATAGTATTGATTGGGGTTTCCTTCTTCATGTGTTGGCATCTTTTGGATTCTTGGCTTATTTTTGTAGTTTAATAGGTCAGTGCATCTCTACTCCATGGTTTTCTATTGTTTTAAATGGCATTCCTAAAGGTTATTTTAAGAGCGGTAGAGGGTTGAGGCAAGGTGATCCCCTTTCCCCTTATTTATTTATTATTGTGGAAGATGTTCTCTCCCGAATGATCAAACATCAGGTTGTTTTGGGAAAAATTCAGCCTTTTCTCCAACCTAGGAACTCCCTTGTGATCTCTCATTTATTATATGCTGATGATATTGTTATTTTTTTTAATGGGGGAAAAGCTTCGTTGAGAGCTATCATGAAGATTTTACAGGAATATGAAGCTTGGTCGGGTCAGGTGGTGAATAAGGCAAAATCCTCGATAATTTTCTCTAATAGGATTACTGTGGCCAGGCGGCATATGCTTATGAGACAGACTGGTTTTATTGAAGGTAAGTTACCTTTTACTTATCTGGGAGTTTCGATTATTTCTGGGAGATTGTTGGCGCGTCATTTTGATGATTTGGTTAATAAAATCCGTAGTAGATTAGAGGGCTGGAAAGCTAAATTACTTTCTATGGGTGCTCGTCTCCTCTTAATTAAACATATCTTGCAAAGTATTCCAATCCATTGTCTTTCCATTTTATCTACGCCAATTTCGATGTTGGAAAAGATTAAGAGGCTTATGAGTACATTTTTTTGGGGAGTTTGGGAAGGAAAACCAAAAAGAAAATGGTGTTCATGGGATTCTTTGTGTAAACCTGTTTTGGAAGGGGGTGTGGGCCTTTGAAATCTTAATGAAGTTCAAAGTTCGCTCCATATGAAACTTGCTTGGAATCTTCTCCAAGGTAATTCTCTCTGGTCACAATTTTTTCTAGCCAAGTATGTGGGTTCGGACCATATTTCGCTAGTTGATTCTAGTAGGGGTACTCGGTTTTGGCGTATGATTATGAAGAGCCTTCCTTTTGTGCAAAAAAAATCAGTGTGGAGGGTAAAAAATGGAAATATTTCTTTCTAGCGGGATAACTGGTTTGGTGAGGGTCCTTTGTGTGAGCAACAATCAATTACAGATCTTCCTTTTATCACGCTGGCGGAGTGTAAATCTGAAGCAGGGTAGAATATTGACCTCTTTCACAGATTAGTTGGTTTGGAAAAAACTGAACTTTTGATTGAAAAATTGGGGAATTTAAAAAATGGTCAGGATGTCCTTATTTGGGTTCCAAAGGCGGATGGTAGATTTTCCACTAAAAGTGCTTGAGAGTGTTTTCGGGTTCAAGCTCCTAGCCTTCCGTGGATGGATTGGGTTTGGCACCCATTTATCCCTAAAAAAATGTCCATATTGATATGGAAAGCTTTGAATGGTTGTCTCCCTGTGGATGATAGGTTGAGGAGAGTGGGGATTTTTTTGGTTTCAAAACGTGATTGTTGTGCTTTGGGTGCATATGAAAATCAAGATCATGTTCTTGCATTGGGTGAATTTGCATCACAAATTTGGTGTCGGGCTTGTATCCTGTTAGGCATGCCAAGTTTGGTTGGAAGAAATTGGAAAGAGAGGATGGAGTGTTGGTTTTGTCGGGCCAAACGATCCTCTTGTCATGGTCAGATGCTTGGTCTCCTTCCTATTATTATTACTTGGCGTTTGTGGTGGCGGAGATGTAAAGCTCGGATGGAGGTTTCCTTTGAATCTATTGATACAGTTTGGATTTCTATTAAATATTGGTTGTCTTGGGTTGCCTTAAAATTTAAAGATCAGAATAATATCAAACAAAGAGAAGAAGAATTGCTTCAATCTTTAAATCTTCCCGTCCCGAATGCTGGTATGAGGGGGGAGAAGTTTGTTAGATGGGAGAAACCACAATGTGGCTGGTACAAACTTAATGTTGATGGATGTTCATTGGGTAATCCGGTGCTTTAGGGGTAGGAGGAGTTATTCAAGATCATGAGGGTGAGTTCCAGTTGGGTTTTTCTATTCCTATTGGGTGCTGCTCTAATAACCATGTTGAGGTTATGGGTTTGCTTTATGGCTTGAGGCATGCTAGGCATATGGGTTGTGTTGCTATGGAAATTGAGATGGATTCAAAGTTGATTATTCACTGGATTGATAATGGAAGATGTGGTTTGTGGTATCTAGAAGATTACTGGGAGGAAATCATGACCATTCTTGGTCAGATACGGTTCACTTTTAGACACATATATCGGGAGTGCAATGCGGTGGCTGATGTTTTGGCAAAAGATGGCACTAAGGGTAATAATTCTACTTATTATTATGCTTCGGATCTTTTTTGGTTGGCTAGAGGTTATTTAAGACTTGATAAAGGTGGTTTGCCATATTTGAGACATAAGTAAGTTTTGTTGGTTTTTTTCTTTTTAGAATTCTTTAGGTTTGGGTATTAAGTTTTGTTTGTATTTCTCATTTTTTATTGTTACCACGGTTTTCCTCCGCCACAAATGAGGGTCCTTTTTCTTTAATAAAATTGGGAGGGGATCACTCTTGGACATGTGATCTTCGTTTCTTCTAAAATAAAATAAAAATAAATAAATAAAAATAAATAAATAAATAAATAGAAAGAAAAAGGTTCTTTGCCCAAGAGCGTGCAGTTTTCAACTAACAATTAAGACCGTGCACCATTTCGACATTAAGGTTGCCGTGCTCCATTGAAGGGCTTAGAAAATGTAGACATTCCAATGAAAAATCAAGCATGACTAATTAATGGGCATCATGTCCTTTGCATTGGCTAGAGGGTCTAAAAATCAAGCATGACTAATATTTAACGGGCATCATGTCCGATGAGTTCGATAAAATGGATATGATCATAAAGTTAATGCCTTGTATATTACTCCTAGCTAGCTGTCACAACCCCTACTTGCATGTGATCAACAACTTTATCATCGTCTACTTAAAGACCGCACATGACAAACTGTGATGACCAGAACAATATTTTTTTATAATTTAGATATTTTAAAAAGATTCGAAAAGAATAGATAATATGTAGTTAACGGTATTGAATATTAGTACTCATGAATAATATGAATTTCAGGATTAAATACACTGTGGTCCATATATTATATATATTTATCTCGATTCAAATTACGTAAAAAAAATTTTAAAAAAAAAATTTAAAAATTTCATTAATTAATTATTAAGTAAAAAAATTTGAAAATTTAATGTCATATTTGGATAGTGCCAACAAAATTCTTAAAACTTCTCAAATTTTTTTATAATTTCATTATTTCTGAAATATTATTCAAATACAAAATATTTTTGAGATAATAGGTTTATAAGTGAAATATAATAAATAGTCTCCAATCATCATCTAAATTTTCATCATCCTCTTATCATCTTATGATGTGGTATTAGATAATAGGTTTACAAGTAAAATATAATAAATAATTTGCAATCATCTAATATACACATCATTAGCTTTCTGCAGTCTTGATTTTAGACGCTTGGTTGTAGAGTACAAGCCTGCAGATTGGAGTTTGGAGAAGAGTTTTCCAAATTTCCTTTGGAGATGTGAACGATATCATCACAATGGACGCTGCATGGAATATATACATTTCTCTTCAACTCCCGCATGCAGTCACGCAATCTTAAATGAAGAACCAATATTGGTGACACAACCAATGAACTTAGTTATATTAAATTCAAATTTGGAAAAAAGTTTTCCAGAATTGGCGGTCTTTCCACGTTAATTTTACCACACAAGTCAATGATGGCAACAATGTGCAAACCACCCTCACCCTCCCTCCCTCCCTGGCTGCAATCTCCTTTAAACATCAGTTTCACTTGTTTATCCTCAATTTGAGTGCCTAAACCGACATACACTTCACATGGCTGCCCCAACAAGTTTCCTGATGCTTTATTTTGTGTGTGGGTTTAGCATTGCCTTGGCAGCAACTCCCAACCCTACCACGGATCAATCTGCTCTTCTTGCCTTGAAAGTTCATATTTCTTTTGATCCCCAAAATCATTTGACAAAAAACTGGTCTACTAATACTTCCGTTTGCAATTGGGTAGGTGTCATCTGTGGTTCTAGACATTACCGAGTCATGGTCTTAAACCTTTCTTTCATGGACCTTGTAGCTAGGTACCATTCCTCCGCATATTGGAAACCTTTCATTTCTTGTGAGCGTAACCTTACAGAGCTATACCTTCATGAAAACAACTTTGAAGGTATGTTTAGTCGGGCTATCAACTTCCAATATATAGTTGTCCTTTTCATTCAAATACAAATAGTAGCAAATTCTATAATATTTATTGACTAATAAATTTACAAGAAGACTACCCCCAGAAATAGGAAATTTAGCTATGCTTACAGTGCTATACCTTGGTCGCAACAACTTTGAAGGTATGTTTAGTCGGTTATCAACCTCCAATATATAGTACTCATCCTTTTTGTTCAAATACAAACAGTAGCAAATTCTATATTTATTGACTAATAAATTTACAGGAAGACTACCCCGAGAAATAGGAAACTTAACCATGCATGCTTACGGATTTATACCTTGCCTCCAACAACTTTGAAGGTATTCTTAGTCTTATTTGAAACAATTTACATAGATAAGGCTATTGATCATTTAGTTGACATGTTTTCTGATCTTACTTTGAAGGTATGCTTATATAGTTTTATGAGTCAATTACAACGATACCATTATTGATTTAATATACATGTTCTATGATCATCTCTGATTGAACAATTAATTTCAATTTGAAGTACAAAGTACTTGTTCAAAATATATTGAAACTAGAAGATTTGAACAAGTCTAGTAACAAAATCGCAAGAGGACCCATAAACATTCATAACTATTTGTGACACCTCCATGGTATAATTTGAACTGGGAGAGCAGCTAGAATTCATCCTGAAATGTGGTAGCCCAGCCCCATGCATGATATTTGAGGTCATCGCTATTTTCTTACTGCTAATGAGTATTCTAGGTTCATTATATCTTCTTTATCATCTTGAATAGAAAATACCAATGACTATTCATATTGTGACAGGTTTAATACCAAATCAAATTGTTAATCTGCAAAATCTAGAGGATTTCGAAATTGGAGTCAATGGTTTTTTTGGCAAAATTCCTTTTGGGATCTTCAATATCTCAACAATAAGATGGATTGGAATGTCATCACATAACCTATTAGGCCATCTTCCATCAAATATGGGTCTCTGCCTTCCAAATCTTCAACGACTTGTTGTTTGGGGAAATAAATTGAGCGGAACAATTCCCAACTCTATCTCTAATGCTTCAAAGCTCACTCGCCTAGACTTATCTGTGAACTCATTCTCGGGCTTAATTCCAAAATCGCTTGGAAATTTAAGATTCCTCAAGCAGCTCACACTACATTTCAATGATTTGACTGTTGAATCTCCAGAATTGAGTATTTTCTCCTATTAGTCCAATTGTATAAATCTCATTGATTTAGCTTTGAGCAAAAATCACTTGAATGGCTTCCTTCCCAAGTCCATTGGAAACCTCTCTCTTTCTCTTCAAACACTTCGCCTAGATAATTGCAAACTTAAGGGTAGCATTCCAATAGAGATCGGGAATTTAAGTGGTTTGACTACTATGATCTTATCCAACAATGAATTGAGAGGACTTGTTCCAACCACAATAGGAAGTTTGCCCGTGATTCAAGGTTTGCACCTTGATGGTAATAGACTAAAAGGAACCATCCCACCAGAACTATGTTATCTTAGGAGCTTGTTTCAATTATCTTTAGTTGGTAATGATCTATCTGGACACATTCCTAGGTGCATAGATAATATGACTTCGCTAAGAGCTCTCTACTTAGGCTTCAATCAATTAATTTCTATGATTCCATTGAGCTTGTGGAGGCTTACAGATCTCTTGGAGGTTGACTTCTCATCCAATTATTTAAGTGGCTCTCTTTCATCTGAGATTTAGTAAATGAAGGTCTTGAGGATATTGAATTTGTCAAGAAATCAAATATCAGGTGATATCCCCAAAACAATCGGTGCTCTCAAAGATTTGACTAATCTCTCCTTGGCAATTAATCGACTACAAGGCTCAATTCCTGTATCTTTTGGTGAATTGGTAAGCTTGGAGTTCTTGGATCTTTCCGATAACAATTTATCTGGAGAGATTCCCAAGTCCTTAGAAGAACTCCATTACCTCAAATACCTAAATCTCTCATTCAATAAACTACAAGGAGAAATTCCCACAAGTGGACCATTTCTAAACTTCTCAGCTGCATCATTTATGTCAAACAACACACTTTGTGGTGCAACTCGATTGAAAGTTCCCCCATGTAAAGAAGGTGATCCTCACAAAAAGAAGACAACATGGCCACATATGCTAAGGTATGTATTGCCAGCAATTGGGTTTACAATGCTTGTTGTGATCCTTGCATTTGCTTGGAAAAATGGAAAAAGAGGAATCCAAAATCTCCTGCTCAAGTAGACGTGTACCCTCTAGTTACATGGAGAAGAATTTCTCACCAACAACTTGTACAAGCAACGAATGGATTCAGCTCTAATAATTTACTTGGTGAAGGAAGTTTTGGGTCAGTATACCAAGGAACACTTTCAGATGGGATGAATATTGCAATCAAAATTATGAACTTGCAAGTGAAAGGGGCATTCAAAAGTTTTGATGTAGAGTGTGAGGTGCTACAAAATATTCGTCACCGAAATCTTGTCAAAATCATCACCATTTGCAGCAATATTGACTTCAAAGCCCTTGTATTGGTATACATGCCTAATGGAAACTTAGAGAAATGGTTGCACTCTCAAGATCACTATCTGAATATCTTACAAAGGCTAAATATCATGATTGATATCGCATCAGCATTAGAATACCTTCATCATGGTTATTCAACAACGATTATTCATTGTGATCTAAAACCTAGTAATGTCTTATTAGATGAAGAAATAGTTGCACATGTTGCCAGTTTTGGCATGGCCAAACTCTTAGATGATAGGGACTCTATGATGCAGACCATGACTCTTGCTACTTTCGGGTACATGCCACCAGGTAAATTCTCAAACTTTTCCATTTCAAATTGTATGTTCATCCTTCTACTCATTCACATGCAATTAAATATCTTTTGAGTCCAGAGCAATATATATATATTGAGTCTTGATCTATAAGTAGTTTTTTTTTTCAGATTTGTTTCTTCACTATTATAAAATAAGAAAATATATATGATGAGTTAGAATGTTATCAACAGAGTATGGATTAGAATGAGTTTTTTCTACAAGAGGCGATGTGTATAGTTATGGCATTCTACTAATGGAAACTTTCACAAGAAAGAAGCCTACAGATGGCATGTTTATTGGAGAAATGACCTTGAAACACTGGGTAGATGAATCACTGCTCACTTCAATACTCTCTATTGTTGATGCCAATTTATTGAGAAATGAAAAAGAACATGCTGCCATGGAAGATTGCATATCTTCAGTTATGAGATTGGCTTTGGATTGTTGTGCTAACTCACCTGCAGAAAGAATTGGCATAAAAAATGTTTCAGCAACACTCAATAAGGTCAAATTAAAGTTTGTACTAGATAGTAGAAGAAGCTAAGTTGAGTGTCAAGTTTGCTTACAAATCCATTATGTTTGTTCCTCTTATGTTTGGAATTTAGGCATTATGCTTCATTGTTTTTAGAAAAAATTACAATTTGCACCTAAAACTATTGGTTCTTTTGCAATATTATCGTGGAACTATCTAAGTTGTCATTTTGTCCCCAAATTACAACTTTTTCTGTCAATTAATGTTATGAATGTATCGTGTCATCTAATTCTCGTATATCTAGGTGCTAGAAAAACTAGATTAGAATACACCGAGAAAGCGATATTACCTCGTCGGCAATTCGTAGATATAGTGAGGTTGTTCCACAAACTTCTCCATCGTAATTGTTCGCATGAAATCGTCATCATCAATGGTGGAACGTGTCACGTGGGAAAACCATAACAACACTCACAAATTCCACCACTTAAATGTCAAGATTAGAGAGATACACACATTTGAGAGAGAGATTCTATTAATACCAATCATCTAAAGGGAGAGAGGGGCTATAGAAAGCCCCTCCATTTACACTAGGCAACCAAGTCTTAAAATTGGGACAAACCCAAAAATTCAGATTTTTCCTCTATCAATGGTGGTCTCGCATGGCCTTAAGCCTCAGATCTTCACAATACTAATGTTTGGCACTGGGGTTATGTCCGGAACAATCATTTATCCTTCCATAAAGCTAGTTTAAACATAAATTAACCAAATACATACACGGCCGGCCAATGTGATGGACATACATTTGTGCACAATAAAGCTACTTTAAACATAATTTCGGCTTCTTCATTATCATTAACTTGAAACGCTGACCTCTCATTAATAAGCTTCATGTTTCTAGCTAGCTAGTTTGTTGCAAACGACAAGTCAACCGGCAAATGAACCTTTCTATTACAATAATGTAAATTATGTTACTAGCAATAGTTGAAGCATGGGCAATAATAGACGCGATATTTTGGATCAAACTGGATAAAAAGTCATACTCATCTAAAACATAAATAAAGTTGACACTTAGGCCTTGTAACACCCCGACCTCGAGGGTCCGGAGAGTTAACTCATATGACCTGATAAGCAACTCCAATATACTAATGTATTTCCAAATCCAAAAATAAATACTTCTAAAACTTCAAATCAAACATAAATACTACAAATTAATGAACCATACATACTTACATATCAAACCCTCAATCCAACAACCCAAATAAAATATCAACTTTTCTCCTTGTCTCAATAATAACTAAAATAAATGAAATTGACCTAAGTATCCATAAACCATCTAAATCCATTGAAATCAACTTAATAAATTAATAACATCCAACAGTAGCACTAATACTGCGAGATACTCAATCACTATTCACAGCTAATCTTGTCCACAAACTCTAGTACTGATCCTCAGCTGAACCGTCAATGTCATCTGAAAATATTATGAAGATTAAGGGGTGAGTTATCAACAACTCAGCAAGCAGAGAGTATATACTAGCATGTAAATATGAACATTTATAACGTTCAATATGCAAATAAAATATTTATTTTCAGAATGCAGATACAACAAATTTACTCTTGAAATGCATAAACAAACTTGATACAAAACACTAGAGCGAAATTTAAAAAAAAAAACAAACTTGTTCCCCAAAAAGCAAATCCATTGGCGTATCCAAACTGAAACATTATAAACATATCATCTCTTAGCATCACATCGAGACAAATACCATGTTTAACCCCCGTGATAGGGTTATAAACCACCATTATACCCGTGGCTGGACCGTATACCATGTTTCACTCCCGCGGTAGGGTTATAAACCACCATTATACCCGTGGCTAGGCCTTAACAAAAAATAGAACAGATATCATCGGAATCAGATCACATTCAAATACAGAATCAGAACTTCATGCCAAGGTTTTCAGATGACACATCATATCAAAACAAAATACTGAATAGTTTCAGATCATTTCACATGTTCGAAATAAACAAAATTCAAGGTATTTTCATTTATTCATAGCAAAACCTTTAGATTTTCATATTCGCTCTTTTTCTCAAAGTTCAGAAACAGAATGTAAGGAAAATAAGCTCATGTCTACACCAGTCATGACAGAAAATACTCTTTCTTATATAGAATTTATGCACATGCAGAATAAACATCCGAGGTCGTTTTCAGCTTTCTTTTCAAAACAAACATGCTTACTTTCAAAGTCAACCTCATTTCATTTCTTTTATTCAAAACTAGTATACAAACTCCGCTTACCTGACTTCCGTGTATTATCAACACCTTGAGTCGAAACTCTAGTAGTGACACCACCTAAACAAAACATAAACCCAGCATTTAATAAACCAATCCAGTAAGCTACTATTTATTGAGTAATGAACCAAAACAACCCCTTCTTAACTCAGTAACTAACATAAAATTAAACCCGAACAGTACCTTCCTCAAACCCTTAGCATTTAACCCCAATACAGCCAATAATATCACCACCCAACAGCCAAAACCCAAACCATACAGCCCCATTTGCCAACACCAAACCAACCATAACACATCTCTAAAAAAAAAATACACTAACAATTCCAATTACTAGCACAAAACAGTCTCGTAAAGCCATCCAAAACCATCATACTCCTTAACTTCAAGACTTCCATCATACTCAACCACAATTCAACAGATAATACACCAACACAATATAAATTTACAAAGGTAACACATTGCCAAAAGTCACTGCCGTAGTGCAAAATCTTATCCACGCCACACTCAAATCAGTAATGTTACTACATTTCACAACCCAACCACAATATCCAAACACTACCAAAGGCTTCGGGAGAGACTTACCTAACAGGGTCACGAAAGCTTCGAACTACAACCCACTGAAGTCTACTTCCAAAAATTCACAGAAATCTCTAGTGAAAGAGATAGTGGCCTGCGCAAGAAAGAATTGAGGGTCTGAGTGTGTGCACGGCAAGCCAAAACAGAGTGGGTTGTGTGTGAAAACAAAACAAAGCAACCAAATAGAAGAGAGGGTCTGCGCGAGTAAAACGACGGTAGTTCAAAAATAATGCAGTGGAGTTGATAGTTGAAGCTCCAACACCCGGGGTTGAACGCACGGTGAAGGGAGACAAAAAGTTGAGAGGAACTGAAGGACAAAGTCTGCTCAAAGGTGGGGGTTTGTTTATTGAACGTGAGGAGAGGTAGAAATAACTGCAGAGGTTATGAGTTTTGTGTGAACAGGTTGAGCAAGATGCTGAAATGCAGCGCAGTGGGAAGATTTCGTGGAGAAGAAAAAAAGTGTAGCATAAATGGGGAAGGAACTCACCAAACGACGCCGTTCAAGCCTCCCTTTAAGTGCTGGCAAGTCGTGGGCCGAGCTTCGTGCAATCGGGCTGGCTCCAATAGAAACTGGGCTTAGAGCCTGGGTATTACAAGCCTAGTTTGGACACTTCTAATATTTCAAAATATCTGTAAATAGTAGTAAAATTGTTTATGAATAGTAACAAAATAGTATGAGTTAAGATATTTTATTGAGTTTTGAGAAAAGAGAAAAAATATTGAACAAAAATATTATTTGAATATAGTTTTTTAATATTATTATTAATTTGAAATCTGAAAAATAGTATTTCTTTTTGTATTTTGTTTAGAAGTTTGTGAAAATTGTAATGATTAAGTAATGATTAGATGAAAAAATTAAAAATTTAAAATTGAAAAGTGTTTTGCATTTGAGTGATGTTTAAGAAGAAATATATGAAAATATTTGAGAATACATATGTTCCCAAACTAGCTCTTAGCATAGTCCTATTAGCGAGGGATTTTTCCCAATGCCACTCATACACATTTATACAGTCTTTGGTAAACTAGTTTGGATCATTTTTTTTTGTTATCGAGTTTTTTTATGATGAAAAATGCTTGATTTATAAAATAATCTTATAAAAAATATAAAATTTTATAAAATGAAATAGTTTATATAATACGTTATATTATAAAATATTTTGTATTATAAAATAGATATGACGAATCACATTAAACCAGATAAATGAATTTTTTTATAGATCTAACACTCCTTGGATTATACCATCCATCTTGTAGTTGTATTCTAACTTTTGTGGTCTTTTTCCTTTAAGAAGAATAGAAGGCATTTTCTCCTTTCATTGGTTGGGCCTATATGGGCTTCAGGACTCTTGCATTGGGTTGTGGTCATTATTTGGCTCAATCCATCATCACCTACTTTTAAACCAAATAAAAAGGATGACGAAACCAAAAAATAATTACAGCTTCTTAGTTCCAAAGCAAAGCAAACTCTTACGAGTTATGTAAAAAAGAATCCAAGAAACATTGAGGAGTTGCTTCACAAAACAGGCATCCATGTAGAAGCAATTTTGTCAATGAGATTCATTTTAAAACCCAACTAATTAGAGGTACCAATTTTCTCTTTTTCTTCAATCTTTTTATGTATAGCATGAACCTTTTGCATGTGTCTGTTTGATTTTTTTATACATATTTGAAATAAATTATAAGAAAAATGATATTTATAATTATAGTGCGCAAGTGTCATGTACTCTTTTTGACAAAAATGAATAAATATGGGAGCCAAGTGAAAAAAAAAAATTTTAACAGTAAATCTCGTTTGTATTTTTTAAAATGAGTACGCAGCGCAATTCATAACTATATCTATCATTACTTAAATTACAAAATTGATATCATCTACACACGTGTCACAAAATGAAGACAACACCAGCGTATGATTATTGATTAGTCAACAAATTTGCAGATGCATCACATGAGTGTATCCCTACCTTTATATTTATTTGGTTTTTGGCCCATTATTCAAGGCGCAAGGTATGCGATTTGGCCTTTGTATAATACAAAATTGTTAAAAGAAAATTGTGAGGAATTAAATTAAAAAAAATGGAAAAATCACAATTCACATGAATCTTTCACGTTGCTACGCTAACGTGCCATAGGTGATAAACGACAATCATATGATATGTATGCATTCTATGCCTATTAAGGCAAAAGCAAAAGTGATTCATTAAAATAACTTTGACCAACTTGAACATTTGACCAGTAACGATTGCATCCTATGACTGGTCAGATTAGTACGATCTAGTATCTACCCTAACTACCCTTGGAGTGCGAGATTTTGATTCCCTAATTACTGCTGTTTTATCGGTATGTTTGGCCCTAGTGAACTCATTCTCACCAACCACGTCCCATAGACACCATCGAATAAATGCCAATATACCTTGTTTGAAGATCCTCATAATATAGTACTATTGAATATAAAAGATCAAGATTTTCAACAGATTTTTTGTTTAGATATTGTAGACTTCGTATACTGTATCTCTCTTCAAATTATGAAAGAGTCCTATATATACAAACGAGCATTTCATGGTCAAGATGGATCAAATTCAACTTTTATAAAAATTATGTATAAACTCCATGCTCAATTGCTTTTTAAATAATAATTAGTGTTTGAATGGATAGATTATAAAACAATCTTATTCTCCTAAAAAATAAGTTAATGTCCAGCCAGAAATGCTCTGGTTCATAGTGTCTTTCCAATGGTCATATAGCATTAAGAGGAAGCCATATTCGAGAGCCATAAATGGTTGTGTCATGCCCTTTTCAAAAGAACCCTACCTTACTCAACCAAGCCTTGCTTTCCCTGTTGTGTTCTTAGTTTTCACCTTATTGCTTTACTTTAGCTAGCTTTCCCTTGCTTGGGAGCTTGCTGCCTCTTTTTACCTATGGCTATTTCCACCCCCCCAAAAAAAAAAAAATATAACTAGAGAAGTTCTAAACAAAAAAGATGGGGGGGGAAAATTGCTAATTTCAAAACGGTAGCATTTAATAAAGATAAATACTTTAACTACAAAGAGATTACACAAAATTAAACTCACAAACTGATGTGACTTGATGTAGTACGTCAGATTATAAAATTAGTTTTATTATAAAGTAAATCAACGGATCACATAAAACCATATCAGTTTGTGAATTTATTTTTGTATACTCTTTTATGTATGCAGCACTTCTCTTTAATTGTAACGTCCCGATCCCGCACGGGTCGGAGAGTTACTTCCTAACACTTAAACTCACATTTCAACAATATAAAAAATAGAATTCCCAATATCATATAGAAAATTCGATTCAATCTAATTTCCTCATTATAACCAATTTTTCAAAATGTCAAGTCATCATGATTCATAACACAGTAACATTTCTTAATAAAGATCGACAATACTCTAAAAAAAAACTTCTTATGCTTAAACCACTATACTTAAATCATCTCACCTAATACCTCATAATCTTGATCCTCAGCTGAACCATCAAAATATCTAAAAAATATTGAGGAGATAATGGGTGAGTTATCAACAACTCAATAAGCAGAGAGCATATACTAGCATGTAAACATGAGCATTTATAAAGTTCGGTATGCAGAACAAAACATTTACTTTCAGAATGCAGAGACAACATATTTACTTTCAGAATACATAAACAAAACTTGGTACAAAATATCAGAGCGAAATTTTCAGGAAAAAAAAAAACAAACAAACAAACTTCTTCCCAAAAAGAAAATCATTTGGCATACCCAAACTGAATCATTATATTCATAATATCTCATAGCATCACGTCGGGACAAATACCATGTAACCCCCGTGGTAGGGTTATAAACCACCATTATACCCGTAGCTGGGCCATATACCATGTTTCACCCCCGTGGTAGGGTTATAAACCACCATTATACCCGTGGTTGGGCCGTATTCCATGTTTCACCCCCGTGGTAGGGTTATAAACCAGCATTATACTCGTGGATGGGCTGTATTCCATGTTTCACCCCGTGGTAGGGTTATAAACCACCATTATACCCGTGGTTGGGCCGTATTCCATATTTCACGCCGTGGTAGGGTTATAAACCACCATTATACCCGTGGCTGGGCCTTAACAGAAAACAGAACGGATATCATCGGAATCATATCACATTTATATATAGAATTAGAACTTCATGCTAAGGTTTTCAGATGACACATCATATAACAACAGAGTACTGAATAGCATTAGATCATTTCACATGTTTGAAATAAACAAAATTAAAATATTTTCATTTATTCATAATAGAAAACTTTTAGATTTTTCATATTCGCTCTTTTGCATAGTTCAGAAACAAAATGTATAAAATTGGCTCATGTCTACACCAGTCATGACAGAAAATACTTTCTCTGATATAGAATTTATGCATATGCAGAATAAACATCTGAGGTCGTTTTCAGATTTCTTTCAAAAATAAACATGCTTATTTCAAAGACAACCTCATTTCAATTCTTTTATGTAAAACTAGTATATGAACCTCGCTTACCTGGACTTTTTAAGTACTATTCTAAATCTTTCCATAATCATGTTGAATGAATGTCAATCATCACCTATACAAAACACTAAGCCTTACTAAACTTCTAAAAGGACTTGCTAAAACTCTCTGTTTACTTAAATTCATACTATGGACATAGTTTTGATAACTATCTAGTTATCAGAAATCTAATAAATATATTATCATTAAAAAAAATAGTCTTAACTTATTATAAAATAATTTTATCAAATATGGCAAAACAACTTAGATTCATTTCGAAAATCAACTTAATCATATCTAAAACTCATATATCTATAAACTATTATTAACACGATAATTTAATACTGCCAACATATAAAGTAGTAGGAAATTCATAAATTTCTTAAGCAATAGTAATTCATAAAATATTCTGAATCATATCTAATTTAAAAACCATCAAGGATTTGTATCATATAATCGGTTTAGTGTTTAAAAAATAGATTAAATACTTCTAATTTACAACTTAATAATATAGTTATATCAAATTCAAATAATGTAACAAGCTGGAAACTCATTTAATAAAATTAAAAATCTTTTTATTTACTATTGAAAGTAATATAATTATACTGAAAACAATTTCTTCAACATGCTTTCCAAATGCTATACGACAGGGGGTTAACATAATATAATTTAAATCATTCTCTTTATACGATCTTATATTAAAATACAGCCTTCACAAAATTATACTATAAGTATAGTAGATAGACAAAGACCCAAAATAGAACCTGCCAAGTAACAGGGATATTTTAGGAAACATCATAAAATGCATGGGCAGGTTTCCTGGGAATAAAACATATCCCTACTGTGCAATGGAACCAAGCTCACCGTGAGGGAAACTCGTGACAACGGATTGGAGCGGCAATGGGTGGATGTCGATAGTGGCGCAGCTGGGTGTGGTGGCAGGGCACAAAGAGAGGAAGAGTGTGAGAGAAAAACATGAGAGAGAGAGAGAGAGAGAGAAAGAGAGAGATCAGGCATAATAGGAAAAGGACACTCACCGAGGGAGAGCAGGGACCACATGAAGATGCAGGGGTTGGGCTAGCGAGATACAATCGCGGAAGTCTCCTTCGTGGCAAGCGGTGGAGTTCAGAGAGAGGGAGAGAGCATGAAGATCATGCCGACAGGGAGTAGTCAAGAGGGGTGAAGGTGCTGTGATGGTGGCTCACGACGACTCCAGATTGTGACGTTGCTCTGTTCTAAGGGCTTAAACCAGAGCAGTTTCGGTTTCTGCTTCCCACGAATGTTGGTGATGGTTGGTTGGGCGTAATGGAGCTTCATTGCCGTGGGGTTCTCGATGCAAGGTTGAGGCGGCAGGAAGGGCTGATGAAGGCTTGAGTGCACGTTGAGGTGGCTTGCATGGAGGCAAAGTTAGAAGGAAAGCATGCTCTGTTTTTGGCAAGTGAAAACAGAGGCCTCTTAGCGTGCGATGGTGGCTTGAGTTTCACGGTGAAGGGTGGCGGCAAAGTAGGTGGAATCGAGGGAACGTTGGAGGCTTGCATGGTGGTGGTGTGTACGAGGCAGTGGTTGGGTGGTGCATGTCCGTGGGGGTTAGTTGTCTGCAGGGGGTCTCACAGTGACAGCGTGGTGGTTTTAGGGTTGAGAGGGTGAGCAGTGGCTCGCGGGTCCATCTGCGAAAGCCACAGGTTGGCGTGATGGTGGCCGTGCGGGATGTTGGCGATGCCGCAGCAGTGAGTGATGGCCCCGGGCTACGATGTCTGCATGGAGGTTTGCAGTGAACGAGAGAGACTCTGAGAGAGAATTGAGAGTATGAGAGAAACAGATAGAGAGAGTTTGTTGGGAGAGAACTTAAAAAGGGAGGAAAAAAAAAATAATTACAAAGGCGTGGGGAGGTGGCACTCGAGGTGGAGAGGGATTCGGAAGTGTGAAAAAAAAAACTGAATGGAAAGATATAAGAGGAGTAGTCGTCGGGATCCAGAAAAGAACAAAAAAAAAAATTTAAAGTGAGAAAGCTTACCCAAAACGGCGTCGGTTTCTCATGAAGGCTAGGCTTCCATCTGGTCTGTAACACCCCGTATTTTAGTGTATTTTTTTTAATTGAAAGATTTTTGTTTTTAATGTAAAATTTATTCTCTTGTTTTAAAATTGTTGGATTTTTTTAGTTGTGTTATTTTTATGATTTTTAGTTTACGAAAATTATTTTTGAAGTGCTTTATCTAAATTAATTATTTTTATGCGTTTAAATTTCTTCTCAAATTAGATTAACTTGTTGTGGGGTTTAATTATTTATTTTCATTTTAATCATTACGTTTGAATTATTTTATTTTACTTGCTGTTTTAAAATCGTTTCCGTTGGATCATTTGTGTGACCCAAGATATGAGGATTGGACCTCATTTCTTTCCCTACATTTTTCTCTTTCCTCTTTTCTTTTTCTTCTTTTCTTCTTTTTCTTTTTTCTTTTTTTCCCCCCCTGCTTCCCGCGCGGACGTCTCTCTCTCTCTCTCTCTCTCTCTCTCTCTCTCTCTCTCTCTCTCTCTCTCTCTCTCTCTCTCTCTCTCACGCCGTGCAACCGTTCCTCACCCAGCCCGCCGCCGTCGCGCCGCCGTGCGCGACACCGCCCACCCCATCGTGCTCCCCACCGGCCGGCGACCTCCCCCTCCGATTTCCAGCCACAGCCGCGCCGCCGTTAGCCTCCACGCACCACACGAAGCCGCGGCATTCCTTGCGCCGCTGCGCCGCCGTCGCGCCACCTCCGGCCACCATCTTCTCACCACATCATCCTCGACCTTCTAGCAACCCAATGGACCCAACCCCAGCTCCGATCCGTCACCGGTGAAGCCCCACCAAGTCCATTTCCGATTTGTACATTTTTGGCCTAAAACCACCCCTTGCGCTGCCACCCACGGCAAACCACCACCACCATTGATTTCACCGACATCCCTAAGCCCTACCCTATCAATCTTGGGTCTTCGTTTGCACCCGTTCAGAAGTGGGTTTTTGAGACCCACGGCCACAGTGCATTTGACACTGTTTTGTTGCTGCGTTGCCGCTTCTAGCACCTCCGTGATCTTTCAAAAACTATATTATAGCATTGTAAGTATTTTTCCCAAAGAACTTTTGAGATTTAAAAGTATTTCTGCACTAATTCATATTTACTGTGAATTTGTTGGTTGTGCCGGACTGAGTCCGAGGAGTAAGGGGGGTCGGTTGGATTTATGGTTGAGAGAATATTTAGAGGGGAATTAATTTTCTTTGTTGAGTGCAGTTTAATTTTTGGAGGTATTAGTTTATATTTTTCAGTTATGGAGTTGTGAATGGGAAGAAGTGTGCTTTGTTTAGTGTTGGTTAAATTGTTAGTAATTGTTTGGTACTGCGAACTGTTGGAATAAGTGTGAGTTATTGGAATTTGAATTGGCATTGGTCTTGATGCTTGTATTGGACAATACTGAGATTGGTATAGAATATTTTGGGTCGAAGTGAGGGCTGTCCGGATTGTTATTTGGCTGTTGGAGTTTGATTAAACTTTCTGAATTATGATCTAGAGTTTGGATCTAGAGTTGTCTAAGACCAATTTTGTGTTGTTGGACTTTAATATTTAGTTTATATTATTTTTATGAATAGGTGAAGAGACGGATAGAGACTGTTTTCAAGTCATAGATAATGCGCTGCAGGAGTCAGGTAAGCGGGGTTCCTATGCTGGGTTTTATACAAGCTAAATAAGACTGAGGTTGATTTTATGAAAGCTTGCATAATTTGTGTTGTGTTGGGGAACTTGTGAAAACAAAGATCAACCTCGGTCTCTTATCTGCATTATTCATGAAATCTGTGTGAAGAAGAAAAATATATTCTGACATGCATTGTGTAGACATGAGCTAAATTCTGTCATGTGATTTCTGAAATCTGAAAACGAGCGATATTGAGAATATGAGAAGTTGTGCATTTATTTGTTCTGGCTTTTGTGTACAGCGTGTGTAAACTGTTCTGAATCTGTTTTGGTACTTTGTATTATTTTGATACAACATCTGAAAACTTTGGCATGGTGTACTGGTTTTTCGTATCTGACTCTGTCTCTGCTTTGCTCTGCTCTGCTCTGTTATGCTCTGCTCTGTTTGGGTTGGTACCAACTTCTCTGTCTCTGAGTGCACCCACTTTGGAAACAAAGTGGTTTTATTGTGGTCTTTCCTGTGTGCACACTCGGGGCTCCGAGAAGAATAAAGGAAAGATTTCACCTCTGTCTCTGCCTGGTTTGGCCACCGGGGTTAGCAGAACCCTACCACGGGGGTGAAACATGGTCTCTGCTCTGTTTGATGCTCTGTTTGGATCTGATGATGATACTCAGTTTATGTTATGTCAAAGCACTAAGGGTTTTACTTGTCTTAAAACCATCGCTCTGTTACTTTTGAAAATATGTTCTGTTCTGCATGTTAACCCTGGAAAATATTTTGTTCTGCATGTTCTATTTTGTAAATGCTCATGTTTGCACGCTAGCATATGATTTCTGCTTACTGAGTTGTTGATAACTCACCCCCTATCTTCATAATATTTTTCAGATGATGTGGAGAGTCCAAATGAGGACCTGGAGTAGATTTCTGAATGTGTTTAAACTGAAGAGATGTTGTTGGAAGAA
The DNA here is from genome assembly GCA_961763995.1 of Juglans cinerea. NCBI lineage: Eukaryota > Viridiplantae > Streptophyta > Magnoliopsida > Fagales > Juglandaceae > Juglans > Juglans cinerea. The sequence continues at coordinate 12,800,164 of CAUIVZ010000009.1, forward strand.
GGACTTCTGATGTTCTTAGTTTTAATGTTTTTGAGCTTTATTAATTATATCTTGGGTTTCAGAAAGAGGTATGAAATTATTGGCTGAGTTGTTACGATTACCGAGAGATTACGGACTCCTTAGTTTATTTTAGCTGCAGTAATGACTTTGTGGAGTTGTCAAGGTGGTTATTTAGAACTCTTGATATTGAGTTTTGTTATTAAAGATTTGAGTTTCATTTTAGTTGTGTTGGATTATAAGTTCTTTAGAGACAGGTAGTAAGTCTCCAGACCATCCGGGTTTGGGGCGTTACATTTGGTATCAGAGAGAGGTTTGAATTCTGCATACTATAAACCTTGGAGGTTTAGATTTCTGTGGGATCATAGGATGTAAAGATTTCAGTGTAGGAACTTGAGGAATTTAAGAATGATCATGTGGATATTAAGTTCGAAATTCTAAAAAAAAAAAAAAAAAACCTTTTGATTGATTTTGATGGGATTTGAAGATTTAGATCAGGTAGGTTTATTCTGTAGGATGTAGGACATGACTTGGAAACAATCTTTATAAGATTTAAGGTTGACATTTTTGTGGTTTGGATTCTAAAGATGTACTGGAGTTTAGAGCGATGTTGGGTTTACAATATGAGATGATAGGAGTGACTGTACGAGTTGGTTGAAGATATGGTTAAGAATAAGTAAAACCATGTGTGCAGTACCAGAGAAGTTTAAAGGTTTATTTAGAAATTATTATTATTTTATTTAAATTGAATTTATTCGGTTTTGTTTGATTTGATTTTATTGGAATTGAAATTATGTTATTTAATTTATTAAGTTTATTTTATTTTGTTCGTTTCGTTCGAAGCTGAAAAACGGGTTAAGGATTAAGTATAGCAGGAAGATGGTACGACTGAGAACGCTATTATTATTTTTTAGCAGAGTAAGCTTGAACTTTTATCGACTTGGTGTGCTTTTATAATATCAAGGTTTGAAAGGAACGGCATAGTCTGGGTGATCTATTCGGGGAGTAAGATATTTGAGGTTTTTCGATTTCATGGATGTATGACACGGGGCTTTAGAATAGAAGATTGTAAGTTCAACAAACTTTAATGATAGACTTACGGAAATTTCACCAAAAGTTTAAGGTGTTGCAGACTTTAGGAAATGATTGTTATCATTTAATGTTTTAGATTTTGAAAGCTTCGAGAGTCGATTGTTTTATTATTGGATATAAGTTCATTGATCTTACAGATTTCGAAAAATGATTCTGGTATAATTTAAGGTTTTAGAATTACAGATTTGAAGGATCGAATTGAAATAAGATTTAAGTTCTTAATTATGCAGGCTTAGTGTGCTAGCTTGATTTATTTTGGAGACTGGTTAGTATGTGACCATTATTATGGGGTTGATCGAAGTTGAGTTATTGATATAGGAAATTTCAAGGGGATTATTTTTTTTTGAGAATTGAAGGTGTTGGTCTAGTTTGGATAATGACTGTTATTAGTTCGAGGTTTTAGTGGCAGGTTTTAGGATTGATCCATGTCAGATTTAAGGGTAATAGTTGTTGCAGATTCAGAAAGGAATTCTTGGTGAGTTTTGAGAGATCAAGAATTTTCTTCTACCAAAATGTTGTAAGAGTTTCTGATCAGTAGGTATGGAGCCACCTTGTACTCGATGGTATTGCTTTATGAGGACATAATTTTATGCATGTGGCAAATTATCAGAGTGCGCAGCAGGAGCGCGATATTTTGGTTATAATTAAGGATTCAAACTTTGTGTTGATCTTAAGAAATTAGTGGTGATTTGAGAATTTGATAATGATACTTGTAATTAGAGATTAAACTATTGGTGGTGCGGAATTAAGATATAATTCTTGTTGATTTTGAGGAAATAGGTCTGGATGATGGAAATGTTTATTGATGGTTAACTTTGGAAGTAGCTAAGGTTACCAACTTGTAGAATACAATGAAGGTTTGTGAGTTTTAACATAGGAGTCGATTGAGGTTAGCGCAGATCGTGTTACGATAATAATAAGAATCATTGGGATTCCTTGGATGTTGTATTAAGGCTCTTGTGGAAAGATGAGATTTTGGATAGCATAGCCACCCTAAGAATACTGGATGTGATGTGTCACTGGGAGACTAATATGAGTATGATGGAATTGCCAATGGAAATAGACTTGAGAGAACATTACTCATACTTGTTGGGAGTTGTTGATGGTATAATCCTTTCGAGCGTGTTTTTGGGTTGTATCTTCTATCCTGCATTAGTGTCACGTTTGACCTTACAAATTTCGAGGACGAAATTTTTTTTAAGGGGGGAAGGATGTAACACCCCGTATTTTAGTGTATTTTTTTTAATTGAAAGATTTTTGTTTTTAATGTAAAATTTATTCTCTTGTTTTAAAATTGTTGGATTTTTTTAGTTGTGTTATTTTTATGATTTTTAGTTTACGAAAATTATTTTTGAAGTGCTTTATCTAAATTAATTATTTTTATGCGTTTAAATTTCTTCTCAAATTAGATTAACTTGTTGTGGGGTTTAATTATTTATTTTCATTTTAATCATTACGTTTGAATTATTTTATTTTACTTGCTGTTTTAAAATCGTTTCCGTTGGATCATTTGTGTGACCCAAGATATGAGGATTGGACCTCATTTCTTTCCCTACATTTTTCTCTTTCCTCTTTTCTTTTTCTTCTTTTCTTCTTTTTCTTTTTTCTTTTTTTTCCCCCCCTGCTTCCCGCGCGGACGTCTCTCTCTCTCTCTCACGCCGTGCAACCGTTCCTCACCCAGCCCGCCGCCGTCGCGCCGCCGTGCGCGACACCGCCCACCCCATCGTGCTCCCCACCGGCCGGCGACCTCCCCCTCCGATTTCCAGCCACAGCCGCGCCGCCGTTAGCCTCCACGCACCACACGAAGCCGCGGCATTCCTTGCGCCGCTGCGCCGCCGTCGCGCCACCTCCGGCCACCATCTTCTCACCACATCATCCTCGACCTTCTAGCAACCCAATGGACCCAACCCCAGCTCCGATCCGTCACCGGTGAAGCCCCACCAAGTCCATTTCCGATTTGTACATTTTTTGCCTAAAACCACCCCTTGCGCCGCCACCCACGGCAAACCACCACCACCATTGATTTCACCGACATCCCTAAGCCCTACCCTATCAATCTTGGGTCTTCGTTTGCACCCGTTCAGAAGTGGGTTTTTGAGACCCACGGCCACAGTGCATTTGACACTGTTTTGTTGCTGCGTTGCCGCTTCTAGCACCTCCGTGATCTTTCAAAAATTATATTATAGCATTGTAAGTATTTTTCTCAAAGAACTTTTGAGATTTAAAAGTATTTCTGCACTAATTCATATTTACTGTGAATTTGTTGGTTGTGCCGGACTGAGTCCGAGGAGTAAGGGGGGGTCGGTTGGATTTATGGTTGAGAGAATATTTAGAGGGGAATTAATTTTCTTTGTTGAGTGCAGTTTAATTTTTGGAGGTATTAGTTTATATTTTTCAGTTATGGAGTTGTGAATGGGAAGAAGTGTGCTTTGTTTAGTGTTGGTTAAATTGTTAGTAATTGTTTGGTACTGCGAACTGTTGGAATAAGTGTGAGTTATTGGAATTTGAATTGGCATTGGTCTTGATGCTTGTATTGGACAATACTGAGATTGGTATAGAATATTTTGGGTCGAAGTGAGGGCTGTCCGGATTGTTATTTGGCTGTTGGAGTTTGATTAAACTTTCTGAATTATGATCTAGAGTTTGGATCTAGAGTTGTCTAAGACCAATTTTGTGTTGTTGGACTTTAATATTTAGTTTATATTATTTTTATGAATAGGTGAAGAGACGGATAGAGACTGTTTTCAAGTCATAGATAATGCGCTGCAGGAGTCAGGTAAGCGGGGTTCCTATGCTGGGTTTTATACAAGCTAAATAAGACTGAGGTTGATTTTATGAAAGCTTGCATAATTTGTGTTGTGTTGGGGAACTTGTGAAAACAAAGATCAACCTCGGTCTCTTATCTGCATTATTCATGAAATCTGTGTGAAAAAGAAAAATATATTCTGACATGCATTGTGTAGACATGAGCTAAATTCTGTCATGTGATTTCTGAAATCTGAAAACGAGCGATATTGAGAATATGAGAAGTTGTGCATTTATTTGTTCTGGCTTTTGTGTACAGCGTGTGTAAACTGTTCTGAATCTGTTTTGGTACTTTGTATTATTTTGATACAACATCTGAAAACTTTGGCATGGTGTACTGGTTTTTCGTATCTGACTCTGTCTCTGCTTTGCTCTGCTCTGCTCTGTTATGCTCTGCTCTGTTTGGGTTGGTACCAACTTCTCTGTCTCTGAGTGCACCCACTTTGGAAACAAAGTGGTTTTATTGTGGTCTTTCCTGTGTGCACACTCGGGGCTCCGAGAAGAATAAAGGAAAGATTTCACCTCTGTCTCTGCCTGGTTTGGCCACCGGGGTTAGCAGAACCCTACCACGGGGGTGAAACATGGTCTCTGCTCTGTTTGATGCTCTGTTTGGATCTGATGATGATACTCAGTTTATGTTATGTCAAAGCACTAAGGGTTTTACTTGTCTTAAAACCATCGCTCTGTTACTTTTGAAAATATGTTCTGTTCTGCATGTTAACCCTGGAAAATATTTTGTTCTGCATGTTCTATTTTGTAAATGCTCATGTTTGCACGCTAGCATATGATTTCTGCTTACTGAGTTGTTGATAACTCACCCCCTATCTTCATAATATTTTTCAGATGATGTGGAGAGTCCAAATGAGGACCTGGAGTAGATTTCTGAATGTGTTTAAACTGAAGAGATGTTGTTGGAAGAAGGACTTCTGATGTTCTTAGTTTTAATGTTTTTGAGCTTTATTAATTATATCTTGGGTTTCAGAAAGAGGTATGAAATTATTGGCTGAGTTGTTACGATTACCGAGAGATTACGGACTCCTTAGTTTATTTTAGCTGCAGTAATGACTTTGTGGAGTTGTCAAGGTGGTTATTTAGAACTCTTGATATTGAGTTTTGTTATTAAAGATTTGAGTTTCATTTTAGTTGTGTTGGATTATAAGTTCTTTAGAGACAGGTAGTAAGTCTCCAGACCATCCGGGTTTGGGGCGTTACATGGTCTGGGCTTGAGTTTCAGTTTTCACATTGGAAACAGGTGTTACATTAATAAATAGATTAAAATTTGTTAAAAAAAAAAAGAAGTGAATATTTATTAGAATTTTTTATATAACCATCACTTCTGAAGATGTTTCACGAGTTTTAGTAACCGAAGTTATTTGTACAACTTTTTTGAACGGATGCTCATGCATTTCCCTTGTGCATTACAGAACAGGATTCATGTGAACTATGTTTGAGTTTCAGAAACACCACCATTGGAAACAAACCTTATCCATTTCATGAGAATTAACGTCTACGCATACATGCGTGCAGCCAAGGTTTTCCTAGCGTCATCTTAAGGGCCGGTTTGGATAGATAGTACAGATGAGATAAGATGTTTTGTTGAAAGTTGAATAAAATATTGTTAAAATACAATTTTTTAGTTTTATTTTTATTTTAGAATTTGAAAAATGTGAATTGTTTATTATATTTTTGTATGAAAATTTGAAAAGGTTGTATTAATGAAATGAGATGTGATAAGATGAAATGTTTTTTGTATCACTTATCACTTTCTCTTTCTTCAAAATCTTCTACGTAATTATATATTCATATATATGACACCAATGGCCCAATTGCAACAAGGAAAGCAAGCTTAGTGCTTACATTTCTGGTGAAGTTAGATCTTATTTGGTAACACACAAACATCTGGATTCCTAGTAAGTACCACCTCGCAATCACCAAAACTTGTAACACAAGTACTGTTCTTTCCCTCTGTCGTTCTTTCCTTAAAATTCTCAGATGGAGCTGTTACTCTTCGATGCTCTTAGGAAAGAGCCACTCTTGGTGATCTCGCGCAAGGGCTTATCCGTGAACCGGATTAAATTATAGACCAATCCACCAGATACAGCTCCAAGAATCGGTCCTGCAATGTATACCCATATCCCCCTGTATTCATTGTGCACAAAGGCAGGCCCCAAGCTTCTTGCAGGATTCATTGATGCACCCGATATCGGCCTGTCGAAGACGATCACTCATCATAATCATACCCAATATGGAAATAATGTCCAAAGTCAAGTGTTAACGTATTTAACAAATATATTAACAAATCAGATCAGATTAATTTATTACCCTGCAAACATCACGTTGAGGACCGTGGAGCCAACAGCAAGGCCAGCAAGCTCTCCGATCTGCAGAGACCAAAAATATATTAAATTAAATTGTTTTAAGAATTCATACGTAATTTTCAAACACGTTAGTTGATATGGAAAGATTGTGGATGGAATAGGTCAGAGTTCGAAAGAAAACTAATCATCTCATCACACTAACAGTTTGGTTACTTTTATTGGAAATCTGAGACCAATGTAAAAGGTGAGGAACTAACAGCTCTGTTGTCGGTGGCAACACCGGATATTACGAACACGGGGTAGAATGTGATTATGAATTCCAGCACAAAAGACTGCAGTTCAGTCCCCGACGGCACTGTTCCAGCGAAAAAGTTCTGGTGCCCATTGAATATGAGCCGAAGGGTTCCGCTTGCCATTGTTGATCCAAGGACTTGAGCAAATACGTAAGCTGGCACCTGAATATATAATTTGAAAAAAGAAAGAGACAACAAGAAAAGACAAATTTTACTAACATATCCATTCGGTTCAGAGCGTGGCATTATCTGCAGGACATTATGTTGTGTTAAGATATAATATAAGTAGTTTGAATAATCTCTTTCCATGTGTTTAACTTTTAATAATTTTATTAAAAATGACACACATGAGACTTCAGGATGGAACGCTGTTATTATCTCCGGAAGAAGTTCATGAAGGGGCGGTAAGGTACTTTGAGCAGTTCTTGGCGCAAAAACAGGTACATTCTCTACCTGATCTATGTTCTTTAGTTAGTAATAACATATCCATTCGAATGAGTTACTTGAGCAGTTCTTATGTAATGTCTCTGAGTTGAAGATCGATCCGTTTCCCCGTCGAAGCTCTGTTTTTTTTTTCTTTTTTGAAACTATTTAGAAACGTAGGGAGCAATTTGTAGAGTTTTGGTCAAAAACAGCAGTAATTGCATCGTTCATGTTGATATTAGACCCTTTGAAAAGTGGTGTCGATCTTAAAACAATTTTAAAAACAGTGCACAATGATTGACTTTGATATCTGCATAAGTTTTCTTCACTCGTCCACGTCGCACGGAGCAATCTTATAATCTTACCTGAGAATGAGTCTTGATATTGCGAAAGCCTTACCTGAGAATGAGTCTTACAATCTAGACAATAATTTCATTCTTATACGAAATAATTTCCTAATGTTTGATGCTACATCATGGCTATTGATCAAACAATAATGAACATTAAATTTTTTTTTTTTAATGTGGTCGCTAGCTAGCCTCGACTTCAACGCATGCACCATGAGTTGGCGGTCTTTCCATGTTAATTTTACCGCACAAGTCAATGATATGACAACAACACGCTAACCACCCTCTCCCTCCCTCTTTGGCTGCAATCTCTTTTAAACATCAGTCTCACTTGTTTATCCTCAATTTGAGTGCCTAAACCAACGTACACTTCACATGGCTGTCCCAACAAGTTTCCTGATGCTTTATTTTGTGTGCGGGTTTAGCATTGCCTTGGCAGCAACTCCTAACATTACCACGGATCAATCTGCTCTTCTTGCCTTGAAGGCTCATATTTCTTTTGATCCCCAAAATCATTTGACAAAAAACTGGTCTACTAATACTTCCGTTTGCAATTGGGTAGGTGTCATCTGTGGTTCTAGACATTACCGAGTCATGGTCTTAAACCTTTCTTTCATGGGCCTTGTAGGTACCATTCCTCCGCATATTGGAAACCTTTCATTTCTTGTTAGCCTAAGCATCAAAAACAATAGTTTCCATGGCTCAATGCCAATCGAGTTGTCTCATCTTACTCGGTTGAAATTCATTTACTTTGGATACAATGAATTCAATGGAGCAATTCCATCACAGATGGGATCGCTAACTAAACTTAGAAAATTGTATCTTAATGATAACAATTTCATAGGTACCATTCCACCATCTCTGTTTAACATATCTTCATTGCAAGTTATTTCTCTTGGATTCAATCAGCTTTCGGGCTCCATACCTTCATCTATCTTCAAGATATCTTCCTTGCAAGAAATTTATCTTGGAGTGAACAAGCTTTCAGGACCGATGCCCTCCATTTTCTTCAACATAACTTCACTACAAATCATTGAACTTGCAGGGAATATGTTATATGGTAGACTATCTACATATATGTTTGATCATCTTCCCAATCTACAGTATCTTTCTATTTATCATAATCAATTGTCAGGTGAACTCCCGAAAATAGGGAATTCAACTATGCTTACAGTGCTATACCTTTCTGACAACAACTTTGAAGGTATGTTTAGTCGGCTATCAACCTCCAATATATAGTACTCAACCTTTTTGTTCAAATACAAACAGTAGCAAATTCTATATTTATTGACTAATAAATTTACAGGAAGACTACCCCCAGAAATAGGGAATTTAACTATGCTTACGGAGCTATACCTTTCCTACAACAACTTTGAAGGTATATATTCTTAGTCTTATTTGAAACAATTTACATAGATAAGGCTATTGATGATTTAGTATACATGTTTTGTGATCGTACTTTGAAGGTACGATTGTATAGTCCTATATGAGTCAATTGCATCGATACCATTATTGATTTAGTATGCATGTTCTATGATCGTCTATGATCGAACAATTAATTTAAACTTGAAGTACAAAATGTTTTGTTCACAATATATTAAAAACTAGAACATTTCAACAAGTCTAGTAACAAAATCGCAAGAGGATCCAGAAACATTCGTAACTATTTGTGACACCTCTATGCATGGTATAATTTGAACTGGCCAGAAAGGAGCCAGAATTAATCAACCTGAAATGTGCCAGCCCAGCCCCATGCATGATATTTTAGGTCATGGTTATTTTCTTACTGCTAATTATGAGTATTCTAAGATCATTATATCTATTTAATTTATCATCATGAATAGAAAATACCAATGACTATTGATCATATTGTGACAGGTTTAATACCAAATCAAATTGGCAATCTGCAAAATCTAGTGATTTTGAAATTGCAATCAATTGTTTTTTTGGCACAATTCCATTTGGGATCTTCAATATCTCAACAATAAGACGGATTGGAATGGCAGGAAATAACCTATCAGGCCATCTTCCATCAAATATGGATTTCTTCCTTCCAAATCTTCAACAACTTCTTCTTGGAGGAAATAAATTGAGCGGAACAATTCCCAACTCTATCTCCAATGCTTCACAGCTCGCTCTCGTAGAATTGGCTGAGAACTCATTCTCGGGCTTAATTCCAAAATCTCTTGGAAATTTAAGATTCCTCCAGTTGCTTGACCTACAATTTAATGATTTGACGATTGAAACTCCAGAATTGAGTATTTTATCCTATTTGTCGAGTTGTATAAATCTCGTGGAATTAGCTTTGGGCAAAAATCGTTTGAATGGCTTCCTTCCCAAGTCCATTGGAAATCTCTCTCTTTCTCTTCAAACACTTCACCTAGATAATTGTAAACTTAAGGGTAGCATTCCAATAGAGATTGGGAATTTAAGTGGTTTGACTGCGTTGACCTTATCCAGCAATGAATTGAGAGGACATGTTCCAACCACAATAGGAAGTTTAAGCATGCTTCAAAGTTTGGGCCTTGATGGTAATAGACTAAAAGGAACCATACCAACAGAATTATGTTATTTAAGGAGCTTATTTAAATTACTTTTAGATGGTAATGATCTATCTGGACACATTCCAACATGCATAGATAATATGACTTCGCTAAGAGCTCTCTACTTAGGCTTCAATCAATTAACTTCTGTGATTCCATTGAGCTTGTGGAGGCTTACATATCTCTTGGAGGTTGACTTCTCATCCAATTCTTTAAGTGGCTCTCTTTCATCTGAGATTGAGAAAATGAAGGTCTTGAGGATATTGAATTTGTCAAAAAATCAACTATCAGGTGATATCCCCAAAACAATCGGTGCTCTCAAAGATTTGACTAATCTCTCCTTGGCAATAAATCGACTACAAGGCTCAATTCCTGTATCTTTAGGTGAATTGGTAAGCTTGGAGTTCTTGGATCTTTCCGATAACGATTTATCTGGAGAGATTCCCAAGTCCTTAGAAGAACTCCATTACCTCAAATACCTAAATCTCTCACTCAATAAACTACAAGGAGAAATTCCCACAAGTGGACCATTTCTAAACTTCTCAGCTGCATCATTTATGTCAAACAGTGCACTTTGTGGTGCAGCTCGATTGAAAGTTCCCCCATGTAAAGAAGGTGATCCTCACAAAAAGAAGACAACATGGCCACATATGTTGAGGTATGTATTGCTAGTAATTGGGTTTATAATGCTTGCAGTGACCCTTGTATTTGCTTGGAAAAGATGGAAAAAGAGGAATCCAAAATCTCCTGCTCAAACAGACATGTACTCTCTAGTTACATGGAGAAGAATTTCTCACCAGCAACTTGTACAAGCAACGAATGGATTCAACTCTAATAATTTACTTGGTGAAGGGAGTTTTGGGTCAGTATATCGAGGAACACTTTTAGATGGGATGGATATTGCAATAAAAATTATGAACTTGCAAGTGAAAGAGGCATTTAAAAGTTTTGATGTAGAGTGTGAGGTGCTACGAAATATTCGTCATCGAAATCTTCTCAAAATCATCACCATTTGTAGCAATATGGACTTCAAAGCCCTTGTATTGGAATACATCCCAAATGGAAACTTAGAGAAATGGTTGCACTCTCAAGATCACTATCTGAATATCTTACAAAGGCTAAATATCATGATTGATATCGCATCAGCATTAGAATACCTTCATCATGGTTATTCAACAGCAATTATTCATTGTGATCTGAAACCAAGCAATGTCTTATTAGATGAAAAAATGGTTGCACATGTTGCCGATTTTGGCATGGCCAAACTCTTAGATGATAGGGACTCTATGATGCAGACCATGACTCTTGCTACTTTCGGGTACATGGCACCAGGTAAATTTTCAAACCTTTCCATTTCAAATTGCATGTTCATCCTTCTACAAGTTCACAAGCAATTAAATATCTTTTGAGCCCAAAGCATATATATATATATATATATATATTAAGTCTTGATCTACAAGTACTAGTTTTTTTTTTTAGATTTGTTTGTTCAGTACTAATATAAAATAAGAAAGTATATATGATGAGATAGAATGTTATCCACAGAGTATGGATTAGAAGGAGTTGTTTCTACAAGAGGCGATGTGTATAGTTATGGCATTCTACTAATGGAAACTTTCACAAGAAAGAAGCCTACGGATAGCATGTTTCTTGGAGAAATGGCCTTGAAACACTGGGTAGATGAATCATTGCTCACTTCAATACTCACTATTGTTGATGCCAATTTGTTGAGAAATGAAAAAGAGCATGCTGCCATGGAAGACTGCATATCTTCAATTATGAGATTGGCTTTGGATTGTTGCGCAGAGTCACCTACACAAAGAATTGACATAAAAAATGTTTCAGCCACACTCAATAAGCTCAAATCAAAGTTTGTTCTAAATAGTAGAACAAACTAACTTGAGTGTCAAGTTTGCTTACAACTCCCTCATGTTTGTGCCTCTTATGTTTGGGATTTATGCGTTATGCTTCATTGTTTTTAGACAAAATTACAATTTACACCTCAAACTATTAGTTCTTTTGCAATATTATCGTGGAACTATCTAAGTTGCCATTTTATCCCCAAACTACAATTGTTTCTGTCAATTAATGTTATGAATGTATAGTGTCATCTATTTCTCGTATATTAGGTGCTAGAAAAAAAATCATAATACATGGAGGAAGTGAAATTACCTCGTTGGCAAATTGCAGATCTAGTGAAGTTTTTGTTCCACAAACTTCTCCATCGTAGTTGTTCACCTAAAATTGTCATCATTGATGGTGAAACCCAAAAATGGGAAAGATTTTATTTGTACCAATGGTCTAAGGGGAGAGGGGCCTCCATTACACTAGGCAACCAAGTCTTAAAAATGGGACAAACCCAAGAATTCTAAGTTTTCATCTATCAATGGAGGTCTCGCATGGCCTTAAGTCTTAGATCTTACTATATATACTGATGTTTGGCACTGGGGTTAGGTTCGGAATAGTCATTTATCTTTCCATAACGCTAGTTTAGACATAAATTAACCTCATACATACATGGCCAGCCTAAGTGATGGAGATACATTTGTACACAATAAAGCTACTGTAAACATAATTTCGGCTTCATTATCACCAACCTGAAATGCAGACCTCACATTAATAAGCTTCATCAAGTTTCTAACTAGTTTGTTTGTTGCGAAGGACAAGCCAACCGGCAAATGAACCTTTCTATTACAATAATGTAAATTATGTTACTAGCAATAGTTGAAGCATGGGCAATAGATGCGATATTTTGGACCAAACTGGATAAAAAGTCGTACTCATCTAAAACATAAATAAAGTCGACACGTAGTTTGGACACTTCGAATATTTCAAAATATCTGTAAATAGTAGTAAAATTATTTATGAATAGTAATAAAATGGTTTGAGTTAACATGTTTTATTGAGTTTTAGGAAATGAGAGAGAAAAAATTAAAAAAATATTATAAAATTAAAATATTATTTTAATATAGTTTTTTAATATTATTATTGTTTTAAAATTTGAAAAAGTAGTATTTCTTTTTATATTTTGTTTGAAAGTTTGTAAAAATTGTAATAATTAGATAATGATTAAATAAAAAAAAGTTGAAAATTAAAAATTAAAAAATGTTTTGGCTTGAGAGGAAATATATGAAAATATTTTACAATACATGTGTTCCGAAACTAGGTCTTAGCATTGTCTTATATTAGCGAGGGATTTTCCTCAATCCCACTCTTACACATTTATATAGTCTTTGGTAAACTAGTTTGGAAGATTTTTTTCTGTTACCGAGTCTTTTGATTATAAAAAATGCTTGATATAAAAAATATAAAATGATATAATTTATTTAATAAGTTATATTATAAAATATTTTTTTATTATAAAGTAGATATGACGTATTATATTAAACCAGATAAATGAATTTCTTTATAGACGTATCACTCCTCGTATTATGCCCTCCTTCTCGTAGTTGTCTCTTTCATGCAGCAGCCTCAGTAGTCTAGCATTGCTGGGTATTAATCCTCTACTTTCTAACTTTTGGTTTGGCTTTATTACACCTATTTGGGTTTAAGGAATCTCGCATTGCGTTGTGGTCATTATTTGGCTCAATCCTTACTCACATACTTTTAATCCAAATAAAAAGGATGACGGAACCGAAGAATTATTATAAGAGAAATGTTAGATACACTTCTTATTTAGAGATTGTAATGTAAGTTTAAGTAATTTTATCTTTAAATTTTTTTTAAATTACAAAACTATCTCTCTTGAAATGATGATTTTTCTTATTTAATAAAAGACCTGCACATGCAGTCTCCAAATGAAAGACTGTATCTAGCGTTGCTCTATTATAACTTCTTAGTTCCAAAGCAAAGCAAACTCTTACGAGTTACTTAAAGAAGAATTTAGGAAAAATTTTAAGAAAAATTATATTTATAATCACAAAGTGCATAAGTGTCATGTATTCTTTTTTTAAAAAAAAATTAATAAATTTGAGACCATAAAAAAATTAGCTTTTTAATAATAAATTTTTTTTTCAAAATAAATGTACGGTACAACTCATAACTATATCTAATATTATTAAAATTACAAAATTGATTCATTTATGTGCATAGTCTACACATCACGTGTCACAGAATGGAGACAACACCTACGTAAGTCAACAAATTTGCAGATGCATCAATAAGTGTATCCCAACCTTTGAGAAATGTTAAACGCAAAAAAGTGTCCGGAATGAGTTTTTTTTTTTCTTTACTTAGTGATTAAGGATATATTTTTTAATGATGTTGTAAATTTTTTTATTTTTTTTTAAATATTTATGATGATTATATAAAAAATTAAATAAAATATACTATTCGAGAAGGGCATTCGGGAGTTTTTTCGGAAAGTATAGTACTACTCCCCAACCTTTATATTTATTTGGTTTTTGGCTCATTATTCAAGGCGCAAGGTATGCGATTTGGCCTTTACATAATACAAAAGAGAAATGATACTTGTAGTCGTGAGTGTGTAAGTACCGTGCAGTCGCTTTGAAAAAATTTAATAAATATGAGACCCACATGAAAATAAATTAATTTTTTAATAGTGGACCTCACTCTTTTTCAAAGCGACTGCACGACGTTTGCGCATTCCACGACTATATGTAGCATTACTCAATACAAAATTATTAAAAGAAAATTGTGAGTAATTAAATTTAAAAAAAAAAACAATTATAGAAAAATTCTATCACGATTCACGTGAGTCTTTCACATGGCTACGCTAACATGCCATAGGTGATAAACGGCAATCATATGATACGTGAAGGAATTTTGCGAACCATCATAAAATGTATAAACGTCGCATAATCATTTTGAAAAAGAATTAAATTTATTATTAAAAAATTATTATTTTTCATATGAGTCTTAAAGTCTTATATTTTATTTATTTTTTTCAAAATGATTACACAGTAATTACATAATTTACAATTACAAATATTTCTTTGATGATATGTATGCATTCTATGCCTATTAAGGCAAAAGTGATTTATTAAAATAACTTTGACCAACTTGAACATATGACTAGTAACGGTGGCATCCTATGACTGGCCAGATTTGTGCGATCTAGTATCTACCCTTGGAGTGCGGGATTGTTGATATATCCCCTAATTACTGCTGTTTTATGGGTATGTTTGGCCCTAGTCTCAGCAACCACGTCCCATAGACATCATCGAATCAATGCCAATAAACCTTGTTTGAAGATGCTCATAATATAGTACGATCAAGATTTTCTACAGATTTTTTGTTTAGATATAGCCGACTTTGTATACTCTTATCTCTCTTCTAATTATAAAAGAGTCCTGTACAAAAGGGCATTACATGGTCAAGATCGATCAAACTCAACTTTTATAAAAATTTTGTATAAACTTCATGCTCAATTGCTTTTAAATTATAACTAGTGTTTGAATGGATAGATTATAAAATAATCTTATTATCCTAAAAAACTAGGTTAATGTCCAGCCAGACATGCTCTGGTTCCTAGTGTCTTTCCAATGGTCATATAGCATTAAGAGGAAGCCATATTCGAGAGCCATAGATGGTTGTGTCATGCCCTTTTCAAAAAGAACCCTACCAACCAAGCCCTACTTTCCCTTTTGTGTTCTTAGTTTTCTCCTTATTGTTTTACTTAGCTAGCTTTCTCCTTGCCTGGGATCTTGCTGCCTGTTTTTTTTTTTTACCTATGGCTATCTCCACCCCCTCCCCAAAAAAAATATAACTAGAGAAGTACTACACAAAAAAGATGGGGCAAAAATAGCTAATTCCAGTAGTTTCTTTCTTTATTTTAGTCAAAACGGTGGGATCTAATAATGAGAAATAATTTAGCCAGATTATACAAAAGTAAACTTACAAATTTATTTGACTTGATGTAATACGTCAGATTATAAAACTACTTTTATTATAAAGTAGATATAACGGATCACATGAAACCACATCAGTTTAATTTATTTTTGTAAACTCTCTTTATATATGTAGCACTTCTCTTTAATAAATAAATTAAAATTTGTTAAAAATGGAAGTGATTATTTATTAGAATTTGTTATATAACCATCACTTTTGAAGATGAGGACCATGTTCCACGAGTTTTTAGTAACCGAAGTTATTTGTACAACTTTTTTGAACGGATGCTCATGCATTTCCCTTGTGCATTGCAGAACAGGATTCATGTGAACTAAGTTCGAGTTTCAGAAACACCACCATTGGTCACAAACCTTATCCATTTCCTGAGAATTAACGTCTACGCATACATGCGTGCAGCCAAGGTTTTCCTAGCGTCATCTTAAGGGCGGGTTTGGATAGATAGTACAGATGATATGAGATGTTTTGTTGAAAGTTGAATAAAATATTGTTAAAATACAATTTTTTTAGTTTTATTTTTATTTTAGAATTTGAAAAAGGTGAATTGTTTATTATATTTTTATATGAAAATTTGAAAAGGTTGTATTGATGAAATGAGATGTGATAAGATGAAATGTTTTTTGTATCCTTATCAATTTCTCTTTCTTCAAAATCTTATACGTAGTTATATATTCATATATATGACACCAATTGCAACAAGGAAAGCAAGCATAGTGCTTACATTTGTGAAGTTAGATATTATTTGGTAACACAAACATCTGGATTGCTAGTAAGTACCACCTAGCAATCACCAAAACATGTAACACAAGTACTGTTCTTTCCCTCTGTCGTTCTTTCCACAAAATTCTCAGATGGAGCTGTTACTCTTCGATGCTTTTAGGAAAGAGCCACTCTTGGTGATCTCGCGCAAGGGCTTATCCGTGAACCGGATTAAATTATAGACCAATCCACCAGATACAGCTCCAAGGATCGGTCCTGCAATGTATACCCATATCCCCCTGTATTCATTGTGCACAAAAGCAGGCCCCAAGGTTCTTGCAGGATTCATTGATGCACCTGATATCGGCCTGTCGAAGACGATCACTCATCATAATCATACCCAATATGGAAATAATGTCCAAAATCAAGTGTTAACGTATTTAACAAATATATTAACAAATCAGATCAGATTAATTTATTACCCTGCAAACATCACGTTGAGTAAGACCGTGGAGCCAACAGCAAGGCCAGCAAGCTCTCCGATCTGCAGAGACCAAAAATATATTAAATTAAATTGTTTTAAGAATTCATACGTAATTTTCAAACACGTTAGTTGATATGGAAAGATTGTGGATGGAATAGTTCAGAGTTCGAAAGAAAACTAATCATCTCATCACACCAACAGTTCGGTTACTTTTATTGGAAATCTGAGACCAATGTAAAAGGTGAGGAACTAACAGCTCTGTTGTCGGTGGCAACACCAGATATTACGAACATGAGGTAGAATGTGATTATGAATTCCAGCACAAAAGACTGCAGTTCTGTCCCCGACGGCACTGTTCCAGCGAAAAAGTTCTGGTGCCCATTGAATATGAGCCGAAGGGTTCCGCTTGCCATTGTTGATCCAAGGACTTGAGCAAATACGTAAGCTGGCACCTGAATATAAATTTGAAAAAAGAAAGAGACAAGAAGAAAATTCCAATTAGAGAGAGAAATTTTATTAACATATCCATTCGGTCCTGAGCGTGGCATTATCTGCAGAACATTATACTGTGTCAAGATATAATATAAGTAGTTTGAATAATCTCTTTCCATGGGTTGAAGTTTTTGGCACAAGTGACACTTTAACATAGTATCAGAGCGGAAGTGCTTAATCCCAACCCATATTTCAAAGCATCAGGGGTTTAAATTAAGCTTGAAACAGAAATTCCCCAAAATTAAACACCCCCCCCCCCCCCCCTTTTTTTTTGGTAGAGATGGCTTACAAAAATGTAAGTTGCAACCCACCTGAAACAAAGTTAAAGGCCAAATGATAATGTTCCTTCGAAGGAAATTTCGTTATTTACAAACTACCGAAAGGGTTGAATGCATTCCCTTTGAGTGCACCCAAGACCTAAGTCTGTTATATATATATATGCTTTATTCATTATTTGGGTTGAAGAGATGGAAGGAATGGTCAAGATGGAGTTATACCTGTTTCCATGGAAATCTCTTGCAAGTGGCAAAGGCAATGGTAACGGCGGGATTAAAATGAGCACCGGAGATGTGGCCAACGGAGTAAACCAAAACCATCACAGCCAGTCCCCAAACGATTGATATTCCCGGCACAGTCACCACCTTGTCATTGCCCATATTCACCACCACCGCCGCACATCCGGCGAATATCAAGAAGTACGTACCTATCGCCTCCGCAATCATCTGTCATCAATACAAAATTTCCGTTTCCATGTTAAGTAGATTCATTAGACGAAATGAAACTGGCAAAAACAGAGTTGAAAAAATTGACCCAAAAAACACACTCATGTAGTACATTGTTTTTTATGTAACAATTTTCAAATTATCATATATGATGAAATAAACCAAAAGAAGAAAACGAGAAGAACAATTTGCGTTTAGCGACTGAGAAAACGACATGGCGATGATCATGAGAATAAAAGAATTTGAACGGAATTCAAAAGATACTGTATATTATGAAGGGTTCAAAATAATCGGAGGAAGAAGAGCAGTACTCACCTTCTGCACGAATGGTACAGAGATACAGAAGCCTGCTTCATGGTTGATTTTGGAGACAGAGGAGGTGTGATTAGCATCACCTTCTTTAACATTCAAAACAACCGCATGGTTTCCATTACTTACTGCTTCTTCAGCCATCACTTCCGACACCAAAAGAAGCTAAGAGACAAAAGGATCAGAGACAGAGAGAAAGAGATTGCTCAGCTTTGGCTCTCAACCTCGAACTGAACAAGAACCGAGCTGAACAACTCCAATTTATGGGTGCCAAAAGGTCCAAAAAACGGAGAGATAGAAAGATAGGTGGACTTTCTCACAGAGAGAGAGAGAGAGATCAAACGTGTAACTTTTCATTTTGTTTTACTCCTTTATAAGATAAAGTTCGTAGGAGATATCGTTGAAAAATGTGACGTTTATCGGTTGTGAACTGAGAAAAGTATTGCCTTGGAAAAGAAATGAAAAAGAGAAAAAAGAAAATGAACAGAGAAAAGCATTGAAGGTCGATTCAACTACCAACCGGAAAAACAGAGGGACATGAATGCCCCATTTAAAGTCTTCTAAACACCATTAATTGCTTATACGGGCACCCATGACTCGTTAGTATAAATACCATGATAAATATTTTAATAATAAAATGATTATATAAAAATAAATTTATAAATTAATATGATTTAATACAATACGTTAGATTATAAAATTACTTTACTATAAAATAAATTTAACGGATCAAATGAAAATCAAATCAATTTGTAAATTATTTTTGTACACTCTTAATGTATACAGCACTTCTCAACATTCACTTAATAAAGTTCCGTGATATTTTCATCGGCTACTAATGGTAATAAATTAAATATAACAAGACAAACTTTTAAGATTTATTTGGATAATGAAAGTGTTTCATCTTATTTCATCTTATTATTATAATTTTTTTAAATTATCACGTAAAATATAATAAATAATTCAACCTTTTTAAATTTCAAAACAATAATAATATTAAAAAATAATATTCTAATAATATTTTATTCAACTTTCGACCAATCTTCCACAAATGGTTTGAACCTCTAAGAGAGGGATATAGTAACTTTAACATTTTTCCCAGTTTCAAGTTTTGATACCGGAATCAAAACCATTTGTCATCAAGCTTGGCTAAGGAAGTTATGAAATTGAACCAATTTAAAAACAAACAAATCATTAAGGTAAAAAAAAAAACACGTTTCATCCTTGAGACGTTTAAAACAGGTTTGGGTATATTTTTTTAAAATTCAAGTTGTGGATTTTATTTACTTTGTAGAAACTAATTATATAGTTTCGTTTTTAAGAGTAATCAATCATGGCAATCCATTTTAAGAGCTATGATCATTAAAAAAATGAGTAATTCTATATACAATTATGAAGTGCATAAACGTCATGTAATCGTTTTGAAAAATAGTAGAATCTACTATTAAAAAATTAATTTTTTATGTAAATTTCATATTTAATCAATATTATTTACTATTTACTTTTTGCCTTTATTGTGTCGAGAAAATCTATTGAACACTCTTTTTTTTAACACGCACAACACATCGTCGTGGAAGATTCTCATATGAGCTATAATATAATTAGTGTTTTAAATTTTTTTTTTAAGTTAAAATAGATTACACTACAAGTCATGGTGTATTAATATACCAATCTATATTATGACTTTTTTTTCTTTTTTTGAACTTGTTATGACTTGTTGTCTAGGCTCCCCAAATCTTTTTATTTTTTTACTTTTATTTGAAAATAATAAGAGCCAAACATGAGTGAAGATGTTGAGAGAAAAAGAGAAAATGAGGTTAATGAAAAACTTTAGTTCCCTCCGCTATTATATTTCTATTATTTCCCTTTGTGATTTTGACGTTAATCTTACCTCTTGAATCAAATTTTTTATTTTTTTCTTGTAAAGCCAAAAAAGACAAATATAAAAGTATTAAGAACACATATATAATTTTGATAAACTAGCTAGCAAGGAAGAAGTCTATAAAATGGAATCTTTCTGATCATAATGTAAAACAAAAAGAGAAAACCTAAACATAGGATTTATATATTTATTCACGAAACCGGGTGTGCTTCTTCAACTCACACACAAAATATAATCATTATAACTTTCTCAAATTTACATATAAAATATAATAAATAATTCAAAATTTTTTAAATTTCAAAACAAAACTTATATTATAACAATATTTCATTCAACTTTTAACAAAACATTTCATCTCATATCATCTGAACTCGTAACCGAACGAGACTAATGATCACTAGACTTCTTTCAAAGAGGTGTTCTGATGTGTGCACATACAGACATTATATGTCATGATCGGGTGAAAAAATAGGGCGGAAAAAAAAAGAATGTTTTTTTTAAAATAAAAAAAAAATGGACTGTTTTACATTCATTAAAATAAAAGTCGATGTAAAAATGTAATAACCCATGTTCTTGGGGTATATCGAACCAACCCAATATTCCCTCTGAATATGTTAATTAATGAGATGGCTTAAAATCTTTGGTGTGTCTCTCTCGCATAGTTATCATATTTAAGCATTTCCCGCAATTCCATTTGTCATGTACATGTACTAAACAAAACGTGAAGTACTTGTCTTGTAGAAACATGCATTATTCATGAGTGACATGTTGACGAGGACAAGTTGTCATTTTCAACATTACGTTAATCAAGGGATCTACCAATTCAATTATTCGATAAATGAGTATTTATGTGCGTATATATCTCTATTTTATAAGCAAATGAGATTCCATAAGAAATGTAAAAATAGGAAACTTAAAAAGTTAAATAAAAGGGTTTTGCTAGATACAAGCGAGTTCGTGCACCATATCGCGTACCGATGATTTTTTTTATTTAAAAAAAAATGAAAAAAAAATTTTAAGAGAAGAAGAAAATCTCATATATCATAAAAATTATTTTCATTTTTAATTCACATCATTTCGTTAAACATATATATTATATATCAATATTGGTGCACAAATCGGTGCACAAACTTGCTTGCAATTAGATTTTTCCTAAATAAAAACCGGCATCTTTTCCGCTGTGAAACCAAGAAACAAGCATTCATGCATGCTAGTAGACAAATTAAACAGTTGAGTAGTTATACATATACATATTATTTTATGCACAATATTATATGTATTGAGTGGCAACTTCATTTTATCAATGTTTTCTTTTTTACTTTGACAAATTTAGAATTTTAGAATTTTTACTATTTTCATTGCTTAATACATCAGCACGTAAGGTATGTAAATAAAATTATAAGTATAGATATCATTTTCAAAATAGTTTAGCTACAAATGATAAGAGATGTTTCACCAAATTTTGCACATCAGAATTTGAACTAAGATTTAAAGTACTTGGGTAATAATTTCAGGAAATTAGGGAATTGTTGACGATGTGTTTCGCACACCGGATACTGAGCTTAATCACCTACAACAAAAAGAGAATGAGGGGCTAGGATTTGAAGGATCACCTCTGATACCTAAGTCAGTTTTTTGTCTTTGGAAAGAATTTCAGTAAGAAAAAGAACGTAAATCCTGAATTCTAACCTGGTGTCCGGCTTTTATGCTACCTATTGAGATGGTACCCCGTGTCAGAGGCCCCTATCTCCTTTGTTGTAGGTGGGTGGGTGGGTGAGGCCATCTTTTGTGCACTCTGTCAGGGACAGGAGATCTTGTCATGATCTATGTCAATGTTCCGTATCCAATCTTTAAATGCGGCATGTCCCTGTCACAATGAGCATCTGTAAGGTAGTGTCAAGGTAGGCGAAGTCCTATCTTTGCACATCGACTTGTTTCCCGTGTAGGCGGGCCTTTTTCTTCTTTATGCAACTCATGGGCTATCTGTACTGCTAATCATTGAGCCTCCAGGATAAGTTCAACCCGACCCAGGAGGGATATAAATGCCCCTTCTAGGAATTTTAAGGCATTTTGTATTAATGGTGCATAGTAACATTCGAGGGATTAGTGAATTAGAAGTTATTGATTCGAGATGATTAGTGGAAGGGCTCTAATACAACCATAGGGGCCCCAGGGTGCCTCCCTGGGCCTGGGACTCCACGGCCTAGCAAGACACTTGAGGCCTAAACACCCTTCCCTCCCAACTCAGTAGGGTCAGATTGAGTCACCAAAGAGAATACCTGTCCAATTATCCCAATATTGTTAAGATGTTCATTCGAAACAAATGGATAACTCATAAGAACGGCGATTCAAGTTTCAAATAACGGATGAGGCAGTTAACCCGAAGGATCTCAAGAAGGCAGATTCTCTGTTTAAATAGGTATGCTAATGGAAGTCTGGAATATCTTGGTTCTGAGATTACATATATTGTTACTGATTTAGGCATTGGAGGGTCCCCCTTTTACCCCCCAAGTCCTCTTACTCTTTGGTTGCGGAAGATCGAGAGTGTACGGCGGTGAACATGTCCTCAACAATTGGCATCATATATGGGATCTTCAGTTATCTTGCAATCAACGTGATTTTCACATGCCCACCACCACTCGATCTCAAGCAACTAAAGATCAGGAGGAAACGTCACAAACCATGGAAGGAAGGCTTGCAGAAATGGAAGAAATAGTGAGGAGGCTAACCACCGAGGTCGAATCGCTGAGAAAGGAGAACGAGGTTCTCAAAGCAAAGAACGGGCCGTCAGGGGAAGACACGACACCCAGTTAGGCTGATAGGATGGAGATGGAGGCTCACAGTGCGAGTGTAGGTAAAGACCCTCAGGAGAACGAGGAAACGAAGAAGTTGCATTATGACCTACGCAGCCTGATTGATAAGTACGAGAAAATGGCCAAGAAAATAGGGACCTCGTCTTCAATTGATAAGCTGCTAACCAGCACCAACTTCCCATACACCGCGGAGATCATGGCGGTACTGCTTTACCAAAGGTCAAGGTCCCATCGATAGATATGTACGACGGCTCTAAGGATCCAATGGAACACTTGGAAACCTTTAAGGCCCACATGACTCTCCATGGGTTCCCGGGAGAGATCGCATGCAAAGCTTTTCCTTTGAAGTTAAAAGGAGCAGCCTGGGCTCGATTGAGAATTTTGAAGAACTAAGCAGATACTTCATCACCCAATTTATAGCCAGTCGGTGGAGGAGACGGCCGGTAGCGTACCTATTGAAGGTAAAATAGAGGAAAGACGAGAGTTTAAAGGAATATTTGACGCGGTTCAATAAAGAAAGAACGACCGCTGACGATCACGATGAAAAGATCATGTTGGCAGCACTACTCGGGGGAATCTGGCCAAGGAGTCCCTTCATGACCGTGTTAGCAAGGAAAACCCCATCCACTTTGCGGGAATTATGGATCAGGCAGACGATTTTGTGAATGCCGAAGATACACTGATCGCCCTCACCACTAGGCCAGGGTGAAAGGAGGAGAGTGCATCGAAGGAAGGCACTAGGAGAATCCAAGAAAGTAGACCAAGGAAGAATCAATACAAGAAAAAGCGGGAGATGCTCATGGGACGTTATAGCAACAACCATGTACATTATTCCAGTGTGCAAGACCAGGACAATATGAAGGAGACTAGACACGAGGAAGACCGTGGGCGGCGAACGCAAAGATACTTTATGTTCCACAGAACGAATGGCCATCGGACAGAAGATTGCCATATGCTAAAACAAAAAATTGAAGAAATGAAATGTAACATTCAACAGGAGCGTAAGCTCAGTTGAAGTGAAAGCCCAAGGAGGAGAGAATCACCCAAAAGGGCGAGGAGGTCACAGGAGCCGAGGAACCACCGACCCAGGCCAGATACAAATCGGTGGAACCCTCCTTTGGGAGAGATCTGTACCATAGTTGAAGGGTATGCAGGAGATGACCCAACTTTGGTAGAAAGAAAATCCTATGCGAGATGGGCAAGGTATGAAGAAGTTTACAATGTGGAAAGGCTGATGAAACAGGCGCTGCTACAGGCCTTACCCACAATTTCCTTTTGGCTAAGAGGACTTCTGAGGGGTGGTATACCCCCACGATGACGCATTAGTGGTCACAATGCTGGTGAAAAATTACACGACAATGAGGATATTGATAGATAACGGAAGCTCACCTGACATCCTATTATGGGATGCTTTTATGAAGATGGGATTAAATGCGAGTCAGTTTTGGCCAGCGCTAACCACGTTGAAGGGATTTACGGAAGAGGCAGTCCAACCCATGAGGTCCATCACACTGCCTGTGTCAGTAGGAACTGATCCTCACCTCGCCAACACTTTGACTGAGTTCTTGGTGGTCAAAATGCAATCATCGTATAATGCCATTATAGGCCAGCCAACTTTGAATGCATTGAAAGCAATCACGTCTACTTACCATCTGAAAATGAAGTTTCCTACGAAGGTGTGAGTTGGCGAAGTACGTGGCGAACAAGTGTTTGCCTAAAAGTGTTGTGTGCAAGAACTAAAAAGAGAAGAGTGGGACGTAAAAATGATAGAGCTGCGAGAAAATGACGATGGGACTTACCCACCACCTCCACCTGAGGCTTCATGACAGAGGCATATACGAGGGAGGAAGAAACATTAAGACAAGGAGAAGTCAACGAACCGTTGGAACTCGTGCCTTTCGATCCAGCCCAACCAAGTAACCATGTAAGAATCGGGACTACAATGGCAAAGGAAGAGAGGACTCTCCTAATACAACTCTTAGGGGAGCAGAAAGACATCCTTGCATAGAAACATCAAGATATGCCAGGAATCAGAAAGGAGGTAATAGAACACTAGTTGAATGTTAACCTAGACACAAGGCCAGTTAGACAAAAGAAGAGGAATTTCAGCACCAATAAGTACAAAGCGATGACAGAGGAAGTGGATCCATTGTTGGCAGCCCTTGTTTTTTAGGGAGACTCAATACCCAGAATGGTTGTCAAACGTGGTCTTAGTAAAGAAGTCCAACGGAAAGTGGCGAATGTGTGTGGACTTCACGGGCCTCAGCAAAGCCTACCCAAAAGATAGCTTCCCTCTCCCTAGGATAGATCCGATAGTCGATGCTACGATAAGTCACAAGGTGTTGAGCTTCATGGACGCCTACTTCGGGTACAACCAAATCAAAATGAACCTCGCTGACCATGATAAAACGGTATTCATAACCGACCGGGGCATGTACTATTACTTGGTTATGCCTTTCAGATTGAAGAATGTAGGAGCAACCTACAAAAGGCTGGTTAACAAAATATTCAAGGGTCAAATAGGTCAAAACATGGAAGTATATATGGATGACCTTTTGGTAAAAAGCATGGAGTTCAGGCAGCATTTAAAAGACTTGAAGGAAGCTTTTGGTGTACTTCAGAAGTACAAAATGAGGCTCAACCCAGCTGAGTGCACTTACGGGGTTCAATCGGGCAAGTTCTTGGGTTTCATGGTATCTGAGAGAGGCATTGAGGCGAATTCTGAGAAACTCAGAGCGATCATCGAGATGAAGCCGCCCACGACTCTTAATGAGGTTCAAAAACTGGCAGGGAGAATAGCGACTCTCAGTAGGTTCGTGTCCAGCTCAACGGACAAGTGCATCCCTTTTTTTCAGGTACTAAAGAAGGCACAAGAATGGGATGCATGATGTGAGAAAGCGTTTGCACAGCTAAAGGAATACATCACTCATCCACCACTACATAGTCAAACTAAGCAGTCGGAGCCCTTGTCACTATATCTGGCCGCCACCCCAGAGGCAGTTTCCGTTGCTTTAGTCAGAGATGAGGGGAAAGACCAGAGGCCCGTGTATTATGTCAGCAAAGGAGCAAAGAGGAGGTACCCAAAGATAGAGTTGATCGCCTTCAACTTGGTGACATCAGCACGGTGATTGCGCCCTTATTTCCAGGCTCATCCCTTAAGGCTCATCACCTCCACACATTTGCAAAAGGTGCTGCAAAGACCTGACACTTCGGGGCGACTGATGAAATGGTCCGTGGAGTTAAGCGAATATGATATCAATTATGTTCCCAGAACCTCTATCAAAGGACAAGTCTTGGCTGATTTTTTTGCAGAGTTAACAAATGTTCCCGAGGAGACACCGAAGACGCTCGAGAAGGAACCATGGCTCGTACATGTCGATGGCTCATCTTGCCGAGCAGGAGGAGGTGTGGGCGTACACATGGTAATAGAAGATGGCATGGAGTCATTTCAT
This sequence comes from Juglans cinerea, assembly GCA_961763995.1. Taxonomy (NCBI): domain Eukaryota; kingdom Viridiplantae; phylum Streptophyta; class Magnoliopsida; order Fagales; family Juglandaceae; genus Juglans; species Juglans cinerea. Next base: position 12,826,703 of record CAUIVZ010000009.1, read on the forward strand.
GCTATCGATTAAACTTCAAGGTGACAAGCAATGAAACAAGGTACGAGGCAGTGCTCATGGGGTTGGCCGTAGCTGAAACATCAGGAGGGAGGTCGATAGCAATCAAGGCAGACTCCCAGATGGTGGTTGGCTCAACCAAAACTAGTGAGGTACCTCCATCATGTCCAAGAGAAGTCCCGTCGATTCCAGTATTTTTGAATCGAACTAATTTTCAGAGGGGACAATTGGAATGAGATCGATTGGCAAGGGCAGCATCGGTAGGGCAGGAGCAAATGTTGCCATGGGAGGTAGTCCTCAGGACGGTAGATACGACGATAATAGGGGATGAAGTTTGTGGAATCGATGGAAGTTTGATAGGATGGACAGACAACATTATCAAGTATTTGAAGGAAGGCGAGCTACCCGCTTCTCTGGACGAGGTGAGGAAGGTAAGAAGCAGGGCAGCTCGGTTCACCTTGATAGATGGATTGTTATACAAGCAAGGTTTTTCTAGCCCATTGCTAAGATGCATTTCGAGGGAGGAGGCCGAATATGTGATAAGGGAGGTGCATGATGGCATTTATAGGAACCATTCAGGAGGAAGGTCATTGGCGGCAAAAGTTATAAGGGCAGGCTACTATTGGCCTAATGCCCTGAGGGATTCAAAGGAGTTCGTGAAAAGGTGTGCCCAATGCTAGCTGCACGCACCAGTCTCGAACATGCCGCCAGAAAAATTGAAGTCAATGACGGCTCCATGGTCGTTTGCCCAATGGGAGATAGACCTGGTTGGCCCTATGCCCTCGGGTAAGGGAGGAACAAATCATCATCGCCGTCGACTATTTCACAAAGTGGGCAGAATCTAAGGCAATGGTGATAGTGACTGCTCAAAATGTGATGAAGTCCATATGGAAGACAATCATGTGCAGATTCAGGATTCCACAAAGCATCGTCTTCGACAATGGCAAGCAGTTCAATTTAGAGCATTATCGTAGGTGGTGTGTAGAGATCGGAATCAAAGTCAAATACTCGTCTCCCCGACACCAACAGGCGAACGAAAAGGTCGAGGCAACCAACAAAAACATAGTCGGGATACTAAAGAAGAAAGTAGGCGAATAGAAATGGACGTGGGTAGATGAACTCCCCGAGATCTTATGGTCATACAGGACAACATCCAAGACATCAACAGGTGAAACTCCTTCGCCTTAGCATATGGAGTTAAGGCTATGATACCTGTAGAAGTGGGGGTACCAAGTCATAGGAAGCTCCACTTCGACCCCAATGAGAATGAAAAGAAATTAGAAGAACATCTAGACCTACTAAAAGAAAGAAAGGGGAAGTGCTGAGACAAGGGTGGTCGCTTACAAGAAGAAGACGAAGCAGTATTTCAACAAGAGAGTAAGACCGAGGTCCATACGTGGAGACTGGGGTGACCATTGCAAAAGAAGGAAAACTAGACCCAAAATGGGAGGGCCAAACGTGGTCACAGGAACTAGCCGCCAGGGAGCCTACCGCCTAATGGATATGGCAGGATGTGAATTGCCTCACCCGTGGAATGCGAAACATTTAAGAAAGTTCTATATTTAAAGTTTCGTTGCAATATTATCATGCCTAAGAAATTATTTCGTGCAATGTTATTTGTTTCCGAAGGGTCTTACTTTTTGGTAAGCTCGAGTATTCATATCATACTCTTGTTTTTCATTGTTACTTATATATTTGACAGAATTAGGCAGTCGAGAATTCTCCCACTATACCTTTTTGCCAAGGCTACACAGTCGAGGAACCCTCACGTTACGCCACTCGCCAAAGTCAAGCGGTCGAGCAACTCTCCCACCACACTCCACTCACCAAGGTTACGCAGTCAAGAACTCTTCCGCTACACCTTCTCGCCAAGGCTACACGGTCGAGGAACCCTCTCGTTATGCCATTCGCCAAAGTCAAGCAATCGAGCAACTCTCCCACCACAATCCACTCGACATAGGTTACGCGGTCGAGAACTCTCCTGCTACACCTTCTAGCCAAGGCTACACGGTCGATAAACCCTCCCATTACACCACTCGCCAAAGTCAAGTGGTCGAGCAACTATCTTGCCACAATCCACTCATCAAGGTTACACGGTCGAGAACTCTCCCGCTACACCTTCTCGTGAAGGCTACATGGTCGAGGAACCCTCCCGTTACGCCACTCGCCAAAGTCAAGCGGTCAAGCAACTATCCTGCCACAATCCACTCGCCAAGGTTACACGGTTGAGAACTCTCCCACTACACCTTCTCACCAAGGCCACACGGTCGAGAAACCCTCCCGTTACGCCAATCTCCAAAGTCAAGCGTCGCCCAAGTTACACAGTCGCCAAGTCAAGCAAACCGCCACAGAATTGGCCGAATCACACAATTGAATTTTAAATAAGTTAAGTCCGTCTTCACTCTCATTTTTTTTCCTTTGTCCTTTGTTTAACTTAACTCAAACTGAAACAAGGTAGGTTCACAATCCATACATATACAAATCCGTAAATATGCAATTACTAAAACAAAAGAGTAAAATCTTTAATCACAAACATTCATATTGTTTGACAAAACTAAGGAACCCAAAATATACAATCACTAAGGGGCACTTTGCCCGAAATTTAATTGTAGTCCAAAAAATGCTGAAAATAAGACATCAAGGAACATGAGGAGGAGGAAAGGCATCTAGTATCACATCTTGCCCGATAGAGTCAAAGTAATGATAGGCGGTAGGACTGACTCTTATTTCCCATTACGTCAACCTTCAGAGGTCGGTCTCAGGATGTGCAAGTAAAAGCGCCCGCAGCTGCTTGATACCAAGTTTGAAACCAAGTCCAAAGCTACGATCTCGAATTGCGCGGGCAGAGTTAATCTGAGGGATAAGGCGATCAGTTTTCTCCTGCAAGCAACCCAACTCTTGGTTCAGCTCGGAGACCTTCTTTTCAAAAGCAATCATGGTTTTCTAATTGGTATCCCAGCTCTGGTTCAGCATCAAGAAACTGCGGTCGTGCTCTTTAAGAGCACTCTTGGTTGCGGCCAAATCCTGCTTTGCTTTAACCTTCTCGTCCTAAGCCACGCTTAGCCGGATGTTGCTTTCTAGCCGTTCCTCCTCAGAAGCAGTCAGGTGAGTAAGGCAATCAGTCTTCGCATGCCGCAAATCCTCCACTTCTTTTTCCATCTCATTTAGGCGAGCGATCAGGCTGTTTTGTTCAGCCTCCCTCTCGGCTGCACTAACCTTGTACAATGCGTTTTCACCTAATGCGCTCACTAGTGGAATTGGAGGGAGGCAACTTGTTCCCAATAAGAGGCCTTAACCCGAGAAAGCTCCCCATCCAGCTTCTCTTTCTCCTCCAAGGCAGAAACAACAGCCCCGTGAGCCTTACTGATGAGTGAACGCATGGAGTCGTTTTCTTCTTCGAGCTCCATACGATCTTCCACAAGCATCTCAGCCAGCTTATCAACTCCCTGCAAGAAAAGACCAATCAGGACAAGGAAACTCATGTCACAACAAAAACGACAATGATCCAGGCAAAGTTAAAACAAATAAAACTCACTTGCAAAAGAATGTTGCATAAGCTAAGAACGGTGGAACGGAATGCTTCATCCCGACGCGATCTGAAGGCTTGAGAAGAGTCCTCTGGCCGAGAAGAGAAAGCACCTCGCTAAGCAGTAGGAGCCTAGAAGGAAATCCTAGACATGCCCTCCTGAGTCAACGGTTCTTGGACGGGGGGCGAAGTCAAGGGCTCCTGAGCAAGGGGAGGCAACGGGTCAATGGTTGTTTGAACTAACGTCCCGATTGTTTGGGTGACTGGGGGAATGGCGACACCTTCTTGGATTCAGCCTGACAATCGCCAACGGGAAAGATTGGAGAAGTTTCCCCGCCCCCTCTCGAGAAAGTGTTGAAGGGGGGAAGGAATCGACACCATGCACCCACTAGCAAAGGATAGGTTCGGGAAGACAAGGGGTAGTTCAGGAGTGTCCCCACCCGAAGCCGTCGAGGCAGCAAACAAGGGCTCACCAACATCCCCAGGTTGAAACAAGTCTCCATATTCATCCAACAATGAAGGAAGGCCGCCAGTAGGAGGTGCATTGAAGAAATCCGGGTCCATAATAGATAAAATCATCCCCCTCCCGGGGAGGGGTGTCCTTGGGAGTGTTTGCTTGCCCATAAAGAACTTCTTGCCTCAAGGCCTCCTCAGCTTCAACAAAAAGTCCAACTCAACATCTGCTTGGGCCGTAATGGCATCTAGCGAGTTAGACCAACTTAATGGAGGGTTCCCCGACCCCTCCTGTATTTTGCCCCGTGGGAGGGGGAGGTGGAGCACCCTTAGAGGTAATGGAGGCGTCTGTTGATTTCGTCGTGAGGCGAGCTTTCTTCTTCTTTCCCCCTGCCTTTGAGGGTGGTCCCCTTTTTGAATTTCCCGCCTTTGGGGGCGGTCCCCTTTTTAAATTCCCAGCCGGCACGGGGCACCAAGGATCTCACAACTAAGCATATGGGCTTGACTAGGTACCATCAAGAATCTATCAATATTAGTGGGCGTCAAGATGGTGTCAGAACAGGTAGAGCTAAGGTTTGCCATCACCCAAGATTGAACCAAGCGAATGCGAACTTCTTCTCAGGGAGACAACAAGACCTCAATGTCACGTTCTTCGGGAACGAGCAACCAAGACGCTCGAATGAGGAATTCTCAATGTGAAACCTCATCTGCCTACAATTCCCACCCCCTTCCCAAAACAAAGAAAAACTTCTTCAACCAATCCTTGGTGTGGGAATATTTACGCTCAAGCTGCACCAGTTTACTATAAGACCTAAACCTACACAAATTCCCATCCAAACTTCTAAATCCATGGAGAGAAAGGAATTCACGAGCGGTGAGATCAGGGTAATCGTCACCAATGGGCTCCAGAACCCGCTGCCACAAAACGCTACAAGTCATCAAAATACGTTATGCATTGGGCACCGGTTGGGCCAAAGCAAGGCCTAATACATCGCGAACAGGCAGCACGAAGGGTAAACGGAGCCCCATTGAAAACATAGCCAGGTAAAGGGTAACGGAGACAACCATACCTCTAATATCAACGGCTCCATGCCGCTGACCAGGAAACATCAACCCTATCGAGTCGAGGATGTTAAAATGGTCCCTCGCACCATTCAGTTCATGACAAGAGAGGGAGGAAACCCAGCGGTGGCCTTGGAAGATAGAGCGAGAGACGCCTCTTACGATGTTAGGGCTAGCAGCGGCGCCGTCACCAGGGGTAGAAGGCTCGCAGGGTCGCGAAAGACCACCATCTCTAAAGGAGCCTGCGACTTGGTTTTTACTAGAAGACAAGGAAATACTGACCACATGAGAATGCGACGGTGGAAGAAGAAGAAGGAAACTGGAGGGCACGAAAAGTTGGATGCAAGAAACTAGGAAGCTTGCGCGAGTAGACAGAAAGGGAGGAAAAGAAAATAGGCAACATCTCGTAATAAATAGTGACAGGGGAAGATAAGGGAGAATGCGTATCGACTTCTGACAAACGTCGTGGGAGAATCATGAAGAACCCGAAACGTCGCCCCAGGAATGCTTCACGCCTGGCAGGGATTTGCGGGGTAGCTAGAGGGAGCTTAGGCCCAAATCACAAGGCCCAGCATCTCTCGGATTTAAAAGCCCTATTGCATGACCCACGATAAGGACTCACAGGGTAACTAAAGGAGGACAAGTTAAATCATTCGAAGGAACCTAAAAAAATTAATATAAAAGTATCACAAATATGTGACGAGACTTCACGGGATAAGTAGAACGGCTTTAATACCACCATAAGGGCCCGTGGGGTGCCTCAGCCTCACACCCCCCCCCCCCCCCCCATGGGCAACTCAGTAGGGTCAGGCTGAGTCACCAAAGAGAATACCTGCCCAATTATCCCAGTAACGTTAATATGTTCATTCATAACAGATGGATAACTCATAAGAACGACGATTCAAGTTTCAAATAACGGATGAGGAGTTAACTCGAAGGATCTCAAGAGGCAGATTCTCTATTTATATAGGTCAGGTACACTAATGAAAATCTGGAATATCTTGGTTCTAAGATTACATATATTATTACTAACTTAGGTATCGGAGAATCCCCTTTTACCCCCAAGTCCTTTTACTCTTTGGTTGTAAGAGGTCGAGAGTGTGCGGCGGTGAAACACGTCCTCAACAATTAGCCTGATCAATCAGACAGGAGACAAGACTAATTTCCATCATCATTTGATCTAGGTATTCACCGATATTCTTAAAAATGAAATGAAAGTTGAAATTTAATTTATCCCTTTAAAATAATTAAAACGTAGCTTGCAGCTTGACCAGAGGGCACCACTTTGTACAGTTTTAATAATTGTATTTTTAAAAGAGTAGTATAATATATATAATACCCTTCATGATCAAGGGGATGGCTCAGGTATGACTTTCTAGTCTAAACTTATGATAGTTTGCACATTAGAGCAAGTGAAAGCCACGTTTAAAAATTAAAAAAAAAAATGACTGAAGATAAAACAAAAGATCATGAGATCGTGCTTTTTTGCTTCCCTTACGGTCCAATTGATTTTATTAATAGAGTTGAATACTGCCGAACATAATCATTATATATAAACATTCCAATATTATATATAATTTTCCACCCTCCACACGTTTACTTATAAGTATGTATTTGATATAACTTCACAATTAAACGTATCACATCAAAACACGTCATGAGTTAGATAAGTTTATTTTTATGAAATTTTTTTGTAATTAAAACTTTTTAATTTCTTATGTATAATATAAGCATACTCAGCATAAAGCTACAAGTAATTAGAGTGAGATTTTAAAGTTTGTCCTTCAAATTAATCTCCCCCCTTATATTGCCATTAACATGTCAATCTTTAACAGTAATTCATTGCATGAGATATCATTTGGGGAATAAAATCCATAATCCAGCTATCATTAGTTCCATGCACTAATTGGAGACCAAACCCTGGCCTTGGCGGCTGTAATTGGCTGTTGACAACAATTGTCAACAAGCACTGTCATGTTTAAGAGTGTCTGTGCGTGCCTGCAGTTTTGATATTGCCCATGCAAAGACATCAGATGGCCCACGTACGTTTGAAATATGTTTTTCGTGGGGGTATAGGCATTTATGATAAAAACACGAAAAAGTATTATAGAATTCTGGAGACGGACTGGATCTTGCCTCTTTGTTCTTCGCTAAGATTCATTTTCACATCAACTTAATTTAGTATTGTATGTGAGTCTCTCACACCCAAAAACAAAATATTAAGTACAATATGGCCCACAAAAGATGATATCACACTCTGTCATAGATTACGTATACTCTATAGAAAAGATATTTGTAAGGAATGCAAATTTCGCAGATTATTTTTAAAAAAATTAGATAAATTGTATTTGAAATCCTTATATAATATCCTTTGTAGCATGATATATTTCTTTAAATAATTTTTTTCATGGACCGACCCTAATAAGTTCTTCCAATCATTTTTCTATTAATTCAGGGGATTAGCATCATGTGTTCATTTAAGAATAATCCAGTTATATCCTAAAAAAACACAGTTAATAACTATGTATAATATTGTGTGTAAACTTATCTATATGTATAGCACTATTCTAATATAAAATTGCATGTAATATGTTTTTCTGGGATTAATTTATCACTAATTTTACCAAAGAATGGTAGGTAGCGATAAGTTTTAAGTGCGGCTTGGATAGTGAGATAAGATGAGATAGTTTTTTATGAAAGTTGAATAAAATATTGTTAGAATATTATTATTATTTTGAAATTTGAAAAAATTGAATTGTTTATTATATTTTGTGTAAAAATTTAAAAAAATTATAATGATGAGATGAAACACTTTCACTATGAGTAATGCTAAATATAATCATAAATTGTGCAAGCACCGCGTACTCATTTAGAAAAATAGTAGAATCTATTATTAAAAAATTTAATTTTTTAATGTCGGTCTCATCTTTACTCACTTTTCTTCAAAGGAGTGCGCAGACTCTATGACTACAAATATCATTTCTCCTTTCGCTATCCCTCCAATTTTTTTCTCGCAGGCTTTGAAGTCACCCAATCTATACCGTTAGTCACCAACTACCACAAATGAATTTTCTAAAGTAAGTCCTTAACAACAAGAAATTATAATAAAAAGAAAAAGAAACCGAATGCATGTATAAATCAGCTACAGTACTGACTAAGAATTAAGAAAACAAAGTGCTAAAACGGGAAAAATCAAACAAAGTAAGTGCTGAGTGCATCCAATTTTCAACATAATCCACCAAAAAAACACAGTGCTGCAGCAAATGATCATACCAGGAAACAATGTTCAATGCGCGTGCAAAATCAATCCAACCTCCCACTGTTCATGACTACTTCAACCCTGTTCTCGATCATCTTATACTCATTGCAACTTTTTCCTTTCTTCTTTGTTTTATATGGAAAATTACCCCCAATTTTGCATGCCAATGACCTTGGACTTGGTCCACGTTGGTAGTTGGATTGTATTAGCATTAGTGTAATCTTACCTTTACACACACGGTTTCAGACCAACTTAGATGTGGAAACTTGACCAATTTGGCTAGTGAATGATTTTTTTTTCAAACGTTTGAACCCATGATTCGTGGACAGTTAATTACTAGAAGCCTTTTGGTTTACATGAGTGACAGGCATATATTGACCCTAAAGTGACACTTTATTTGGAAGTTGCCCCTTTGTTAGTGCAGCAAATTCCTCAATGCAAACTTAGATCAACTTGCATGCAATTGTAAGCAGCTTTGACTTGACATGTAATATTTTGTTTACTTTTTCTTGTAAAGCAGAGAGAGAGAGAGAGAGAGAGAGAGAGAGAGAGAGCATTACTTGGCAATTCTTTGAGCAACTTAGTCTAAAAGAGGCAAATAATCATTTATTATCCTGTGGTTGCAACTTGCATGCATGCTCGTATACGCCAAATGTTGCATATAGGCAGTATGCATGGACCCAAATATTAAATACAGTAAGATTCATATTAAATACAGTATGGAACCTAACATGTTGTGTTTATGTACAGGGAACTACTAGGGCAACCGAAAAGTGTCCTGACAGTTCCCACCGATAAGTGTAAAATACACTTTTATTTTATGTGATTTTTTCATGCATTTTTTAAATCACTTTATTTATTTAAAACAAAAAACAAATAAATCAAATCGATAGAATTTGTCGGGAGAATGTGTCGGTGGCTTACGCATTTTCCTTATGTAAATAGAAATTGTGAAAAATAAGCATTTAATCTATAAATCTAAGGAAATTTGATCCGATTTGACTCTAGCCATTATAGATATCCACATAAACGATTTCACTTCATCTCATTTTTAATTTTTATCTAAAATTATTTCATTTCATCTCACTATTTAAACGAGACCTAAAAAGACTGAGGGATCAATGGGCTTTAATTTTGGTTTGATAATTGGGCTGGAAATTGAGATGGTTCTTTGCCACAAAAAGGGCTTTGTTGTTTCTCCATCCCATTTAAAGGTTAAAAACATTTGTTCTGCCTCTGCAGTGCATGCCCATTTATAGCGAGGTATTCGTACGTCTACCCATAAACGAGAGGAGGAATCAATACAAAAGAAAGATGTTTATTGCTTAAAAGGAAAAAATAAATTAACTATTGATTTTTCTCTATAAACACTCGCGAAATAGAGAATTTTAAAGTATTTTCGTTCTTAAAATAGAGTTGAGATATATTGTTATCCTGTGAACAAATCAAACTTGAACATTCTTTTTTAGAGAAATGATATTTGTAGTTATAGTGTGCAAGCGTCGTACATTTTTTTTGAATAAAAAATAAATAAATATAGGACGCACATGGAAAAATTAAATTTTTAATTATAAATCTCACTCTTTTTCAAAATGAGTGTCCTACATTTACATAACTCATAATTATATCTAACATTACTATTTTATTTTATTAACTTAAATGGATGGGAATATCTTGTTTATATATTTTAGATTGATGGAAAACTGAAAGAGCTTAAATTTTTGAAAATTTGACTCAGGTTTGGACATTGAAACCTCATAATTATGTGAATATTAATAAAATTATTTAAGTTAAGATATTTTATTAAGTTTTGAGAGATGATAGAGAAAAATATTGAATAAATAAAGTTAAAAAATTATTTAAATATTATTTATGTTTTAAAATTTGAAAATTTTGTATTATTTTTTATATTTTTTAGAAATTTGGAAAAGTTGTATTGAGTTTTGGGTTTCAATACTGATTAGACGAAAAAGTTAAAAATTAAAAATTAAAAATTGTTTTGTGTTTAAGTGATATTTGATAAATAAATGATGAGAAGAGAAGAGAAGTACTATTCTAACTCTAAGATCTCTACATCACATACCATTTATATAGAATAATTTAAATTGTAATATTCAATATTTAAAATTTATCTTCTAAATTAAATTATATCACGTGGATGACATCTGGTATAGAGGCATTAGAATAGAATTATTCATATGAGAATATCTCATTACCCATGAACATGAGGGTCCACTAGTATAAATAAAGAGCATAAACAATCAATTAATATTACTCAATACTTTTAAACGAAAAAATAAATAATTTAACTTATCTCAACTCATTTCAACTCATCATTACAACTTTTTCAAATCCCAATACAAAATATAATAAATAATTCAACTTTTTCAAATCCTAAAATAATAATAATATTAAAAAATAATATTCTAACAATATTTTATCATCTCAACTCAACTCACTTCAACATCCAAACACACCAGTGTAACTACTTAAGAAGGTTTAAAGCTTTAAATTGAAAACTGAAGATAAGTAACATAAGTTAGTGCAAGTATAAACTTGTATAACGAAAGCAGGAAATATTGGGGCATTTATTTGTATTCTAAAAAGATAAATACTAAAATAAATAAATAAAAATTGGAAACTATAATAGAAACTTGAATAATAGTTAATTTTCAAATACAAATAAACAGAACTTGTGACCGTTGCACCGAACCAAAATTTAAAATCTCTACCCTAACCCCCATTTCTCTCACTGTCCATTTGCGCAGAAATGGTGTCGAAGATCTCAAAGGGGACTCCGACGAAGTACATCAAGGATTTCCGTATCAGTAGGCAGCATCGCCGCCGTCACCGTCGGAAATCCTCTGCCAAGAACAATGTCGCCGCCATCGCATCCATCAACAAGTCGATTTTGACCTGCCATCGCCGCCTCATCAAACTCTTGTCCAAGTTGGCCCACCTCGACACCTCCAACCGCCAGCACAAGGGCTGCCAGACTCATGCGAAGATTCCCGATCAACACGAATGCACCGTCTGCAAATCGCTGCCGTTCGACAACGACGACCCCGCGCGCCTCCCGCCGCTGCTTTCGCCGAAGAGAACGGTGTTTTTCGACCTGGACGAGACCCTGATCCACTCCAAGCCGGACACACCGCCAGACCGGTTTGACTTCGTGGTGAGGCCGACTATCGACGGCGAGATCATGAGCTTCTACGTGCTGAAGCGCCCTGGCGTCGACGAACTCCTGGAGACTCTGGGTGAGAGATTCGAGATCGTGGTGTTCACGGCGGGGTTGAGGGAATACGCATCGCTCGTGCTCGACCAGCTCGACCGTAAGGCCGTGATATCCCACCGGCTGTACCGAGATTCCTGCAAGGATGTGGACGGGAAGTTCGTGAAGGACTTGTCGGGTCTGGGGAGAGACCTGAGGCGGGTGGTAATCGTAGACGATAACCCGAATGCGTACGAGTTTCAGCCCGAGAATGCGATTCCCATTCGACCCTTTACAGACGATCTCAGCGACACTGAGTTGGAGAGGGTGATCAAGTTCCTTGAGGGGACAGATGGATTCGAGGATATGAGGGAGGCTGTGAAGCAATACGTGACTGCTGATCCATATAATACAACATTTTGATGGCATGCAAATTTAATATGATAAACGGACAATACTTTATATAACACTTTTCATAACACATTTTAAAATAAGGATATTTTTATAAAATAATGTTTATTTTATAAGATATTTTACAAAATTGTCTCTCATTTTAAAACATTGTTCTTTAAAGTGTTGTGTATTTATTATTTTTCATTTAATAATTCCCCCAAGTTTGTCTCTTTCTTTCTTTATCAAGTCCTCAAAAGAATATTAGATATTTATGTATGTATTGAACAGAAATTTTTTCAATCATAAAGGAGAAAAGAGACTCAGGCTAATTTGTTTAGAGTCCTTCTGTATAATATCCACTGTAGCACACACTACGTGGATGCATGTGGTCCATTTGTTTTTTTTTTTTTTCTGCAAAACGCGCAATATAGCATCCACTGTAGTGTGTGCACACTACGTGGATGCATGTGGTCCATTTTTGTTTTTTTTTCTACAAAACGCGCAGAGACGCTACCCCTCTCTCTCTCTCTCTCTCTCTCTCTCATCATCTCTCTCAACGTCTCTTATCATCTCTCTCTCATCAACGACTCTCTCTCTCATCAACTCTCTCTCTCCAGCTCTTTCTCTCTCCTCGACTCTCTCTCTCATTAGATCTCTCGCCGGCTCTTTCTCTCCTCGACTCTCTCTCTCATCCCTCATCGTCTCTCTCCTCTAATCCCTCTTGCTCTCTCTCTCATCTTGGCTCTCTCTCTCATCTCTCTCTCTCTCTCTCATCTCCGACTATCTCTCTCAATCGGATGGTAAATTAGACTTGGGGAGATGTATGGTCTAGATGATGTCACATCATGTGTGCAAAATAGTTGTTCCTAAACAGTGGCTGCTATCTATATTTATTCATTTGTTTATGATTCATTTTCCTCAGAGTTGACACTGAAAGAGAATTTTTAAATAATTAAAAATCTATTATTTTGGGATTTCAAATTATATACGAATACTTGAGTTCGAATCTTGACATAGTTGGAGGTACTTATGCAAGACATAGCTGGATCTCCTTTTGATTAGCCATAGCTGGGAAAAAATGCTTCAAAAATAAGATTAGCCATGCCGTCCTGAGTACAATACTGGTTCGCCATAGGTCCGAAGTCATCTCCTTTCTTCAACTACACACGAACCTTGCTTTGCCATTGACTGGCTTTTCCTCTTCTTAGAAATACATATTTTTAAGAAAATTGATTTTGTATCTTGTTCAGGAGGCCATAATGTTTATGAATCTAACACCCCAATATTGATATTTATCTGGTGTAGGATTTTCCTGACAAAGCACTCCAATCTTCAGCTCATTTTGTTGCGATCTGCATAATAAGAGAGCACAACGAATGCAGTAATTGCATGCTCAATCTCATATTCCCACCTACACAAGCCGGTCAAACTAGAAATAGAGCGACAGTGCAGTGATTTGCACACAGGAGTTTATGAGGCAAACTCGAGATTACCAAGAACAACAGAGAGCTTCAATGAAAAGAGAAAACTTATGATATTATTGAATGAATGAAGAATGGTACATTCGGGTCTCTTATATACGCAGATGAATACAAGAACTACCATAACTAACTTGTATAACAGAATGTGTTGACGTGGTGGATGACTATCTTGGATTACCATGCCAGCTAGGACAGCTTACAAGTGAGACTTACGTCTAATACCTTGGGCGAGAGAGAAAGAGATACATTTGCAAGACGCTCAACCAAAATTCACGCCAATAATTTCGTCATGGAGGCTTATTTGCAATCACAAGTCAAGGAAAAATATAATGTTCAGCACAAGTGTCCTCTCTGCAAGGGTCCTTTTTCGGTGAAGGAAAAGGTCTTTCAGGTGCAAACATCCCTACCAACATCTGGCTTCTCTAGTCCGCTAATTAAATTGTTCAAGCCTAACCTGTAACACACCCTCTCGTAGGATAGAGATATTACTAACATTCATAGTACCTGGTGAAGAGATTCATATCTTGAAATACCTCATTTATTGAAACATCAACTAAACTGAACAAACTGTTTTTGAAACATGAAACTGAAACATAAAGTAAAAACATATAGTAGTTCTATGTGTGACTTTTATTCAAATAATATAAAAGGAAACTAATCCTAATGTAATACACTTAATCCTTTCTAAGCCTTTGTACTAGATCTACATCCTGGCCATCCAGCTTTATGTCATCACAATCTCCATCTGTGACAGATAAACATAGAAGAAAACAGAGAAACAACAAAAATGAGTCAAATACTCAGTAAATAGCACATCATACCATGAAAAGTCGTGAATTGTGCAACCGCCGCGTAATCGTTTTGAAAAAAATAAATAAAATATGGGATCCACACGAAAAAAAAATTAATTTTTTAATAGTGGACCCCACTCTTTCTCAAAGTGATTACGCGTTTACGCATTTCACGGTTGTATGTAGAATTACTCTTAAAATATAACTTAACTTAGCATAGACTTAATTTTTGAAATACTCTTCATAACATACATACATCATCACAGATTCACAATCATATCGTAAACATAACTTAATTTAACATAGGCTTAATTTCTGAAAAACTTTACATACATACATATATCATCACAGATACATAGCATATCTATTCGTCATTAACATGATCGGAATCATACATAATCATGGCAAACATGTAACATGAATGCATAAATGACTGACTTCATGCATTTTCTAACAATCATACACGACTTGTTTATCTTTTCTTTCACTTATCATATGGTGACCCACGCTTGAGTCCGTAGCACTGCATAACTTGTCATAACATGGAGCGAAACAAGTTTGAGTCTGTGTTTCACTGAACTTGTATATCATGTCATAACATGAAGTGAAACACGCTTGAATCCGTATTGCACATAACATATGGTGAACCACGCTTAGGTATGTGGCACCACTTATCATAACTTGTGGTGAACACGCTTAGGTCCGTGTCACCCTTTAACATATCATGGAGTGAAACACGCTTAAGTCCGTGTTTCACTTAACATATGGTGAACCAGGCTTAGGTTCGTGGCACCGCTTATCATAACTTGTGGTGAACACGCTTAAGTCTGTGTCACCCATTAACATATCATGGAGTGAAACACGCTTTGATCCGTGTTTCACTTAACAAATGGTGAACCACGCTTAGGTCCGTGGCACAGCTTATCATAACTTGTGGTGAACACGCTTAGGTCTGTGTCACCCTTTAATATATCATGGAGTGAAATACGCTTAGGTCCGTGTTTCACTTAACATATGGTGAAACACGCTTAGGTCCGTGTCACCCTTTAACATATCATCTCTCTTGATGCACGAGAAGTTTGTTGGACTTCATGAACTTTTCTAGCATGGCAAATACTTGTACATAGTATAACATAACATGACATGGCATAATGTGATCTGAACATAAACATTCCATGGCATACATGATCTGAGAACTACATGAACATTACATGACTTATATGATCTAAATACTTCATGACATTACATTGCATGGCATCCATGTGATTTTTATGACATATCATCCATGAAATCGCAATCTATAATAGCATAACATACACAAGCCCACTTACATGCATATCATTATAATTCATCGAAGATCATGAAAGGGATCTAACCTTGACTTAGCTCGTAGCGTTGCATAGACAAACATCATATTTTCATATACAATTAGAACATTTACTGTACATATGCAATTATATGATCATACTAATTACATCTTAGCGTTGCTTCCACAATCTTACATCTTAGCTCGTGACATATACGAGACACTAATCGTCACTAACTTTTCTAGAAAGACGTGTCGTAACATTCTAAATACTTAAAATCATATATAGAGATCATTTAATTACGTAATAATATTATTCAAAACTCATAACATATTCCTTAACTTCTATTTAAAAATATAACTTAATAATTTTATAAAAATCTAGTTAAAAAGTCAATTGGAATATTAACTAAATAATAAGCTCAAAAATAGTTTAAAAATGATACTTTAAAAATATACTTTAAAATCCCTTAAATACTTTCTATAAAAATAAGTCTATAACTAATATATTTATTTAAGTAGATAAAACCCATGTAAAAGTAATGTTTTTCTGAAAATATAACCAACCCAATGAAAATCACTAAAACAGTTGCTGAAATAAAATCAAGCCCAAATTAAATGTTAAGCCTATCATAGGACAAGGCCCAAGTGAAAGATCGACCTACTTGACAAGTGGAAGATCAGCCTACTTGACATTAGGTACATGATAAGGCCCATCTGAGCATTCTCATAAACATAAAAAGGGCACCAGGCCGAATGGGCCTCAGGCCCAAAGCCCACTCTAATCTTTAAGTGGTAAAAGCCTTGTGTGGAAAACATAGGCTAAGAAAACAGAGGGCTCGTGAGAGTGGGAGAGAGTCATGCGATAACTCATCGAGAGAGGGGTTGAGTGTGACGGCGGCTCTGGGTGGCTGGGAGTGACCGACCGACGACAGTGAGAGAGTTAGAGAGCGAAGCTGTCAAACTGGTAGAAATAGAGGGAGGGGAGGGTGGCGGACGGCAGTGGGCTTATTGGAAAGGAGTGGGTTCGACGAGGTTAGGCTAGTAAGCGGTGACTGGGAAAAAATGCAGGGCTGTGCAAGTGAGTTTTTCTCTATGTAAACCAGATTTCTTGTGTGATTAATTTTGAGGTCTCATTGGTTTTTAATAGATGAGGGGGAGGGAGATATCGTGACTAATCTGGAGAGGTTTGAATTCGACTAGACTTTGGGAAACTACTCCCACAAGAAAAGAAACACTGAGAGGATAAGAGTTTTGAAGTGTTTGAGTTGAAAGTTAGTTTCAAATCAAGAAACTACTCAACCTGGGAGACCAAACAGAAAAATAAAAGAGGCGTATAGTTTAACAGTAGAGAAATCCAATTCAAAACATATCTAATAATAACAATAATAATAACAATAATAATAATAAATAAAAATCTCACTTTTGGGGTCTGGATGTTACATAACCATTAATTCAAAAGCCTAGAACTAATGAATATTGATTTGGTTAAACTTTAATTTAAATTAATAAGTTTTGATAACTTCTTGTTTATCTTTTTATTCGCAAGGGCCTTCAAGGTGGAATATGAGCTTCAACCTTTATTTTCCTGTTTTGTCTACTGGGGTTATCCTACATCTATTGTGGAAGAGGCTAGTGGCCAGTTTATAAGTGTGAGGGAAAGTCTCACTTCTTGAGCTAGCTTTTGGAATTGAGAGAGGTCTATGACCACCCAACATTGGTATCAGAGCTCATGTTTACCAACAATCTCGGCCCAATAGTTCGCAAGAGAAACGAATTGTCGCTACTCCGACCCAGGCCCAATGTGTGAGGGAAAAGTTATTGTGGGTTGTCCCACATCGGTTGTGGAAGAGGCTGGCCGTCAGTTTATAAGTGTGGGGAAGCCTCACCTATTAAGCTAGCTTTGGGGTTGAGAGAGCCCATGACCACTTAACATTGGTATCAGAGCTCAGGTTTACCAACAATCTTGGCCCAATAGTCCGCGGGAGAAACGATTTGTCTCTGCTCCAATCCAGGACCCGATGTGTGAGGAGAGATTGTTAGGTTGTCCTACATCGATTGTGGAATGGGCTGGTAGTCAATTTATAAGTGTGAGAGAAAGCATCACCCCTTGAGTTAGCTTTTGGAGTTGAAAGATACTCATGACCTATTGAAACAACGGTGATAAACAAGAAAAAGCAAACACTAGCAAATCAATCACACACACACGACACACACTATTTAACGTGGTTTGGCAACATGCCAACTCTGCAGAGTTGCAGTGATTTTATTCCAAATGAGATTACAATCACGAACTGAGTTACATGAGCACCACTTTACTTACACAATCTTAACTCTCTTCCTCTCTCTAAGCTTTTTCTCTCATACAATATGCTCTCACGCTTCTTGCCTCTATCTCTATGTTCAATCTGACACTCACTGACATAGAACATATGAAATAACATTCATATATATAACAAACGGTGCTGGAAACTCTAATCTGGCAAAATAGGGTTCTCCGCTAGAACGGCTGTCGAGTACGCCGCAAGCGAACAACCAATTTCACATTGGCTCGAGTCAACTGTCAAGCGTGCCTTGAGTGAACTCACTGCCTGAGTTTTGCTCGAGCACCAGGTCAAGCGACAATTGAACATACAATTTGTCTGTGCCTTTTCTAACTCACAAAACCAATCAGGCTCCATAACCCAACAATCTCCCACTTGGAGACTGATTCTTCACATGCCAGTCACTGTCTTCAGCATCAGCCTTGCCCTATCACCTCTACAGCTCACGACTCTCGTCTTCAAGCAAGAAGACACACTAACTAAAGTCAAGCCAAACTTTAGTCTCTCACATACCGATCCCTCAGTCAGTACATCTACTAGGCGACTCACAACTCCCAATATACTAGGAATATCCAATCTCGAACCAACCCCGACAAACATCAGAAAACTTGTTGTTAACGTCCCTTCTTTGATCTGGGCGACTGATCCCATCTCCTGCTGCTAACATTTTCTATCGTCAGTCGATGTGCCCATCTCTTGTGCAGTTTCTGTTTCCTCCCTGAAAGTTAAGTCTACTTCTTATTAGCCAACTCTCACTTGCTCGATATCCCGTCTTGGTAGCTCTGCGAGCATCAACTATAGGTGTAGACGTCCTTAGAACTTCGGACGCTCTGTCTTTCTCTCTCCCAACTATGCTCTGCATTGTGGTCTCGGGAGATTTCTCCATGCTTACATGATGATCTGCAAAGCTAACTCCTTTTTGCTTCCTCATCTTGTTGGAACTACCAAGACTACTCTGCTGCTACTTTTCATTTACCTGCACATCACTGGATGCTGATGTCAAATACAAAGTGTCAGTCTTCTTACCACGCACCAAGACCAAGGCACCCTTCATAACCTTGCACACTCCTCTGGAAAACACTACTGCATGACAGTTGTCGTCGAGTTGTCCCATAGAAATCAAGCTTTTCTTCAGCTCTGTAATGTGTCTAACTTGTTGCAGAGTCCACATGCTCCTATTCAGAAGTGCGATGTGCACATCGCTCACTCCCACTACATCCAGTGTCTTTCCATCATCCATGTGCATCTTCTCAAAATCACCAGTAACATAATTCTGATAATTTCTCGATGTGAGGTGCTATGGAATGAAACCTTGAATCTATCACCCAATCATCAACTGCACTGTGCACTGCAAGGAATAGAGCGTCTTATATTTCCTCAACCACTGCATTCACAATGTCATCCTTAGTACTTTCCTGATTTTGGTAGCCTCTTTTGATGTGGTTTCGCTTGCCACAATTCCAACAAGTAATCTACTGCCTAGATCTCGACTTGTTTCTTCCCCTATTCTTGGACCTGACAGGTCCCCGCCCTCAATCGTCAACTCAAAGCCAAATCCGTACCAAAAAAACTCCCTAGAGTCTTATTTGCGTACCTCCTCAACAAGGATCATGTCACGTACGTCATCATAATTCAGGTCTCGTTTGTAGGAAACATCGCATCTCATCTCATCTCATCTCACCTCATCATTACAACTTTCCCAAATCTCCACACAAAATAAAATAAACAATTCAACTTTTTCAAATCCCAAAACAAAAATAAAATAAACAATTCAACTTTTTCAAATCCCAAAACAAAACTAATATTAAAAAATATATTCTAACAATATTTTATTCAACTTTTTAACTTTAATCTCAACTCATCTTATCTCATCTCATCTCATCTCATCTCTCGAACCCTCAATTTCATCGTACCGGCTAAATTACTCATACCATCCTCATGCCCTCACAACTATTTGGCAACGATGCCAACGAAATCAACGCCTTAATCTTATCATCAAACTCAATCTCTACAGAAGACAATTGATTTGTGATCGCACTAAAGTCATTCAAGTGTTAGGTTACAGACATATCTTATGAACAGTTTGTTCATCAGATGCACCTTGTTATTCGCTAACGGTTTTTCACCCAAAGCTGACGAACCCGCCATGAGATCCGCCATATTTCTCTCCTTAATAAGTTGTGTGTCACTGATCTAGACAGGGTGAGCCAAATAACCGCCAGAACCTGTCGATCCAACAGATTCCACTAAGCATTGTCCATGGTCTCCAACTTCTGTCCCAATAGAGGAAGATGGAGCTTCTTCGTGTAGAGATAATCATCGATCTTCATTCTCCAATAACCAACATATGTGTTATCAAAAACATTCACTATGTCTCATGTCATAGTTTTCCCTTTAGGCTAGAACCTTAGCTCTCTGATACCAATTGTTGTGAAAAATAATAATGACAAACAAGTAAAAGTAAACACAAGCAAATCAATCACACACACACAACACATAGCACTTAACATGGTTGGCAACGTGCCTATATCCACAGAGTCGCAGAGAATTTTATTCCAAAAAAAATTACAATCACACAGTCAGTTACAAAATATCCACTCTACTCACAATCTCAACTCTCTCTCTAGGGTTTTTCTCTCACACAATATGCTTTCACGTCTCTTGCTCTCTCTCTATTCAATCTGACACTCACTGACACAAAACATATAAAATAACATTCATATATATAACAAACGGTGCTAAAAACTATAATATGGCAAAATAGGGTTCTTCGCTCTAGCAGTTGCTGAGCGTGCCACGAGTGAACAACCAATCCAACATTGGCTCGAGTGGACCACCAAGCGAGCATCGAGCGAACGTTTTGTCCAAGCTTCGCTCGAATCCAACATTGGCTCGAGTGGACTATCGAGTGAGTATCGAGAACTTTTTGTCCAAGTTTCGCTCGTGCCAACTGTCAAGCGCACCTCGAGTGAATTCACTGCCTAAGTTTCGCTCGAGCACCAGGTCGAGCGACAGTCAAGCAAACAATCCGTCTATGCCTTTTCTAGCTCACATAACCAATCAAGCTTCACAACCCAACATGACCACCCAACACTTGTATCAGCACCCAAATTTACCAACAGTCTCATCTCAACAATCTGCAGGAGAAATGGGTTTTCGCTGCTCCGACTCATTGCCCAATATGTGAGGAAGAGATTGTTGGAGTTATCCCACATCAATAGTGGAAATGACTGGTGGTCAGTTTCTAAGTGTAAGGAAAAATCTCACATCTTGAGCTAGTTTTTGGGAGAGACCCATGACCACCCAACAGGCCAACACTATCCACTGCTTCAGAGAATCTTTCATGTGTATTATGAGCAGATTCAAAACTCAAAAGAAACAGGTTTCGTAGTCAAAAGATTTCAGAACAGAGTATTGCGAGAATTTTGGTTGTTCATGCCAATCGATTCCTTCTATCTACTATTGTGTTCTTGCTATCTCTAATTGAAGATCTTGAGCATGAAGATATCGGTCTTTCTTCAGTCTCAAAGCCTGATTTCTTTTTTCTTTTCACTGTAATCATTGTAATAGGATCTACGTTACCTCACCCGCTTCTCATATATCTTAATCATTTTATATTAATGAAATACTTGCTTTAAAAAAACATAGATACCCCTAAACTTGAAGACTTGTTTCCCCTGTACAGTGTAAAGCGAATTATATAGTATCATAAAAAATGCTTCTTACCTGATGGATGGATGATGACAACTCCCCAGAACGAATATCATTTTGAAGAGAGATTTTCACAGAACCGTATATAGCCTAAAATTTGAAAATATCAAAATCAGAACCAATTAAGTGATTTACTCATCAAACAATATAAGAAAAGCAAGCAAACCCAAAGAAAAGGACAACTCTTGCGAAAATGGGTGAATGCCACATGGAGACTTCATCTTGTAGGAAGGCATTAAATTATAGGTTATAAAGCAATATCGATCCGCATATTCACAGAAAAGTTATTACGTCGACCTGAAAGTATTAGTCAATAGCAAATGCAATTTAAACAAAGAGAAACCTCATACATCATCTACATTCATTAATCAGAACAAGATATCAAATCTACGAAGGAGAAACAACGGTAAAAATGTGCCATAAAAGTGACGCAGTTACTTAACAGGATCTGTTTGGTTGCATGGAATACCAAACCATAGTCTCGTTACAGACTCATTTGAATAGTGAGATAAGATGAGATGAGATGAGATGAGATGGTTTTAGATAAGTTGAATAAAATATTATTATAATATTATTTTTAATATTATTATTATTTTAAAATTTAAAAAAGTTGAATTGTTTAGTATTTTAACTTCTTTGGAAAATACAAGCAAATTACGGTATTATTGTCTTTGTTGAATTGGCATTCTAATTTCTTCTTCTACCTCATTTGTTTCCAAGCAGTAGTCATAGACCAAATCTAGTGGGTTTCACTTTTCATAAACCAAAACGGCAGCCCCGTTTTGGGCTTTGTGTTTGGGCTTGGTCAAATCGTCTTGAACCGTAACGTAATGTAAACAGCAGCACAGCACAATATAGCTCAAGGAAATAGAAAAGTAAATAATACAAAATTAGGAATAAATAGCAGTAAGCCTTTATTTTTTGCCCTATTTGAGATTTCTAGTATAGTTTTTTTTTTTTTAAAGAGAGTAGTATTATTTATCATCTATTTTATAATCATCATCTTATAATCTCATGATATGATATTAAATAATTAGAGATTATTTATTATGTTTTACTTGTGGGTCTATCATTTCATGATACATCTAAAGGTGTTAAAAGGATGATTATAAAAAAGATGATAAATAGATTTTTCCTTTTAAAAAAAATATATCACCATGTACTATGAGCGTATCATAAGTTTTGAATCAAGCATCTCCGTTAGAGTTTTTGTTTATTGTACTTAATAAAAATAAGAGTTTTGTTATTCATCATCCCACACACTATATTTTTTTTTTTTTGATTTTATTCTTCTTAAACTAATTGAGTTCTTCTACTTATTATCCATATACTACACATTTTATAAAAGAAAAAAGAATTATGTATGGTGTGTGGTATGTGGTATGTTGTGTGATGATGATGAGTAGAATTTTTCTAAAAATAAATAAACCATATTCTTTGAGACTGCCATGTGAAAAAATATTTTTTGTTATATAAAAATAAAATTAAATAAATAATAACTTAACCACTTCCATGGTGGCACTCTTTACGACTAGGGGGTGGCTAGATTCAACCACCTTCTATGGTAGCCAAGCTCAAGTCATCTTGTGGTGATTGGAATTAGCTACCTCGTAGACGACCAAATTTATGAGAAATGATATACAAGTCTCAAATTTACAAGTCTCACACATGCCCTTCATAAAAAAAAAGTAGACTCCACCATAAAAAAATATGAAAAACTCACTTTTTATTGATGGAACTCACATTTTTTACAAAAGGCTTAAGCAAATTTTATACATTTAGAGCTTATACCTAACATTACTTGGATACCTATATTTAACCACCATGAGATGTTTAGATCAAGTCACCATGAGCTGGACACCCCTAATGGCCCACAACATGGATGGTCAAATCATCTAGCCACCTCGTTGCTAGCAGGTAGGGCAATAATTGATCCGAGCCGAGTCAAGTTTTTGGGTTATCGAGTCGAGTTGGACTCAAGTAACTAGAGTTCAAGCTTAAGCTCAAGTTGAGAGCTCTTAGAGCAGCCGAGCTGAGCTGAGCCGAGCCGAGTTCGAGCTGATCAAACACAAGCTCGATTCGAACCAAGTTATTTATCAATATTTGTTTGTACTTTGTAACAAGCCTGAGCTTAACCAAGTTGAGTCGAGTTATTACTCGAGTTTTGTTGGTACTCTTTTATATATTTTTACTTATTTTTTGAATGAATTGAATAATTAAAAATACCAAATTACAAGACAAAATATTAAATCTAATAAAATTCTGACAACTAATATATAACTTTGTATTGAATTATAAAATTATAATATTTTTATGAACACATTTCTTATATAGTTATACATTGTAATACCAAGTCCTATGTACAAACTATTACACATATTAGCAAATACATACTATAATTAATTAATCACTTAATACTTAATTAACTAACATATAATTATGAACTATATTCAATATATAGGAATAAATGACTAGACATAAATAATTAAGTTACATACTACATATTTAATTATAAAGGTAATTATGCTTATGTTATTAAATTTAATATGTATAGAAGTGTGTATAAAAATACTAATATATAGAAATAAATTATATATATTCAATGATTTATGGACAAGCTCTAATTGAGTCGAGCTAACGAGTTGAGTCGGGCATGAATGAGCTAGCTTTAACAAGCTTTAATCGAGTCAAATCAAATTTAATCGGGTGTGCTATTTACTAATCGACCAGGTTTATGCTTTCACAATCAAACTTTTTTTTCACGAATCGAGCTCGGTACGAGTTAGCCGAGTGAGTATAAGGTGAGCAATCGTGCAGACTGGTTTATTTACAGCCTTACTAGTGAGAAACTTTGATTTTTGTTTTCGTTTATTCTATTAAAAATAATAAATAAATTATAATTTACTTCTAAAAAATGAAAAATTAATTTTCCACGAGATTGCTACGATAGTTAGTTAAATAGAATAGACGAATATCTTAACGGAGTGTCTTAACAATTTATGATAGGCTTAGCAAAACGTATTATTTAAAAATAATAATAATAATAATAATATTACGCAATCTCAAAACACGGGGGTTGGGGTAAACAAAACGGAAACGTTGTCCTAAATTTCTAGGTCTCTTGGGGAAGGGATAAAATCATAAATCGTTCCTTCAAATCGATTATATGCATCGGTTTCAATACTTACGGAAGAGAAGAACAACGACATCAACCTTGATTTTACTTCTACGATGGTAACCCACAAAGATACCGAGTCTTGGGCGCCTCCTAGGGATTCCAACTTCTCCTCCGGCCAAGATATAGGTTGCCCGGATTCTAATTCTTTCCCGGTAAATATTGTGATCTCTGTTTGCTGAATTATAAGTTTCTGTTCTTTCTTTGATGAGTATGGATGATGAAGAAACAGAATACTTGGAGTCCGAATTTGATTGCTTTTTTTGTGGCTAAGATCTGCTGTTAATATAGGTTATTTTAAGTATGTCGTCCAACGTCCATGGTGCAGATAAATTTTCTGATTTTAGGGATTTCTTTAATTCTTTGAAATAGCTAGGTTTCTTAGGAGAAGCTCCCATAGGTTAGGGAGATGGAGGGCTATAATTTAAATTTTGAGTCTCAAGCTGAGTTTGGTGACTGGGAATTTCATAATTTCCAGCTGTCATGAATTCTGATTCATATATGTTTCTGTTTCTGTTTCTGTTTGGTGAAATAGTTTGGTTTTTTTGTATCTTGGATATTGTTTTGGCAATTTTAGCATAAGGGTTGGGTAGGGAATATGTCACTTTTTGGTTAAATAGCCTTAGTCTTTTTGTATTCTACATATTGATTTGGGAAAATTTAGAAGCAGGATCTCGTGGTGTTCATATTTTTTGTTGGTAGTTCATTGGTTTATTAATTGAGTCAAGATTAGTGTTTTCGGTTTTTTTCCTCTTTTGTTTGTGTGAACGGATACTACTTTGTGGGTGCCAATTTGCAATAGATTGTGAAAGCTAAATAATATTTTGATGAACACATAATAAGATTAATATGTTGTGTTGCCTTTTGTGGATTCTGGTGATAGACTGAATATGGCGACCTCCAAAATCACATAGATCGTGATGTTATGCCATCCACTGCTGGCATTGGAAGCAATAGATTGGATGAGTCTGGAGAATGTGATGCTAAGTTAGCTCGAGGTTCCGACGAGGATAGTGGTCAGAAAAGAGACTGCAAAGCTGGCCACCAGCAGCAAGGAAAATACTTCTTTTATGATTCGCCGCTTTATGAAGAAACTGGGGTTTGGATACCTGTTTCTGTTCCACCTATGTTGGAAAACGAGCATGAAGAGTGGGCTAGAGGTTTTCACACGAATGGGGGTTACTTCCCTGAAGGAGACATGGGATGGGGCCAGTACCTTGGGGATGAAAAGGAGTTGACCATGTGGGATGTGATGGTGGAGATGTTACTTGCAGCACGTGGGAAAGTGGGTGCTATTGCTTCAGGTGACATCCACAGGTGTACATTCTCATTGGTTTCAAGCCATCTACTCGAACAAGCTTGGAAAGAGATGGCCCAGACTTTGACAGAGACTAATTTTGGCAATGTGAGGGAAATAATTGAGGCGGAGCCACCAAAATGGTTGGCTGACAGTGCTGCTTTTGCATGTATGTTATGTGGTGTGCGGTTTCATCCAATCATCTGTTCAAGGCATCACTGCAGGTTTTGTGGAGGAATATTTTGCGGTGAATGCACTAAAGGAAGGAGCTTGTTGCCTGCAAAGTTTCGTATTGGGGATCCCCAACGGGTCTGTGATGTATGCTGTGTTCGGCTCGAGTCTGTCCAGCCCTACTTGATGGACCAAGTCAGTCATGCTGCTCAGTCACCAACCCAAGACCTGACAGACCTCAGCACTTTGAGATCATGGGTTAATTTTCCTTGGGGACAGTCTATGGAATATGAGATCTATAAGGCAACAAACACTATCCGGTCTTATAATAAGGTAAGAATTTGATTTCTAAGGTGTCTGTTTATCATAATAAATTGCTGCTGCCTAAAACTCTCTTTTTTTTAACCTATCAAAAAGTTTCTTTTTTGTTTTTTGATCGGTGCTGCTGCCTAAAACTTTCTGTTGAAGTCTGCGATTAAATTTGCCAACCGGTCCTGTCAAACCTCTTACCTTTCATTCGAAGGAGGCATATTAGTCTAGCAACTGTCTTACTAGCTTGGAGGTCTCTCTATTGCAAATTTGCCAATGAAACTTAGGCTTGACTCGTGACTGATAAGAGTGATAAGAATTTGCACATTCGTTGCTCCATAAATTTGTTGTCTTGTTTGAATATGCTTGCAGTGAAGTGATCTTGCTGAATTGCTTGGATTCTTAGTTCTTACTCATTTCTTCAATTTATGGATCACAAACCATGTAACTTCTCAGGTACCTGAGAAGAAAATTCCAGATGCCATTCTACGGCAAGCAAAAGGCCTTGCAATCATTACTGTTGCGAAAGTCGGGGTGATGGTTACCTACAATATAGGAACTGGACTTGTGGTTGCTCTTAGAGAAGATGGTTCGTGGTCCCCGCCATCTGCCATTTCTACATTTGGTGTGGGTTGGGGGGCTCAGGTAAACTAGTTCGACTTTAACAACTTCAATGTAAATTTTCTTCATCTATTCCAAGTAATGTGAATGGAAGCAGCGACTGTACCGATGCATACAATCAACTGTCAGTGCATGCTCTCTTTCTAGATTTCCCAAGGAAAGCAGTTTTTAAAATTTGATCAACTCTGTATATATTGAACCAACATATAGATATTTATGCTGTTTAGATGATCAATCTCCCATTCATCTATGTATTTCAACTCAAAATGAAACCTTGATTTTCCTATTTGATATACCTGCAATTACGTTTTCAGTGTGTTTGATCTCAATTTTTAACGTGTTCTCTATTCCTTTGAAAATTTGAGAATCTTTCTATCTTCCTACAGGCTGGAGGAGAATTGACAGACTTCATTATTGTGTTGAGAACAACTGAGGCTATCAAGACATTCAGTAGTACTGTCCATCTTTCAGTCGGAGCTGGTTTGAGTGCAGCTGTGGGAAATGTAGGAAGGGCAGCTGAAGCTGATGTGCGTGCTGGTGATGGTGGTTATGCTGCTTGTTATACATACAGCTGCAGTAAAGGTGTGTGTATTATCTGAGTGATGCATATATCTACAGAAGGCTAATTGTTGTTGCTTATTATTATTGTGGTTGTTGGTGTTTTTGTTATAGCTAACTTTTTTTTGCTTAATTTTTCTTTACACTAGCAGAATATGATTATCTTTTAAAATGCAGGTGCATTTGTTGGTTGTTCACTTGAAGGAAGTGTAGTCACCACTCGTACGAAAGAAAATTCTCGATTCTATGGTAGCCAGTCATTGACTGCCTTAGATATACTTCTTGGCTCCCTGCCGAGACCGCCTGCTGCTGCCATCCTCTATCATTCTCTTGCAGATTTGTGTCAGAAGTTCGAGGATTGAGTGATTGGAGTTGATTATTGACTTTGTTGCCAAGTTTCATTGGTCAAGTATGCCAGTTTGTAAAGGTTCTTTGCTGCCATTCTTTACACATGTAAAGTAATACTCAAGATATGTATAGCATGTCTATTGGGGAATCCGCCAAGGGAATACGCCAAAAGTGCCTCCCAAAAAAAAAAGAATGTATATGTTTGTGTATAGTGACAACTACTTGGTTGAACACCTGTCATATCTGCCGCAAATTGTGCATAAAACTTGGATGTTCATGGCATTTCTCTATTGGGCTCCGTATATTATAGCTTTTTACTCCCAAATTTGATGGCTCTAGTGCAGAGAAAAACCAACCTTCACTTGCTGATGATCATGGCATACCAGGCTGTGCATGCATGCATTTGAACATCAAAAACAATTTTGGATAGGAGCTGTACCCATCTTTCTTAGACTCGGGTGGTGACTTTCTAACTTTCGAGTACAACTGAAAACCTCGAAATTTTTAACAATGGCTTAAGTTTGCCTGCTAATAGTATTGTGTGGCATGACTTGTCCGAAGGGTAGTCTCAGGAGTAAGCAGAATAAAGTGACTCCTTGCTAGTCTGATTGGCCTCCAAAACCTATGCTACATGCGTTTGTGATATACAGGCTGCTGAAAACAGCCCCAACCCCAAAATGAGGGGAGGAAGCCACAGAAATACAATCTTGGAAATCTTGCACAATCGGAAAGACCCTCCCTCCAGTCCTTACTTTGACAATGAGAAAGACTGTCATCACTAAACACAGCATTGATATTGATCTTTTACCCACACACACAAAAAGAAAAATCAAATCGAATTTAGCAAACAAGCAGCAGATTCTTTTGTATAATTGTTGGGGGGTTTGCTGCGTGACAAAGCTTCTCACAACTGATTCCCATGGATAATTAGGTATCTGCTACAATATATTAAAACTGAAGCATACTCTTTGTAAAATATTATGCCACCCTTTTTTTTTTTTTTATTGGCACCGGTTGTCCAGAAACAGCGTCCCGACTAATCCCATAGATAAAAGATTATGCCACCTTAGCATTGTCTATTTTAATTTTATTTTTTTAAATATTTTATTATTTCTTTATTATAATACAAACATATTTATACTTGTACCATTTATTTCCACTTTATTACTCATCTTTTGCCCTTTTTGTCAACTTCCACCCTTTACTTCACCTCCTTAGCTGTCTTTTAGATATTTCTCTCTTTACACTTTTCATCAAATTCTACCCTTTATTAGCAATTCACTCGTCTTTTGCACTTTTTTTCAACTTCCACCCTTTATTGCCACCTCATTAGCTGTCTTTTAGATATTTATCTCTTACACTCCATCAACTTCTAGTTCTACCCTTTATTAACAATTCTTTAGCTGTCTCTTGCACTTCTCGTCTTTTCACTTTCTAGTAGTTACTGTTTTTTATTCTCTTAAGTTCAGTTTTACCTTAAAACCGTTCGAGTTTTCAAGTTATTAAAAGTTATTCAAACAATTGGATAACCATCTCAACATTTTTTTTTATTTGAACAGTGTTTGGTTTCTAGGTCGTTCGGTTTCCAAGTTGACTCGGAAATCATCTCACTTTCACTTATTTTTTTTTATCTCAAGCTTCTATTTAAGGTCTAGTTTATTTTCACAGATGAGATGAAATGAGACGAGACTCTTTATGGCAATGTTTGTGTGTTGGTGGTCATCTCTTTTATGCAAAAAAAACTCTTTGTGGCTACTAAGATTTCAATGCAAAGCCCAACATCTTCTTTGCATCTCTTGCAGTTTTGACTTTCGGGTTATTCTTTTGAACTACAATGGTCTAGGTCCAATGGCCAACACAGATAGGCAACATGTTGATTCATTTCTCTTTAGAAGTCCCCACTCTCTCTTTCTGCGTATAAATTAACAAGCATGTCAAGATTCTCATGATTATGATAGAGGTAGGGAAATATAATAGCATTAAAAACTTAATAATTATCAGAGAATTACAGCTAGTATATGTTACACATGGCATGCATTCATCACTTCGCACCATTAAGTATAAACTCCACCATTTTTTGTATGTGCGAGATCATACATAGTACACGATCAGTTCAAGTGAAAAATATGCAAGGACGATTCATGAAAAACGTGATTTTTAGACTAAATACTCTTAACAAAGTTGAAAGTATAATCGAGAGAGAGAGAGCAGACATGCACAGATTCAACTGCAACTGTAGGCAAGAGGAGGAACAACATTAAGCATCAATGGCAACCAGTAAAGGCTATCGCCAATCCATTTTGAGCTAATCCAGACATTCAAAATCCCTTTCAATCACACACATTCCTCAAATCACTCCAGTAACCATTACCAAATCCATAATAAAAGTTCGTCTCTGAGGGAAAAATAAATAAACACGACTATTGGAATAAAAAAAATGGAACTAAGGGCAAAGCAAAACAACCATGAACTATTTATAATTTACTTTTGGCTCTCTCCCTTTTGATCGGGGGAAAAATTAACAGAAAAATGAAGGAAAATAAAAACGGTGGACAAAAAAAAAAAAAAAAAAAAAAAGCTGCTCCTACTCGATGTACTTTTCTAACTGGCATGCCTTGTCAAATGAAACTTTTGCACGAGAAGGTAGACCCAAACCAAGAAGCCCATACCAACTGCTATTGAGCCTCTCTACCTGCACCACAAAAGCAATCATTAATAAACGGAAAAGGAAGTAGACCAGGAATTATTGCATCTGATAGCCATGATCTATTGAAAGATACCTAGTTCTAGAGTTCCCGAGTGTGAGTTCAAGATCATCAGATATGCATTCCTCGTGGATCCTTTCTCCTTCCCAGGGCTTCACCAACCCAGTTGTGTTACTGCCAAATGCAAATTCAGTTGCCATTCCATCTGACATTGGAACATCTGCGGTGTAATCAATGCCTGCAGCTACTGCAGGAGAGCATGTGCCACTCTGCCCGGGAGTCCACATCCGAGACCCTCCACCTGATAACGCCTCCTCCATAAAGCCAAAGGGGTTTCGTGCTACAAGGCTGAATGTAGGGGATGCTGGGCCGCTTTGGGAGATTTGTATACCAGCAAACCACCTTGAATCAGGCAGGACCTGATGGCGTGGACTTGGTGGGGTAGATGAGGGCAGGAAAGAATAGTGCTGCCCAGCCCATGATGGGGTTGCAGTTGGGTCATCCCAGTCATTTTTAGTCCTAGGAGTTCGAGATGTTGGGGAGCTCAATGGAGGGGTAACTGGAGCACTGATAGAACCTCCATGGACATGAAGATCATGGGAAAGCTTGGATGAGGCTGATGATGATCCTGATGAGAGGTTTTTCAGCCATGGAATGAGAGAATCGGCATCAGCATTACCGTTGGCCTTTGCAGCATAATGGGATGAGACTGGGCTCGGGAAGGAAGATGAGGCAGGACTTGGATTGTAAGAAGCACATGGACTCGGTTGGAATGACGAGCATGGACTAGCAGAAGTTGATCCACCCATAATGTCCATTCGTTTCATAGGTTTACATCCCTGCACAAAGGCAAAAAATAGCTGTTGCTCACTACAGCTGAGCCAAAATAATTCAAAATCATACAGTGGTAAGATACAGACTAGACTGAACAGCCTTAGACTGCTGACAGATTTTCATGACAACTTTAACAGTCCTATTAGAGAAGGTTGTGAACCCTCATTATTCATCTCTTAGGAATTACAATTTAATGTGCTATCAAATAATACCCCTAGCAAAAACAAAATAAAGAATGAACTGATCATGTCAAGGGCAAAAACACTCCGTCCTCTTCTATAAATAAAAAAAAAAGGGCAAAAACACTCAAAATTACCAAGAAAAACGTTTGGCTGGGGTATAATTAACCATCAGAAAAAGTAAAAATATTTCAAGCCTCCATAGTAACTTGATTGCCCACTAGTATTTATACACACTTCTACAAAATAGTTTATGCTTATAAATGGGGATATTACTTCAACCAAAATATGGATTGGGCTATTATGGTGAATGGTAGCTGCTATCAGAATTGAAACTAAATCAGAATTGAAACTAAAAGTATGACAACATTTAATTTTATTCATTGAAATTGAACAACAATATTCAGTCCTGAGGATGAGGCAGATACTCCAATATTTTTCTCCACAAGATAATTAAATTGCATCTTAAAATGCCACGCAGACTAAAATGGGATCATTTAATAAAGGCACCAAAAATTTTCAAAAGGGAAGAAACCCTAAGCCCCAGAACAAAGTATATATAATCAAAGAAACCAGTTAGAAAACAATATTTCTATCACCTACGGTCTCATTATGGTATCAAGACTCTCGTATCATTTGTTCTACCCATTCTCCCGGACAAATAATTTGATTGCTGGTTTTTGTCACCCCTCAAAGCTACCGCTTCCTGCCCCACAGCATTACCCTTCTCACTATATTGCACTAAGCCAGTTCCAAACCCTAGCAAGCTCTTATAATAATCGCATGTAGAGATGGTAAATACTAGGTCTGCAAAGACAAGTATAAAAAACTAACTTACAAACTAATGTCTCTTATTGTTTTGCGCCATATCTACTTCACAATAAATAAATAAAAAATTACGGTCTAATATACCACTAGCGTCAGGTAACCATACGAGAAGGGGGAATTGAGCATATTTAGCAATTGCAACAGAAAATAATAAGAAGGCACACAAAGTAACATTACTATTTCAGCTCTTATACATGCTGCTACTATGGTAGAAGCAGGAATTTTTCTTCTAGATCGGCTTCTTCCTCCTTTTTTCTGTACATGGCTATGCCTATTCATTGATCAATAAAATTTGTTTACTTATCAAAAAAAAGATATTAAGAGAAGTTTAGCCTATTCTGCAAAGTCTCAATTGGGTAACATGATGCTAGCTCTAGGTATTGGGTCTTATCGAGCTACTTTATTTCATTTGATTAGTCATGCTAATTGGAAAGCATTGTTGGTTTTAGGTTAAGCCATAAGTTGTTGTAATTCTATAAATTAAGCATTATTTAATTAAAAACATAGTGGTTAAAATTTTAAAAACACTATCTTCCTAAACTCTCCTATAAAATGTAGAGGATTATTACTCCATACCCACGACAATAAGAGGACTTTGGGATACAGTAGTATTTAAGGTATGATGGCAATCATGTGATTGCTATTAGACAAAAACCATTTCTTAAAGAGAGATTAATGTCAACAATTGTGTGCATGGAACACACACCCTACAATCCCTACCACATGCTCCCTAATCTAGGAACAGGCCCACTTTCCTCCTATAAAAAACTAACAACTTGACGGTATCCAAGGATTCGAAAATCTTTCTTTCCCAATTGAAACAGCAAACAAAACCATCCAACCTATTTAAAAAGAACACCGCCCCCACAAGCCATCAAAATGCCACGCTCTCAATCACCTTTGAGGAAAGTATTACTCGGTGCCAAATTACCCGGGAATCACGGAAAGGTAATCAATTACCCACAAAAAGGGGTAGTCCCTATTGGCTCGTTGGTCATTGAAAGTCCCCTTTTCCCGACAGAAAGCCCCTAACAACGCACCGAGTGGGGAGATGGCTCAGTCGCCTTGCAGTGGCAAATTGCTCGGAAATAAAAAATTAAAAAATAAAAATAAAAATCTCCGGATAGGGAAACCGGACAGACTGAGAAATAAAGTAAAAGGAGAAACCATTTGGTGCGCATTAAAACAAAGTGGTGTGGAAGTTCACAAATCTCGACGATGGATTGGTAGTCCTAATTGACGAGACGGCCTCTTCAATGCTCGGGAGTGGGAGTAGCAGTGCTGAGGAGTTTGAGTCATAACGGCGGGCTCTTTCGTCCCGTTATAAAGTTTCTGCGTGGTCTCTATGACTCTCTGTCCCGGTGTATCTTCCGATTCATAGCAGAGGGCTAATCCTAAAAACAGAATCTTCGTGTTTCGTACACTCAACGTGAAAAAGGAAATACAACTGAACGCTGCTAATCTCGATAGAAAGACAGTAATAGATAAATCCATCTCCACCGTCGATCAGCACCACACGCCTAACGTGCCCGATGAACGTTGGCCATTTTGGAAGAAAAAGAAAGAAAACCCACCGCCACCCACAGATCGCACCTCAAAAAGCTCACAATTTTAAACAAAAAATGAAATAAAAAATGCAATCTGATATCACCAGCAGCGGATTTATCCCAGCTCCACAACAATTTGCTAACTTGCGGGGACAGGCAAGCTTGGGAGAGAAGAAAAGAAAAAGGTAAAGTTGGAATTCGTTTCTGTACCTTTCGGTAGGTGGTGCCGTCTTCTTCGACGGTCCAACCGGCCTCGTTGCAGAGAGCTTTGAGGACCTCGTTGTTGTCGCAATGCTTCGGGAGCTTGTAGTTCCCGTACATCCGGAGACCGGTGTAGATCTTCGCAGCGAAGGCTCGCCTCCTCCGCTCCCTCCTCTTGTTGTTCTCCCTCTCCTTCCACGTTGGCATTCTCGCCCCCGACGTCATTTTCAGCTACTGCTCTTTCCTAGAATACTCTCCAGCCGGGAAAAATAAAAAATAAAAGTTGCTTCACATAAGTCGGAAGAAACAAGGTAAAGTTTTTCACGGGATCCAAACGGGAAATAGTTGTGAACCGAAGTCGATAGAGAGTGTTGAGCTCTGCAGCAGGCGAGGCTGGTCATGAGCTAAATAAGAGGGAGTAATTCTTAACTGGTCAGGGTTGATCGTCAAAATTACGAGGCGTGCCACTGCAACCGTGTAAGAATTTTGTTAACGCCTCGTTTGTTTTCACAAAACATCTCATTTTTTCTTATTTAATCATTATAATTTTTCAATTTTCAATATAAAATAAAATAAACAATTCAATTTTTTCAAATCTTAAAACAAAAATAATATTAAAAAATATATTTTAATAATATTTTATTCAACTTTTTAACTTTAATCTCAACTCATCTTATCTCATCTCCAAAAACAAACAAAATCATTTTTGTATTATTTGCAAAATTCATTTTATCATATTTTATATTAATTTTAAGACCACCTTTTTCATTAGGACCGAATTAAATTCGAGACAAGTTTAATTGACATAATTATTAATCTAATCATTTTTCAGTCAATTCTAAAAATCCAAGAGTTAATTCGGCTAACCCATTTATTTAGTATTTCATTTTTTATATTACACAATTTATCATGTGATAGTTCATAATAATCAATATAAATCTTAAAAAAGTTTTAATGATATATCATATATGAGTAAATTTTTAGTGATTGTTTGATCTTAAGCATTAATAAAAATTGGCAAAAATACTCTATCTATATAGAATAATGATATATACAAGTTCCAAATGTACAAATCTCGCACGAGCCTTTTTATATAAAAGTAGATTCCATCGTGAAAAAGTGTGAAAACTCATTTTTCTTAATTAGATCTATTTTTTTATAAAAGACCTCGACAGACTTATCTCTCTAACATTAATAGAGATCTTAAGACTTAATTAATCCTTTGATTTTCTTTTCTATAAAGTATTAGACCGAAAATCCTCCTAAATCAAAATTCTAAAGATTAAAGTCTATAAAGAAGCTTTATCCCCACATTATGTTATGAAAAATACTACTTTGCCTCCTATTTTGACCGTTCAAAATGACCGCTTGATTTTTTTTTTTTTTTAACTTAGTGATTAATGAAGTGATTTTAAGTGTATTGATATATTTCTTTATTTTTTTAAAAAAATATTTAAATATATTAAAAAATGTGAATAGAAAAACAAAATAAAAAACTAAAAAAATACTATAGGTCAAAATGAACGGGCTACTCTAGGTGGACTCTATGTTATTGACGACTTCGAGATGGTGGTCAAAACTCACTCCAATCGAAGGCACCTCCATTGATTAACGCATCAAATATTGATATGAGCATCCTTTATTTTTCAGTTTATATAAAAATTTGTTAGATGTTTAGACCTATAAATAATTTTATTGTTTTTAGTATACAATATATCTTTGGATTTATGAAAATTAAAACTTTTTAAATTTATAATATATTTATAATCCTATCAATGTTGTCGGCATATGCCATAGATGAGAGTGACAAAGCAACTAAAGAAATTATTCATGAAAAATACGTATAATAATTGCTACTCAAGAGGAATGTTTTTACCATTTTAAAAAGTGGTAAAAAGATTTAGGCCTTGTTTCACAAACTATCTAATCTCATCTCATCTCATCTCATCTAATTATTATAATTTTTTCAAACTCACACACGAAGTACAATAAATAATTTAACTTTTTTAAATCTCAAAATAAATTTAATATTATAAAATTATATTCTAATAATATTTTATTCAACTTTCATCTCATCTTATATCATTTCATGTGTAAAAAACAAACGAGACTTAAGAATCACAAGTGACTTGACACGAACTCGAATGACCTGAATTCGACTAATGTATTTTGTTATTCAGGTTGGATTAGGATTCTCTGATTGATGATCCCAATTCAAATAATCTAATACCAATTCAAATGACCCGACGCAAATTGATATCCCTAAATTCAAAGTAGCCATGACGGCCACACAAGGTTAGTGTGAATTGTGTGACTTACTCGAACGATGAAAAAAAATAATGTGAAGAAGTTCTGAGGATTCTTGAGAGATATATAAAGATATCATTAGTATGCTTAAAACTGAAAATCAAAAGGAAATATTTCTTTATATACCCATTAATTTAGCTCAAACGCTCAAAGAATGTCAAGAATTAATAAAAAAATACTTCAACTAAATTAAAAGACAACAGTTTCCATAATTTGAGAAAAACAATCTTCATTTTTAAGACAAAGTTTAGCTATTTGCCTTAAAAAAACACCGCATCGTGAGCTAGCCAATAAATTTAAAGACTTGTTAAAGGCATGTGGCCTGATTGGCATAATTCTTAATCTCTAAAATGAAAGTCTGGGTTCGAAATCCCATCTCCCCCAAATGTATCAAAAAAATAAAGATTTAAAGACTTTGGTATATATAAATTGATTATCTAAACTAGAAAAAGTAAATTTTCTATACGTGCAAATAAAAATATTCAAGCATCAGCGCGGACGTGCGCCGCGGGGTCACAAATTAAGTGGATTGGGATCCCATCCGGCCACCATGCGGCTTCCTCGGCGCTTTGTGGGTGGCACTTATTGCACTTTTACCTGGTTTGAGGGTTGACATTAGATACCCACATTGTGGATATTTAGTTTTTTATATCAGGGATGTTCAATTTAAATATTATCTATCGAGTTTTATTATATACAGTCACTTTTACGTATATCTTGTGCATTACATTGATATGATTAGTCAAAACAGTTATTTTATATTAAAAAAAATGATGCAATGAATCACATTAGTGGAGTACACAAATAAGTACGTAAAAGTGACTGCACATCAATAACACTGTATTTTTTAGAATTCTAGAGTCAATATTGGAGGATAATCATTTTGGAATAGAAAAATTTTAAAATTTTCTTGAAGTGAAATAGAAAGAACGAAAAATTATAGTCTATAATGTTTTCATCACAGTATAAATCATCACAGCGAGATTACTTTGATGATCTCCTGTAATTTAACAAAAACATTAGTTGATAATTCACATATGTAAAGAGCAAGAATGTTTATTTATGTGTATATATATATATATATATATATAGAAAGTTTGCTACGGAATAAATATTTGATAGGTGTTGAAGAAGAATGTGTATGACTGTTAATAAACAGTAACAATAATATCAAGTTTTAGGCTCAATAATCAAACGTACAGTTGGTCAAATGGTTAAATGATTCGGAGGCGATGTTGATGGAGGAGATGTGGGTGCATGAAATAAAGGAGAACGACAAAAAAATTAGACATAATGTATAACTATGAATTGTAGTCCTTTGATTGGTTATCTTAGACTTAGATTGTTTTCACAAATCATCATATTAACGTCGTGTTTCACACGCTTTTGAGCTAGGTTCTGATAACTTATATCTTCAAGAATTGGGCCTGCAAAAGATATGGAAGAATGCAACTAGGAGGGGGTGGCCTTGGGGCTGAAGAGTCTTCGATGTCAAAGTTAGTAAATTATCTTAAAAGTTTGTAAATAAGTAAAAGAGTCTAGGGATCAGAGAGCTTTCTCGTACCTAGAGCTTGTTATTTATACCATGGGTCTGGGAAGGTGCAGATCATGTTTGTCTCCACAGAGTTCGTGCACCTCTTACTATTCATGTTGTCATAGTCATTTAATGTGGTGTGATTCTGCGACAACACTATCAATGTGGCGTGTAGCTCGGTATTGGCGCCATTAATGCCACGTGATTTACAGGCCTTGCTTTTATCCCTTGTGAGCTATAGATGTTTTCATGTCAGTGGATCGAGGGTCCTCCGCATTTCTTGCTGCGTTCCATGCAAATTCTCAGGTTCTAAACGTGGCCGAGCGATGTCAGGTTGGTCTATCCTGTCAGTCACTTGACTCATTTCTCTGGTTAACACCTTGCTCCAAGTATGGTCTTGGTTTCCCTAAAGTCGGGTATTGGGCCGAGGCCCAATGGGCTTTGTGGAGTGGGAAAAATTCCCTTACAGTTACTCGGCGAGGACAACCTCAACCACGAGAGCGGATTTGACAACAACGCCTTGAATCGATACAATACAAAGAAAAGAGGAAATTATATTACTAATATAATAGTTTTTTTTAATAAACTTCTGATTTCATACCCAGTTCAAAAAACAGAAAACAACTTACAGCAAATAATACTAAGCTCTTAATACAATACAAAAAACCAATTATAAATCAGTATCTACAATCATCCTATTTGAAATAAATCAGGATAGGATAGGAGTGTCACCATTGTGTCGGATCTTTAATCATTTTTGCATGTTGATGCTAATATAATAGCTATAAATATACTTATATAAATAAATTTGATAAGACATAATGGCTCGTGAAAAACTTAATGGAAGTTGCAAGC
This sequence comes from Juglans cinerea, assembly GCA_961763995.1. Classification (NCBI taxonomy): domain Eukaryota; kingdom Viridiplantae; phylum Streptophyta; class Magnoliopsida; order Fagales; family Juglandaceae; genus Juglans; species Juglans cinerea. The sequence goes on from CAUIVZ010000009.1 coordinate 12,865,686, forward strand.
TGGTTTATCAAGATTTCTAGATAAAATTAATCATAAGATATAATAGAAATATTTGATTTTATTGAAATTTATAACTCAAAAAAAGGTTAAAATCGTTCTCGCATACATGTGAACATAAAATATAACTTTGATGACAAATCCAAATTTGAATAAAAAACTAAAAATAATCGACCAAACCGATTTATTTTATATGTTTACAAACGAGTCTCACACACACACGCACACATATAGTGCTACAGGAACCGATAGTTCAACTGAAGATTTCAACCATACGTGCAAATGCACTTTCTTATTTTTTCTTCTTTTTCTTTAATCATTTTTTATATACCTTTAAACATTTTTAAAAAATAGAATAAAATACCAATTTATTAATATTCAATTTCTTAACCATTTAGTAAAAAAAATAAAAAAGCCAATCCGTAACTTTTATCGTTCACTTTTATAGGTTCAACTAGTATTTTCCTATATATATATATATATGAAATTATCTAAGTACTCCTGTATTGTAACGCAGCAAAAATATCTATCAATTCACTCAACAAATTGGTTAATCGTTAATCATGTAATTATTTAATAATTAATCAATAACCTAAAATAAATTGCATAACACCAACATTGATATCGAAGGGAAACCATTTAAAGAACTATTTAAAGGTAAAACTCTACGGGATAGCCAAACTCAGAAAAATCAATTTTACTATTTGAAAATCAATTACAAGTACTTATCAATTACAGAACATTTGCAACTTAATTCTCTTAGGTTCCCAAACAAATGTCCAGTTTGTCTTCTATCGCGATAGCAACCAGAATCTCTGGCGATCTTCAAATATTGCATTTCCTCTTAGAACTCTAGGGGCTGAAGTCCAATTACACGATCCTCTACACTTGAAGCACGATCACACTTAGATCACAAATATGAAAATTCACTAAGGAATTCTCTCACCAAAATATGCATTAGAAAATGTTCTAGAAAATATGTATATCTGAATCTCTACCAATCCTAACTAGTAGGATCCTTTAAATAAACAATCTGAAAGCAATTTTAGTTTCAGTAGGATTCTGCTGACAGTCGCGAAGTCATCTCCTGACGGAATGCTGACATTTCGTTATAACTCTTCAATGTAGTAATAGATTTCAGATCATCCTCTTCTCTGAATAAGTGCAGATTCCTTGGGACTCAATTTTCTTACTTATGATTTATCTAAACAAATTCTAGTACCTCCTAGATAAACTTAATATTGTTATAGATAAAGTCAATCAATAATTTACATTCATCCAAAATTACCAACTTAATGATAGGATAAACTCTATTATTTTAGTCACCTAATCCTATTAAAACTTATCAACTAAGTCACCTAGTTCTAGCCAAACTTTTACATATATATATATATATATATATATATATGCCATGGTTAATTTCTAAAAATTATTAACCATCTTATAATTCAAAGAAATATTTTAGTTACAAAAAATCTCATAAAATAAAACTAAAAAATTTAAGTGATTTAATATGTTTACGTTAATTTATAAAATTATTTTATTATAAAATAAATTTAACATATTAAATTAAATCACGTAATAAATTTATTTTATATAATTTTTTTTTATAAATATAACACTTTTCTGTAATTTATTCCAAAGAAAGGACATGGAAGCATCCTTCGTCCTTTCGTTTGACAAAATGAAACGAGCCTAGACCACGTGTACGGCATTCAGATGTTGGGAGATCAGAGACGGTTAGGGTCTTCTTTAACACGAAATAAATAATTTCCTTAGAATTCAGAGATATCCAGTCCACCAAAGCACGTACGTCAACACGCTCTCTCTCACGTCAACGAACTCCATCGGAATAATTCTCTCTTTCATACCCGAAGAGCATTCACATCCGATCGACTAAAAAGTAATAGTATTTCTTATTTTATCAAAAAATATATATATAGTATTTCTTATTTTCTTAAATTAAAATTTTTTAAAATAATAAAATTATTCATATTTTTTTAACCATCATCTTTTAAGACTCGTTTGTATAGTGAGATGAGATGAGATAATTTTAGAATAATGCTAGATACAAGCCTTAAATAGACAAGTCCCAAATAGACAAGTTTCATAGAAGCCGTTTGTAAAACAATGGGTCCCACTAATAAATAATAACATTTTTTATACTTTTTTAATGTGGAGTCCACTTTTTTACAAAAGCTTGTATGTGGCTTGTTTATTTGGAGTTTGTACAAATCATTTTTCATAATTTTATATGAGTTGAATAAAATATTATTAGAATATTATTTTTTAATATTATTATTGTTTTAAAATTTGAAAAATTTGAATTGTTTATTATATTTTGTATGAAAATTTAGAAAAATTGTAATGATGAGATGAAATAGATTGAGAGTGTTTTTGTATCCAAACGGAATCTAAAGTCAACAACGAAATAAAAAATATAATTTAGGGGATTGGATATGATCTTAGATCGAAATTTTTATTAAAGATTAATTTTTGTTTGAATGTCGAAATTATTGTTGAAAAAATGAACGTTTTGTATGATTCTATAAAAGCATATTCACAAAATGATATGATTTGTTGTGGTATGTTGGAGGATTGTAAAACTGCTTTTATTGTAAAGTAGATATAACGTATCATATAAATTTATGTCAGTTTGTGGGTTTACTTTTATGAGATTTCTTTGTAACTATAGCATTTATTTACTCTAAATATTTCTCATATAATTTAAAGAGTTTCAAATGGTTATATTCTTTTAATATAATCGTGACTATTTCCACTCAAACTTTTATTCATCTCAACTTAAATTTTTAATTATTTGTTGAAACATCGTTTCAATTTTACTGACTAGAAGTTACAGCCACCCAACTCTCTTGACATATTTTTCATATATATATATATATATATATATATTGGTCATATCTATGAACCAACTAAATTATCTTGAAAGCAATAACATCATATCATATGATATATGGATTAGTGAACCTTGTAATTACCCAAAATCTATAATTATATAAATAGTCCGTAAAAAATAAAAATTCATGTAAACGTATAGAGAATGGTCAAACGGTCTTTGTCAAAGTCTATTTAGAGAGGATCAAATTTTGAAAAGCAAGCGGGGAGGGAGTCAGGACCAATCATTTTATTTCGAGATTTATTATTCATCATCCTAACACATCACACATTATATTTAATTTAATTTTTTTTTTATTTTATTCTTCTTAAATTAATTGAATTCTTCGACTCATCATCGATACATCACACATTTTAAAAGAGATAATAAGTATGATGTCATTGATGTGTGATGTATATGAATGATAAATGTATTTGTTCAGTTAACAAATAGACTTGTTTGTTAATATTTGTCATACCACGTATTTTAGAAAAAAAAATATTCTTTTTTTATAGGTTAATTCATACTTCAACGTATAAAAATATAATATTTCACATAAAATCATGTTAATTTGTGAATTTAATTTTATAAAAATTTATTTATAGATAAAACTTTTTTTCTAAATAGAAACTGTTAATTAAATCGCCTTTATAAAATTTTTATTTACTTAAATTTATTATGATTATAAAAATTAAAATATAAGTACTTTTTAATGTGTAAGATTTTTATATTTAATGTGTTTGTCTATATAAAATAAAGTTATACCCAATTATGTCTATAAATTGTTAGCCATTAGTAGAAAAATAAATTTATTACCACAAACAGACAAGTCTATTTGGAAGTAGCTTCAGAGTTTTTTTTTTTTTTTAAAAAAAAAATCGGACATTTTAAAATAAAATGTTTTATGTAATTGTCAGGTTTTAATGACGTGAAGAATAAGGAAATAAATTATAATGTCTGTGACAGATAAGATCATTAAAAACTGGAGTTGTCGCCGTTACTTATCTTCCAAGTTTTAAAATTTTCATTTATTTTTTGGGATTATCTTACATTAATTGTGCAGTGTAAGGACTTTGCCAAATGGTTGATATTTTCCAACTAATAACAGAACAGAAATGAACTGCTTGTCTTCGGTGTATATACAGCCTAAAGGTAAAAATACAAATGTACAGGACGCCCTGTCAACTGTTCGCTCTGTGATGCGGAATTTTTCTGAGGGGTTTTTTTTGTTTTATATATTTTATTTTCTGTTCTTTCGGGTAGAGAATGGACACTTGCCTGTCGTCTCGCGATTTCTTTGGGATTCGGCCGGTTGTTGACTCCGTTTAGACTTCATTACCAGGAGGTTTTTTTCCTATCGACCTTGATTCCGGTGAGTTTCGATAACTCCTGGTCGTAATTCGACGGGTTTTGTTTTGTTTTGTTTTTTTTTAATTGGGTTTGGCAGTTCCATGGTATTTAGAGGCAATTCGAACTCAAGAGGTCCTGGCATGGTGTTTCTGATGGATTAAGAAATAAAGGGCGGCTTTGTTGGGGTTTTGTTTTGTTTTCTGGGTTTCGTAGTTATTGGAATCCATTGCATTGGGAAAGCAAGGTTCTTGTTTTGATTGAATTTGAAGCTTGGCAGTTGACTTGAAAAGAGTTTTGCAATAAAATTCTGGTTCTGGGTATTTGAGAAACTTGAGATTTTAGTTTTTCGTTTTGCTTCTGGGGAATTTGTGGATTCTGGGGTTTGAGGGCCTAACGAAAGTTTTGTGACTGAGGAATTGGGAAAGTAGGATGGATGATTCCCAGGGTGGTTCGAATTCGCTGCCTCCGTTCCTTTTAAAGACGTACGAGATGGTGGATGATCCCTCCACTGATTCAGTTGTGTCGTGGAGCCCGAGTAATAAGAGCTTTGTTGTGTGGAATCCTCCGGAGTTTGCGAGGGTTCTGCTGCCGAAGTTCTTTAAGCACAATAACTTCTCAAGCTTCATTAGACAGCTGAATACATATGTAAGCCAATCCGTTTCATTAACCTGTCTGATTATTCATTTGTTTTCCTTCTCAATTTGTTGCTTAAAATTTTATTTTGCTTGAATTGAGTTGAATCAAATTGTCTAATGATAGGGTTTTAGAAAAATTGATCCGGAACAATGGGAATTTGCGAATGAAGATTTTAGGAGAGGTCAGCCACACCTTTTGAAAAACATACACAGACGAAAACCCGTTCATAGTCACTCAATGCAGAATCTGCAAGGACAAGGAAGTGCATCGCCTTTAAGTGAATCGGAAAGACAGAGTTTGAAGGAGGAGATTGAGAGGCTTAAAAATGATAGGGAGCAGCTTCTTTTGGAGTCGCAGAGGAATGAAGAGGAGCGGCTTGGATACAAGCTACAAATACAGCGATTCAAGGAGCGTTTGCAGCAAATAGAGCTCCGACAGCAAAATATGATGTCCTCTGTTGTTGGAGTCTTGCGGAAACCAGGGCTTGCCTTGAATCTTGTGACACAACTGGAAAATCATGACAGAAAGAGAAGGCTGCCAAGAATCAGTTATTTTTATGATGAAGCCGACATTGAAGATGATCAGATGGAGACTTCGCAAAGTTTACCTAGAGAAAGTGGGGCGAGTGCTTCTACTTTGACATTGAAAATCGACCAGTTTGAGCACTTGGAGTCATCATTGTTATTTTGGGAGAGTGTTGTGCATGATGTTGGTCAAACTTGTGTTGAACAAAATTCAAGCGTGGTATTAGATGAATCCACGAGTTGTGCTGACAGCCCTGCTATATCTGGCTTACAGCTTAATGTTGACATTCGGCCTAAATCTCCTGGAATTGACATGAACTCTGAACCTGCTACGGTTGCTGCTCCAGACTCTGTTGAGCCTGTTAACTCCGAAGAACAAGCAGTCGTGAATGCTGCTACTGTGCCCACTGGGGTCAATGATGTATTCTGGGAACAGTTTTTGACTGAGAATCCTGGTTCATCCGAAGCTCAGGAATTTCAATCAGAAAGAAAGGAATCAATGGCTGAAAGAATGAAACCAAACCTGGCAATCATGGCCAATTTTAGTGGAAGATAAATAATGGAAATTAACCTTGCCTAGTGGTTGGGGCATCTTACTCCAGCAGAAAGGACTTGATACCGGTTGATTCCTTTCTCCAGCTTTTGATGCCCCGGTGGCTCACATGTAATAAATTTAGGTACGGATTGGTTTATTCTGGTTCTAAATAAGTTTGTCTTCTTTTGTTTACTGTTTTTGTTTCAATAGCAACTTCAATTTATTCCCAGAGCTTAGCATTAACATTAATTTTAGTATGTTTACAAACATTTATTGTTGACCCGATATATATCTGAAGACAATGTATGTTTGTTTACAATGTGTGCACAAAAATACACATCGATGGTATGATAAGACAAGAATTAAGTAATCTTTGTTTCCTATTGGATCTTGTCTCGATTTCACCCTCTGTTGCCCCCATGCTCATACTCATTTTGGAAGCCTGCAGTTTCATCCACTTTTTCTTCCTGTCCTACTGTTTCCTTGGATGAAAAAAGTGTACCACCTCCCACCCCCACAAAGCCCAGAATTTAACCTATGATGTAATCTAAGCCCATCATCAGTATCCTGTTTAACTTCCATGTATGGAAGTAATGTGGTAGTCTTCTGGCTTTCTTGCAAGGCATATTAGAAGAAAAAAGGGTGGAAGGCGTTTGCCAAGTGGCTGCTATGCTTTTATTTAGCACCCCATGTTTTCAATGGGTGTGGATATTCACTGGTGTTTACCAAGTATTGATAATGGAATATGGATACCTCCCCCATGCACCCTAAAAGGAGAGAGAAAAGAGAACATCAGCAGACATATATTAACTCCATAACACTACATAGTTCTGTTATGATGTAATGATTTTACTACAATGGTAGGCTTTTGCACCCTTCCATGGAAACTTCAGCTGATGAAGAATGTATCATGTCTGCTTATGCCCTTAATGCAATAAAACATAAAATGTGAGTTGGGCATCACATCATGGAATTGAAAAATGTTAAATCTGATCTAGTTGTCAGCGCCAAGAATGACACTTCAATTTAATGGCATGGCTACTGAGATGGACACTGAAAAATGCTGATGTTGTTCTTGATGCAATGTTCCCATATATTTTAATGCCATGGATATATTTGTAGATACATCTGATGTTTGTTTTAAATATAGTTGGGATACTCCAAGTGGCACTATTCCCCATGGACATCCTCCTTTATAAATGAAGTAAATTTGTGGTACACTTGGGGTAGGATGGAAGAGGCAAGTCGTCACAATGATATATGGACGATTTATTTAGCTCTCATCAGCTTTTATGCCTCATTTGTTGTGATTGTTATTAATTAGGAGTCTAGGACCCTCTTAAATATGTAGATGCTAAGAGACTGTGGTAGAATTTATGTATAACCAACTTTAAATGTGCAACTTGCGATGGATATGTGCTTTAACATTGTCTGCATAATTCTTTCATGCAGATAATATATTGGAGCTTTAGATGATTGTATCCTTGTATTTGTTACATAATATGTTTTACTTTCCAAGAACTGATCTATGTTGAACATGTACAGAAGGATGTACCCATAGAACAATTAGAATCTCTTATATGTATAAGAGGCATATGTGTGGAAAACTAGGAATAAATAATCTTGAGGAAAAATTTTATCGATTCATTAGTTCTTCTGAAAACAAATGAAGGATTTTCCCTCATAATTCATTCTACAAAATCTATATTATAGCTGAAACACTGGCCGTAGCCTAATTGTTTAGAAGGGATACTGGTGTCACCAGCTAAAATGAGTTGTGAAATCATTGTATAAATGTTGATTATTCTTAAACATGGGTTGTTAGTGTTCTCCCTTATGGTTTAATGGCAAGAAAGAGTGTGACCAAAATGAAACTTCTTTTTTGTTGCTAACTAAAATGGAATGAAAGCATTGACAATATTTGATGGATATATTTGCTACATATCATGTCGAGTTTAAGTGTGTGGTGGTTAAATAATTGAATTTACGTCTTTCCATCAGGTATTTAAGTTATATTCCCAAACTCTCTTACGTGTGTTAAGATCCTCTTTAGTAAGTAGGCCAAACATGTGGACTATTTAATTAAATAGAGGGGGAGGGCAGTTAAAGAGTGCATTCAGGGTTTGAACTTAGTTCCAATGTTTAGATATCACATTAAATCACCATTTGTCTCAAAAACTTTGAGCTGATAGAAAGAGGAAAGTTGAACAAGGAAAATTCTAAATACCACACTCTCATTCTACTTTTATCCTGCTATGATGAGGTAACGTGCCTATCAATCTTTGAGTTTTTCTTTAAGCAACAAAAGTTGATCCAAGGGTGATTAAAAGTGATACATTTTACATAGTGGGATGTGAGATAGGAGTGTGGTATGTGGCATTACTCATTGAATAATTTTATTATCTTCTAATAATAATACTCTGTGATGTGGCAGGACCAAATATGATTTCGACGATGCTTCACTTGGTTATGTTTGGAGAATTTTCAGTATGTATTGAACTCTTCATTTACGAACTACATTCATTAAACCTTGTATGAAAACCGCTAGTACATGTAGGAATTAATTTGAAATGAAGAGCTGAAAGGGTTTACATTTTGGAAGGTTTTTTCTGTCCTTGGAGTTGCATTTAGTGGTGTTGGAAGTTTCTGACGTATGGTGAAACTCCAACATACAAATGACCCTAAGAGAAACGGCTTTCTTTTTACCATATATTAAGATGTTAATAGTATAGAATGGGTCACAGAGGCTTGTTATGTGACTTTTCAAGTTCATGGTATGGTCACATATCTACAACATTTATTATACCAGAGTTATCTTACTCACTCTGGTAAGTAGGCACTTACATTTGAGTCGGTTTTTTATATGACGACTAAAACTTGGATTGAAAAAGCAATTATGTATGTCTTCCTAATTCACCATTTTTAGCAAAATGTACATATGCCAGGGGATGCAGCAAAATGGTCACAAATGAAAGATTGAAGATTGTGGTAGCTATGTGATAGGTTCTACTATCGTGTAGTTATCCTTATTGATGCATCGGAACTGGTGTGTGTCCAAAAAGTGTTGGATTTGGAAGACTGGTCCTGATTATTATCCTGAGTGTGTGCATTGTTTTTAAATGTCTGGTAAATCATATGTCAGTAGGGAAATTGGCCCTGAATGTTCCCTCTCAATTCACAAGTTGGTAGAAATTATAACTCTGTCTCTGTCTCTGTGTCTGTCTCTCTCAGTTTCCAAGTTGACTTCGGTCAGCTATTATGACGGTTCATTTGTGTTACTGCTCTAAGTTTGTAATCTATCTCTTAGGTTTAATGGGTGTTTATTGCTTGGATGAAATGCATTAAAGGTTTGGTTTTCTGCATCTAGATAATTTATATTTTTCGCCCCTCACACAGCAAAAAGGGTCATACTGAGTTTTCTGCAAAGTTGGGACATATTGATCCATATGTTTTTGATTCTGTATGTTGTTCTGTTCTTCTGTCAAATAAAGCTTAAGCTAGTGCCTATTCCTATTCTGGAGAAAGTTGTTTGTTTTACCGACCAATGTGCAAAATTTTCTCGGCATCAGTAGGGAAAATTCATACCATGCACTAGTGAACTCTGGAGTCTGCGCAGAGATTGCTAGCTAAGCAGCAGGGAACCTCTTTCACCCACGCTGATGCGACCTTTGAGTAAATGCCTATATCATTCTATGCAAGTTAAGCAGCATGGAACTGCGCCAGGCTTGCGATGGCCACCTTTGGAAATGGGCCACCCAGAGGTGGCTCGATCGCCAGCCACCCACATTTGCAGTTGCCTAGTCGGGCCACCGGGTGGTGGCTTGATGTCGTGGGATTTATAACGTTTTTTTAATTTTTTTTTAAATATTTTTACATTTATATTTCATTTTTAATTTTTGGAATATTTTTTTACTTATTATATTATTTTAAATAAGGAGTTATTCCATTTATATGCCAGTGTGTAAAACACATTATCCACGTAACTTAAATGGTAAAATTTGATTTGTAAGATTTAAATTTTAAAATTTATCTTTTAACCGTAGATGGTCTCCCTATTCGAGCATGATCATAGTAGAACACCACCTTTAGTGGTAAAAAATGCAAGGGTGAAACGCAAGGTTGTTTTTTATGCATGTTTTAAATATCTTAAATTATAAAAATAATTTTAATACAATCATATATATTATTTTTAATTAAAAGTCCTTGTATATATATATAGTATTTTCGCTCATCGTGTGGGCAGAGATTGAATCGGTTAGGTAAGAAAAATAAGGGACCATATCTTCTACGTTTGAAATATTTTCTGTTACCACTTCCTCTTACGTTTGAAACAAAACATGCACAAAACATACTGATATTTCAACTTAGAAAAGATAACATTTTCCTTATCAAATATGTGCTGATGTGTCAACTACTTAAAATGATAAAAATCTTCAAAATTCCATGCAATGGATGAGTTTCATGATCTAGATAAGTTTAGTTTGCTTATAAATTGAGGATTAACGTAGAAACTTCAAGTTTTCCATTCAAGTTCATCACCCTTTTGAAAACCCATGCTTATATATATATAGCGCGCAAACTTGGGCACAAAGTACTCTTATATGTCAAGCTCTCTTGGTTGTCATTAATGGCCAAGTACAACCAAAATCCTTGTGCCTTTATCCTAGTTGTGGTTTTTGTTTCTTGGGTTTTGCTTGTGCATAGTGCTGAAACTGAGTATGTTTCGGCCGTGGGTGATCCGGGAATGAGAAGGGATGGCCTGCGGGTGGCGATAGAGTCATGGAACCAGTGCGCAATGAGGTTGGTCAAGAAGTTCCTTCCCTTGGCAGCCCAAGAGCTGCCGATTGCTTTGACATAGACAATACTAGTACTTCTGCACCAGCACTCGGTTAGCTAGCTTGCCACTCTTCTGCTTTTATATTTCCTTTTGCATAAAACTTCTTCGCTATTTCTCAGCTTTCTTCCAAAGAAAAAAATAAAACTTCTATTATTTATTAGGATAATCCAACATTTGTTAATTCCAAGAAAATACAGTTCTAACGTTGGCAAGAGTAGTGTGGTTGTATATTTATAATATGTTTTGTTCTTTGAACCCAATAGTTCTAGATTTTTTTTTTTTAGTTCGCATTTTTTTATGTGTGAGAATGAGGGATTATATCATAAAGAAAAATTATATTTATAAGCCGGTGTGGATAACAAATATAGTAAATTACGGCTTACATGATATAATTTAATTTAAAAGATAAATTTTAAAATTTGAATGTTATAAATAAATTCTATCATTTAAGTGATGTAGACGGTGTACTCCACACACAAACTTGATAATAGAATAAATTCTATATGACTTTTTTTATTGGGATAGGAAACAATTATGGGTTAGTCCACAAAGTGACGGAGGAAGACAACAGACTAGGGGTAGGAGACCTCTTCCTTGGAGTGCAGCCAGAAGCCCTTTTCGATGTAAACCTTTATGCTGCACGTAAGAAACTGTATCTTGGATCAAAATGTCAAGTTGAAGACACCCCAAATCCATGGCAGTTTGGATGATCATGCTCAAGAGTGGTAACATGGACACTTATAATAGTCCATGCCCTAAAAATGGCTATAAAGTTGGACCTTTCGGCCGGACAACAGGTTCCCTTGCTTTAGAAAAGGGTGCATGAACCAACCAAAGATAAATCATGACTATACCAATTCGGAAGGGCCTAATACTAATAGCATTACTCTTAAGGGAAGGTTTTATGGGTCATGGGACTTGGAGGCCGATTTGAGTAAAGGTTTGGTTGGTAATAGTAACTTGGGAAAAGGAAATTGGCAAGGGAAGTTGGGTTTTTCATCATGTCTTGAGAACTTCAACAAAGTATCCTTGGTTGATGCTTTACTTGAGATCTGATGCCACCCAGGGAGTATCTGGTGGTTACCATTACCCAGGTCGAGGGATGTCTAAAATTGTAACGAATTCTGTCTCACTTTAAATTGGCCAAAGGTTACATTCACTTTAAATTACTCATTGGTAGGCATGAATATTAGTAATTTCATTCTCATTCGACATTTTTTCTATGAAAAATTATATTCTCAAACCAGTGTGTAGAGCATATCTAGCTAGTAAAATCTTATAATTATTAAATCTTACTATTTAAGTTATGTGGATGACTGTGTACTACCTCTACATATTGGTTTAAGAATAGAACAACTCTTTCTCCATCGAGTCAAATGTCATAACTATTAGCTTCATAGACTAGACATATGTATCATGTAGATACCCGAGTCACCAAACTTTAAAGTGAGGTTCACCCTGAATGTGATTAAAGGCGGTGGTCAAAGAAGCCAGTTCTATCTAATGGACATGGGAAGCTGTTGGAAGAATGATGGCCGACCTTGTGATGGAGATGTGACTTCAGATGTCACAAGATACAATGAAATGATCATAAATCCAGAGACAAAAAGATATTGCCATTCAGACGACATCAGACACTGTCCACCTTACCACACATACCCTAATGGGACGTGTGTTTATCGCAACGACACTACTCGCTTCACATATGCAGCCTATCACATGCATTGCTCACCAGAGAATGGAAAGCAGCTTGAGATGCCTTACACCATGTGTGATACATTTAACAATTCTCAACCTCAAGAGATACTGCAGATTTTGCCACACCCAGTTTGGGGTGACTATGGTTACCCTACCAAGTTTGGAGAAGGTTGGGTTGGGGATCCAAGGACATGGGAACTTGATGTTGGGAGATTGTCCCAATCACTTTACTTTTATCAGGTATGGATTCTTCATGTTCATATTCGTTTTACTTTGGGGGACAAAGAAATGTGAAAATAACTTTGATGGAAACCAAAAGAAATGCAAAAATAACTTTGATGGAAACCAAGTTTTTTGTCCAATTAATTATGGAATTAGGGGAAGAATCATGAAAACGTTAGAATAATAAATGTTGTTTAATCTTTAAATGATCATTAGTGTTTGATACAATGTTTTGAATACCGTACCTGTGACTGTTTCAGTCAAGGCATTGAAATAATCTATATATGAATAAATTATATATATATATATATAAATTATAAATAGTTTGGTCTAAATTGGGGGGGTCAAAAAATGAGCTTGCAGTTTGAAGAAATGAAAAAAAAAAAAAGTAAAGGCCGAAATATCGGCTAGTATGGGCCAAAACGGCCGAAATTCTGACCGGTATGAAACTATACCCTTCTCTATACCCACTATGCTACAGAAACGGTATATTTTGGTTGTACCGGCTGGTACGGTATGAAATTCAAAACATTGGTTTGATGGAAGAAACCTTCATTGAATGCATTAATGTAGGATCCAGGTACTCCACCAGCTAGAAGGCAATGGACGTCGATTAATTTGGGAACATAAATATATAAAGACCCTGACCAAGTTGCTGAATGGACTATAACCGACTTTGACATCCATGTACCTACGCAATGAAGGCATTGAAAAGACGTACTAACTTTAGCTTGAAATAACGAAGCTTATTATAATGGGGAAATAGTGTAGCTTTTACGATGAAGTTGAGAAAACCAAACTCATGGGTGGATGAACATAGGTGATTGTGACATAAACACATCTTCATTTAAATCGCCATGCAATAATTCATTTTCCACATCTAATTATTGAATGTTCCAGTTTTTTGTCACTACAAGAAAAAAAATACATGAATGGTGATAGGCTTTACAACTAGGCTGTATGTGAAAGACTTTGGCCACAAGACGAGCTTTGTAAAAATCAATTATGTCATCTACCTTTCACTTAATCTTAAAATCTCATTTGTACCTACCTAGTTAATATTGGTCCGTGGAGGAACCAAGGTCCATGTGCCATTTTTCATTAAGGCTAAAAACTTGTCATTCATAGCTGGGCACTATTCTGGATAACGTATAGCTATTGAATAACATGTGGGCTCAAAATCACATGAGGTAGAGTGTGTGAACAAGGCATGGAGTGATTAGTAGCAGATGAGAATGATAAATAGTTGTGTGTGTCGAATTATATTATTTCGGGATTATGCGATAATTGGAGTTCGTACCTCCTCAACAATTGGCATCAACATCTTGGTCATCCTCAGCTTGTATTCTTCGTCAACTTATTTCTAAACACAATTTTTCGGTAGTCAATAGTCTCTAGAGTCCCTTTATATGTAATGCGTGTCAAATGGGTAAAAATCATCTTTTTCACTAGGTTTGGTTTAACATGACCAAATTATACTCTTTGAAAATATCTTATCCCCCGTTGTGTGCCTCTCCACATCTTGAGATGTCTGGAAAATGCTTGAGACCATATTCTCAACTCACTCCCAATCTCGAATTATTCATTATCGGTCCTAGCTCTCCAACATAAAAAAGTACAGCATGTCCATCGCTGATTACTTTTAAAATGTGAAACTTTTAGCTGATACACTTGTCAATGTCGGTCACCCTCTTCTGAATTTTGAAATTACCACCTATTTCCTAAGCGGTCTCAGTTTTGACTATGATCCTCTTGTCATCTTTGTGAACGCACGAATTGAACCTATAACTCTTAACGAGTTATATGGCCATTTGTTGACCCACGTCTTGACCAACAGACTATTATTGCTAATCTTGACAATTCTTCTGTGTAGGTTGCTACTCACACATCTTAAGGTCATGGCATTACTTCTTGTGCCCTCTCTAGTAGTTCCAACTTTTCTCAACGATCCTCACAATCATTTGGTCGTGGCCGAGGCAGGGGGCGTGGCCTAGGAAAACCCATTAATTATGGCTCTAGCCACCAATACGTCTACCAATTGCCCATTCTGCCAGGTCTGCAACAAATATTTCCACACTGCTATCAAATGCTACCATTAGTTTCATCACTCATATCAAAGTTGAGACCAATCTCCGATGTCCGCCTATGTTGCAGACCCTTAGAATCCCGGTGACCTCTCTTGGTATCCCATCAATAGTGGTACAAATCATGAGACATTTGATTTAAACAACCTCAACATTCAGGCTAATCTCTATCGAAGACACAAAGGATGTTATAACTAGGTGTGTGTTTGAGCATAATCTCAAAGGGAGATTTGTGATTTGTAACTGGGGAGGGCAATTAGTTTATGAGAAACGTGGTGGTGAGGAAAATTTCGTCCTAGTGTTTGTGGGGTATCAAGGAACTAGCTAGGAGAGATAGTCTCATCTCGACAATGTGATGGTGCTTGCGCTCCAAGGTGCAATTATGTTGATGGGTATAGGGCAGGCCAAACGAGGAGAGATTCTAAATTTAGAAAGAACAAGGGTAAGAGGTCAAGATTTGTCACCCCAGTCAGATTGCAACGATTTAATTTTACGGTCAAAAAGGCGTTCAACATGAGTTTTGAAAGTAGGGAGAGCCGATAAAACGTCATATTTATTTTGTAAGAAAAAAAGCTAGACAAATTTGCTAAAATCTAGGGGTGGCAATATGTGACACGACTCGTTAACCCAACACGAACACGATATGAAATTAGCGGATTTGAGTTTGATGTTAACGGGTTCGGGTAAAAAAAGATTGACCATTTAAGATACAATTTATAAACGGGTAAACCTGCTTAACACAAAACAACTCGTTCTGACCTATTTATAATTTATTTTAAAATCAAAACTTTATTTTGTTAAGTTATAATAGTGGTATTTCTCAGTATCCCTATGTTTTTATTGTTTTATTGTTGTGATTGTAATTTTAGACCTATGATCATATTTGTTATTGTATGGTTTGTAATATTTGTTTTATTATATATTAAAATTTGAAAAATATTGATATATATTTTTTAAGATATTGTGGTTATTAATAAATATAGATTTTAAATTTTATGTGAAATTATGTTAATAAAGTCAAATGAATTATGCATTTTAGTTCAACTCATTTACATGAAACAAACAGGTTTAAATGAGTCGTGCCATGTTAACATATTTCTAATTAATTATTAAACAAGTCAAAACGAGTGACACGACACGACCTGTTATCTAAATGGGTTGGGTTGGGTTATGGTTTGAAAGTTTGACACGTTTAGCTTAACGGGTTGGGTTCGGGTTGACTTATATAGTCGAATGTTCATGAGTTGACATGACACGAATACGACTCGAAAACATGATTTGCCACCCCTACTAAAGTCATCAACGAATGAACCATAGTATTTATTATTATTGACTGATGTAACTCAAAAATTTGACCCTAAAAGATTTTTTAGAAAGCAAAATGAGACATTGTTCCTTAAAGTTGGATTGCCACTATAAAAAAACAAAACAAAAGATAACTACTAATTATAAGTACATCCTTTTTTTTTTATTCCACAAAGATAATACCCATGATTATTAGATAGGAAATAACCATTAAAAGTTCAAAATTCATTAACTAAAATTACATCAATCCAAAACTAAATCATCCAAAGGTGGCTGATTAATCCTTATCGATCGGTGGTCGTTGGCTAGTATACAACCTAGTGCCTAAGATTAGTCAAACGTACAATTTGGGTCTTTTGAATGGTTATTCTGATCAGGAAGTTGCAAATTATCCGCATAATGTATCAATGTAATTGAAATCCAAATCTTGCAAATATTTGAAGTTTTCAGAATCAGGATACGTAGTGTTCCAAACTGGCTCAAAGGCATTATCTGTGTAATCCACCAAAGGAGCTAGAGGACTAAAGTCAATTGCAGGTTGAACCATCTGAGCAGGATCAACCAATGCTCCTTCATGATATTGATCATCATGTAGATTACTACTGAATTGATCATGGGTAATTGCCATTGGTTCAGGATCTATATTAATGGCATTCTCCAAATCTGAAGGAGTCTGCTCATTGTTCTCCAAATCATCAAGGATAAATGTTTCATTATGATCCACATCACCTCCAGCACGTGTTCTGGAGAATTTCTTGATTTTCTTCTTAATCCTACACAAAACCCAGTCATCCAACCTCATGTCATTTGCTTCCCTTTTGTTTCGAGGAGGGTTCTTCACTGTAAATTCATGCATAATCCAGTTTGTTTTGACACCATTTGGAGGTTTTCCTCTGTAGAAAATCAATGATTTCTTAAACCCAATTAGTTTTCCGTAGGAGTTGATGATTGACTTGTCAGCTCCTGTGGCCTTCCAATATCCACCATTGGCTGATCGACTTGGACGACTTCCATTTCAATAGTTTCGATCTCTTGGAGTGAAAAAGTACCAGTGATCCGTTTGTCCATAATCCTTGAATATCTCTTAAAGAAACTCGGGTTTGTGGAGATATACATTAGTCGACACGATCTGACTCACCGGCAGTATTGGCTGGTTCGATATTTTTTTCTTCAAGTAATACCCGACGAGCTCTTCATTTGTTGGGCAGAACCTATATCCAGTAGGATAGTGTCTGAGATGTTCTTCCAACTCCTCGATGCTGGAGTTATGGAAACCATCAAAGAATACTGGTGTGAGTAAGGTTTGGGAAGTTATCAATCGGCGTTGCTTGTGGGGTAACCGAAACGTTCATTACATTCGGCTTACTTTCCTTATCCGACGGCATAATATTTATACTCCAGACTGAGGAAAAAGACTGCAGTATTGATCTATAAAACTCAAACGAGAAGAGGAATCCCCACACGAACAAAAAATGTGTAAAAAGGAAGCCCTACTAATAATTAAGAAGCAAAACAATACATGTTTTAAACAATCTCATCAATAGGCTGTTTCAACATCTGTCAACCAATTATGGTATCAGATCAATTATTTAATATCGTTTCTCGACTAGATTTTTTTAAATTTCTGCGATATATTTAATGTATTAGAGAATTTGTTAAGATTATCATACCCATCAATCGAATGGGCAATTCTTGAACATGAAGATTGTCACGTAAATATTGAAAGCGAACCGAGGAAAGTGGTTTGGTTAGTAAATCAACAAGCTGATTTTTTGTGGAAAGAAAAGAAACATGCAATTTTTGTGTCAAAACTTGATCACGAACATAGTGAAAATCAATTTCAATATGTTTTGTTCTTGCATAGAAAACTGGATTAGATGACAAATAAGTTACTCCAAACTCCAATATAATCACACTAGAATTTTGGACTGGTTATTAAGGGAAGCTGCAGATCATGTAAAACCGATTGGATCCAACTTAATTTTGCTGCTGTGTTGGAGAGTGATTTATATTCCGATTCGGTGCTGCTACGAGCAACTGTTGGTTGTTGTTTGTAGCTCCAATTGATTAGATTTGATCCATGAAAAATACAGTAGGCTCCAACACTACGTCTATCATCTTTGTCCGCAGCCCAGTCTTCATCACTGAATCCTTGAAGAGAGTGATATGAGTTATTATGGAAATGAAGTGCATAGCCAACTGTGAACTTTAGATATCGAAGAATCCATTTGACGGATTGTCAATGAATGTCCTTAGGTTGATGCATAAATTTGCTAACACAGTGCACCACAAAAGCAATATCTGGACGGGTAAAACCCAAGTAATGTAAAGCACCAACCGTGCTTCTATAAAGTTGCAGATCTAAAAAATTTGTGCAATCATATTTAGATAAGGCGCAAGTGGTACTCATTAGAGTTGAACAAGGCTTAGCTCCATGCATGTTTACCTGTTGTAGTAGATCGGCTATATATTTCCTTTGTGATAAATAAAGATCACGGCCATCGAACATGTAATACCCCGAGTCCTACTACGTAGGTCCTTACATCATTTTATTAATTTTTTAAGTTAAATATTTTGAGATAAAGATTTTTATTACTTTTCATTATTTTATTTTAAAATGAGTATGTTTTATTTTTAAAATATGATTTATTAAAATAAATCAAAGGTATTATTTTTAATACTTTGAAATATTTTCCCTTAAGCCCTTTAATTTTATTCATTCAGGAAATGGTCCAATTATTCCCTGCCATTAGATTGGTAGGTGAGAAACATCCTTGAGGTGGATAGATCTCCACTATCCATCTCCCAAGCTTATGTGATAAGTTTTGACCAAAGCAACTAAATTCTTTTTTCCTTCTTTCTCCCTTGAACCCGTAGCTTCCTAAGTAAGCTATAGAATTTCCTTTTCTATCGCTTACATGTTGGCTTACAAGAGAAGGAACAAATTCCTTCTTTCTCATTTGCACCCATCGGTCAAAGCAACACAAAAAGGAGAAAAGTTAAAATTTATCCTCTTTTTCACCTTCTCCTCCAAGCTAAAGCTCTTCTTCTCCTCTCTTTTGTTCTTTAAAAAACTAAACTCCTCCCATCATCTTCAAGCTTATGACTCCATAACAAGGAAAGAAGAAAAACATTTTTTCTCTCATCCTCTCCAAGCCATACGAGTATACTCCCTCCTTACTCATTTTTGGTTTTTGCCTCAAAGCTTGGAAATAGAGCTTGATTCCATCTTCCAAATGGTGAAATATTGAATGTAATAGACTTTTAATTTATTCCCTAGTATGATTTACATGTGGGTTTTAAATTTCAACATTTTCTTACCCATAATGTTTCGGTTTTGGAGTTAAAACAGTTCTATTATTTTGGCTCTTCATCCACATGGCTATACCACCATTTGGTCCTCTATATTGCCTCTAGAAAGGAGCTAAGAGTTTAAGGTAAAAATTATAATTTGACTCATTTGATTTTAGTGTGATTTTGGAGGCCAATTAAGTTGTTTTAGCTTGTGTTTTGGTGTAGTTAAATTCATATATTGCAAATAAATATGTATACACTGTTTTTGGCCCAAACCGAATGGTATTATAGTTGTTTTGCTATGTATTTTCCTATATTTCGAAAATACTACGTTGTTATTAAACTTGGTTTAATCGTAGGTGATGATTAAAGTGATTTTAAATTATATATGCTGGTATCATGTGCCTTGTGTTGAGGTTTGGTTGGTAATTTATTTTTAAGATGATAGAGGTTTGGTTTAGAGGTTTTGCTTGGTTCTATAATTTTATATATTGCTTTTGAAAGGTATTAAGTGAGTAAATCATAAGTTTAAGTGTTTTAAAGTTTTAAAGTTTCTTAATGGGTAACTTTGCTATACTTTATAGTACTTTAATTTTAATGGGAAGTTTTATCTAAACTAATTAAAATATTACTTATGTGAATAAGTTATAGCTTAGTTAGTTTAGATATAAGAGATTGTTTGTGCATGAATTCTTGACTACTTTTTATGTAAGATTTTAAAATAGCATTTCCATGGACAACTAGCATGTCTTAATATTCAAGTTATTTCTCTTGTAAGTTGAAGTGAGGAGTAGTCATTTGGGTTAATGTTAAGCATAGGAGGGACGCTAGATTATAATATCATGGCCTTCTCCTCTAAAGGGAGGGCTAAAGAATATTGTATGAGTATTAACACGCTTATGCTATTTATTGGAATGACTTATATTGACGTTGGAAGTATCGATGAACATAAAGGTAAGTAGCTATAACCATACTTCTTACACCAAGTTTTCTTTATGAAAGAATGTCTCTCTCTTTTCAAATGTTCTTTTAAAGAAAGAGTAAATGTATATAGTATGTATAAGCCCTTTCTTGATAGCCCCTATTAAGCACCATGTCGATTATAATTGTGTATATGTGTATAAGGTAATGCATGCACGTAGGTTCTAAGTCATGAGATTTCCGTACATGCTCTCTCAATAAACTTATTGAATGCTCTCTCAATAAACTTATTGATTATTCCTATATGTAGTATAGCATGAAAATATATCTTTTTCATAAAAATGCATGTGCATCGGAGTAAGAAAGATGATGAAAATGTTTTGATTGCAAAGGAAATGAAAGGAACGTCTCATGCCTTATGCTCTAAGCGATGCTTTCAATGACGCGAAAAAAGTGTTTTAAAATGTCCCTATGAACTGATGCTTTAAATGACGCGAAGAAAACGTTTTAAGATGTCCCTATGAACTGATGTTAAATTATCCCTATGAACTGACGGTTTATGGATGCCATAAAAAATGATGTTTAATCTCATGCTTTTAAAATGATGTTTTCATGAATGCACTGTTAAATGAAAATATGATATTAAGTTCATGCTTTTAAATGATGTTTTCCATGAATGAACTGTTAAATGAAAATGATTGAAATGAATGAATGAAATGACTGAATGAATAAATGTCTTATTGTATGAAAATACTTAACGGCCATATGAATGAAAAGGGTACCAAAGGAATGAGCAGATTGTAATGCCGGGTAAGTAGTATTGGTAGTGCACCTAATGCCGCCCCCTGACTGAAAGGGATTCCCAACCTGTGGCCACGAGCGGAATCCAGGTCCAAAGAAAGACTGCTAACCCCAACACACGGAGCGTAATAGTGTGTACCGGCCAAAGAAAGTGAAACATGAAAAGCATGATTATTTCTTAAACTGTTATACATGAAAGCATAGTATTTCTTAAAATGTTTATGCATGAAAGTATGACTTATTCCTTAAATTGTTATGCATGAAAGCATTGTCAAGATTAGCAAATGTTTATGTATGCATGTTTTCAAAAGAAAAAAAATAGATGCCTAGTTTGTTCACTGCATGGTGTACTACTTACTGAGTATTCGACTCACTTTTGTTTTAAATGTTTTAAACATCTAGGTAATGATGAAAAGGCTGGGGAGCAAGACATTACTGTAGAGAGAGAGGCAAACACTTAGGATCTTCCCTAACCAGAACAGTTATGTTTATGGATGATGAGTTATATTTATGGGTGTTGCTTTTATGTTGGGACGGAGTCTCTTCTTAACTAGAACAATTATGTTTTTGTGAACATATGATGGACTCTGAGAGTCTCTTATGGGTGAATGTTTGAATAAAATGTCTATCAGGTGTTCCCTTTCTTAAATTAGACATTTAGAGTATACATGTGTCATGTTCATGCTGATCGCATGTTAAAAGAAAAAGAATAAGAATAAGAAAAGTAAAAGGACAGGCACATATATCGCGATCCCGTCCTTCCCGGGACGGGGTTGTGACAGAACAATTCTTCCACACTAAGAAAATAGGAAAGTTTGCCTAAATCTTTTACCGGAAAATTCGAGCTCAGTTGTTGAATAAATAGGTTAATTTCATATGAAGATGTTCCAGTGATGCTTATATCATCAACATATATAAGGATGAAGATAGAAACATCAATCTTGTGAAGAGTGAATAATGAGTTATCTGCCTTTAATCTAACGAACCCCATGTGCTGCAATTTTTTGGTTAGTCTGGAAAACAGGCCCTTGGAGCCTGCTTAAATCCGTATAAACTTTTCTTTAAATGGCAAACATGATCTGGAAAATCAGGGTGAACATACCCTTATGGTTATTGCATATAAACTTCTTCATGTAGTAAACCATGTAGAAATGTATTGTGGACGTCAATTTGCTTAATATGCCATTGTCGTGTAACAACTAGAGATAAGAACAACCGTATAGTCCCTGGATTAACCACAGGACTAAAGGTTTCTGTGAAGTCCACACTAGGTTGTTGATGATACCCTTTCGCCATCAGTCGCGCTTTAAAACGCTCAATATTGCCATCTGCATGTCTCTTAATTCGGAAGACCCATTTGTTGCCAACAAGGTTCTTACTTGGTTTGGGTGGGACAAGATCCCAAGTACCATTTTTTACAAGAGCATTGAATTCAATATCCATGGTTGCACGCCATTGATGATGCTTAGAGGCATCAGAAAAACATGTAGGTTCTGTAGGACAAGAAACATGATTAGTAATTAAACAATGAGGTAGTGGATATCGGGCTATACCAACATATGGTGCTTTCGGTTTAAGGGATTGTGTCTGAGATCTGGTCATCATACGGTTTAGTCACTGGCTATAACTTGTTCAATGGGTCTGGGATCATTTGGAGAAATATTCGGGATGGTGTTTGTTGTTCTAGTAGCATCTCTTGAATTTTGAATAGAATTCCTAGCTGGTACTGGGGCGTCATCCGATCTTAACAATGATAACTAAATATCCGAATGTTCCTGATTTTGTGGAATGATCTAAGTACTTGGCAACGGATCCGGTGGAAATATGATAGGACCTGCATGGTTAGTGTGAGTACTCGGGTGACAGAGAGATGATGGTAGGGAAAATATTTCTGGTTCAAGAGGAGCAGATACTGAAGATTCTTTTTGGTACGAGAACAAAGACTCATCGAAAATGACATAGCGTGATACATATATTTTCCCTGTGGCTAAATTAAGACATTTGTAGCCCTGGTGTGGTAGACTGTAACCAAGAAAAATACAAGTTTTAGAACGAAAATCAATTTTATGTTTGTTAAAGGCGCTCAAATTTGGCCAATAGACACATCCAAAAACACGCATGAACAGATAGTTAGGTTTCTGATTATAAGCCATTTCAAAAGGAAATTTGTTGTTTAAAACTTTGAAAGGAAGATGATTAATAATATAAGTAGCAGTTAAAAAAACATCTTCCCAATAAGGTTTGGGTAAATTTGAGTGAGCCAGCAAAGTTAAGCCCATTTCAACAATTTGACGATGCCGACGCTCAACCGAACCCATTTGTTCATGTGTGTAAGGGCAAGCTAAACGATGTTGAATTCCACAATTTTTAAAATATTGATTTAACCGTCTATACTCACCCCCCCCCCCCCCCAATCAATTTGAATAGCCTTAATTTTTGAATCAAAATGTCTTTCAACATATTGTTGAAATTGAAAAAAGATGTATTCGAGATCAGATTTTATTTTTAAAGGAAGTACCCAAATGAATTTGGTAAAGACATCCAAAAAACAAACATAATAACGAGATCCATAGCTAGAAATAACCGAGCTGGGCCCCCAGACATCGAAATAAATTAATTCAATGGGTTTTGAAACAAAATGAGTTGAAGCATAAAAAGGTAAATTATGGCTTTTAGCCATCTCACACTCAGGACAAACATTTTGTCTATTATTATAACCAACAGGTAAATTATTGTTATTAAGCACATGTCGAACAGTGATATAGGAAGCATGACCAAGGCGTCGATGCCAGTCCGCAACAGAGACCTGAGCACCAACAAAGGTAGAAGGAAGACAACGTTGAAGAAATGGAGAGAAGCAGTAAAGGCTATCATACATAGATCCTTTATGAAGGACGTTCCCAGAGTAATCCTTAAACAAAAAAAAAAAAAAAAAGAACGGAGAAACTCAAAATAAACATGATTATCTTTAACAAAATTTTGAACTGAAAGCAAGTTTTTTGTAATTTGTGGAACAACGAGAATTTTATCAAGAAGAAAGGTAGAAGATGAATTAGAAATAGACGCAGTTTCAATATGAGTGATTTTCAAACTTGTACCATCATGTTGTTGGTCAAATGATGTGTCGCACCAGTGTCGGGATGCCATTCTTGTTCATGAGACTGCTGTTGAGGTTGTTTGGAGGCTAAGTTGGCTTGTGGATTTGGGCGGGGTGGTGGAGTTTGGAAATGATGATCAAATCGTTTGTAACAGCGTGAAGCTGTGTGGCCTAACTTGTGACATAGTTAGCACCACAAGTTATTGGTGGATCGACCACCTCCACGGGTGTCATTAAATTGAGCACGCCCCCTGCCTCGAGAAGTAGATAAGTGGCCACGACCTCGTCCACTAGAAAATTGTTGCTTGGTGGCAACATTTGCCGAAGTAGTGGGCAAGGATAGAAGTTGGTTATTATGTTAAATGCGGGCCTCACACGTTAGAAGCATGGAATAAAGATCTTCCAAGGTGAGGGAGTCAGCACGGTGACTGACCAAAGACACAAGGGAATCATACTCTGGACCTAGTCCAGCAAGTAAGTAAGTGATAATATCATCACACTGCAGAGGTTGGCCAACAATAGCCAATTCATCCATGAGACGTTTGATCATCATGAAGTAATCAATGGCAGATTGATTCCCTTTTCACAGAGTAGAGAGTTGAGAGCAAACACTCGAGACTGTGATGCAAAGGTAGAGATTAACGCCAACCAAACTTCAACATATGTGTTGCAATGAGCAACCTGGGTTAATACCTCCTCTAAGAGGGAAGAATTAATGCAACTAAGGATAAGATTATCTTGGGTTTCCCAAAAATCATAGGCTGGGTTGGGGGTTGTGGAGCCATCAGAGCCAGAAATGGTTTTAGCCTGCTGTTGGAGGGTGCCATCGATATAGCCAAAGACTTTCTGGCCTTTGAGGTAGGGTAACATGGTGGTTTTCCATGTTGGATAGTTGGTACGTGTGAGTTTCGTAAGGTTGATGGAGGAAGATGGGTTGAAGGTGGGAAGGCTGGAGTTGGAAGCATTGGAATTTGAGGAGTTTGGGGAAGGAAACATTGTGGGAAGGATCAATTTAGACGTGAGTCTTGTCGGCTCTATGATACCATGTAGAGTTTAACAAAGGAAAGATTGCATAAGCAAAAATATATTTCGTTGATTATGAAGTGTATACAACGTGTGCAATTTATAGAGAATTTTTAGTAACTCTGTTTCTATACAACAACTGTTTTGAAAATAAAAAATACTACAACGTAAACCAACAATCTGATACGCGTAATAGTAGTAACGTAAACCGATTCTGGTGGATCATTGAATGCTTCAACCTTTATCTCCAATATTTATGATCTTGAGGATTGAAGGTTTAACCAAATTAGTATCCAACGGTCCTAAGGCTTTTGGATCAATGGTTGGGTCTTTAACAATTGGAATCAGAGTAGAAACTATGTCACAAGTTTAAGTCGCGGAATGGGCGACTTATAGGCTGGATTAAAATGCGTTGATACTATGTATGAACATGATGTTAAGTCATTAAATATTGATAGATGAGTGAAGCCGTCAAAAGGGAAATGGCTACCACCGGGTCAGTGTTGATAGAGTGGGCCGTCATGGACATCGAATTCAGAAGCGTGGTAGAATGTTATGATCTTGAGAATTAAAAGCTTAACCAAATTAGTATCCAATAGTCCTAAGACTTTTAGATCAATAGTTGAGTTTTTAACAGAAGCAAGAATAATGCAGTAAAAGGTAAGTAAAAGAAAATATTGAGTACAATTTCTCTCCGATCTCTCTTGGTTGACTTGCTCCAAACTGGTTGGCAAAGGCGGTGCTTTTGGTGCACTACACTCCAAGGAACATGTACCAAATGGCAAAAGGGACAGCTTAGCAGAGTCGAAAAATCTAAGTTGAACGCAAAGGGAAACTGCAGCAACTTTGAAGGCAGTGCCAATGTGTTCAATGCCAAGAAAAACCGGGATGTCGACTTGTCACGAATATTCTGTCTAGAATACATTTAAGGTTCGGATTGGATCGAGTCAATTCACACAATCTATTTAATTAAACAGATCAAATTTCAATTCTAGTATGCTAATTTTGTATTGGGTTTGCGCGTTGTGAATCAGAACCTTCAATTCTAATTTATTAATGTTGGAGGCCGAGGCATTCGAGTAAAAAGGAAGGAAGAGATGAAGTAGAATAAACAAAGAAACTAATATCTGAAATGAGAACAACAGATACTTATTATCATCATTAGCAAAATATCATATCTCCCAATGCCAGATTCCACTATTGATATGTTCAACTACCACCATGATTCTAATCTTATGTTTCCAGCAACCAGTCCCCAATTAATTTTCAAGTAAATGGCCTACTTGTACATCCACTCATTTTGGTCCAATAAAGACATGGCCAAGAAAGGCATGCCCCAACAATACCCATCAATTACAACAAGGTTGAATTCCCCCAACAATTAGACTCGAATGGCCGTCTGAAACCACCAAATTTCTTCAACACATGTTACAATCGGCCAATAACAAATTCTGGACTAGGGCAATTCAAGGTGCTCCAGTCAATTCCCAGAAAAAGATGGAGCACTTTATCTTGCCTCTCTTGCAAACTTGTGGAAAAGACCATACTAGTATCCTCTTCCAGAGCGTAATTATAATAATATATGAATAATTCTTCTCATCAGCTACTATTCACTATCCTACAAGCTATGAAAAAAAAACTGTCAAAGTGTGGAGGGTAGAGATAAATAGTGACTGATGTGTAGCAAAACTTATAACATATAATGTCTGGTTTCAAGCGAGTAGGATGTTACTACAGTCACACACAGTTAGGAAAGACCTCCAGTAGCCCTCTCGTACCCTTTTGCTCGTAAAAATACATCCATTGATTATGGAGAAACCTCTCAAGAGAAGTCGAGTCACAGATAGCAGATGCAGCATCACGACGGTCATTTGCAGTGACATGCCTGACTGATAGTAATCTATTAGCAAAAAATCATTGGATTTGCCTTGATCTAACTTATGGTCCAGCCATACATCACGTATAGAGACGACCACTAGTTTGAACTCAGGAATAAGTTTCCATTGTTGAAGTATATTCTTGCCTCTCAGAATCTTTGTAAAGCAATTCATCAGCGCATAAAGGCAAAGATCCCTTATTCTTATGATTTAACAACCGCAACCTTCAGAAACAGCATATTTTGACTCTTCAAATTTGTCATGCGCGGAAAAACACAGAATATGCATTCTGACATTACCAAAAGTGGGTATTGGTGATTTTAGGTGTAATATGCACTCAATACACACCTCTGTAGTTCTTTGATTCATCGCAAAAGATATTGGCTAAAGAAGAGTAAACGGTACAATAGTGCCAACATATATCAGAGTCAGTCCTGCACCTAATGCGGCATAAACTTTGAACAGGGTGCAACAGTAACCCAAGAACAGCACCGAATCCACCATCACACTAGTTGCCACCATACCATATATCATCTCAATCAAATTCCATATCTTATATACTAGACAGCTCCCATTATGAGGTTAACTAAAAAAGAATGGATAGACATTTTTTTACATCCAATAACATGATTTGGTTCTCATACTCAATTCCAGCCATTGTAAATTTTATGGGAATAAGGCACGAAATACTTCAATGCACGGCTATAACAAAAAAGTCACCAAGCAAGTTCAGAAGGTTTGGCAAGAATCAATTCTATTGATCAAAAAATAAAAAATAGGCAAGAGCAAAAGAATTTGTGAGCAACTGTATCAATCTGATAATTTTGGGAACATTCTCTACTCTTGCTCGAAATCATTGGACAATACATGTATTCAACTTAGGCTAATTGCTCAACACCACTCCTCATTATTTCATAACACATCAGATATGGTATTTTATATAATTGTTTTCGTCATTGTAAAGTTCAATGAAAGAATTTGTGAATATTTCCAACAAAAATGGAACATATATAAGCCAGGGTAGACAACAATATGAGGTGGATGTTACCACTACAAGACAGGCACTGAAATGGATACTGGCACTGAAACATCGCCAGCAAAACTCGAATCCCGGTTTGTAGTTGAGTTGCCAGCAAATGCATATCCTACACCCAATCCACCAAAATGCAAGGATGTATTCTCACATCTCTGAAATACTCTAGCAAGTGAAGCTGCCTTTCTTCTTGCACGCTTTGTACCTGTAAATAACAGAGTCTGAAGTAAACCTGCCAACATTGGGGCCTTAAGTACCCTCTCAGTGGCAGCTGTTCCCCCACTGCGGCATAACTCGAGCAATGCTGCTACTGCATTCTCTTTTCCCCTAGGCGTCCCACAACGCATCATTGCTATCAATCCTGCCACCGCCATTTCCTCCTTCCCCACTGCTTCTGCCCCAAATGGCTGTCGAACAATCAAGGCCAATGCACCAGCTGCTTCCTCAGCAACCCCTTCATTTCCCAAAGCCCCTATTAGTGCTGCTACCGCCCCTGCCTCTATCATTCTCAAACAATTTTCTGTGTGGGTTGACAAGTTAAATAAAGCAGTCACAGCATCCTTCTTTCCTCTAGGAGTCCCTTCTCTCAACAGCCCTGCCAGGGCTTCCACTGCACCTTCCTCATCTGCTATTCTCTTCTTATAGTCATGAACAGCAGAGAGACTGAACAAGGTTGCTGCAGCATTTTCCCTTGCCTCTGTTGTGTGCCCAAATCTCAAAACTTCAACAATAGACTCCAAACACCCTTCCTCATCCATAATTCTGCTCTTGTTCTTCTCATATATTGATAGATTAAGCATTGCGGTCACAGAGTTCTCCTGTGCTACAGGGTTTGGAGAAGAAAGTAGCTTCCGGAGATGGGGAACGGCGCCAGCTTCCGCGATGAAAGCACGGTTTTCCTTCCCTGTTTTAGCCAACAAACGTATCTCACGAGCAGCAACAGTCTTTGCACCCTGCAAACCATTTGCTAATTGCTGAATGAGAAGTGCTGCTGTGGCTCTAGTGGCTTCAAGTGCAGCCCGGGTTGGGGAAGCAGCAGCAGCAAAGTTTTCACCAGAGCCATCTGTGCTCTCAGGAAGGTCATAAGGAACTCCATGGGCAGTGCACCACTGCATGATCAAATTCCTCAAAGCCCGATTGGGCACAAGCCGGTTATGTACAAGCATTTGCCCTGTCTTTGGGCAATTACAATGACCTTCTTCCATCCACCTTGCTATCGAACAGCGATCATATGTCTGTCCCGTGGAAATTATCACCGGGTCTCGCATCATATCCAATGATATTGGGCAACAAAAGTCCTTGGGGACCTTTGTAAACGTCTCGGCAATCTCCTGCATGATCAACCCCTTTCTCGGCCTCTTCACAGTCCCAGCAATTCCCAATCCCATCTCATCCTCCTCAAATCCAAATAACAGAAACCTACAAAACCGCGTAATTGCGACAAACCCATTAAGCACAGATACCGTAGGTTCCACATCGCCCTCATGATTCACAATCTGCTCCTCCAAGAACTCGATCTCAACCCTACAACTCTTTGCATCCTTAATCCTCAATCTATCAACAAAGAACGACCTCAATTCCTCCGAATTCGGAATCTTCCCGTTCTGAAACTCATCAAGGAAACCAAAAAATTGAATCCTAAGCAGCTCGTCGTTCTTATCGATGAACAACTTAGCTCGCCGAGCTTGTCTCTTCATAAGCTCAACCTGCTCCCTTACATCCTCGCTCAATTTTAAGTCTTTCAGAGGGAATACATCCAAAAGGGTCGAGATTTCTTGGTTCAGATCATGAAAATGGCCCGAAATGGAATGGGTTTGAAGCAAGAGCCATAACTTACTGGATTGGGCGCAGTGATCGAGGAGTATCTTGGACCGGTAGAGCAGCAGATAGAGCTCCTTGAAGCAGAGCACCGCCGTGGAAGGCATGGTAGAAGCAGAGCACGAGTCCTTGAGATAGTCCAGGAGCAAGAGAAAGACCTGAATTTTGCGGATGAGGGAGCGGGAGTTGTTGCGCTGGAAGAAGAAGGACTTGGGCGAGAAATTGGAGACGAGCCCGTCCGAGACCGATGCTAGGGTTTGCACCAAAGCGACGTCGGATAGGTCAACCGGAGCCAAGAACGCGTCCGAAGACGGCGATCTCCGCCTCCTCAGCGACGAGAAAATCGCCGCCGTCGCCATAAAACGGAGTAACCTCTTGTTTTCCGCACAAAGCGATCGAGGATAAGAAGGATAAAAAATAAAAATAAAAATCCTGAAATCCGAGATCTGAGAAAACCGATTCTCCCTGAACCCAACAAGTGTTCGACGAAAAGCCAAAAACTAGAAAACGAAAAACAAAAATACTATGAAACAGTCTTACAGCCTGTGGCTGTGGTTGTTGTAGTTTCTGAGGTTGAATCTTCAGAGGTTGGGGGGAGGAGAGAGGACTTTTTAATAATGTTTGGATTCCGCGTTTTCTTTTTCTTTTTCTTTTTTCCTTTTCTTTTCTATTTTTCGAAAGATGAAAAAAAAAAAAAAAAAAGGGGTCTCTGAATTTTCCAAATGGTTTTAATTTTGTTGTTTTTAATAATGTTTTTGAGGATTAGATTAGTTTTCTAGTTGGAGGAATTTTCGTTCGGTTACGTATGGGGTCAGGCAGGGGTAGGGCTTGCAAAAGAGGTCAGAGCGTAAAAGCTGTCTCTGGATTTTTTAGGATAAGTATGACTATGAATAGGTTGGTCTTCCCTTTGTGCTCTCCCAACATAATTTTCACACCCACTAAGTCAAATGAACCTAATGATTATGTTTTCTTTCTTTTCTTTTTTAAATTCCCTTTTTTCAAATATATCATGATTTACAAATTGATTAAAGTGTCTCCACATATGCTTATGGAAAATTTCTTAATATTTTTTTTATAATTTTATTTTTTATGTTAATTTTTAGACGCGATTAAGAGGAATGTTATGCATCAGTTACTATTCATTCTCACATCCCACACCACACACTTTATATATTTTAAAATTATTTTAGAATTACTTTTTATTTTTTATTCTTATTAAACTAATTAAGTTATTCTGCTTATCATCCATATACCAAATACTTGTTATAGGAAAAAAAAATAAGTGTCATGTGTAGTATATAAAGATGATAAATAGAATTATTCTTTTTATAGTGTGTGAGATGTGTGATGATGAATAGTGGTTGATGAGAATAATTTTTCTTTTTAAAAACATGTATTTAATGTTATTCTAAAGTTTTGAACATGTGGAGTTTACAATTTTATAGATAATATTATATATATTGAGTGACAGTCATATTTTATCAATATTTTTTTTTTTACTTTGAATTTCATATATTAAATTTTAGAATTTTTATCTTTTTTTAATAATTGCACACTATCATGATAGTTATGTAAGTAAAATTGTAAATATATATTATATTTTCTTAAATTATTTATGGAAAAAACAAAAGTCAAACTCAAAATGGAAACAAATGTAATAAAAAGGATGAGCTATTAGTCCCCCTTTTACGTTTTACTTTTACGGTTTTACCCACAAACCCAATTAAAGTGGGAAAAAAAAAAGGTAAGGAGCATAATAGGATTTTGAGTCGAAGAGTTGACCAAACGAAAGAGGGTTGGTCCCACTCATCTTTTCAGGCACCGTAATAGATGGTTTCTTATCTTTTTTTTTTCTTTTTTCTTTTTTTTTTTCTCTTTTTTAGGTGTAACTTGTAAAATGGGTCCTATCTGCCTAATTTCCCAATTTGACTAATTAACTTCCCCAAAAATTAAATAAAACATTTAGGACGAAGTGTCGCTATCTTGCTAGAAGAAAGTTCTAGAAGGCCCACTTATTATGATCTCACAACTTAAAAGTCACACTTCAAATTTCAGAAATTTGTTTTTTCCTTTTCTTAGGCTTGAAGCCTGAAGGACAGAGGGTTTTTTTTAGGTTCTCTCTCATATAAAAGAATATAAATAATATATATATATATGAGAATTTCTACAGATATAAAGAATTTATATAAAATAAATCTACAAAGATGTGAGTTCATAAAATTTGTTAGATCTATTTTACAATTATCATATTAAGTCACATCAATTTGTGGGTGTACTTTTGTGTAATTCCTTTGTGGCTAAAGAATTTTCATATATATATATATATGTGGAGCAATACTACGTACAGTCCCAAATGGGAATTGCATTGCAAGCTTGATTAATTTTATCTTTAAATTTTTTCAAAATTACAATAATATCCTTATAAAAATGGAACTTTTTTTGCATTTAATGAAGAGCTTGCACATACAATCCCTAAATAGAAACTACAAATAGAATTTTTCATATATATATATATATATATAGAAGTTGTCATTTAGTCTCCAATTTAAAATCCAAACAGTAATTTATTATTTTTGTATTTATAATGAGAACATCTTAAATTCTTAATTATTAAAGAGATAAGAAGAAATTATGTTCATAATATTATATAGTTGCTTAAATTCTTATGAATATTATTCTTGTTGTGTATATGTAAACTATGTAAAGTTATTAACAAACAAAATCCAAATTTGTTTGTTAAACTTGTACATGATAGAATTGTAAGATAGAGACAAATAATTATTATTGTTAAATGAAATAGTTTATGAACAAATTCAAATTCAAATTCACTTAAATAATAAATAAGAGAAAAATGTTCTATTCATTGACATATGCACACAAGGATATTTCCTAAGAGGAAAGCTATGCATGCCCATATCACTGGTATGACTCCTTAGACGGAAGGTATCACCCAATGGTTGGTACCAGACCCTATAAACTTGGAACAAGCTGCTGTTGTTCCTAAAACTTTGCCTTAACTTCTACACAACAAAGCCATATTGTGCAAATTACATGACCTCCAAGAAAAGGATTGGATGTTCGATCTTCCAATTAAGTAAGAGAAGTGTTATAATCACAAAAAAATCTTGCAAAAGTAAACTCATAAATTGACATGATTTCATATGATACGTTAGATCTATTTTATAATAAAAGTAACTTTACAATATAATTTGACGTATAATATCAAGTCATGTCAGTTTGTGAGTTTAATTTTATAGAATATCTTTCTGGTTAAAACATTTCTAACTCGTTAAAGAATCATCACAAAATTACAATTTTCTTCTACCTAATGTTGTTCTCTAGATAAGAAAGATTCTATTAGGCCAATTTTAAGTGAGTGCAACACACTATCAATGATCTCTTGATTATTAGCTGATTTACCAACATCACTAACACGTACAAGCTGGTCTCTCAATGCCGCCACAAGGTGTTTTTCTTTCTTTTTGTCCTAGGTTTGTTTCTTCTACCATTCTCTCGACTAATTTCTTTTAAAAAGTCATTTTACTCATCATTCATAAACCACACACCATACATGATTTTGCGATTTAATTTTGAAGTTTGAAAGCTTTTCAATGGATTACTGAATAAATTCTTACCCTCCCTTGTCTATTGATAGTTGAAATGTGAGCTGTGGATGAAGTACGAGGGTGATGTCGAGAGGGAAAGGGCTAACTAATAATATGAAAAGTGTTACAATCACAAACAAATTTTATAAAAGTAAATTATAAACTAACACGACTTCATACGTTAAATCTACTTTATAATAAAAATATATTTATAATCTAACATACCACATTAAACCATGACAGCTTGTGAATTTATTTATGAAATATTTTTGTGACTAACACATATCTCTAATAATATTCACATAAATTATAGAGTTTGCTTAAACATCTGATATAAAATGTTTAATTTAATAAAAAAAAATGAGTTGTACATTTCTATCTTTGTAGGCAAGGGCTAAACGAAAAAAAAAGCATTAATTGCCAACTATTCAATTGGATCCACCCCTACTCGTTTATTAGACGATTTAAATATATATACAGATCTATCTATCAAGAGTAAATTATGATTTTTAAGAAATTATATATGATTTTTTAAAGGGTACTATTAGGACTATAAAGAGGTGGTTTCGAGAGTATAAAATGTAATTTTATTATTGTATGTGTTCTTTTTAAATATTTTTAAAATTATTTTAAATAATTTTTAAAAAACTTATAAACTCTTTTAAAAATATTTACTTAATTATTAAATATAAAAAAAATAAAAAATAAAAGAATTTTTTATCGACATGCATCGTTTCCCTTTTTTAAAAGGAAGGGGAGAGAGAGCGAGCTACGTACGGCAAAGGGAAAGGCTGGCAGAACAGTAAAATCATTGAATTAGGGAGGCATCCACCTGTCTTTTCCCCCTATCGCCTGGTGCTTGTACAAGCACGCGCCTCTGGTACATCCATGACCACTGATGTTATTTTCTCCGTCACGATCACGCCACGTAGGGTTCAGTCAACGCGTTTGAATGGAAAAGTCAAAGAAAAAGACAGCCCCACGTTAAAAAACTGCCACCGTGATACTGAAACCTGCTATTTTCCAACCTAAATATTATTTTAATAAAAACTATAAACACTTATAACACTTAAAATATAATGATTTTTGCTTGGACTTATTACTCTATTTAGATAGTTTATCTTATTATTATAATTTTTTATATAAAATATAATAAATAATTTAATTTTTTTAAATTTTAAAATAATAATAATATTAAAAAATAACATTCTAATAATATTTTATTTAATTTTTTACCGTATTTAAATTTATTTAAATAATTAATATTTATAATTTTAAAATGTGTAAATTTTATCCATCATTTATTAAAAAATTAAATAAATCTAAAATTTACATAAAAAATATTTAATAATCTTTAGATGACTGCCCAATAAGAAAAAAAAAATATATATATAAAAGCTGATGACAGATAATGTATACCCTAGAAATTTGTCAGTCCTCAAATCTAATTAAAATAGAGATCCAAGTCAAGATCGGTGCAGACTGCAGCGTGGCCGGTTTGAATTTTGAATCTGAATGTTCTCAAACCCTCCTGAATATATTTAATTAAACTTCTTTTTTATAAGTAGATTGACGACTAATTCCACAACCCGTGTTTTATTTGGAAAAGTGTTCTACGTGTTTCCGCAGGCCAGATGCATGCATGCATGGTTCCTTTCCCTCCCACCCCTCTCCTATGTCGATCAGCTTCAAACCCCAATTGCAAAGTTCCACGTGTATTGCGTCTATCATATTACTAGTTATTTATTTATTTATTTATTTATTATTATTAAGGTAATGCACGCTACACGTATAAATTATAAGATGCATCCTGGTTTTGTCATCTCACTCTAATGATGAAAAACAAATACTTAAAATAGTTTTTATTTTTTAATTTAAAAAAAAATGCTTAATCCGTCTGGAATTTGAGGAGCCAGACCCAGAAGGGGACAGCAGATCTTATCCTTTCGAGTGATTATCACCGATCATACTATTTTTTAAAAAAATTGTTTCCAATAATACTATTTTTAAATCAAATAAATATATTTTATTACCTAATTTTCCAAGAAATAAGAAAATTTAATGACTATATTTGTAATTTTATCTAAAACACAAAATAGCATAATTAAAGAAAATCAAAAGCATATTTAGTTCTTTATTTTTGGCGGGAATTAAAATCTATTTGGCTATTATTCTATCGCCCATTCCATTAATGCATGTCCAAATCACCATGGATGGGTTAGCTAAGATCAAAAGATATCTTACAACAAAACCTTTTTTTATAATTTTTTACACAATTAATTCTTTGTAGAATCATATGTTAATATAGAGTTAGTTTTATAAAAGGATGATATTTTAAGTTATTTATAAAAGCTCCCTTCATTTAGAAAAAAAAAATGTGAAAAAGGTTGCGTATTTATTATTTTCCATCGTATAAGAATAGTTGACGAAATGAATCGATCCACTTCTTGAATTCGGCAAAATCAGCCACTCCTAAAGCATTCGCATTGGCGTTGGCATCCTACACTTTTACCCAATTTTTTTTACTAATGTCAAATCTTTTACCTTGCATTAAATAATTTATATAAATATATTGTTTATAGATATACACAATATATTAAAAACTTAAAATTGAATTCAAGTTAATAGATTGCCAACCATTATATAAGAGGTCAAGGCTCCACTAAAAGAGCATGCAGGCAAGAGCTCACTCACCACACGAGGAATAGTGCTCACCCCCAGTGAGTATCGTGAGATTAAAGTTTCGTTTGGTTACACAGTTTAGATGAGATGAAATGAGATGTTTTGTTGAAAGTTGAATAAAATATTGTTAAAATATAATTTTTATTTTGAGTTTTGAAAAAGTTGAATTGTTTATTATATTTTGTGTAAGAATTTGAAAAAATTGTAATGATGAGATGATATATTTTGTATATCCAAACTGAGCCTAAAGGAGCTTGCGCTCAGGTGAGCTCGATGAGCTCCTAGTCCTTGAGACTGCTGGAGTCATGAGACAATGGTTTCGCACGGTTTGATGATGGTGGCCGCGATAGCCTTTTAAACAAGGGCAACAAATTTTGATGGATATTAGCAATGAGAGAGGCTTACCAAAGATTGGTGGGTTCAAGGTGGCCGATTACTGCACTGTGGAAGGTAGGAGTTCGTGAAGATAAACGTGATTTTGTGAAAATCTCACACTAGTTTAAAAAGGGCAGATGCTAGCTTCATCTTTCTCTTTTCTGTTTTTAATAGAAACGACATTAATGCCACATTGCCCATTCCACCACTTGACCTTGCCAGAAAAATGCTAGCACTGAAAACCCTAAAAAAAACCCATATTATTATGTTCTTAAACTATGTTTTTTTGTTTGAAAAGCAGATCTCTACGAAATAATGCAAGAAATTGATTTTCTAAGAACATCAAAGTCATATACCAGATCTCCACGAGTAAAAAAACAACCCAAAATAAAAAAACAACCCAGATATCAGAGCACATCAAGGATTCTAAGATCTACAAATAAATAGAAAATATAATGTAAATTATGGGATCAGATCTAAGAGTAGATCTAGAACAAAAAACAAAAACAACTCAAAGCCATGTCTTAGATCTAAGAGTAGATCTAAGAGTATTAGGGTTTCGGCAC
The DNA here is from genome assembly GCA_961763995.1 of Juglans cinerea. Lineage (NCBI taxonomy): Eukaryota > Viridiplantae > Streptophyta > Magnoliopsida > Fagales > Juglandaceae > Juglans > Juglans cinerea. The sequence continues at coordinate 12,902,862 of CAUIVZ010000009.1, forward strand.
TCGGCAGAGGAAGGCTAGGGTTTCGACACTTAACAGTCCAAAACTCAAACTCATGACAAAAAATACCGAAATTTCCCTCACCTGGTCGCGGAATGGGACCCTGATGACGACGCGAGAGAGAGAGAGAGAGAGAGAGAGAGAGCAACGAAGGTGATGAAGGTAGAGGAGGCTAGGGTTTCGGCGTGAGAGTGAGAGAGGACATCGGCGCTAGTTGCATAGAGAGAGAGAGAGAGAGAGATCTGAACTTCTGAAGGAGATATTTGTTTTGACTGTTGATACGTAGGTTTTTTAAAAAAAAAACCCGGGTACCGGGTTTAGATCCGGGTTCCAGATTTAAAATCTGGTACTCGGTCCGGATTAAACCGGTTTTAATCATGTAGGTACTGGCTCGGGTATGTCCCAGGCCGGAACCCGTACCTAGAATCTGGGTTCCGTGCCGGGCCGGAAAAATAACCGGCCCGGATGAACAGTCTTACCCTTACATACATACATACATACATATATATATATTTTATATTACTAATACGTACGTACGTGAACTATTATGTCATAATAATCATTCATGAAAGGGCTTGAAGATGCAGCATACATTACTGTTCATTGGCGTCGCTTTCAGGATTCAAAGCGATGAAATGGGCACGCAGGTTCCTCCCAAATCGTGTTTGCTTTCTTCTACCTTGACGACGAACAAGTCAAGTTGTTAGTAGTATTAATATAATAAATTGATGTCAAGCGTGATGTCGACTCTGATCTCCTGATCTTCCTCTCGAGTTCACACCAAGCTACTCTCATGCTTGTCAAACAGCTCTTGAATGCTTAATTCGGAGTGTTGGAGGGGTCTTCAATTCATTAGGATCTGATATTTTCTTCGTTTTACACAATTTTTTTTTTTCTTTTTGTTCCTTCTTTGTCCAAAATAAAAAATAAAAATGTCAAGGTGCTTTTCGTATCCAACCTGATTAATAAAAATAATGTTGGGGATAAGTCCAAATGCACAAATTTTGTGCCCTTTGTTAAAAAAGTGGAATTCACTAACAAAATTTAGCATTTTTTTTTTTATAAAAGATCTACGCAAAATTTGTAAATTTTAGATTTGTATATACCATTATTCTATTAATAAATTTGGAAAATACAACTTCACTAAATTTGTTAATCGGGTACATATAGGTTAATACAAGAAAACTTTTAATGCGGATTGATTAATGATAGTATTACAACTCATTTACATTTTGTTTACAACTTATCAATATAATAATATTTTTTTAAAATTCAAACACATCAAATTAAAACTAAAATTAAAATAAATATTTCAAAAAATATTATTTTATTTGAACATTGTGAAAAAATTGTAAAGAGGTTAACTCTATCCTTTATTATGCGGAATATATCCCAAAACAGTTAGTCTCATTTGGATTCAGAGATAAAATGAGATGAGTTGAGATGATTTGTAAATAGTAATGAGATTTGTGAGTTGAAATTTATGAATAGTAGTAAATAATAGTGAAATAACTTATCTCTCAATCCAAACTAACTCTTAGTTTATTACTTATTATGGTTCTTTGATAACTAGAGTTGGTAAATCTGTTAAAACCCAAGCCCTAAGGAGCATCCACGTGAGTTAAGACCATCGGTGGAATAAAAGAACTTTGTTATTCATTTCTACACACCACACAACATACTTATTTTAATTTTTTTTTTGTTTTATTCCTGTTAAATTAATTGAGTTCTCATACTCATTGTTCATACACCACACATTTGGTAAGGAAAAAAATAAAAAAAGTTTAAAAATCATGTGTGACGTATGGTATAGAGATGATGAGTTTAATTTTCCGAAATATAATTATCTTGATAACTTAAAGTCTGGTTTAGATAGTGAGTTGAGATAGTTTGTAAATAATAGTGAGATATTTGAGTTAAGATAATATGAGTTGGAAATAGTTTGAGATAAAATGTCCTATGGGATTTTGGGAGATTGGAGAGAAAAAATTGAATAAAATATTATAAAGTTAAAAATATTATTAGAATACAATTTTTTAATATTATTTTTATTTTGGTATTTGAAAAAGTTGAATTATTTTTTGTAGATTAATGCTACTCATCATCTCAATTCTCATCATACTCTTATTATCCCATGATGTGGCATTAGATGATTAGAGTCTATTTATTATATTTTATTTGTGAACCTATCATCTAATGCCACATCATGAGATCATGAGAGGGTGATGAGAAAAATGATGATAAATAGATTTGCTCTTTTTTGTATTTTGTTTGAAAGTTTGTGAAAGTTGTAACAATTAGATAATAATTAAATAAAAAAGTTAAAGATTTAAAATTGAAAAGTGCTTGTTATTTCTGGTGTTTGAATATTGAGATGAGTTAGAAGCATCTATCTATTCAGACCAAGCTTTAATCAGTTAAATAATTACACATCTTAACTAATTTCTATTCAGTTAATCAACTATATATCCAGTAACAAACTAATTAAATTTAGAAATTAATTAACCACTCGTCAGAAGACTCTTAAAAAAATGAATTCTTGCGTTACCTTTGTAATAGAGTAGGAAAGAAACAAAATAACCTCTCGTCTCTCGACACTTTTCTTAGAACAACTATTTTCAAAACTTGGAGTGATTTGGATAGTAAATTAAGATGAAATGATACGAAGGTTGAATAAAATAATGTTAAATAATATTTATTTTAATATTATTTATATTTCAGGATTTAAAAAAGTTGAATTGTTTATTGTATTTTGTTTGAGAATTTAGAAAAATTGTAATTATTTGATGAGATGAGATAAGATAAAATGAGTTGAGATTAACTCATTATCCAAACAAGGTCGCTTAAGAGTTATGCTACATACAGTCACCTCACTTTTGTATACTTTTTGAGAAAAGATATTTACAATCGTGAATTGTGTAATCGTCGTGTAATCGCTTTGAAAAAAATGAATAAAATATAGAACTTGCATGACAAAAATTAATTTTTTAATAATAGATCTTACTCTTTTTCAAAGCGATTACGCGACGTTTACGGACTTCACAGTTGTATGTAAAATTACTTATACTTTTTATACATTCTATTGATGTGATTAACTAAAAAAATTATTATATAATAAAAAAAATGATACAGTTAATTATGTTAATAGAATGTGCAAAATACACAAAAGTAGAATTTTCAAAAACGCGTCTCGACTAGGATCCACACCCTGACAGGTGATCCTACACAACTATCAAAGAAATTAATTTGTTGCACAAGAAATTAATGCCATTTTGAAGTCGCACAAATTTAAAATTCTAGCGGCAATTAATGTGTTTTCTTGACTCTTTGATTGTCGTTAAGGTGACAGAGAATATGTTATGAGGGATCATAATCCGGGTTTGTAGCCTGAATTCATGACCATACTTTGTAATATTCAAAGCTCCGAATCTGACTTCCACAACCATTTTCATTTCATTTTATTTTATTTAATTATTATAATTTTTTTAAATTTTTATATAAAATAAAATAAATAATTTAATTTTTTTTTAAAATTTCAAAATAAAAATAATATTTAAAAAATATATTCTAATAATATTTTATTCAACTTTTAATTTTTATCTCAATTTATTTCATTTTATTTTATTTCATCTGCAAAATCAAAGGAGATAATTTCACAAAAAAATGATTCAGAATTCAGGGAATACTAAAATCAGCCGTCCTGATGGGCAAATATTAAAAAACCATCAAAGGAATGACTTAGGCTCCATTTGGAAATTGGATTAGATTAAGATCAATTTAGTTTTTTCTAATTTTAAACTGAATCTAATATTTAAATACCCAACTTTCAAATTACTAAACTCATCTCAACTCAAAATTTATTTACATGTGAGACCTATAACCTTTTTCAACTCAACACCTCTTTACACGCGGGATTCACAATCTTTTTCAACTTTCCATTAATACATCTAAACTAATCTTAACATACAAACACATCTAAACTCATTTAAGGCGGGCCCCTCAAAACTCACTCTACTATGAGTTTTTAATCAAAACTCAATTTAATCAAAACCATGATGTCTAGACTATTAAAAGTACTTCCATTGTTCTTGAATAGTGTGTAAAATCACCACTTATCACTCGCGCTAGATTCTCATTTAATTAGTTAATTTAATATATAAAATATTTAATTAAATAAGATAGAGTATGAAATGAGAGTTTAAATTCAAGACATCTATTATTGAGTATTGGTATTGACTTCATCAAAAGCCTAGCTAAATGTAAAATATGATGAATTTCATCAAAATAGAGCTGCATTGGATTAGACAAAGAGATAAGTGTGAAGCTTTGAGCTACAGTAAATGGACGGATTTTTTCAAATTTGAAGGGTTACTATTCACTCATCAAATCTATTTTTTATTTACTTTTAATCTCCAAAAGTATTTTTTATTCATGTTTAATCTCCAACTGTCTTGTAATAATAATGTAAGAATCAAATTAATTATTAATTAATATATGATTAGTGTAATTGTAAAATATGAAAAAAATAAAAATATTTTTATTAGAAAAATAATATTATATTATTATTTTGATGAATTTAATAATTAATTCAATATGATATTATAACTAGAGAGGTTTTAAATTTATAAAAATTATGCACTTTTTATCAAATTTTTAAATTTTAAAGATAATTTTGATAAAGTAAATGCTCTTACTATCTAAAATTATTTCTTGTCCAAAAAATTTAAACGGCAATTAATACAGAGAGACCCTAGACTGCTCGTTTGGAAGGAGGGAAAGAGAAAGAAGACAAAGAAGCAGCATTTCTGGCTAGCAATAAATGGTATTGGAATTTGGGTCGAGAATGGAGCAGGTGGCCAGCTATATATGTATTAAAAACAATTTGCGTAGACAACACTGTTGGAAAAGAATACCCCAGAAAACAGGTACACATCACACCACCTTGGTCAGAAATTATTTCAATTTTTTTTTTTTTTAATTCCAAAGTTGAAAATTTGACATTTATCTTCGGAACTTCTATGCACTTCATATTATTTTTAATTTTTATTATTTTTTTTATTGAATATTTATTATATGAATAATAAATAAAAAATTTGAAATAATTTAAAAAGAATAAACTCAAAAAAAATATTAAAAATTTAAAAAATTTAAAAAACATGTAAAATGTAAAATGTGATGAAAGTTGTATAGCAAAACTCCAACTCTCAATTATATTTCAGCATGATCTTATGAATATCCTTATCCATTGAGAATCCTTCAAGAAGAACCTAGACCAATTCGTAGAGATCCTGTAAAGTAAAGTGGATTTTAATCATAACTTGGTTATCCCTACCAAGAACTCTAGATCTCTCTCATTTATAATATACACAACAATCCGCGCATTGCGCAGGTTATAGGCTCGTATTTGTAAAAGAGTCGTAGGCGTATTATTACTATTTAGATAATGATAGACTTACTATCCTCCTACCACCCTTTTGACCAACTGATTAAGTGCCAAGCCAAGCTTATTTATTTCATTTCATACTCATAAAACAGAGTTTGGTCAAGAAACGTTCGAAATCACGTCAAAAGATTATTATTGCCATTTGGGGTAAAGAATTCAAAGCTACTGATGAAACATAGCTGGCAGAAAAGATAGGTGGTCCTGGATGCAACTCATTTTTTTCTTTACATATCAGCAAAAAGTCCCATAAGGAGGGCTAGGGCTGAAATTCTTCAGATACAGAGAAGAGGCTGCATAATTCAACTTTGTGCAAGAAGTGACGACCAATCAGTGACTTTTAGATATTGAGAGCTCAAAAATCTGTTCACATATACCCCTTCAAATAACATTAGTTTCTAAACTCAAGAGGTTTAACCAATGTGCAAACACCTCGTGAGGCCATTCTTCTGATGTGAACAAAATCAAAAGCCTCAGTCAGCTTCTCTGCTAGAGTGCACAAAAACAACCCCATTTCTAGATGATCACAATTACCTATTGTTATTAATGGGAAATGACAATTACCAATGTGTAACCTTAGATTTGGGTCAGCATTGCTGTGCTGTTGTGAGTAATGACAGAGACAGAGGAACCAGCCACTTTGTAGTAACACTCTGAGCCAATCCCCTAGGGGGTTCTCTTCTCACAATTCTATAACACGGATTATTTACATTTCTCCATCCATTTTAGAAGTCAAGGTAGGCAATTGTAACGCAGATAGTTACAGAATAACGCATTTCCTATGCAGTGCCTTGCACAGGCTAATTATTATAAGCACAAGTGTCTAGAATGAATAGGAATGAAAACTGCAACCAATCATACAAGGCTGCAATTGATTGAATGTAAGAAGGCCTAACAATATAATTAATAGGGCTGCACAATCTAATTTCTTTCCTACATGTTCTCATCAGATATAAATCATATCTTTATTCAATGAAAAAGGATTTGACAAAGAAACTAACCTAGTAAACACCAGGAAACTCCCTAAAGATAAAGAATGCAAATGAGGTAGCACGATCACCCCTTCTGATCCATCCAATAATTCTTACCATTACCTCGGAGATTTAGTAGAGAGACACTTTCCACAGGATACAAGCTTCAGAAACGAATGCGGCTTTCGCGTCCTGATTTTCAAACGTGAAAGCTGCAGATGCCAACAAGAATAAGCATCATCCTCAAATCGATCACCAAAACATAATTATTATTTAACTGCTATTCATACTGGAATTAGAAATGAATAAGAGGGGGGGGGGGGGGGGGGGGGGGGAACACTTGGTCTTGCTGTGTAATTTAACCAACTAAACCAATTTAATAGTTTAACTTGGGGAAATCTTGTAAAGACAACAATCAGAAGTTTTATTAAAATGACCTCAGTAATGACTGGCAGTAGGTCCAACCAATTACTGAAAAAGCTAAACATATAAGAACATTCTTTTACATTAATGTGAGCTCTTGACTAAGCTAATGCTTCTCTAAGAACAGTCAAATCCTAATATGGCCTCAAAGAAACATGAAGCATTGCTCTAGAAAGAAAACAATACCTTCCGTTTAGAAAAAAATGAATGAGGATGACAAGAAGCGATAAGCATAGGCAAAGTTATTTTTTATAGGTAATTAACATGACATATTATTCATATAAGGATGTACTTTGTGTTGGTTGAAGTATTATCATAGGGTGATGGACTATGATCAAACCAATGAAGTGGGCTAAACAATAGTTTGCCCCCATTCAGGCTCATTTTATGAGTCTTACCGTCTGAAATGATCCAAGGGGATGGCTTACAAAATATCAGCTTTTTGATAATTCACCTAGCCTGCCTGGTTGTAATTTATATGTACAGCAGAACACAAACTCTATGAGGTTCAGCATATCCATCATCAATACCCAATTTGCCATTGATCAATCTACCTCTAGTGCTATTCTACTTCAATCTATCCTGGTTTTTCCATTCTGTCGCTATCAATCTAAACATTTAAAACCATTTATGCTCTATAAACAATCAAGCAAGATGAGCATTAGGTACTAGATAACAGGGTTAATAATGCAAAAGATAGTAAGGAACCCTTAGATGGGCCCATCCATCCTGCATTAAGTAGCCCTTAACAATATAACTGAAAACAAGTACACCAAGGTTCTCCCTTTTACAACCCATGACAGGCAGATCCATGGTGTGCCTCCCCATACCATTCAAGGAAAAGATTAGAGCATTCCTCTTCCAATACTGGAATTAACTTGTTGCAAGAAAACTGAACAAAGTTTATTGATAATGTCTTTTCATGAATTCAATCAGGAATTACCTTCCGACGAGTAACTCTTGTTGCTTTCCAGCAAAGCAAGCTTCTTGATCTAGGTTCCAGTCTCCTGTAAGTTTAAGAATTTTTAGAACTAATTCAAACTCAGAAGGGAATATGCCTGTAAGCGTGCAAAATATTCTCAATACCAAGCTCCACACGAAATAGTTCTATTTTGGCAAAAGAAGAAAAAATAAATCCAGGTTATGGTTCTAGGAAACTCGTCCATTTTTTACACAGCATGTATAATAAAACTAAAATAAACATGAAATATAGAAGAAAGGATCTTCTGTTATCACATTCCAAAAAATGAGGAATCTCAAGATATAGAGAACAGGATCCATTGTTTTTAAAATATTAAACTAGCAAGTAAATATTTTCACCAGTGCATTTTTCAAACAACTTTGAAGTTAAGAAGACAACTCTTTTGTTCAAGCAATTTCTATCTAGACTTGCAAGCCAAAATTACTTTTCTTACTTCCTTGTACTCTATATTTTTAAATATTTTCTGAGAATTTAAAAACTTCCGGCCTTTTTTCAAAAAATATTAGATTTAACAATTGACTATTTCCTTTCTTTCAAACTACCCAATACAATTTGCCAAGATTAGGCGAATAAGATCTAGCCACAGGATGAGGCAACTACTGAATTGAGGGGATAGTATTGAGCTTTTACAATAATTTCACATAACCCACATTCATTTCTATTACACCAAGATCTAAGGGTTTCATGTCTCTAACAAGTCATGATCCATCTCATTCTTATCAAGTGATGGACATAAGGTAGGTGGGACAAAGGAGTTCACAGCCAATGTTCCAGTCATGTAAAGGTATCAAAGTCTTGTAATCTAATTTAGTAGTTCGATAAGTCATTTGGCCGCTCCTTAAGGTAAAATGAAATAATATCGATAAAGAATAATAGAATTGCATTACGTACAAATTCTCTTGTTCAAGCTTTTCAGCAATAGAAACCGCCTTGTGTTTTGACCATCCACTTCGCTGGCTACATCCTTCTGCCTGCTGAATTACATGGGCAAGAGATACCTTGCTTCTAACAAGGCTCTGGCTCTGACTTTGTTCCCCAAATTTCCTCCTTCCTGGGGCTGAAGCCATGGTTGCTTCTCCAACACATGAACCTCCCAAATCTCTATTATCAGATGCTACAAGATTATGTATGTGTTCATTACCCTTGGGTCCCCTGGGAGAAGCAGCTACTTCTACAATTTCACTCCTTCCCATTTTAGAATTGTCAGATTGCAAGAGCTGAGCTTGAGTGCTGACCCTATTGATATCTCTAATTTGAGACGAGCTGGCCTCAGAAGCTGGCAACATAAGAGGCACATGCACACCCGATGCTGAATCTTTCTTTGATTCACATCTTATTTCAATTGTCACTGGGGACCCAAGGACAATCTCGAATGCTTCTAAGATATGCCCCCCAAGTTTCTCTGCCCTTGATTTTGTTTGGTATGAACTGAACATCAACTGCACAGTAGGGGCTGCAAGAATTTTGAGATATAAGTTGGACAGATAGAAAATGTACAAGAGCTACTGTATATCATTAGAGTTTCTAAAATAAGATGTATCCAATAGTGAAAATCTGCAATGCCAAATTTGAAAGAAGAACGAACTTTAATATATACAGGAAAAATCAGATATTAAAGCACTTGAGATATAATGAACGTGGTCTGCCACCCACAGAATCCAAAAATGATAATTTCTGAAAACTAGGACCCAAAAGTTAATGATTAAACTCATGACCAATGCCAAATAAACACTATGTCTCGATAATTAGTTTGAGTACAGTTATAAATACAGCAGACAACATCTTATGATAAATTGACAATGAAAGAGTTCTTCAAATGGTAATTTAAAACTCACAAAGGCATATAAACAAACTTGGAAAACATTAATAGCATATAAAAGTAAACTAAAAAAAAAGAGCTTCATGCAAGTACTAAATCTAGACTCCAGATCATGCAGATTTAAGATAAACGGGTCATAATGCTAAAGTCAGGATGACAAAGAGCAATTGGACTTGTACATTGACGATAGAAGCGTATCAATTACTTTAATGGCTCTAAGGAAAGCAAGGGACTGTTTGCAAAAGAAAAGAATACAGCTTAAACCTTCTGCTGGTAGTAAAAGAATCGGCAGGGAGATCCTTTATCTCCTCTTCTATTTGTTATAGTTATGGAGGCTTTAAGTAGGATGGTGCAAGCTACTGTTGGGGGAGGGTTCTTATCGGGTTTTCAGGTGGGTAATGTTGCTGGTGGCCCTATTATCATTTCACACCTTCTTTTTGCATACGATACGTTAGTTTTTTGTGAAGCAAATAGGAGCCAGATCCAATCTTTACGAGCATTGTTACTCTGCTTTGAAGCAGTGTCAGGGTTAAAGGTGAATCTGGGCAAGTCTGAGATGGTTCCTGTGGGGGCGGTCTCAAATATCCTCAGTTTAGCAAGACTTCTGGATTGTAAGGTGTCCTCTTTCCCTATGAAATATCTGGGCCTTCTGCTGGGAGCAACTTTCAATAATAGAGCTATATGGGATGGGGTAGTGGAGAAGATAGAGAAAAGGTTGGCTGGCTGGAAACGAATGTATCTATCAAAAGGGGGTCGTCTCACTCTAATCAAGAGTACTCTCACTAACGTCCCCACTTATTTTTTATCTTTGTTTCCTATGCCTGTAGGGGTGGTGAACAGAATGGAGAAACTCTTTAGGGCGTTCTTATGGGGAGGTATGGGGGAGGAGAAGAAATTTCATTTGGTTAGATGGAAGACTGTTTGAGTTGGGAGTGTGTAACTTGAGAATTTTTAATAAAGCATTATTGGGAAAATGGCTTTGGAGATATCATTTGGAGGGGGGTTCATTGTGGAAGGATATTATTGATGCTAGATATGGTGTCGATTGGGATGGTTGGTGCTCTAAAGAAGTGAGAGGGGGGGTATGGTGTGGGTTTATGGAAGTTTATAAGAAAGGGATGGTCATGTTTTGCAAATCAAATTTGCTTTGTACTTGGCGAGGGCATTCGTATAAGATTTTGGAGGGACGTGTGGTGTGGAGACCACACTTTGGAAAGGGCTTTTCCGGTCTTATACCGTATTGCAGTGAATAGGGAGGCTTTAGTGGCGGATGTGCGTTTATTTTCTCATGGTGCGCACCAGTGGAATATTCTTTTTAATAGGGATTTGCATGATTGGGAATTACCTATTGTTTCAGAATTTTACAGCATACTATATTCCACGGAGTTTCCTATGGCACAGGGAGATAGTTTGAAGTGGAGGTCTAATAACCATAAGATATGTACAGTTAAGGTGTATTATGGCATCTTGAAAACACAACTTGATTTTACGCCGTTCACCTGGAAGATTATTTGGAGGTCTCGTGTGCCTTCTAAAGTAGCTTTTTTTGTTTGGAGTGCCGCTCTAGGGAAGATATTGACCACGGACAACTTGAGAAAGAGAGGATGTGTACTGTTGGATTGGTGCTACATGTGCAAGAAGAATGGAGAATCTGTGGACCATCTCTTATTACACTGTGAGGTAACAAGGGTGTTGTGGGATGAGATCTTTCTAAGGGTTGATGTTGCTTGGGTTATGCCTATGAGGGTGGTGGATTTGTTGGGTTGTTGGTCAAAGATGCAAGGCTGCCATCAAGTGGCAACAGTGTGGAAGATGATTCCGCTGTATATTATGTGGTGCACTTGGACGGAAAGGAATGTGCGTTGCTTCGAAGATAAGGAACGTACATTGCCCGAGCTGAAGAATTGTTTTCTCCACACTCTAATGTGTTGGTTTTCCAATATTGTTTTACATGGGGATAGTGTTCATGATTTCTTGTCTTTAATTTATCATCCTTAGAATGTAATTAGGAGTTCTTAGGTATACTTCCTATGTACAAAGGCTATGCCTATTTCATTCATATATATAATATCTATCTTTTATCGATAAAAAAAAAAAATTAACTGGACTGGAAATGCATTTGGAATCAGCTCGACCTAACTCGAAAAATTTCCAAACTAATCCATGCTAACATATCATGAGAGCAGGTTTAATATTTTTTGAGTGGCAATAAGAGGTAGGGTATCCCAACTGGAAAGTAGATATATTTTGCTAAGTACACATCAAACCATTAAGATATTCAGTTGAGAGGCAAACAATGAGTCAAATCAAATGGTGTTTGTCAGCTACACAATGAGGATAGCCTTTCCCCAAGCAAATCGCTTCCTTCCCATGGATTGGACGAAAACCTCCTTTTATTTAAGAGGAAACACACTAGGCTACACCCACAAGCAAGAAGGAAATGTTGATCATCTTTCTTGTTTCATCAAATGGCAGCCAACACAATTTAGGGTGGTGTTCCTCTCCCAGATTCCTATCAATAATTTATCATCATCTATAAATGAAAGTTGATATCAACTAACTACCACGGATGAATTTTACCACGTGAATTTTTAATGCGTAATGCTAGGTACAAGCCTCAAATGTACAAGCCTTTTGTAAAAATGTGGGCCCCATCAAGAAAAAGTGAGTTTTTCACACTTTTCCATGGTGGGGTCATCTTTTTTATAAAGGGCTTGCGCAAGGCTTATGCATTTGGGGCTTGTATATATCATTTCGCATTTTGAATTATATGCAAAGTGGGGTTTACATCATCACTCCATCACATAGTATTCATGATTTTGATCTCAGAAACAAACTAAGCACTCGAAGATGAGAACATCAATGTACATATATGTACGATGACCAGAAGAAGCCTATCTCTCATGCAATGCACTCCATCCCCTTCATTAGTAGGAAGCCAATCTCTCGCGGAAGCTAATCTATTGACAAAGGGATGCACTGGGAAAAGCCTATAGGAGCAATCCTACAATTGAAAGTTTAGGACATGATAGACATGAAGGTTAAGTCAAATGGGTGATTTACATGATTATAACATTTTAAAACACGAGTCAGAAAGAAAAAAAAAATGGGATCAAAGAAATTGCATGGTTCCCTATAAATCTTCTGTAATGTAAAGCCTCTTTGGCCCTTAAGTATTTCAAGGCAAGTCTGCTTTTCAAATCTTGAAAATGGATGTAAAGTTCTTGTTAATAAAATTGGGTGAAAGATCTGGCAACAGACAGAAACCATGTGGAGTATATGCACACGTGAATGTAGAAAAGGTTAAGTTCCCACATAGGAAATATACTACATATGTGAGTGGTTAATATAGCATAATAGGGCTCAAACTCATAGGCATACTCTTTTGGCTTTTGTGGAGTTCCCAAATATTATATTATCTTTTAACTAGATGACTCCCCAAGGCGTTTATTTTCACAATAAACCAATTTTCTTGAATGCTATAAGAACTGAGAGAATTTCAACTAATTGGAGAGTTTGGCATATTTACAATCAGGGTTCACAAGCACCAAGAGTTTTCAGTTCTATTTTTTTTTTAACAATTAATTAAATTTCATAAAAAAAGGCATAAGGCTCAACCCAAGTACACGACATATACAGTAGACACATATCTGGAATGAGAAAAAAAAAACACAAGAAAATCATGTAAAGAAGTGAAAACTATCTAGCAATGTGGAAAAGTGTATAGAAGCTGTGATGGTGGTGCATCAATCATGGCACTTGTAAATGATTCTTAATGCATGTTGGAGTGTACCTGCACCAAAACTGACTGAGATCAGCTTCCCTTCTTGATACAAAAATTCCTTTAACCCATTGATTTGAGTTTTCCCAAGCACCTCCAGCCAGATATCTTCAGTTCCTCTACGGCTTTTACCAGAAATCTGCCTGCCACTTACCCTAGACATGTCAGCAGCATATGCAGATGTCTGTTGATGAGCCACACCAGTGCCAACATGTCTTTTTCTCTCTAAACTAATACCCTTAAGCGTACCAATTTCACAGATATCAGCAGAACTTCCAGCAAGGAGATTTTCTACTCTGACATCTGTTGATAAGCCTCTCCCCTTATTGGGCATCCTGGAATGTTCACCTATTCTCCTGGCTGAATCTCTTCCACCAGCATCATCTAGGGCCATGGGACTGTGATTAAAACTAGTGTCTGCAGAAGTAGGAAGCATGTACTGCTGATCAGGAGCAAGTTGAAGCAATGCTGCGGTTAGCCATGTTAACTTGCCATTTGACATCCTTAGTTGTTTTTCAGCCTCAGATAAAGTTTTCAAAGCTTGACGCAGTTTTTCCATATCTTCTTTGGATACTGCAACCAGTAAGAACAGATTGAGCATGAATCAGAAGTGCCACAGATGAAAAGTTGGCATGCACAATTAATTACTAAAAAGGAAGGCTGAGGCTGATTACAAAACTGGGTTCAACGATCTTATAAATGAACAACACTTATACGTTTTCTCAAATTAACAGACCTGCAGAGGTCTAATACAAACCACATCACCATAACTTGTAGATAAATGGATGAATTAGTAAATTTTTAATAATGGTAAAATTTATACTCACAGGGTTGTCGTCGAAAGAACTTCCTTCTAAGCCTTTCTTTTTTGAAGTCATAACTACCAGCAAGAATATCGGTAATCACCGTCGCAAGCTGTGACATCAACGCTAATGGTTCCACACCAGTTTCCATTATTACTCTCAAATTCTTCACCGTGTTAATTGTGTCAGCAGATAGTGCTAAATCAAGAAGATCTACTAATTTCTCATCTGAGATAAGCCCAACCTGAATAAGAGAAGGAAAAAAAATAATTTTCTGTTGTAATGCAGGTAGAAATCCTGTATACCATGGATACAATAATTATAGAGAATATTCAATACTAATAATATGTGAAGAAAGCAAGTGGAGTAGGAAAACAGATAGGACACAAAGTTGGCACAGTTGTGGGGATAACTGTCAGAATTATCCAAGCAAGGGTGAACTATACCAGCACAAGTACCAAAAAATGAGGACTTGAACTAAGCCTACTAACAGTGTTATTAGGAGTGCAGACAAAAGGGAGAGTATTTATAATTTTATACAACCTACAAGTGGCAAAGATAAGGTAGTAAAAAGAGGATAGGACACTATGGTGGCAATATGTGACAGCCCGTGAACCTGACACTAAAATAAGTGGGTTTGGTGGGTAATTTTCTGTCCAGTTTTGTGGTGGGTAATGAGATAAGGAATAGTTTAAATGTTATTTGCTGATGATACCTTGCTTTTTAGTGAGCCTGATTCGGATAATATACGTGCTTAAGAAGCACTTCTGCTGTGTTTTGAAGCTGCTTCGGGGTTAAGAGTTAATTTATCGAAGTCTGAAATTGTTCCTGTGGGTGATGTTCAGAATTTATCAGATTTGGCAAACTTACTGGGGTGCAGAATCTCTTCATTGCCTTTGAAGTATCTTGGACTTCCTTTGGGGGCTTCTTTTAAAGCTGTAAACATATGGGATGGGGTGATTGAAAAAATTGAAAGGAGGTTAGCTGGATGGAAGAGGATTTTCTGGTCTAAGGGGGGAAGACTCACTCTTATAAAAAGTACTTTGTCTAACTTGCCCACCTATTTCCTCTCTCTTTTTCCTCTTCCGGCAAGGGTTGAAATGAGAATTGGGAGTTTATTTCGAAAATTCTTATGGGGAGGCATAGGTGAGGAAAAGAAGTATCATTTGGTTAGTTGGAAGAAGGTTTGTCAACCGTTGGATCGCGGTGGTTTGGGGATTAAAGACTTAAGGGTTTTTAATAGAGCTTTACTTGGGAAATGGCTTTGGAGATATCAATTGGAGAGTAAAGCTCTATGGAAAATGTAATAGATATGAAATAGGGAAGTTTGTGGGGAGGTTGGTGTTCTAAAGCATCTAGTGGAGCGGTTAGTTTGTGGAAATTTATTAGAAAAGGTTGGGATTCCTTCTCCAATAATTTCAGATTGAAGATGGGAGATGGAAAGAGGATACTCTTTTGGCATGATCTGTGGTGTGGGGATACTGCTCTTAAGCTGGAATTTCCTGCCCTTTTCAGAATTGCAAGGGATCAAAATGCAGCTGTTTGTGATTTGTATTGCAGTAGTAACAATAAAGTTGAATGGAATGTTATTTTTAAGGGATGTTAAAGACTGGGAAGTGGATGAAGTTAAGGCTCTGCTGGTTAAACTTTACAGCTCAAAACGGGTGCAAGATAGAGAGGATTGCATGGTGTTGATTCCTGATGGAAATGCTAAGTTTACAGTTTCATCTTATTACAGAATTTTGTCAAGCCATAGTAGTTGTGTATTCCCTTGGAAAAGTATTTGGGAAGTGAAAGTTCCTTCTAAGGTTGCTTTTTTCTGTTGGGTGGCTACTTTGGGCAAAGTATTGACCACTGATAATCTTAGAAGGAGACGTTTGTTTATTGCTGATTGGTGTGTTTTGTGCAAAAGGGATGGAGAATCTGTAAATCACCTTTTCCTTCACTGCGAAGTGACAAGATTCTTGTGGAACGAGGTTTTGAGTTGGACAGGATTACATTGGGTAATGCCCAGGGAAGTGGTGGATTTATTGGTAGGGTGGAAGGGTGTGAAGGGCTGTAAGAAGGCGGCGAGTGTTTGGAAAATGATTCCTCCTTGTCTTATGTGGTGCATTTGGCTCGAAAGAAATGGGAGATGCTTCGAAGATAGAGAACGTTCTTTGGGAGATCTTAGGGTTTTTTTATTGAGTACTTTTGAGTTCTTGGGCTAAAGCTTTTGTAATGGCAGATAATTTTCTGCATCGGTTTTAGCTTTATGGTGTTAGTTTTCTTTTTGTTTCTGGAAGTTGTAGGTATTTCCTTTGTATACGTCCTGTGTACTTGGGCTTATGCCTATTTCTTTGAATAAAATAATTACTTATCAAAAAAAAAAAGCGGGTTTGGGTTTAGTGTAAATTGATTCAGGTCAAAACCTGCAACAATAGCTTGTTTTATGTTGTGTCGGGTTTTGACACCCCTACGGACACCATAGGGGGGTAAGAAAAGGAAGTCACACTTGCACATTTTAAAACAATAGCTGCAATCAAATGAAAGGTGTTTATCCATGCTAAAAGAAATTGGAAAACTAACCAGACCTTTGAAATCTAAGAAAAAAATTATATGGGAGACCAACAAGCACAAGGTACAGCAGATACACTAAACAACTAGAAGTAAAATATTTTATCCCCTAATGATATGTACAGCTAAAAGTAAATATAAATATAAGGCCTAATAATTTAATTTTAGTTCTTGTACAATCCATCAAAGCTATACTCAATTATTTTGCCTACAACTTTTGTTATGTGA
Organism: Juglans cinerea; assembly: GCA_961763995.1. Lineage (NCBI taxonomy): Eukaryota > Viridiplantae > Streptophyta > Magnoliopsida > Fagales > Juglandaceae > Juglans > Juglans cinerea. The sequence goes on from CAUIVZ010000009.1 coordinate 12,919,862, forward strand.
CAAACACCTATGACTATAAAACGATTTCATTCACACCATTCTACTACATCTATTAGGCCAAAAAAATGAATAGGGAAAATCAAACATTACCCGCTTTGAACTTCCATTCTTCTTGCAATATGATCGTCAAACAACTAAAGTTGTCATTTAGCTTAATTTGAAACATAACTTGTAATTTAACCCCTTGTTAAGATCTAACCATTGAGATGGACAAAAAGGTGGCTTGGCACAATTTTAACAGTTAGATCTAAGAAGGGGCCAAAGTGAAAAGGGACTGGTAGTTTGGAGCATCAAGTGATCAATTTGATAGCTTTGGTAGTCGCATTGCAAAAGAGCGTTAGTTTAAGGGCGATAAAGAGTAATTTTCAATAAATATGTATCAATGATCCCATAATCAAAATTAAATTATAATGCCTATAAAAAATCTAAGCATTCTAGCCCCAAAACAACATTTTCTTATATTATATCCTCATGAGCATGTCATGATTTATAAAAAAACCAACATTCCATATATCTATGTCTCACCAATAGCTATTATCTGTGTTATCATTTAGCCTCACAATCCCTAGACATAAATCCAAAAACCCTTGATATATATATATATATATATATATATATATATTCAGACAACAAATGTCTATCTTTTACCCACAAAACCCTAGGGAACGAAAAAAAGCACCAAACACTTCCTCCAAAAGCTTGCATTAAAATATTGGAAAAGTCATCATATTTCTCTCTTTTGATAAGTTAAGTTTTATTGAAATAAAAAAGGATGTTATCCAGCTAACTAGAGTACAATATACCCACCTAAATAGAAAAAAGTAAACAGTAAAAAAATCCTAAAAAAAAAAAGAACAGGTAGTGATCCAAGAGAAAGGGTTCTAGAGAAAACATCCTTCACTTTTGCCATTGGCACCATCTTCTCCTATTCCTCAAAATTCCTGTCATTCTTTTCCTTCCATATGCACCACATAACACAAGATCGAATCAGCTTCCAGAAAGTAACCCTCTTAGAGCTACAAAACGTCTTTCTAAGCTTGTAGCACGTGAGGATCTCTAGAGTTGCTGTCCAACAAAGAAAGTCACTCTCATCGGAAACTTATTCCTCCAAATTTGCTTCCATGGGAAATAGAAGCTACCCAAAGGAAGTTACCTTGGGTAATGGTTTGACTGGGTTAATGGGGTTGAAGAGTCCAAGAACTCTCCTGCCAACTTCCTTCTCAGATTTTGCAATCTGAAGTTCATTTGTTCAGATTTATTAATGGTTCTAATTCATCTGGTACCAAAGAGGGGGCTATTATTGCGTATAAGTCTGGAGTTCAGGGATTGGGAGATGTTTTAAAAGTTGATAGTGGCAAGTTTTGAAACTGGTATTGTTCAGAAGGGTGCTACGATGTCATCATACAACTTAAAGAAACCTGACAGCCACACTTTAATAATTAACTTTCTTAAGGGAAATCGGCACAGACGAGCACTACCAGATTTAGTGTTTCATGTTCTGCCACCATGGATATCTACAAGCTTAGCTTTCAAGCTTATTTATATCTTTTGGTCCAAGATAAAGACATCATGTTAAGACATTGTGATTGAGGAAGTGAGCATGATAAAGAAGCCGCCAGCTATAGGAACAAAGAGATCAAGATCTTCTGCTCTAGGATATATAATTTTTTTTATAAGAGCTCTAGGATATAAAATTGCTCATTTGATATCAATAACATCCAACTTTCTTAGCAAGAAATGTTAGGTTGCAATTTTTTCGTATGTGATAAACATTAACAAGCATAAAGAGTATATATGAACAGCATAGCATTCAAATTCTGATGGTGAAATCAAAAGTGAAAAAGAACTTACCAGTTCCTGAACCAGATGAACAGAAATTCTCTGACCAAGCAAACTCAGTTGCTCAAGAGTCATCTCAGCATCCCTCAATGATCCATCTGATCTTGATGCAATGAGTTTTAGTGCATCCTTATCAATATCCAGATCTTCTTTGGTTGCAATCCACTGCAAAGCATATATAATATCTGCATCCTTCAGCTTTGGAAAAAAGAACTTCTGGCACCTGGATATGATTATATGAGGCAAAACATCAATACTTGAACTGACGAGGACAACAACCACGCGTCTGAGAGCTCGATCAATGACCTTTGATATGGCACTCCAGCAATCAGGGGACAAAGTATCACAGTCATCAAAGATAAACACCCTATACTGTGATGGCAGCTGGGAGACAATCGAATTGTCGAGTAACTCTGTAATGTTCTCGAAGTCAAAATTACTAACTGGGCCAACTTCCCTTATGTTCCTACTCTTACCCATGTCATGTGCAATGCATGAATTGCAAAAGCCACAAGGTTTAGGATGTTCCGAAGATTGGCAATTCAATGCTCTGGCAAATATGCGGGCACAGGAGCTTTTACCAGTACCATGAGGTCCATAAAACACATATAGCAATCCAACCTTCCTTTTCATCACAGCATTTAAAAGAGCCTGTGCGACCAAATTCTGTCCCACAAGATCCCTGAAGGTTCTCGGCATGTACTTTTGTGTCAAACTTTGGTGTCTACTGTTGCTATAGCCATTCAACTTGCATTGATCCCCAGATCTGGCTTCAGAGGCAAGGTCAGAATCAACATCGTGTGTGTACAAATTATCAGAGAAGATACCAAGCTCACCGGAATATTCATGGATCCAACCAGCATTTTCAGTGCTTCCCTGAGATCCAGATGCCTCAACTAGAAGAGGCATTGCCTCTGTATCGGATCCTGTAGATAGGGTCGAGTAGTCGGATGGCATTGGTGTGTCAGACATTTCTCTCCCATGGGCAGTTGAACCTCCTTTCTTTAACCTTGAGTCCGACAGACCACAAGACAAACTTCTTCCAGCCATGTCAAGAATAGTTTTACCTCTGTGATGAATTATTGACCAATTCCAAGGAATCCCACACCCATTTCTTGGAGCCCTTGGGACATTTGAATCAACATATTCTTCCTCTCCCTCCTCCATGGAATACTTAGGACGGCCTGAATCCTGAGCTAATGTATTAAATGCCACAGACAATCCCCGATCGAATTCATTCTGAGCAACAATATCTCTTGCACCTGTAGGAGCTTTAGTTCTTCTTGCACCTCGAAACTTGTGCCTTTTAACTCTACTTAACCCACTGCAGTACCCAGGAATGCTGGCTTCTGGTTCCCTGATAGTTTTCTCAGGTCGAGAATGTTTTCCATGAAGACGGATGATAGAAGATGCTACATCATCACTATCCATACGAACAGCATTCAACTGCTCAGAGAGACTCTTTAACTGGATATTTCCAATATGCTTCCCCCTTGGTTTACTTCTCCTATCTTTCAGGTCAGAGTTCTCCAAATCATGAGCCAAATCATTACCATCTTGATCAAGTGGAGACTCCTCATTGCCACCCAAAATATCAGTCTTACTAGTCTTCCGACTAGATTCCTCTCTCCTAACTCTTCTACCATTCCCAACTCCACTCTTGCTACTACATTCACTGATGGCCGCTATTCCATCATTACCCCCACCAACCTCACCAGGAGCAACTTTTGATGTGGCTAAATTTGCCAAGGGTGGCGAGCTTCCCGGCATTCTCCTAGCTTCTCTCCGGTGCTCAGTGGCTAAAGACCTTCTTGCCTCCCGAAGCATGGAATCATTTTCACCCTTCTTTGGGAGTAGATCAACAATTGAAGTTGAATGCCAAGAGGGAGGACTTGCAGAAGGGTCCCTGAGAGATCTTGACCTCTGAAGGGCAACAAGGTCCCTCACAATAGACCTATCGGCTGATATGGGGCTATGCTTGTGCATATGGTTCTTCAAATGAATACAATTTGTCAAATGGATGTGGTTGCGTAGATGATCATCAGTATCACCATTTGCATCCTTGAGAATCCTATCGCGGACAGCTCTGGTCATGATCAGACCATCAATGCACCCAATAACAGAAACAAATCAAAGCATATGGCTTCTATTATTGAATTAATGTCTCCAATATTCGCAGTTATGGCGTTGAAGGAGCAACAAAATTCCTAAACAGTTAATACCCACCAAGTATATATCACTGATGGCACAGCAAAGCCCGCATTAATGCTGAAATTTAAGCAATTAGAGATCGCCCATCACTCGGTGAAAAATCCCTTAACCCCATTTCAACAATAACACCCAAACTTTAAAGGGGGGGAAAAACTACCCCCGAGTGCAACCAAGGTTTCAAATGGACGATTTCTCCCTCAAAGGCATGATATGATACCCACCAACAAAACCAGAAAGTTAGCGCTGCAAGAACTTTGACCCACGAAGATGAATTCTAAAAGATCAAGCTTCAAGTAACCAATTCAAATGCCACTCCACAAGAAGCAGAACTTGCAACCACAAAACACCGCCTGAGGTCCAATGCATGAGATTACAAAGCACAAACCAAACTCTCGGCTTTCAACATGTAAAACTCAGAACAGAGCAAACTAAAGGAAACCCATGTTTTTAAATCAGGGAAGTAATCAGAATCCGTAATCTCAACCCTCCTGCTCTAAAAACCTTAAAAGATTACGGATTTTGACAGAAGGGAGAGAATTAGATAAGGTATAGAAAAGGAACTAGATGTGACATCACATAAAGGGAACAATAAAGAAGAGAAGGAACAAAAAAGCAAGAAGGGAAACGCTGCATTAATCACCGGAATCAGAAAAAGCAGAGGTAAGTCCCGGATCTTTCCCCAAGCTTCACATGCACTTCACGAGGCCTTAGTTCAAAGAAACGATAGTCCTCTATAGAGAAAGAGAGGGTTCTGTAAATACTAAAAATGGTAACTTGAGAGAGAGAGGTATGGGATGAGATCCGTTACACAGACAGACAATGAGAGGGCTCTGGGAAGAAGGGACAGTGTCACAGTGGTAACAGTGCAAGCAAAGCGGTTTGTCCGTTTATTTAAAATTGAAGATTTTAATTTTTTGTAATTTTCTTTTCAGTTCTTGGAAATAATTCGTCCACTTTTGTTCAAAACGAAAATCTAAAATTGTATATTTTCTTTTCTTTTTTTTTTTTTTTTAAAAAAGAAGATTTTGAATTTGGTAGGGGACCGGACGTGTTCGTTCCGTTGAATTTGCCGGCTTCTAGTTCGCAATGGCATGGACTTCTTTTCTAGCACCTAGATCTAGATGTTAAGAGCAATAAAACGTAAAGGAAGATGTTAGTAGAGTACGTAAAGTTTATTGTTTAATTTTATTATTTATGTATTTTAATTTTTTAATTAATTTATTTTTTATTTAATAGTTAAGTAAATGATTATTAATAAAATTGTGTATTTTTTTTATTTTTTTAATAATTAAGAATGTTTAAAAAAAGAGAAATATTATGCATCAGTCACTATTCATTCTCATACTCCACATTTATAATTTTTTTTCATAAGGTTTGAAGGTATTTTTCATAGGATGTGAGGTGTGAGGTCGAGAATAGTGATTAATGAAAAATAAATTCTAAAAATATACTTAAAATAAAATCAAAATAAAAAGAATACAAAATTTATAACTAAACAGTACGAAGTAAACGCTGCCCGGCCGGTAGCATGACCCAAGCGTAAAAGTAAAAAGAAAAATAATAAACTAACAATATTTTATACAACAATACTTAAAAGGAGGGGTATTTTTGTAAAATATTTTATAAAACTAACATCATTTTATAAAAATGCCCTTATTTTATAACATGTGTTGTACAAAGTATTGTGTAAAGTGTTGTGTGTTTATCACTACTCAAAGTAAAAACAACACTTCATTACGAGTCAAGAGTAATATTGCCAACAAGTGAGTTCGTAAATAGATTTTTTTTTTAATATTCTTGTTCAAATTATAAAATAAATATTAAAAAAAAAGCACAGAAAATAAATTTTAAATATTATTAAATATTTTATGTTGTTTAAGAATATTACAAAATAGTAATAAATACTGTAAAATTCACTGTATGTGTTAATTTGTGTTTTTATTTTCTTTTAATTGAATTGCAATATAGTTGTTAATTTTATCTTAGTTCTATGAGTGCTTTCTATTTATAATTATATCAGTGTTCTTTCCCAATATAAAAGATATGTAACCATATACATATGTAATTCTTGGAATGAACTTTTTAATATGTGACACGAACTCGAAGGATCTGGTTTGTAATGATAAAAGAAGGAAAACTCCAACCGTTCTAAATTATTAAATAAATTCACTGATATAATAAGATTAATTAGGAAAATACCTAAAGTAATTCAATTATTATTATTAGTAGATAAAACAATTATCAACACCCACAAACTTGGATTTTACATATTTTTATTGTAAAGTAGATCTAATGAACTACATAAAACCACATCAGTTTATAGAATTACTTTTATGTAATCTCTTTGTAGCTGTAGCAGTACTCATTATTAATTATTTCCTAACAGTAATAGAATAATTTCTTTTTCGGGTTGAGATTTATTAGAGTTTCTATCTGAATTTTAGAGCTAGGATAACAAATATAGCTATATATATATATACTTCCGATTTGTTTCATACAAACCAAAACCCAAAACCACATAAAACTATATATATAGAAAACAAATAACAGCTTAAAAAGAGTAATAATTTATAAGGCATTGGAAGTTGCATGGATGGATGTCCAAAAAAGTTTTTTTTTTTTTTTTAATGAGTTAGTTTGTTAGTGAGTTATTACTGAATAAAACCAAATCAGGAATCAACATCTACTGTGAGTCTGTGACATTAGGCATGGTCCCCATTGGATGATGCCACCACCGACCTAATTTTTATTTTTCATGTACAAAAGAGTCTTAGACCAACTATCAATGTCACACTCACGTGTACCACTGATCAACTCATGAATGATGATAACTTATGTGAAAACAAAACAAAGACGTTTCTAATTCTTACCATACATGCTTTGTATTATAAATGAGAGGATTGTATTATCAAAAAGATTTTATAAAAATAAATTTATAAATTGATATGGTTTCATATCATACGTTAGATTTATTCTGCAATAAAAGTAGCTTTACAATCTGACGTATTACATAAAATCACGTCAATTTGTAAATTTATTTTTATAAAAAAATTTTATGGCTAAAACATTTATCTTATATATTACCAATCACCAAATACCCATATGATAATAATATCGTTACATTCTTCACAGTAGTGATCGTCAAGATTTGATTTGCAAGAGAATTTAATTTTTTATCGAGTCAAAATTATTATATTAACAAAGTTAATAATTTCTTGATCATAGATTTTCTTTGACAAGGTTAATTTGTAAAAAGATAATTTATCTTACAAAGTGAATTCTGTCATCGCCATGCATGCACATCAACTTATAAATATAATTTTTTTATAAATAAGATTTATTATATATAAAAATCATGATATCTCGGTGAATAATTAATATGGAATAGGAAGATGTATACCACTAAATAGTGACAATTATTCCTTTCATTAAGTATATTAGTTAACAGAGAATTATCATGAGAGAGAGAGAGAGAGAGAGAGAGAGAGAGAGAGAGTGGGTGTTCTAGCTATAGGATAGCATTAATCTCTACCTTAATAATCTTATCTGAAACACCCCATGATCTATTCCTGTTTTTTGCATGCACATCATGAGATCAAAGACATTCCAAACCACATGCATTGTTGGGCGCATGCGGTGGCATAGAACCAATCAAGTGATCGATCATGTACTTAGAAAAATAGTCTCCATGCAGAGGGACCCAAATGCTTTTAATTTTTTTGTTTCTAACTTTTGTTGGTAATATATATGTTAATAAGGTACTTATACCATTTTGTTTGGCACGTAGGTCTCATGGGTCGCTCTCATCATATAATAAGGCAGCGCTCCTTTGTCGGATATGGTCCTTTCAATTTTTTAGGATCCTCATCAACAACTAATTATCAAAATTTGTAAAATTTTAGATGAGATTATTTGAATTCATCTGTAAATGGTAGTGTTTTGTAGGTCCCTCACTAAGAACATTATTTATGAACCTTAAGAAAGATGAAAGCAATTGGCTCACCACCTTCTTCTATGATCTGCTTAACCCAATTGATCTTGTGTTACTTAAAAGGACATAAACATTATTCAATTTAAATTAAAATACAAGAAAACTGTTTATTTGCGACTAGTTAATTCCAGCGAAATGACTATTTACAACTAAAATTGGTTGCGATAAGTCTTTTAGTCGCAATAAATTAGTCGTAAAAACCTGTTTTTCTTGTAGGTACAAGAGAATTTTCTCTTCGAGACAAACATGTTCTTTAATTTACAATGACAGATCATCAAGATGTTCTAGTATGTTTTCAAGGAGCGCTATCTTGTGAAGTTGATTTGTTAGATATTAATATATATATATATATATTTAAATAAAACTTTATTGAGAAAGTGACTATGGATATCAATCAAAAGAAGATTCGTTTTGGAGGGAGGTCATTGATTAGAAGTAAGGAAGTACTAGGGAGTTGAAGTTCGGGGGGTTTATAGTGTGAGTCTTTGGAAGTTCATTAGAAAGGGTTGTGAGAGTTTTTTTATTCATGTTAGTTATGCTATTGGAGAGGGATCTAAGCTCCATTTCTAGTTAGACATTTGGTGTGGTGATTGAGCCCTCAATAGTATGTTTCCGGTCATCTTTCAATTGGCTTCAGATTGGTTTGTTGTTGTATCTGATTTGCCCTATCGTTCTAATAGCTCAATTCAGTGGGATATTTGCTTAACTAGAGCTGTTCAGGATTGGGAGATTGACAACGTTTAAGCTTTCTTTAGCTTTTTATGCTCTTTGAGGCTTAGTGGTAATGATATAAGGATATATAGGCTATTGTGGAAGTCTGTAAAAAGTTCACTGTTTGTTTGTACTATAAGTTGTTGACTTTTCAGAATAGTCTTCCAATCCTTTCCTTGAAAGTGTATATGGAGGTCTCACGTGCCTTTCAAAGCTGCTTTTTTCATTTGGACGGTCTCTCTTGGAAAGATTTAGACGTTGGATAATTGAAGGTAATAGTGTACGTATTATAGTTATGAATTGGTGTTTCATGTGTAAAAAAAAAAGGGTAAACCATGGATCATCGACTCTTGCATTGTGAGGTGATAAGGACTTTGTGGGATGGTATTTTTTTGTAGAATCAGCTTGGTTTGAGTGATGCCTTTGAGAGTAGTTGATCTTAATTCTTGCGTGTTGGAATCATGGGTTTCGTGGTTGTTCACAAGTGGATGCAACTAAGAAAATAGTTTCTTTATATCTTATGTGGTGCATTTGGATAGAAAAGAATGAGAATTGTTTTAATGATAAGGAGCGGACTTTGGAGCAATTTTAGAATTTCTTTATACACACTCTTTGTTGTTTTGGTAATTTTCTGCTTTAGTGATAACTTCTTTTCATAATTTTATGGAATCGCTTTTTATTTCCTAAAATGTATTTAAGTATATATTTTCTGTTGTATAATTCCTACGTACGTGGACTTTGCCTATACATTCATTTCTAATAAAACTACTTCTTACTTATAAAAAAAAGATATTAATAATTAAGTTCGATTCAACTTAATTAATTGGTTTAGATCGATCTTACAACCCTATGAACGATTTATCACATTAATTCATTACTAAATCATGTGTTATATCATGTAATTAGGAACTCGATCGTCAAGATCGCATTCGATCCGATGTACAACCATGATTCGATATGTACCAATGTCATAAAACTGGTTAAATAATTAGCTCATTTTAGAAGTTGTATATATATATGTACCTAGCTTCCACTTAATTAATATGGACCACCTACAAGTCTAAGGTCCATATTAAGTCTACAACCATAAGTTTTGTAGATCATTGAGCCGAAAATATTGATGAAATAGGATCATCATGATGTACGTGCATGAGATTAACAGCTCAATCCAAATGAGACTCAGAATTAAGGGCTAAGTGGCTAACATTCGATAGACATTATGAAACAGATAAGCAAATCTAGACTCAAATAAATATATAGGTAGACCATGCATTATAATTTTGAAACTCATTAGAAACAAAATTCGAACGGATGGATGTCAGTTGAGTTGAGTGTTGAAGGTTAAATAAAATATTGTTAGAATATAATTTTATAATATTATTTTTATTTTGAGATTTGAAAATGTTGAATTGTTTATTATATTTTGTTTGAAAATTTGGGAAAGTTGTAATATTTGCACTCCAACAAATATTCCCATTTGCCACCAGTTTTATTTCTAAGACTTAAGCTTCTTGAAATTACTCGTTCAATTTGTGGAAAATATACTTTTTTCCACGGACGCAACCGCCAGTAATAGAAATCTTTGCCAACAACAAGTTCAATTTGTCGAAAATATTACTTTTTTTTACAGAGAGTTATTTTTGGTGGACCTCCCATGAGTGGATTTGGTCGGAAATATGTTTTTCCCACCGAATATAGGGGTTTTTTTTTTTTCTTTCGCGAGGACCGTCCGTGGCAAAAGGCAGTTTTTGTTGTAGCATGATTAGATAAGATAAGAGATGAGATGAATTAAGATCAACCTTAGTTTGAATGTGTCAAAGACTTGAGTTCTCTGACTACGTGTTTGGTCTGTATCAATTTTAGGATCGAAGTTAGGACCACACTAAAAAGGGGGGCAAGGAAACTTGCCATGAGTAGGTACGTACCTTATGTTCCTTTAAATCTGGAACCTAACAAAGGTTCACATCAGTGGAAGATGAGCCAAATTTTGGGGACCAAGATAGCTCACCCAATACCAAGTTTGGACCATATCCGTGCAGAAAAAGGACATGATCACATAGGTTTTGAGGTGGCTTCCCTCTTCTATATTCTAAGGGCTGCCAGAAAATTAAAGGAGTCCTCCTTCATAATGGCTAGCTAGAGCTTAATTAATTCATTTAAAAAAGATGCATTATTTTCACATGTTGTGCGGTCCTTTTATGTTTGCCTGCAGGATGCTAACAATGTGACCCCAAAAGAGAGATCAGATTTATGGCTAAAATGTGAATGATGGTCTCAATAATGGGTTTTGTTTGAAGTTTACGAATAATAATGTTGTTTGCTGAAATTTAAGATGAAAATTGGTTGATGTAGGGTAGGCTTGTGGGGTGGCTGCATGTTGGCATTAATGGTAGAGCAGCATGCATTAATGGTAAGAAACTGAAGGAAATAAATGTAGGGGAAATAAAGTATTGGTGAATCCTATATATCATAAGCAGTACTACTCGAAAGCTGCTCGATAGGCAACCGGCGGCCAACATGAAGCTCATGATGTCGGCCTTTTGGAGCTTTTGGTTAGGTGATTTTAAGACCAACTGGAGGTTAGTTTCTGCAGAATTTGTTCAACTACCTGCCCGTGAATTTAGCTACCATTTCAACCAAAATCAAAAGCAAAGCAAAGCAAAGAAAATAAATGAAATTAAAGGGATCAAAATGATGAGATCGAATTAGATGTTGAGTGTAGCCATCAAATAAAAGAAATCTTAAGGACTAGGCACATTATAGGTAAAACAAGCAAGTACTTTTGATATATGAAATTTTATAAGGATGATGATGATCATGGTATTTGATTTAAATGTGGTGTTTAGGCCAGACTTCTCTTCAATAAGTGAGTCTTAACAAGTGAAATATTTAATTAAATGGAATAGAATGTAAACTCAGGACTTCTGCTCTAAACTAATGCATGGGAAGAGTGAATTTTATTACTTAATATTATATCTTAACATTATAAAACTTCATTATTGAGCTTATGTTCCATTTGAGTGATCGCGTGACATTAATTTTAACAATTTTGATTGAAAAAGGGTTTATATTTATATATATTTTCTAATCATTACAAGAAAAACAAGTGATATTTTGAAGGATAAAAAAAATTAATGCTGAAAATAACTGGTCACAAATAAACAGTTTTCTTGTAATGAATACTTTTAAAACCCTTAAAACTAGTGGTGTTTAATTACAAGGATAAAAAACAAAAATAAAGGAAAAACAAAACACGAGCTGAGCAGTGGAGCTCAATATAAATTGACTCTGCAGTGGCCCTAGCAACCAAAAAAAGTGCAAAAATAAAAAATAAAATTCCTCATTTATATAATCTAATGAATGATGTTCAATTATATATATATATATATATATATATATATATATAATCTAATGCAGCTAGCTGACCTTATTTAAGAGTCCTCAATTTATATGTTGAACATATATATAGAGTTGGTGGAGATAATGATGTAAATTCATTGGAATAAGCTGCCTTTTTGTCTAGTTCCTAAGGGACAATTTTATGGTTTTGTGTTCCAAACCCTAATCTTTTATACACTTTCTAAGCTCTTTATCTTTTGAGAAAGGCAGTTCTCAGCATATTGATTACTTAATCACGTGCCAATGCGTGCCTTTGCGGCGGTGTGGCACCTCTAGTTTGCAATGCTACCATATATAGGGGCTGCACAAGGAGGCTACTTTCAGCCCAAATGGCAAATGGCAAATGGGAATAATAAATTAAATTATTTTATTAATCACATCTTCGCTTGCCATTCTAAATAAATATATATTATAAATAAAATATAAAATATTACGGACATTTAAGGAGGGTCATTTCTACTATCAATATACAAAATAGTAGTAGGAATAATCTCTAAAGGAATGCTAACAAACAAAGAATTTGTAGCTGTCTACTGAGCAACCGAATGCGTAAATCGATTTTGTGATTTATCAATCTTGTTAAAACTCTAGCATATACGAGATTTCAAAGAGTTTGTAATGTCGTTCGAAATTGGTGTTATTTGTCAGATTTGTTCCTCTTTATAAATATAAGAAATCATTAACTGAGAGTCTCCAACTAAAGAGACGGAGGGTTAGTTGAGATATTCTACTATTTTGAAAGTTAATTTTGCCGCTAGTGCCTCTGCTTGAAATAAATATCGGCCCCATTGATTTACAAAATAAAATTTCTCATTCCCCCACCCCCCGCTCCCCCTCAAGTTTTAGGTAAGAGTGTTGTGGCTAAACTTTGGGCTAGGCCCATCAGATTCTTATAGGGACCCAGACCCGGTAGAGCCCAACAAATATTATTTCTGTTGGAAGTTCTAAAACATACGAACAATTGCATTCATGAAAGCTGGTAGCCTTGTGAGCACCACCTTAAGCTTAGTCAAGTCGGCACTCTGAACAATCATACCAGCACTGTCCACAATAGCTATTGAAAGAGTACTTAAGTTTGCTACAGCAACAGCTCGAAGTGCACCCATTTCTCTAGATAAACAGAACATTTGATTCTTCCCCTAACACTAAAAATTAATTTCTTCAAAACTTGTAGCGAAAATTCTTCTTCACACTCTACTGTATGAAGAAGCCCCAGCACACTTAACGTGCTGGGTTGAAAAAAAAAAAAAAAATTTATTCAGTGTGGTGCGGGCTTCCGGCTGTTTCCCAGAATTCCTCAACTTGTAGCATGCTAAAATAGTAGTTCAAATTGGTTGCACAGAAAAAATACATATATATATATATATATATTATTATATGGACTACTATAATCAACACATCATCGTTGAATAAGAGTGTAATAGGTTCGGTCGGTGGGTCTTGGAGCAATGGGTTCTAAACAAAGGTATGGTTTTTCCACTGCCAAGTTAAAATTTTAATTAAAGAGTCCTTCTATATAGCATTCACTGTAGTGTATGCACACACTATGTGGATGCATGTGGTCCATTTGTTTTTTTTTTCTTTCTTTCTGCAAAACGCGCAGAGACGCTACCCCTCTCTCTCTCTCTTCCTCTCTCTTTCATCATATCTCCAGCGTCTCTCATCATCTCTCTCTCCGGCTCTTTCTCTCTCCTCGACTCTCTCTCATCAGATCTCTCGCCGGCTCTCTCTCCTCGACTTTCTCTCTCATCCCTCATTCTCTCTCTCCTTGACTCTCTCTCATCCCTCATGCTCTCTCTCTCATCTCGGCCTCTCTCTCTCATCTCCGACTCTCTCTCTCTCTCTCATCTCGGTCTCTCTCTCATCTCGAACTGACTCTCTTTCTCATCAGCACATCTCTGTCTCTCATCGGCTCTCTCTCTCTCATTCTCGGTCTCTCTCTCTCATCTCCGTTTCTCTCTCATTGTCTCTCTCTCAGTCGGATAGTAAATTAGACTTGGGGAGATATGTGGTCTAGATGATGCCACATCATGTGTGCAAAATGGTTGTTCCTAAACAGTGGCTGCTATCTATATTTTTTCTTAATTAAAACTTGAGGTTTTGGCAGGAAATACTTCTTAATAAAATATTCTTTTGGTTGGTGAGTAGTAACTAACCAAATATGGCTTTTGTTTTCTATTTATTGTATCTCATAACTTGACTTGAAGTAATTTGGCTTGTCCAATGCAGTTGATTTTGGAAAAATTTAGTCAAAATTTAGACTTGGCTGACATTTGGCTAGTCCAATACCAGTGCTCTAATTGTGACAATATCCACTCCAACTTTAATTTTTGTGCAACTTCATTATCATCAATGCCCCAATTAGCTTTGTAGTAATTAGATTCAGGCACACACCACTTGTTGTTTTAGGCTACATCAATTTGTTGCACTGGTTGTAACTTCAGTTGAGCTAATTCTTTGAAACACTCGTAGGGTTGTTTGACTGACCGTAGTAGAACTTGTTGAGGTGACAAGTCCTCCCCATGTACAACTACATTACTCAACCATATATATCTTGCCACAGCTAATGCTAATTCAAACTCCTTACAATCAAGGCTCTCAACCATCCACTCTTTCCATTAGGATCAATTAGGGTTGTGCAAAAAATGTTAGAACCCGGCCCGTTCGTGCGGCCCGACCTGACCTGACAAAAAAGTGGGTTTAAGTAACTTGTGGGTTGAACCTGCTGAAACCGATATTATAAGAAATCTCAGACTCAGTTAAGTCATTGAACTATTTGAACCCTTTAGAACTCTCGAGAAATTTATCGCCCTTTCCTATTTGCCAAACAACCACTTATTCCCATGGCCTCACCTCAGATATTCTCCTCTTTCAAGTACTCCGACAGCCTCACCGTCGTGGCCATTTCGTTCTGCACTGCCATAGTCTGCGAGGCTATCTCCTGGCTCCTCATCCATCGCATCAACTCCTACAAGGCTACCAAGAAGCTAGAGACGATGAAAACCAAATCCTTCGCCAAGATCGCCAAGAAATCTAAGACCAAAAAGATGGATCGCGTCTAGACCAGTCTTAAGGAGTCGAGCTGCGACCTCTCCCTCTTCAAGTTCAAGTCCAGCGCTGTTGTCGCCCTTGTCCTCTTCGTCTTCTTCGATCTTCTTAACTCACTCTTCTTAGGGTTTTCACCACTACGCAACGCCAGCTCCGGCCTCTTCCCCATGCCAAATCCCAAAACCAATTGATCTGGTTCACTGCTACTCTTCCTCTTCCTTTTTTTTTTGTTTTAAATTCACATTACGATTGATATGTTCTAGATGATACGGAGTAAGGTTTTGATCAGATTGTATAGGGATAGTGGGATTTGTAAGGTTTTTTTTAGATCTGTTTGTACACGATTTGGGTTCCCATTACCTGCTTACAATCTCGGGTCGGGTCGGCCCATATTGGTTTCGTTTGTGCTTGATACGGGTTGGGTCGGGCCCATATAGGAGCCGGGTTGGTCGGGTTGCAGCCCTAGGATCAATCATATTAGAAATTGTAATCTCTTCATGTAATCCCTGTACCACTTTGTAGCCATTTATTTTTCTATATATTGACACTCTTCTCCACGAGGAAAGTACTTGGGCTTTAAAAATCATACAACAAGGGAATTTGATTCTCATTTCACCCATTTATACCTGATTTCTTATCTGGAATGTCCATCAAAATTTAAGACATCATATTTTTACCGTTAATTAACTGAGATATCAATCAATAATTAATTGAAAATGTAAAATTTAAAATAAGGAAAATATTTTAATCACAAAGGACCGAGGCCGACTCAAGGGGTAGGCAACTAAGGCCACCGCCTAAGGTCTCCACCTTGAGTAGGCCCCAAATTAAAAGAAGAAAACAATATTAAATATTAGTTAGCATAAAATATGAAAATTTTTTATTTAAAATAAAATCAATCTTAAATGATAAAATTTGGTAAAAAAAAAAAAAAAAACCAGTCAATATAAAAGTTTTACTAAAAAAAATATTGCTGCAAAATTTTCAGACATTAGTAAAATTGTAATACAAGTTGCAAAATGATGATATATTACTTTTGAATATTTGATAAAATATGATGTTTATTTTGATATCAATGGCCTTATTTATTTTCAAAATAAAATATTAAAAGAAGTATATATATATATGGATAAAAGATAATACTCTATGTACAGAAAAATTAGATTATCTTTCAAATTGTTGTAGGACTTATAGATATTATTAATCAAAACAATATTAATATTTGTTTTGCATTGCATCTCATAAATTTTCAATAAAATTTTATTATTTAATATATAAATATTATTATCATTTTTAAATTAAAACATCATGTACTTGATAATCGCCTTAGGCCACAAAATATATTGAGCCGTCCCTGCAAAGGACTACATAAAAATATACTTATAAATTGACGTGGTATGTCATATTATAAAATTATTTTTAATCTACAGTAGATCTAGTCCTGTTTAAATACAATAAGTATTTCATATCATCTCATCATTATAATTTTTTAAAATTTTTACATAATAATAATAATATATTTTAATAGTATTTTATTTAATTTTTAAGTTCTCTCTTAAATCACCGTCCAAACCGAATTTAAAAAGAATCTTACGACGCAACGTCAAGTCTTGGTTTATTTTGTGTAATAAAAGCTTTATGTCGTTCTCGTAAAATAACCGCGATGTGTAACATTCCTCCGTTGCGTTTCCGCTTACCACGTCATCTCCTCCCCTCGCTCGCACCTCTTTCACGAAAACCAAAACCCCCGCGTTCAATTCCTCGGATTCCTTCTTCAACACCTTCGCTTCTTGTCGCTCGCCAGAAATCTAGGGCACGAATCTTCGCCGCTTGGCCTCTGAAACCATGAACATTTTCAGGTTCGCCGGCGATATGATGCACTTGACCAGCATCCTGGTCCTGCTTCTCAAAATCTACACAACCAAATCTTGCTCAGGTAAGTTAAATCTCCCCCTTACCTCTTACTTATATTCATTTCTCTCTTCCCCATTTAGTTCCCGAGAAAACACCAGGATGTTAAATAAACTAAATGGACACAATTTAATTGTTTTTTCTTTTATTTGATAATTAGCTTCTTTCATTTCGAGTACTGAATCCATCTTCATTAAGCGACCCTTAAATTTTCTCAGTCCCGTAGGTTGATATATTCTGTGATTGGGCATCTTATTGAACTATTAATCATAACCTATTCACCTTTTCAGTGAACGAAGAGTGCATTAGTTCCCTCCCCTCCCCCCGTTTTGTTGCTAATAATTAGCGTAAAAGGAAAGAAAATGAAAATTGAAGTACTACATTTTTGTAAAATTGTTTCCTCTAAAGAAGTAGTGAGACTTCTTCCGATAGCTAGTTGATGAGTTTCGGTGAAGTGATATTTCATACGGTTGACTTAGGGAAAACTTTTAAGAATCGAAGATTTCTATTTGTTATTGCACCTTTTGTTTTGTCTGGAAAAGAACGAAGAAATAGTCTAAGTGTGATCACAGTTATGATTGATTGAAGTATCTTGGTTACTCTGGTATTAGTTGATAATTTGGTATATCATATCAGGGATTTCGCTTAAGACTCAGGAACTTTATGCGCTGGTGTTTCTGGCACGGTACTTGGACCTGTTCACGGACTTTATCTCTGTCTATAACACCATTATGAAGCTCGTGTTTATAGTGAGCTCTACGGCCATTGTGTGGTGCATGCAGAGGAACCGGGTGGTGAGGCGTTCATATGATAAACAGCTTGACACATTTCGCCATTACTTTCTCCTTGCTTCAAGCTTTGCTTTGGCGCTTCTTGTGAATGAGAAGTTTACGTTTCAAGAGGTGGTTCATTGTCAACTTTAATTAGTCATCCTGAGATATTTGATACTTGGTGGATAATGTCTGTGGTTTTTGAAGAGATAGGATAATGCCCATTCCAAACTCCTGGAATAACTTTCTTCTAGCTTAATGAATATTTTGCTTTTACACAGAATGGTCTGATTATAATGGATGGCTATTTGGACCTGTTGAAAGAATTTTGCAGATGAGAGTTTTGAAGTATCATGTTCATTATAATTTTCCTCAATAAATACTTATAAAAAAAAATAATTTTCCTCAATAAATGAGTGGTATATGTTGTGGAGGTAATTTATTAAAGTTTTTCTTTGCATTCAAGTTCAGTGGATCTCACTTTTGGCTTTGGAGTGGCCTTTGCTATGAGAACTCTATTCCATGGAGATGGAGAAAATTCTTTATATGAGAGAGTTCTTTTCCTTTTATTTTCTTGGCATAAAGCTCTAACTTCTGGATTTAGGAGTTTTTTTAAATGTGTTTACAACTACTTTCCACCTGACCTGTTTCCTTGTGTTTAGTTAAATAACTAGACTTTGCAAATTGAGCCTTGGGAGTTGTTACCAGTTCATTGTTTTGCTACTGTACGAACAGGTCTGGGTTCATTGGCCATTTCATAGCAAATCCTATTTTTAGTTTTATCTTTAAGACCGCATCCAAGGTGGTGGTTAAGGGCCATAGTTTCATACCTAATTCAGCTTTGTCCTTAATATACTTTTTGAGACTGTAAGTTTGCTTGATTGTGCTTCTGATATTTCATATCACAAAATATGTTGAACTATTAACTTGTACAAAAATCAATGATGTATGGAATGCAGTCTATAAATATGCCATACATTTACTCAATAGTTGCACTTTGCCATTTTATTATAAGTAATAAAAAATATTTTGGAAGAGCGCTAGTTGCAATTCCAT
Organism: Juglans cinerea; assembly: GCA_961763995.1. Classification (NCBI taxonomy): domain Eukaryota; kingdom Viridiplantae; phylum Streptophyta; class Magnoliopsida; order Fagales; family Juglandaceae; genus Juglans; species Juglans cinerea. Next base: position 12,938,798 of record CAUIVZ010000009.1, read on the forward strand.
ATATGATGAAACTGGCGCCAGTTGCAGTTTTGCCAATTGTATTAGTTAATATGTTGAAATATTAACTTGTACAAAAATCTTGTGGAAAAACCTTGTACAAATAATTAAAAACTTGTACAAAAATCAGTGATGTATGGAATACAGTCTATAATTGCCAAACATATACTCAATGTGACCGAAGACCATGTATAGTTGCACTTTTGCCTTTTTTTTTATAAGTAATAAAAAATATTATGGAAGAGCACCAATTGCAAAAAATGGAAAAAGTAACATGATCTGTTACTAACATTGTTGTAACTTTTTATAGATCTTCTGGGCATTTTCAATATACTTGGAGGCAGTTGCAATTCTTCCCCAGTTAGTTTTACTACAGCGAAGTGGAAATGTAGACAATTTAACTGGGCAATATGTTTTCTTTCTTGGGTATGTGTATTTCTTTACAACTGTCCTCAGGAATCATCCTTATTTTATTTTATAAAGTTTTTCTTTCATTTTTCTGCCTATCATTTTGTGTTATTGAATTCATTTCTCATTTAAGATTTTGTTTCCCACTTGTGTTGTCATGTAATAGTTATACTGTTTGTAAACTTACTCTAAATGAGCATTGTGAGGATCATGTAGAGATGTGTGTAAATGAAAATCTTTGGATGTAACGGTCGTGGGATAAGATATAGAATTGCACTTTTAATCTTTCATTTTATATGGTATTTTTGGTTGTATGTATTGGCCTTATGGATTTGCAACTTAAATGCAATGTGATGTGTCTGGTTTGTATTGTATAAATACTTTTATGTTATTCCATAGTTTTCTGTAAACATCCTTCTTTACTGAAAGTAGTAAAGAGATGATTGTGAATGGGTTTGCATGTAAATGTCTGTGTTTCTTTTCTTTTTTGTTTTTGTGTGCTTGTTTGTGTTTTCATGGGCGTTATATTGGTAAATAAGTTATTCATGAAAAGGATACACCTCGCACATCCATCATAGCAATTCTGTAAACATTGAAATTATATGTGGGCGTCTTGTGCCCCCCATCTAAAACGGTATAATGCATAATATATAGTTATTTTGGTTGATAAGAATTCCGAACCCCTTCAGAGAGACACATCTCTCTATGTGTGCGTGCGCACGCGGTTGTGTAATACACTATATGCACACGCACACATAATAAATACATAACCTTAATTTGTTTTTGGTCCTTACCTTCCTTTTAAACTTTTTGATTTTCCTCCATGAATTGGGTGCCATAGATAGCTTTGTGTACTCATGAATGATAAATTTAATCCGTATGATTTGGTGTCACCGATACCCTTCACTCTCCCAACCCATTTCTTCACGGTGTGACAAGGGTAAGCGTCTTTTGGATACTCCAATCCTGTGGAAAACCTTTGGAGCGGAACTCTTGAAACTTAGATACATACCCTAGTTTGTAAAACTTAGATCAGAATAGCATGCAGCTTTGTGCAAGAGTATGACTTGTTATTACTGTATTTGCTTCCCCTTGAAGCAATTAACAGTGCCTGCCTGTTTTTTTTTCCTTGTTTTCTATTGCAATTAACAGCATTTGTGTCTGCATCATGGTTCATATAAGCAAGTAAAGATATTGGTTGCGTGCATGTTAATTCAATTCATGGCAGGAGTACTGAAGGTCCATATCTTCATTTTGCAGGGCATATCGTGCATTTTACATCCTTAACTGGATATATCGCTACTTCACAGAGACACACTTCAGTCGATGGATAGGTAAGCAATGGATAGGTAAGAGTTTGTCTTGTGTTCTGCTGCCTGTGAATATGCTTAAAGATTCTTTCTAAATTTTTCAGCTTGCATCTCTGGTCTTGTTCAGACAGCTTTGTATGCAGACTTCTTTTACTATTACTATATTAGGTAATGAAATATGACACATTCTTGATGAGGATCCATTCCAACACTTTCTTATTCAATGGATAACGATTTGTTTGTTTTGCAGCTGGAAAAACAATACAAAACTTAAGTTGCCAGCTTGAGCCGAGGATGTATTTTTGAAATCTTGAAGCTTGTTTTACCAAATCATTCTTAGTTTTAACTCAGCAATCAGCACTGTTGGTAAAAAATGAGCCATAGTATGATACTTGGGCAGGAAGGAGGGATAAAGGTTTCTTGTTATTATTAAGATGACAAACCCGTGCCGACGGGTGAAAATTTATCTGGTTTTAGGTTGAATGCCCATGCAATTGGCAATTTTAGATTGGATTGAGCGCTCCATGTTTTAGTCTGGTGATATAGTTTTGAAATGTTTTTCCTGCTACTGCTTTTGACTTGAAAAGATTTATTGGAATGACACAATGGCAGAACTGGCTGATGTGCTGTACATGGATGTTTGTTGCACATATGTTTTGACCAATTTACCCCATGTAATTGTATGTTTATAGTCCGATGCAGTTAATAAGTCGCCCTAGTGTTTTTACCTTTTTTATTTTTTGATGAAGTAACATGTATGCTTTCATTTCAACTCTAATCAGTCATTGCAGTAAACACATCTAATGGATTATCCTCTACAATGTTTTGAATACCGTACCGGAAGTCGTACCGGTCAAGGCATTGGAACGAAATATTTCGGTATCGGTACCATTTCGAGATAGTTGATATATGAATAAATTATATATATAAAAATATTTCAAAATAATAGTCTATACATGAATAAATTATATATAAATATATATATATATATAAATTATAAATAGTCTAGTTTGAATTGAGGGTAAAAAAATAAGCTTGTAGTTTGAAAAAAAAAAAATGAAGGCCGAAATATCGGCCGGTATTTGGCTCGGTACGAAACGTATATGATACTTGTACCGGCCCACTGGCCGGTACCGTAAATATCAACCGTATCGGTTGGTACGGTACGAGATTGAAAACAATGATCCTTTATCCAAACAATCTCCTCGTTATGTACTATAGGTATTTTAGCCAATTCGTGTGTAACCTTAATTATTACCCTCCTGTATGTATCCTGTAACTTCCAACTTGTTCTGCTAGCAAACACTTCCCTCAAATCTTCAATCAACTGGCCATACCACATCCATCTCTCTTCCTTGTTGTTTACTGCATCTATTACCACCAAGACATCGCCTTCAAAAACCACCCTGGAGAAGTTCAATTCTGCGCACAATTTCACTGCATGCCACAATGCATAAATCTCAGCTAAAATTGGGTTACTGATTTTCATCTACTCATACATAGAGAAGCTATCACCTCTCCCTTCCCATCCCTTATGACTGTTCCCGCTCCCATCTTCATATTCTTTGAATTATAGGCTGCGTCTCAGTTTACCTTCACTTCATTTTCTCTTGGCTTCTTCCATCTAACACCATCTCGAGAAGATTCAGTTGCTGTATGATACACCAATCTCTCCTTCTGTACCATTTGATATTCATTCAGATCTTCCAAGGCTTTTTCAATGACCCTTCTAGGATTTAGGAAATTATCTTCAAAGATTACCCTATTTCTCCGTAGCCATATATTTCTTATTATCATTGTCACTTTCTCTAATTCCTTCAGTTTCAGTTTCTATACTAACAACTTCCAGATTGAGAAAAACTCCCTCTCACTGTTGTTCCATTTTTGGACAAAACTGAAGTATTCTGCCCACACATCTATTGCAGCACCACAACTCCAAAGTGAGTGACAAACTAATTCCATTTCTCTATTGCAGATGGGGCACAATAGATTTTCTACTATCTTCCTTTTGGCCAGATTCTTTTTGCTAGGAAGGCAATTGTTGACAGCTTTCCACATAAAATTCCAGACCACTGCATGGACATTTAACTTCCATTCCTCCTTCTATACCAAGCCTCCACTAGAGGTACTAGAGGATTCTCCTTTATCCTTCATCTTTATACTCATATCTAGGTGATGTGCACTCTTTACTGAAAGGTTACATGTTTTTGTAAAACCACATATTTGTTTATCACTCAATCCCAGCTTACTCAGACGGATTTTATAAATAATGTCTGCTTCTTCTTTCCCCAACACTTTCTCAATGAGATATTCCTTCCACACTCCTCTAGCTGCATGAATAAATTCCAAAACCCTTGAACTTCTGTTGAATCTCTTTATAGGAGCTTGTACCAATCGCCGAGAGGAAAGTAAAGACACCCATCTATCATCCCATATTTTAATCTCTTGTCCATTTTCTACTCTCTATACTAACCCCTCTTTTAACAGCTTTAAAGCACTCCATAAACTTTTTCACATCACAGAAGGGCAGCAACCTAGTTTTGAAGAGAGCAGATCTTGCTCCTTAAAGTACTTTTCTTTTAAAATCCTTGCGGATAAGGAGTTGGGATTGGTCAAAACCCTCCAACACTGCTTTGCAAGCATGGCTCTATTGAAACTGTCTACATCTTAGAATCCCATCCCTCCCACTTCTTTTGATGCTCCGATCTTTTCCCAACTTTTCCATTGTATTTTCTACTCATTTTGATTCTGCCCCCACCAAATTCTAGCCATCAGTGTAGAAATCTCATTACACAGCTTCTTAGGCAATCGGAAAACACTCATGTGATAGGTGAGGATTACTTGGATTATAGCCTTCAATAACACCTCCTTTCCGGCTGACAAAAACTGGTTCTTCCAATTATTTAATTTTTGCCACATTTTCTCCTTTATTCCTTTAAAGGCATTATATTTGGATCTCCCCACCATAGAGGGCAGACCCAAATATCTCTCACAATTTTCACTTAGTCTTGCTCCAACAGCCTCCAATATCTGCATTTTAACATGCTTCTTTGTGTTACCACTGAAGAAAATTGAAGTTTTCTAGTTGTTAAGGCAGAGGCTTCTTTGTACAACTCCAAGATCTTCTTGATACTCTTCCATTCCTCTACTGAAGCTTTACAAAAAAGAATACAGTCATCTGCAAACATCAGATGATTTACTCTTGTTCCACCTCTAGCAACTGTAGCTCCTCTTATATCAGCTCTCTTCTCAGCCATTGATTAGACTACTTAGACCCTTAGCACACAATAGAAATAAGTATGGGGATAAAGGGTCTCCCTACCTCAACCCTCTTGAAAGAACAAATTTCTCACCTGGTTTGCCATTCACCAATATTGAGTATGATATAGTAGAGACACAGCTCATAATCAACTCAATCCATTTCTCACAAAATCCCATCTTCCTTATCACATCTTCCTCCTTTCCACACGGTCATAGGCATTTGACGTGTCTAACTTTAGATCCATACTTCCTACCTTCCCTCTTTTTCTATTCTTCATTGAGTGTAGTACCTCATAAGCCACTAATATATTGTCAGAAATGAATCTTCCTAAAATAAAAGCACTCTGCTGTTGTGAGATAATTTCTGACATCATCACCTTAAGTCTATTTGCTAGTGTTTTTGCTACTATTTTGTACATAGCATTGCACAAGTTGATTGGTCTGTATGCACTCACTAGCTTAGGGGCTTTAATTTTAGGAACTAAGGCAATGAAAATATGGTTCATAGTTTTTAACACACTTCCACCATGTAGAAAGTTTAGTACTACATCACAAACCTCCTCCCAACTATATGCCAGTACTTTTGGAAGAAACAAACTCCAAACCCAAAAGGCACAGGTGACTTAAAAGGACCCATCTGATGTACTGCATTCTCAATTTCACCCCTAGTGAAGTCTTTAGTTAGATTCTCATTCATCTCCCTAGTAACCCTTGAGTCCACAGACTTTAGACATACTCCAACCATTTCCCCTGAATGTACGCTTGATGATAGAACCTTTTCAAAGTGAAATCTGAAAGCCATTTCTATATCTCTTTGTTCCTTCATAATTCTGCATTGTGAATCAACAAATTGACCTATCTTGTTCTTCCTTCTCCTCTGATTTGCACAAGCATGGAAATACTTAGTGTTTTGATCTCCATGCAGAAGCTAGTTCCTTTTAGCCTTTGCCTCCATTTTAAATCTTCTTGCTCCAACAAGAGATCCAACTCCCCTTTAGCTCCTTCACTTCCTCACTATTCAACCCTTCCTCTTCTTCCTGCAGCTTCTTTAGTCTATCAATCTTCCTTCTTAACTCACAATCACCGTCTTTGGTCTTCTGTCTACTTCACCCAGTTAGTGCAGCACCACAATTTCTTAGTGAACTCTGTATTTTCTCCATAAGGTCAGTTCTTCCTTGACATTGACCCATTCTTTCGGTACAACCTCCTCACAATCCTTGTCTTTGATCTAGCAGGCTTCAAATCTAAACAGTTTCCTTCTACCCTCACACCTGGTGTGAGTTGTATGCATATTCAACACAAGAGGCTTATGGTCTGAGCATTTTGCAGGTAATACCTCCACCCAAACCTCCTTAAAAACATCTCTCTAGCTATTGTTTGCTAGACATATGTCCAACCTCTCTTCTGTAAAAGTGTCACCTGAGTGTACATTACACCATGTGAATCTATCTCCTCTATATTCCAAGTCACACAAACCATTTATTTCCATGGCTTCTATGAAATTACACATTTGATATCCCCCCCCCCCCCCCTTTGTTTACCTCCAAATTTCTCTAATTGACTTAAAGATTTCATTGAAATCCCCTGCTACACACCAAGGAACTTGTTCTGATGGGTTCAACCTTCCCAAAAGATCCCACGATAGTCTTCTTTTTGCAATCTCAGGGTGTTTATAAATCCCCATGAAAAGCCACTTCTGTTTAGTATCTTCTTCCACAACCTAGGCATTAACATGCCATCGAGAGTAATTTTGTATTTCCACAACCACATCTTCCATCCACAACATGGCTACACCACCATCTCTCCCTATAGGATCAATCACAAAGCTTCTGTCATATCTCAATCTTCTTCTCACCCCCTCCATATTTTTTTGTAACTAACAATGTTTCTATAAGAAAGATAAGTCTGGGCTTCTTATCCTTTGCTATAGAACAAAAGTCTTGAACTGTCGGAGGGTTCTCAAGCCCTCGACAGTTTCAACTCATGATGATCATTGGGTTAGGCGGGGCCGCCTAACAACCTCTGCCTCTACATTGACAAACTCATTCTCTCCCAGCCCTTTCAAACTTTTCAAAATTTTTTTTTATTTTTTTATCCCAAATTTTCAGCTCATCTGTATTCTCTACAATTGTTTTTAGCACTGATTGGGATCACTCACCTTTTTTTTTTTTTCTCGGTCCTTTCCCTTCCATCTTCCCTTCATATTTTGTTTTCTTATATCACCACTTGTTAATCCTGTATTGCCACCCCCATATACAACCATGAGTTGTCCCATAGTTCCTTCATCATCTTCAACCAGTATACCTTCTTCTGGACCTGCTGCCCTTTCTCCCTTCCCCCCTTCTTACCCCCTTCATTTCCCCGCTTCTTACTCTCATCATCCTTTTTTTCTTTTCCCACCCTTCCCTCCTCCCCCTTATCACTCCCCACTTCCACATCACGATGTTGCCACTCTCCACTCCCCACTCTTGTGTTACTATCTTCCCTTCCCTTCGTACTCCCCATATAATACCCCCGATAACTCACATTAGTTCTCAACCAGGGACCAAATTTACTATCCCTCTCACCACCATGATCATGTTGCATACTTGCTTCAACACATCCCTGCTCCCCATGAATAATGTATCCACACTTGAAGCACATCTTAGGTAACTTCTCATTGGTAAATGGTACCCATAATTTTTGCTCATCCAGCTTTATCGTTCTTCCTCTAGCCATCGCTTTCCTTAGATCCATATCAATTTTAACCCACAAGTAATTTCCCCAACTAACATCATCCTCAGGGGCGTCAACTTCTAGAACCATACCCAGTGAGCTTCCAATCTGTCCCCCGTTTGATATGTCATGCAAGCTGATAGCAGATTGTGCATTTGCACCCACAATGATGCATAATCAAAGTTTATGTGATTTGGTTGGGTCACACTATCAAATAGTTTCAGTACAAACATATGATTATCAAATAGCCAAGGAAAACCTTCCAAGACTCTAAACTTATCTTTTGGATTGGAGAAAGTGACAATAAAAGTATTCGGACGAATTTCAGTGAAAGTAGGAGGTTTAATTACTTTCCAAATTTTGACCATGGTTGATCAGACTACCTCCTTTCCCTTCGTCCGATTTGAGCACACCTTCCCAATCGGACTACATTCTCCCCTATTCTTAATTTTCTCATAGTTACCCAGCTTAATGTTAATGACTGAGTATTTTTCTTCATTCATACTCAACTTCTCCCAAATCCCTTCCAGATCCTCCATCCTCCTCCACTGCATCACTCATGTGGTTAGTATCTTCTCCTCCTTTCGCGCCCTCAAGAGGTTAGAGAAAGAGAAACTATCATCATTTAGTGTTTTTACTTTTTGTGTGATGCTTACAATTGCTTCTTGGGTAGATGAATTGACTTCTAGGAAATTGTTTTCTTATGTTACATGGACTCTTTTTAATTATTATATAAACTTTGAAAATTAAGCTTAGAGATGTTTCGGTGCTGATTGGGGAGAAGTTTGTACCCAAATTGTCAAATGGATTTGATGGACAAATCTCTGTTAAATGCAGTCTTTGTTTTTTTTTTAATATTCTCTCGGGAAAATAAAAGAAGGCAGGAAAAGAAAGTGAGAAAAAAATATTGGATACGCGAAAGCAACCCCAATAAACAAGAGACTTCGCAGGTAGTTTGCGGTACCCGTACATTCAAGACTTGAGATATTCATTCTATGTTTAGAGGTATTAGCTTCGTTTGGCAACATACTTGTTATTAAGTATTCTTAATATTTTAGATAGAGAAGCGCTTTAGACCGGTCCAGCTGTTAATCCCACAAAAACAGCCCTCCATTCAACTCAAGTCACGTAAGGAAAAATACTGAAAGAGAAATACGCTAGACCACAAAGAATCCCTTTCTCATTTGCACTGCCCAAGACACGAGCCCCTCATATGTTTTTCTTCCCCCTTCCACCAAAGCCCCCAACCCCATAAATTCCCCTACCCAACCTGTGCGATGAAGATTGACCAAGAGTCGCAACGGAGCTCGACTTCAGGAGGTTACCTTCGGATATCTAAGCCTTCGCAGACTGGGCAGCTACGTCCTCTTCAGCCGTGGGTCGTGCCACCCCGGATGAGTTCTCCATTGGCTTCAATGTCGGACCTACTGCTTTAGGAACCAGCACCAGACCCACCTCTAGAATGTGGTCTGCTGCGCCCCTCCAGGCAAATCAATTACGGCCTCGCTTCCATGGAGATGGGCATGGTGGGCCTGCGCGACCTCTTGGTCGTCAGACTTGCCTCATCTTTCCACCACAACCACCACCACCACCACCATCAGCATAACCCCATCATGTCCGATCCTCATTCCATCAACGGCTCCAACCCCGCCACTGCACTTTGAGTGGGCGTTGGCGTGGGCATCATCCCTCTCCTCGCTACTACTCCTTGCCTCGCACCATCAAACATCGGTGTCAAAGACCTTCATCTTTGGTTCATTCAATCCATTTTGTAAGCTTTTATCTCAAACGATTCGATTATTCACCACAACAACAATGAAAAATTATTTTCTTAAAATCAAATACATTTGACAGATTGTGGTTTGAGGATAAGGGTCAACGTCGGTGGACTGGTGGATGTATTCTGGGTTTCGTGAGAGCACGGGGGGAGAAAATTTAGGAGTTGAGATTCAGGGGTTCTGGATTTCCATCGGGTTGAGATTCGACGAAGCCAATGCGATTCGTGGAGAGTTCCTTTGGGTTTAGATTCGACAAAGGGGGGTGCGAGGGGAGTTCCTTTGGGTTGAAATCGCACAGAAGAGAGATTGCCCTTTTCTGATGTTTGGTGGTTTAGGATAAGTGTGGTGGAAGTTATACGTGTAATTAAGTGATTGGCAGGCTGTTATTTGGCTAATAACAGCCGGACCGGTCCTAAGGAATTTTCTTTTAGATATTGTCAAATATTTTCTTTCTAAACATCATTCAAACAAAAAATACTTTTTAATTTTGAATCTTTATTTTTTTTCATTAAATCATTACAATTTTTCTAAACTCAAAAAAAAAAAAAAAAAAGAGAAAAGAAAATTTCAATTTTCAAAATAAAAATAATATTAAAAAATATATTCAAATAACTTTATAATATATTTACTTAAATTTTTTTTCTCATTTTCTAAAATTCAATAAAATATTTTAATTTAAACCATTTTACTATTATTCACATATATGAGATATTTTAAGCATCCAAACAGGCCTTCAGTTGTCTCATTACAATTGCTGAACGTATAGGTGCTCTTTCTGGAGTGTCAAATGCAAATGGAAGGACTCGAGTCAGACATTTATTTTTGAAAAATGATAAACATAAATTTGTTTACAACTATTTTACCACGTACTTTAGAAGGACTTTTATATAAAATTGGAATTATTTTTTAATGAAGTTCTACAATTAGATTGGTTGATTTAAAATAAATTATAAAATATTTGTAATAGAGCAATTTGAGTTTTTCAAATTTCAAAACAAAAATAATATTAAAAAATTATATTTAAACAATATCTTAACTTTATATTATTTTTATTCAACTTTTTCTCTCTACTTTCTCAACACCGGCCAATAAAACATTTTAACTCAAATTATTTTACTACTATTAATATATTTCTCATCTCATCTCATTTTCTAAATATCCCCTAAGTAACTAGCTAGAGGTACAAGTTTTGGTCTTGGGCTGGTAAAGAGCTTAGGATGCTAGTGGGATAAGGAGAAGAATGCTAACAAAAAGTTAGGGCTTTCAGATTGTGATGATTAGAAAAAGACTTGAGTTGTTTGTGAAGTTTCTGAAACCTTTTTATGTTGCAACTTTTCGTTTTTCATGAAGTAATTATATCACATAATATTGTAATTCTTTTTCTGATATGAAGTTAGTTACAATTGAATATGCCAGTGTGAGGAGGAGGTATATGTTGAGAACAATGGAAAGTATGAATGAAAATTTTGAAAAAGTAATTTTGAAAACATGAAGCTGCTAGTCATGGGTGAAGCCGTGAAGTGTAATATTTAATTAATTATGGATGAACCTTTAAAGAAGAAATTTGTCAACTCATCAACTGAACCTTTAAAGAAAATCTCCATTGCAGTTGATATGAAGGAACTGAAATGGAAATAAGGTTGTAAGACAACAAATTTTCTAATGCAGATCTCATGAACAGGGGGCATAACAACAAATCATGGTTTAAGTCCTCCATCTGGTGTCACAAAAACAACATTGTGCACAGAAACAACCTTTCACTTGAATGAATTGAAAAGAAGAAAGAACTCTGAACCCAGAAAGATAGAAATATTGAAAAGTGGCCTACGTTCACACTTTAACTTTATTATTATTAATTGTTCCATCAGCACTACTCCCACTGGGAAGGAACAAGCTTGTCAACGGGTCAAGTGCCTGAAGGGGCTTTACATTTTCCCAGGAAAAAAGAAAACTCAACACCTAAAGAAAGGAAAAAAAAACCAGGTTCTGGGTTTAAAACCTGGATTCATTTGGGTTCCGGCTCATGTTTGAAACCAGGGTTTCGGTCCGAGTATACCCGAGTTCCTGGACTGGAACACGGATGAACAGTCCTACATATGCCTTTTAGCTTGGCCCCTTCACTCACTCACTCACTCACTCACTCTCTCTCTCTCTCTCTCTCTCTCTCTCTCTCTCTCTCTCTCTCTCATGAAAATGCTCTAATCCAAAACCCGGAGCTGATCCATCTCCTAAAACCTCAGTTTTCTAGACGTACATCCCCCTTTTAACTTTTGTTTTTCTTAATTAGTGCCCGCCGCTTTTTGTCCGGCCTTAGGACGTGCTAGTGATGTGTGGGAAAAGTAGGTATTATTTATTGTGGTGATCTAAACCTATTTTGGTAGGATTTTATAGTTCCAACACATTTTAGATGCTCATTGACACGTTTTCCAGTTTTAGAAGTTAAAACCGTAGGACTACTGTGAAACATAGCCCACGTGAAGCCCATGGTTAGATTTCCATAAGTGGTGTTGAGTGTGTGGAACTGCTTAGGGCTTAGCCCGTGGGGGAAACCCAGCTGAGAAAGAAACAAAAAGCCCATCTCCCCTCCTAGTCCCAAACGACGTCGTTTCGTGTCCAAGGGTTAAGAACCCTAACTATCTTTTTCCTCTTCTTTTCTTCCCTCTCCCTCCCTTTTCTTGCGCGCCACACCATCTCCATGCAACCCGTGAGCTCTACTCTGCCACACATGCCAGCCATGAGCTCATCGACTGCACTTCTTCTGCTTAGTCCGTCTAGCATCCCCATCTGATTTCTCTCTCTCTCTCTCTCTCTCTCTCTCTCTCTCTGTGCGTCGTCGATCTAGCAAGCCGTGACCACCATCCACCATGCCTTAACCCCACACCTCGTCGGTAAGCATCTACCGGTCCCCATTTCCACATTTCTCATTCGTATCTCACACTCTCTCTCCAAACACGACAACCCACTCGAGTATGAAAATCCTAGTTGGATGCCGCCACCCCGTCGTGTAACGCCCATTCGACTTCGGCCACGATGAGCATTCCTCTACGAGCTCGCCATTGCTAGTAAGTCGTCCATTGATATCTCTATTCCTTTGATCCTCCTTCAATTTCACTCTCTCTAGCGACTCTCCCTTTATCTCTCTCGTAGCTCCTCCACCGCTACTTTCCCTGCCTTCCAACGTTAGCAGAGGTGGGCTCCTCGATCTTGACCTCCATCCTTCAGATCTCTATTTTCTCTTTCGGATCCTCTCTCCTCATCTCGCTCTGTTTCTCTCCTAGGGCTTTCTGCAGCCGCTAGCCGCCACCAACCACTGTAGGCTTCTCTCTATTAGAGCCTCTGTTCTCACCAGATTGTCCCCATCTCGTTCCTTCCTGTAACGCCACTGCCACAACCCAGATCCGCCACAGTCCACTATGCCCCGCTTCTGCCACCACCAGACTCCGCCCTTCCAGACGCCACCATAGTAAGCCCTTCTGCCTTTTGCCTCGTACTTTAAATTTTTGGTCATGTTCAGATCAGTCTAACCAACTTTGTCCGTCTGTGCAACGGCACATGCAGGCACTATTTTCTCTCGATCCGAAAGGAACCACCACGATTGGCAGCTTAGGACTCAGCACGCTGTGATCATCCAGAAATTACCGCCGCATTGGTAAGTAAAATCTCAGATTGACCCTTGGAATACTGACGTTGGAAAAATGGATAAACTGTGTTTTGCTATAGTTTGGTTGTGAATGGGTAAAGTGGTTGGGGGCCCTATGGAGCATTGGGATAATAACTATAGTTGGTGATGATTGTTGGCCGAGGGTCGGGTGAAGTGCTGGGAATCGCTTGTACTTATGAAATTGTGAAATTGTGTGCTATGCTGTGTTGTTTGCTATACATTGTTGTGCCATGTCATCCAATAACTATATGTTTCATATTTGCATTGTATTTGTTTCATGTCATTAATTGTATTAATTGTGCTCTATTTGTGTTTCTGATGGAAAGTTGGGAAACTGTGAATTTGGTGTCATTTATTAATAACGTGTTTTTATGTGTGTGTGCGTATCACGACCCTAAGCCGAGATGGGGCATTATCTTGGTGGAGCTCCTCTGATCACTCGAGATCATGTAAAACTGAGTGACGTCTCCTATGTTGTCATCGGGCGACAACATGCTCAGATGAGATGGTAGTGCTCTCGTACTGACTCCATGGCCTCTCTACTGGCGGAGGCTAGAGGATTCTTGGTCAAGTAAGCACCGGTTGCAGAGCAAGGCATCATTTGTTATGAAGTCACATGCATGCTCATTTCCTGTGGTGTAGTGAAGGGAGCCAGAGTGTGCTGATAGTCCATAGAGGAGACCATGGTGCATGTGTTAATGAAATGATTGTATGGACTTTATGTGGATCATGACCCCAAGTCGAGATGGGGCATTATCTTAGTGGAGCTCCTCTGGTCACTCGGGAGCGTGTAAAACTGAGTGACATCCCCTGAGTTGTCGATGGGGGACAACGGGCTCGGGCGAGACGGTAATTCTTTCGGGCCAACTCCGTGACCTCTCTGATAGTGGAGGTTAGAGGGTTTCTATTCACGTATGCGCCGGGAGTGAAGCTGAGCATCACTCTATATGAAGTCACACGCATAGTCGTTATCCGTTGTGTGACGAAGGGAGCTAGAGTGTACGGATGGTCCTTAGGGGAGACCAAGGTGCATACCTTAATTAAATAAATGGTGGCTTTTCAAACAAAAAGGTGATTTTGAGTGTGAGGCTTTTTCTGTAAATATTGATAAGGAAATTGGTTTTGTACAATTTTCAGGTTTGTGTTTTTGGGTGTTATTCTATGGCTTTACTTGTTGAGATTGCGAAATCTCAATGTGGTGTCTCCACCTGTGGTTCCGTGGAGCTGAACCATAGAGTTTAATGCAGAGGACGATTATGAGCTTGGAGGATCAGCTTTGCCTGAAGAGTGAAGATTTGGGGACCTTTTCCCTCTTGTAGCATGATTTGATATTTCCTTTTATTTACTCGGATGACTGTATTAACTTTTATGCCGGTGTTTGGAAGTTTTGTTGACTATGGTTTATTTTGCTAGGTGATGTAATTTTAAATTTATGGTACTTTTAGTACTTTAGGTTGCCCTTTTTATTTTCCGCTGTGTTTTTAACTGCACACCTATACTTTGCATGCTTCCACACACATGCTTTCACTTTGCGCATGGGGTTTGTGAGTTTAGAAGCTTAAGAATTTTAACAATCTAAAATTCATTTTAAAATAAAAAATTGTATGTTTGGAGAATTTATAAACAATGTTTTAAGTACTTAAAAAGGAGATGAAGGTCCACTTTTTGTTTTTTTTAAAAAAAAAAACTAAATTGAAGGTTTTATCAACAGGTTCCTGCAAATAACTGTACATTTTAAAAAAACTACCGTAACTAACTTCAAAAGTCACTACAAGAAAGTTGGTCTATACCGGCGAGTTTTTAGTCGCTGCAAGTAAATTTGTTGGGAAAAGTATTCTTTAGCGGCGAGTTAAAAATCGCCGCTTGTTTTTAAATGAAATACCACCAATTGTACACTGGGTCCATTGATCATGGCTATTGCAACGAGTTTATGGTCTTTGGGGGCGATTAAAGTCGCTGGTAGAAAAATTTTCTTTCCAACGCTCTAAACTTTGTCGCAACACATTGTCTGGGCGCCAAATCGATACCCAAACAAGTAATTTTTTCATAGTGAAGCTTTACAATTTAAAGCTCTAGTATTATGAAAAGTTCTATTTCCTACTGCAATTCCAAATACGCACTACATTTTTATTATTCTCAGCGAATTGAATGCAAAACATGCATCATTTTATATAAGTAGATTACAAAGTGATGAGATAAGATAAATATCTTATCACCAGTATAAAAGTCGAATCTCGTGATAAGATAACATATTTTGATATTATGAAAATTAAATATCTTGATTTATATAATAATAAGATCAAATACTTGACTTGTTATATCTTATTTTTAACATCTCCTAAAACTTAAGGCAGGGAATTTGGGAATTTTGAGTTTAAAAGTTGAGCGCAACTTTCATATCCGTTGATCAACTATAGCTTTCAAGGTAGTGATGAATTGGCAGAAGGAAATGGTGGTGATAACTAACTGCTAGAACCATCACCTTTGGAATTAACCGTGGCCAGTAAAGGGTTCATAATAGGCAAGAGCCTACAATTAAAGGGTTAACAATAAGCATAAAGAACATATTGAGCCAAGCAACTATGGGTTGAATATGACAAAAAAAGCCAACAAAAATTAATGGGTTTGGGGTTTCAAACCATATTCAAATACTAAAGTAACAATTAGGCTGGTAAAGAACCCAACAATGGAGGCCAATAGCTAAAAAAATGCTCGAAAGATGTCGATCTGAGACAATATAGTACGGTTAAATAACGACGAAGATTCCATGAGAGAGGCCAGAGCTAGGATTATTGCATGTACAATGAAAAACAAAATTTAAAATAGAGAGTAGAAATTGAAATGGTAAAAGAATAATTAAGGAGAATGAGGGAGAGAGATCGTAGAACTTTCATGAGCATTACATTTATTATTGTCAATGAACGGAAAACAAAGCCTATGTAATACCCCGTACTAACTATTTTAGACATACATAGAGGAAGTTCCTATCTTTTGATCATTTGTCTCACACTTTAGATTCTGTCTAGCTAGTAGGATTTTTCCAAGAAAATTTTACATTGACGTGGTCGAAAAAGAAACCTAGACTGATACGTTGAACGGAATACATCAGCCCAAAGTCGATAGTGTAAAATAAAAAACAAAGTAACTGGGATACTGGCCAACCCAATTATAACAATTGGAACACTTGCCATTTTGCTGTTATAGACCAAAAAGCAAGTTGCGCAGAAAGCTACAACCATGCCTGCAACAGAGATGAAGAGTGCTGCGAGTCCAAGCAACAACCTCGTAGGTAATGACTGAAGGAAATCCTCTTCTGCATAACGTGACGTGAGAATTGACAAGAATATCAATATCGCAGTCGATGAGGACAGCAATGCAATTGCATCTGATATGAAGAAAGCCATAAACCAATTGCTTTCTAAGAGAATAGGAGTGCCTATTTCTTGATGGTTTCCACCCGGTACAGTGAAGGCTGCAGTGAAAACTACGGTGGCAATCAATGTCGCCACAAGCATGCTATAGTTTGCTGTCTCCTTCATCCACTTTTCACCTGCTTGTCGCAATTTATCGTGTGTCTTTGTAAACAATTCAGAAGGTGTATCTGCAGCTTTCTTGTTTTCATCTTTATTCATCATCTTCGTGTAAGACGGCTGCACAATCTTTTCTATCTCCTGTAATGACCATGGCAGTGCAAGTATGACAAGTGAAAGTGCCATGGAAAAACACAAACGCTCGCACACGCACACATATCCAAACCATATATATAGAGTACCTTAAACCACAATAGCTCTCGTTGCATTTGAAGTGCTGCTCCTGATATGACATTTAGTCTCTCTGGAGGAGCTATTTCTCCCGCTAAGTGCAGCATATTGTTATTGTCTTGGTCTGCATATAATGCGATGATATCCTTGATAGCGCCTAGCTCATATATTAGATTGAATACATTCTCTTGTCGATATTTAATAGCAAGGTGAAATATACTCCGATCTTTGTGGTCTACTTTCCATATAAGATCAGGATAGGAGCGTATTAGTATAACTAGAAACTCAACATTCCCTGATCTCGCAGCATTAAAGAGTAAGGAATGCTCGCGAACCAGCATTGCGAATTGTTTCTCTGGCAATGGTAGAACATTTTTCCAAAGGAGTTCAACTAATTGATGGGCTATTGTACGCATCAAAGCTCTGTTACAGATCCCTTTGAACCCTGAGATTGGGGAGAGGTGGGGGGCGGGGGGGACCAAACAATTTAGAGACCATCTGGTAGAAAATAAATACTAATTTTATAAACATTAATGGGATATTGGAAAGTTTGGGTACATTTTTGTAAGGTTAATTGGTTAAATACATGAAAATTAGTCTATATGAGTTGCCTTAAAATTAAACTACTCCCAGTATTTATTAATTGAACGTTTTATTGCATGTTGTTTTAAGAAGATTAGATTCATTTCTCCGTGAGAAATAAATTAGTAATGCCATATCAATGAGAGGTCAACATGGTTTTGAAAAAGAATGGAGTTCACTATAAAAAAACTAGATTTTTCTTTTCATATGGATCCTGTATTTATTCATTTTTTTCAAAGAGATATAGCCGTGTTAGAGCACGTCACGATTGCAAATATTAATTTTCTTAAAAAAATTACAAAGCATTAAAAACAATATGCATCATTTGAAGTCCTCAAGTTTTGGCAAGCTTTTGAGGGGACTTAGTTTGGTTTGGTTTCACAAACCTTCAAAACCTTTGAAATGTTTTCATCCCATTTCATGTCATTTTATCTCATCTCAACATCCAAATACCATTCAAATACAAACTTTTTTTAATTTCAAATTTTCAAATTTTTCATTTAATTATTTCAAATTTTCCAAACTTTCAGATAAAAAAAAAAAAAAATCAACTTTTTAAAATCTCAAAACAAAATAATATTAAAAAATTATACTCTAATTCTAACTATATAATTTTTTATTCAACTTTTTCTCTCTCCCAAAACTATATAAAAATCTTAACTTAAACTATTTCACTATTATTTACAAACTATCTCACTACTATTTACAGATTTTTCAACTCATGATCTCATCTCATTAACCGAACTAGGCCATAATTTCCCGACCCCAAGATGAATGGATAAAATTGCCATGAAATGATTAGCCTAATATAACCAACTAGTTGAGAAATGCCTTTAGATACACGTGAGTGTGCGCTCTTAAAGAAAGCTTGGGTTAGGTGAAGTACTTACAGGAGTTCAAGGATCTTTCCCAGACTGATAGCTGACTCTTGCTACCAATTGCAAAAGGTTTATTGGCTAACTCTTGCAATGCTATCTTCCCATGATATGATGTCTTCATAGTTGCTAATTCTGGATACTTCTTCAGACTTTCCAACGCTATATCTGTCCATTAAAAAAATCCTTATTTAGTCAATAGCAGTGCAACAATTAATAAAGAATTAATCCAACAAATTTAATGCATGATATTATAAATTATTCGTCTCAAACTCATATAAAATTAGTGAGATATGAAGGGGCATACCATAAAAATCAGAGGAAATAGAAGCAACAAGGATATCAATGCGTTCTGAAGAAGTCAAATGTTCAAAATCAGTGACAGAATAAAGATAAGACACCATGTCTCTGCGTCCTTGCAAAGCTGCCATGTAAAGTGGTGTCATTTTGTTACTACCACGAATCAGTGGCAGTTTACCATTTTTATTCACCATCTCCTCAGCAATTGCCACAATTCCTGATGCAGCAGCGAAGCAAATGGCCGTATTTTCTTGTTTATTTTTCAGTTCTAAATCTGCCGGATTCATCCGTTTTACTAGCTCTCTTACGAAACTGGAGCGCTCTGCTAGTGCTGCAATGTGAAGAGCTGTATCATTGGCTTTTGTTATGGGATTTCGAATGGCATCCGGATATTTCTCAAGTAAAGCCTCCGCAGCATGCCAATCGCCTTTAAGGGCGGCTTGATAGAGGGGAACATATATGTCAAGGAATTGAAATCTTCTTGTCCCTGAGATTTTTGAAGTACTAGCACATCATATATATATATATATGTAATCATGCAAGACGTTTAATAATTTTCTTAAAGATGGAGTACTTACTTTCAATATTGTTGGCATTTTCAGCCTCCTGATCACTTGGCCTCGACTCCTCTGATAGTACTGTAACCGGAAGGGAGGGATCCGAAGACAATCCTTCTTGATGACTCATCATGCAACTGCCTATTCACCCCTTGCTATCACCTTTTAGATAAAAGAATTTGAATTTGGATTCCAAATCAATGGACTTAAAATGTCACTTCTTCCAAATTCATTTCTTTTTAATGTAATTTGAAATCTAAGATTTTAAAAGATTAAAATTTGGTCTAGATTTAGTGCAAATCAAATTTTAAATTTTAACATATGATCCAAAATAGGTACTTGAAGTTTAAATGCACTAACCGGAATCATTCTCCCCAAAATCTAACCATCCAAATGCACCTGTATTGAATGTGGCACTGAATAGTGTGTGCATGGGACATTAATCCCACTACTGTGCAAAGGACACGAGGTATATATCATTCTAAAGCACATACGTGTCACCCATGATGATTACGTCTATATTTAGATGCTGAAGTGATCTCAGATGATCTATGAGCTGTAATGAAAAAGTAGTTAACAAGTAATTAATAGTAGTAAAAAAGTAATAAATAATAATACTGAGGTAGTCTGAGGTGAACCAAACATAGCCTAACTCTACGAATTCTACATATCTTTCTTATTTTAGAAAGAGAGAACTTTAACCCCACCACCTTACCCTTCCCTTTGTTACTACAAATAGAGGACAAATATATGAGTTAAAGTACAAGTCAACGAGTAACTATATGGTATTATCTTGGATATGTATAACATGGAAAATTATTAACTTACGATATTTAAAAGAGTTATAGTAATAAGCTTTTAGTCTTTTACAATAATATTATATACTCGTACCAAAGAAATAAAAAGATTCTAGAACCTCTACATCATGATATTTTATTACGAAATTCATAACTTATGCACATCAGTTTAAAAACAATAATAATAAAAAAAAACTAAAAGACCAAAAACTATGTGTCTGATCCATATATATATAGAAGGAAACCCACTATATAGCAATGGGATCCAAGATACATAGTCGCAGATCATGATCTCCATGATATTCCGTAACCATGACCAGAGAAACGTGGAAGGGTGTCTCGGTTGGAAGAAACATGAGGATGTGGATTACCCGGACCCAGTACAAGAGCTGTGGTCTCAGTCAAGCTGGGGATCTAGTGTCTGTACGTCCATGAAAGACACGTGGCATGGAATAGGCCCAAAATACTGGGTACGGTACTCTTGGTGAGAGGGCCGGGAGATCATCCATTAATGTGTACTGAGATATCAGCAAAATAATGGGTACGGATCCCAGCTTAGGGATTGCTTTGAAGAGGATTAGAAAAAGTTTCGATGTTTGCCTTTTGGTATTGTCAATTCAAAAGAAAAACTAATAAAGGTAGTGAGATAAGAGAAAATGCAATGCCGAAGATGATCATATGTTACAATAACGCAGGCATGCAACAGTACTTACTTCTGCTTGAGCTTTAAAGCCTGCGCTGAGCAGCCAAAGGAATTAAGCTAGATCAACTGTTACGTACGTACGTGGTTTTGATGCTCAGTAGAATTTCAATTAAGAGAGTTTGGCTACAAAGTCGACCACGGTTTAGAAAACAAGTTAATTTCACCATAAGATATATATAGACCATATATAGACTACACCAAATGGATCAGATGAAACATTTATATTCACATCCATCTTCACAGAACGACATTGCTGACTTCAAACTTTCAAAGTTAGTCAAGTATGATAAGTCCTGCTACAAACATAAATAAATTACATAAATGTAATTAAACTCATAGATTGATATAGTTTCATGGGATCCGTTATATAATTTACTTTAGAATATAATTAACTTTACAATCTGACGTACCACATTAAGCCACGTTAATTTGTGAGTTTGCTTTTGTATAATCACTTTGTGACTAAAATATTTCTTTATATTTATTAGTACCAGTAGTTGGTTTCTTCTAAACAACAAATGGATCAGGGTTTCTTTCTCGATAAAAAATAATTTTCAATAATAATGCCTGGTGCTACGAAATGCCAGCCTGTTTTCGATGGTTTGCCCAGGGACATATTGGGTGGTTAGAACTAGTACTCATAGATATGAATAATTTAAAAGCATACATATAATAACTATAACGAATGCAAACAGTTTTGTCAGTTTGTGGTCTTTTTCTAATCGAGCTGAAAAACATCACGTTTTTGTCTGTAAATTTATTGTTGTCAATGGTAGCTGCTTCTTATATTCCTGGAATATTAGCTAGCTTTCTAGTGTACGTGGTTTAAATATATGCAGATGATAATCATATTTCAACAACCCTTGCAAGAAAAGAACGTAACGACTGGCCATCCATTGTTGACTGTCCATCATGATACCATTCAATTCACTCATGTCCAATTTCAATAAAAAAAAAAAAAATTAAGTTTTCTTTGCAAAGAGTAGTACTTAATAATTAAGAAGACTTTTTAATGTAAAGTTACAGGTGAAGATAAATACTCATGAAAGGTCATATCTCTTAATGATATACAAAGTGTGGTATTTATTGATGGAAGGGTGTCTACACCATCATAAATAGAGACAAATCGTTATTAGTTGTGCGCCTCGTCTTCGGTAAGGGACCTGGTGAGGATCTGTGGCACTAAGGATGCCGGGCCAGTCTGTCAACACCTCCGGTTTGATCAACTTAGGCACGCCTCATCCAGATGGAAGTGCATTTGTGTGGTTACAGAATTAAAATCGAAGCGGAAAAGATATAGATTTAGTCAATAAACGAAGACTTTGTAGTACCAGAAGACTAATTGCAGGGAACAAATAGCATCAGTCCTCATTAATTCCATACTTACAAATATATACAACTCAAATACTTGTTCATCACCTAATGGGCGGCAAACTGAATACAAGTGGTCGCCCATTTCGAAAGGAATATGTACAATTCAGAAAGGTACATGGCTACTACAAAGGAGATAAGCCTACAAGCCTTCGTACTCAGGGTTTAGGTGGGATCGATTCTTCTTCCGCAGGCATCACTCCTGGGTCAAGCTCTGCGTTAAAGTCTATGGATTTGAAGATGAAATCATCGGTAGGTTAGGCAGCTATGGAAAAACTGCTAATGAGAGATAATGCTCTTGAAAATATAATGAACAGTTTCATGTAAAAATGGAAGGACACATATATGTATGCATGGCGAGGAATCACCCTCTCTGACATAAACACATGGATCCATAAACATGGCAAGGAATCACCCTCTTGGTGAAACACATATATATAAATATGGGGAGGAATCACCCTTTGAAGAGTTACCTTCTACGCTATGTATTTTAAACTATAAGTATAACAAGTGTGGAATCTACCTCTGCTCTAGTATGTAAAATTCATAAAATTGTCACATGAATAATGATTTCATAGGCACACTTGTCATCACACAAATGTTCATTAGATTGATACAATGGTTACCACATAGATGTCTCACATAGGGATAACATGTAGCAATGGAGGAATTTCTACTTGAGCAACCAACTCTAGGATACCACATTTGATATGTCCAGGGGATTCTCCTTTCTACCTATCAGGTGAGGCCAACACGATAACGCTCCACCACAATCATCATGGGGCATTCTCCTTCCCGTATGAAACTCGTGGCAACATCTCAGAGGAATGGTCCGGGGAATCTTCATCGACACACATTAAGGATTTCTCAAACAGAGATAATGTTCTCACATAGAGATATGAATGAAAACGTGAACACATTCAAAAGCCTAAAAAATAAGGGAGTGAATATAAGGATAAACATAATGATGAGAATTAGATTTATTTATGATTAGAAAAGGGAAAGGTACAAATATGCATATGCCTCTTACATACAACATTCATCCCATATTCCCTAGTGTTGTTTTAGAAGCTAACCTATCTCTCAGTGTTAGGATTGCTACGTCATTGTGCAAATCCTTCATTGAGGAATTTCCACTGCACAAGTACTCAGATGTTTGAGATCTCAAAAGTGAGATATAGTCCCATGCCCAATCCCTTTTATATGACGGGACAATTAGACGTCCTCCTGACATACTTATGACTCCAGGTATGCTTGGATAGGAGTCATTTAGTCTTAACTGTCATACTGCAGGATGAAAAAGACAGACAGCTAGGGCATAGGCACACCTCCTGACGGCCTGCCAAATCCTCAGTCTTTCCTTGAATGAGGGTCTTCCATGTTGGGCCATATGTAAGGCCCAGGCGTTGGGAGGCTCGGACCAGTGCGTAAAATGGCCTAGCCATTTTATTTGTCTTGACAGCCTTCCGAATGACGCCGTTTTGGGAGGTTAGTGTCTTCTTCCTCAGCTCCCGTTTTTTTCTCCCTCTCTTTCGCATTTCTGTTCCATTTCTGATTTCTCCCGCATCCTCTCTCTCCCACGTTACTCTTTTCATTTCAGTTTCATTTTATTTTCTTGTTGTTGGCTCTATTTTGTGGTTCCGAATCTCATGCCCTAAACCTCCTCACTTTCGGTTTTCCCTCAAAATCAATTTCTCATTTGTCGCATCTCTCCATTGCAGCAGAACACAAAGTTTCTCTCTCTCGCATCCCTCTTGTTCTGCAGTTGGTGTTCTCCTTTCAAGACTCGACTCTTCTCTCCCTCTTGCGCTGCATTTATTCTTCAGGTATAACTTCTTCTCCCTCTCTTTTATTCGGCAACCAAGACCCTGGTTTTCACTCTCTTAGCTGACCCTCTCTTCCTCATCACTGCAATTTTTGTTGCTGTCCGTGGATTGGTGGTTGGCTTTCGGTTCGTCCCGTGCACTTTGTGTTTACTGTTGTGCAATGGGTACGAAGTTCTACTCTGTTTCTCTTTAGCATTGAGCCCGTAAGTTTTCACTTCATTGTATGTTTTTGTTTTCTCTCGTGAGAAATAAGAGTTGATTCTGTTGTAGATTGGTGTTTTAGAAATTTTTAGAAGGGAATTTTCTTTTGACGAGTGCAGTTTAATATTCTGAAGTGTTGGGTTTGGTTTTCTGTTGTGGAGTTGTGAACGGAAAGGAATATGCAATGTGTAGTGTTGTTTTGGTTAAATTGTTGGTGATTGTTTGGGATTACGAACTACTGAAATAAGTGTGAGTTATTGATGATTTGAGTTGACATTGGTTTTGATGCTTGTATTAGACAATACTGAGATTGGTATAGAATATTTTGGGTCGAAGTGTGGGTTGTCCAGATTGTTATTTGGTTGTTTGAGTTGGATTAAATTTGCTGAAAGATGGTCTAGAAATTGGGTCTTAAGTTGTCTTAGACCAATTTTGTGTTGTTGGACTTTAATACTTAGTTTATATATATTTTTTTATGAATAGGTGACGAGACGGATAGAGACCGTATTCAAGGCATAGATATTACGCTGCAGGATTCAAGTGGGGTTCCTATGCTAGGTTTTATACAAGTTAAAAGACTGAGGTTGACTTTATGAAAACTTACATATTTTGTGATGTAATGGAAACTTGGAAAAACAAAGATCAACCTCGGTCGCTTATCTGCATTATTCATCAAATCTGTGTGAAAAGGAAAAATATGTTTTGATATGCATTGTGTAGACATGAGCTAAATTCTGTCATGTGGTTTCTGAAATCTGAAAAAGGAGCGATATTGAGAATATGAAAAGTTGTGCATTTATTTAGAAAGTGGTTCTGGCTTTTGTTTTCAGCGTGTGTAAACTGTCTGATTATGTTTTGGTACTTTGTATTATTTTGATATAACATCTGAAAACCTTTGGCATGGTGTACTGGTTTTTGTATCTGACTCTGTCTCTGCTTTGCTCTGCTCTGTTTGGGTTGGTACCAACTTCTCTGTCTCTGAGTGCAACCACTTTGGAATCAAAGTAGTTTTATTGTGGTCTTTCCTGTGTACACACTCGGGGCTCCGAGAAGAATAAAGGAAAGATTTCACCTCTGTCTCTGCCTGGTATGGCCACCGGGGTTAGCACAACCCTACCACGGGGGTGAAACATGGTCTTTGCTCTGTATGATGCTCTGTTTTGATCTGATGATGATACTCAGTTTATGTTATGCCAAAGTATTACGGGTTTACTTGTATTAAAATTATCGCTCCGTTACTTTTGGAAAACATGTTTTGTTCTGCATGACAACTCTGTAAAATATTTTGTTCTGCATATTGTACTTGGTCAATGCTCATGTTTGCACGCTAGCATATGTCTTCTGCTTACTGAGTTGTTGATAACTTACCCCCTATCATTATAATATTTTTCAGATGATGTGGAGAGTCCAACTGAGGACCTGGATTAGATTGGTGAACGTGTTTAAGCTGAGGAGATGATGTTAGAAGAAGGATTTATGATGTTCTTTAGTTTTAATGTCTTTGAGATTTAATTATATCTAGGGTTTAGTAAGACATTTGAAATTATCAGTTTGGTTTGTTATGACTATTGGGAGATTGTGGACTCCTTAGTTTATTTTGTTGCGGTAATGACTTTGTGGAGTTTTCAAGGTGTTTATTTAGAAGACATGAGATTGAGTTTTGCTAATAAAGTTTTTGGAGATTTGTTTTAGTTGTGTTGGGAAACATGCTTTTAAGTGACAGGTAGTAATTCTCCAAGCCACCAGGGTTTGGGGCGTTACACCATACCTCTGGATTCAAATGATAAGACCAGCCGAATCATACCTGTGATGTCTCCAAACTCTGCTTGGGATTTGACAGAACTTGAAGTATCGAGATATGCAACACAACATCACATACCCCACTCATGACAGTTAAAGATGCAGTGTACCTAGCATGCATCTAACAATATGTTGTATTCATAACGGATAGTTTTTTTAGCAATACATAATGTACTAGAATACTATATCCCAAAACATAATCATGATATTGTAATTATATTCACATCTCCAAAAGTTATAACATGGTTCCGATCATTTTGTATCATGACAACCATAATACTGAAAGTGTAACTCCTTAGTTATAAATATACATGATTCTAATATAAGTGCCAAGCTACTTGCGCATCTCCACTATCAACTCGAAAAGATGTCCTATAAACAAGAGTATCAACTCTCTCATCCTCCTAAGGCTCCTCCTCGGCTTATTCTACATCCTCTAGGCAGTTGTGTACTTTTGTTATGCTTCTTGACACATCGTCTACCATTTCGAGGGGAATAGTAGTTGAGACTACCACAATGAGATTTATAAAATCTCAGCACGTTAGGCTCATAAGCTACCAATAATATGAATAGGCATGCATGACAGTAATATGACATGTATGCTTCATGACATGGACTTGAACATACGTGACATGACTTGAAAATGACATGGCATGAACTTGACTTCATGACATGGACTTGAACATACGTGACATGACTTGAAAATGACATGGCATGAACTTGACTTGAAAATAACATGACTTGATGTGGAAGAAACATGAGACTTATTCATGATTTGTCATGAATACCCTGACAAGCAGAATGCCTTCGACAGTTGTTTCGTCAGGAATATTTGAACAATCATAATGATTACGCCCAATTTATTCCATCATAATACTCAAATAACTAGAATGATTTCGCATGAATAATTTATTATACATACTCTAACAAGCAGAATGATTACACCAAGAATATTTTATTAGAAGTATTTTGACATTCAGAATGATTACACCACAAGTATCCAATGCAAGGTTAAGTTAGAAAATATTTCATGATGGACTCGTGTGGCTCATGACATGCATTCATGGCATGTAATAGATAAACATGTAACATATGACATGGCATTCATAGCATGTAATAGATTACGTGACAATCTTGAAATGTAACAGATAAACATGTAACAAATATCGTGACATTCGAGGCAGGTAACATATAACATGACATTCATGGCATATAACAGATAAACATATAACATATGGAATGACATTCACACAACAGATAAACATATAAAGATGACATGGTTTTCATGGCATGTAACATATAAATATATAACAGATGATGTGGCATTCATGGCATGTAACAGATAAATATGTAATAGATGGTGTACCATTCGTGGAACAGATAAACTTGTAACAAATAACTGACAACATGTCATTGTATATTATGAAAATTATAATGAGCATTAATGCACATGAATATAAATAATAAAACCTTACAACCACACATAAGTAAAAACACCGAAAGTAAGTTAGAAGCTAACTTACAGATTCTTCACGTAAAGCGAAAGCATTGTGTAACGTTAAGTGAGCGTAAAAAGAGTCTGAACTGAAATGTGATATTTTCTAATGTTAGAATATCTTACAATAAATTTATAAAAGTTAAAACTTACTAAATTGGGGTTAAATTTGCAAAGTTACCCCTATACTTGTAGGAAATTATAACTTTTCTCCTTAAATAAGGATTTTGCAAACGAATTCCAAAAAAACTTAAATCAATTCACAACTAGGAGAAACAATCCTTGGCCGAAACACTCCTAGGCCAAAAACATGATTTTGTTGCTACTTGACCTTCTAAGATACTAACATGCTTAAACCGGATTTATCAACTCTAAAAAACCACATCATTGATTTAAAATCATGCTAAGAAATTAAAACACACATTACACAAATACTTGAACTCACTAGATTAAGAAAAATGGTAAAACACCAAGTTTAGATCAATTAGAACCAACTCTTGATATTCTTATTCTAACACCTTCATATCAACTCCAAGGACTCCAAAAGTCCATAAATAACTCTTATAACATGTTCATCATTCAAATCTAGGTGATATCATGCTTGAATAATCAACCAAAAATCACAAAATACAACTTAGAACATTCAGTTTGCCTAAAAACCATGAAATCGAGTAAAACATGCTTTGGATTTGAAACATAGTGGCTAGATCCTTGATTTTCATGTAATAAGTCTTCAAGTAATAAAAGCATATAATTCACATCAAGTTCTAACTTGATCTAAGTATTAAATCTAGCATGTCATATAAATACTTTCACCAAAACATAATACCAAACCAAAAAGCCTCTAGTTTGAATTTAAAACAAACTCTTGTATGCTCATCAATATTCCATCAAAGATTTCAACCATATCTCCTAAAAAAAAACTCTTAATCCATATATAAAATCTTCATGAAAAACATATATGCAAATCAAATCCATAGGATCAAGTGCCTAGAACTAACACCATAACTTAAGCCAAAACATAAACTATTTTGAGCCAATTTGTTTTTAACACTTTGAAATCATGCAAAAATCTTTTATAAAAATACTAACATGCCTTGAATCCAATCCTAACTTTCATATAAACATGTTAGCACTTCACCAACACACACCCAAATAAAATAGCCTTAATGCTAGATAAAATGGAAGTGATTAGAGCTTAAGAAAATACTTACAAAGGGCTGGAGACTTAGAAGGCAAAACTGTCCAGATTTGCTCTCTAGCTCTCTCTTGGTTTTTCTCTCTAGAAATGGAAGGAAAAAGTAGACCAACAGTGGAGGAAATGAAGAGGGCATGGGCTATATAGGAGGGTTTGAATTAGTGGTTAAAGCTAGCCCAAGTGGGTGACATTGAGGGGCTTTTTGGTTGCTTGTTTGACTTGCCAAAGGGGGGCTACTTGGGTCTAGTCATGAGGTAGCCTGACAACCGAGGTTTGGCCTTGAAAGAGGGAGGAAGCTTGCTCAAGAAGCTCGGGCCAAAACGAGGTTTCAGTTGGGCCAAAGTTGGGCTAATCAAATGGGATTTCATTGGGGTTTGGTTGGGGTTTCGGCTAGGGTTAAGTCCAAAATCAATTTTTCTAGTTAAAATGTAATTAATAAGATGTAAGTGAGTGGTTAAGGATGTAAGAGTGTGAAATTGAGTGGTTAGTTACATGTATAAGTGGTTTAACCAAATGATAAAACAATTTGGGGTTTGGAAACCAATTTGGGGTTTCAGTTTCTTTCAAGGATTTAGGGATTCGGTTGGCTTCCAAAGATTTTGGATTTCAATAGGGGGTTTAAGCTCTCTTTTGGTTGACCAAATAGTATTTGGTTGGATGGATTGATGGAACAGTGTTTGGTGTAAGAGACATGATCACATGGCTTGATCTACACTCCAACACTTACATTTGTCCTTACTTGACACGTCTCTTAGGGTTTCCAATTGGATGGCTAGGATTGTTCCATGTGTCCAACTAAAAAGTTATCTAAGTGATTATTAGTGAATTTGGACATTCTACATGGCGATTTGACAACTATTTGAACCGGTTGCCACATGACACTCTCTTGAAGGGTTACTATTCACCAAAAAAACTCAAAACGTTTTATTATTCCATAAAATCTTAAATATTCTTATGAGCCTAATGATGCAATTCGTTTCATGAAATTCTACTCCTAAGTGCCTTAATTAAATAGAAAGACTCTCTCGTCCACTATTCACCTGAGAAACTCGAAACTTTTTATTGCACCATAAAATCCTAAACATTAATCTGAGTATATTGTGAGGGCCCAAGTTTGCTCATGCATGTGTGTGTTTTTCTTTGGTGAAGTTGGAGCCCAAATGGGGGTAAGTGGGTTTAATTGTGTGAAGTGTGTTCTTTTTTCTTTGTGTGAAGTGTGTTCTTTTTTCTTTGTGAGTGGATTTTGGGCCCAACCCGTGTGCATGTAAGCCCAGCCCTTTCCCCCACTTTCAACGGCGCCGTTTTGAGGCCTAAATTGATTTTAGCTTTCCTCCTCTTAAACGAAACTGCTTTGAGCCAAATGGTAAAAACCCCAAGTCATTTCTTTCTCCCCTGGCGCTGCACGATCCCCTTCTTCTTCTTTCCTTCTCTTTCTTTTTTTCTTCTTCTTCTTCCCTCAACCAGTGCCCTAGAGCTCGTGTTTCCCCCACCGTCCTACACCCCCAATCGTAGCCATGGCTGCGTTCACCAAACCCCAACCCATAACCTATAAATAGGTCATGCCTCCCTCACTCGAAACTCACCTCCAAGCCTCTCATCCTCCCTCAAGCCTCCTCCTTGCATCTTCCCCATCCTCCGATCTACAACCCCGTATATTTTAGGAAATGTTTTAACCTAGCACTGCTGAGGTGATTCCAAATGTGCTCTTCCAAGTGTAGAAGTGTCAAGTTGTATCAATGATAAATCCAAGATTATATTCCACAAAGACAAAAGAGTATTAAAACAATCTTGAAAATGTTATGTAAAATCTTGTGGTTTATGTATAAAGAAAGTGTATGAAAGGATTTATGTAATCTAATTACAAAAGCAAGCTATAAACATATCCACATTTGAGTCCAAATCGAAATGATGAAGTATCATGTTCATTCCTACTACTTAACATGTAAAGAACCTTGAAAATAAGATAAAAAAAAGGTATGAAAATAAATGTAGCAAAATGAAGTAAAAAAATACTTAAGATTTCCAAAGCAAATAAATTCTAAGATGCAATTTATCAAACACTTGAGCTGCGGATGGGTCTCTTTTTCATTCGGTTCTTAGTTAAAGTTACGTGGTGCCGATTATCAACTATCAATCTAGTCAAGAAATTGATAATCAAAAGATGGAGAGTTAATGTTCATATTTGCACCATTTCTTTAGAAATCCTCACTACATTGCCAGCCAAACCCATAATAAAATTTGACCAAAAAGATTGATAAATTTTCAAGCCTTTGTTGTGCCTTACGTCTACAACAAAGCAAGAACAAGAGTTTCTATCTAGTTTCAAATCAATTTCAGGTTTGCAATAGAGTAAAAATAACGTTTAAACTAATAGAGATTTCATTAATCTAAAACCCCAAAAAAAATCAAGCCCCATTCCGCAACCCAAGCTACAAAGTTAGCCTTGCATCATCTTTTCAGAAATGAAAGTAATCAAATGAAAATCCATGGCTCACAAACGCCGAAAGCCCCAAACTCCCTGGTCGCCGAATGCCCTGTTTTTTCCTTTTCTCCCAATAGCCTCCTAGGAAAAACCCAGTAAAAGACGCTTGCCGTTTGATTCCTTTTTTCTTTCTTCCAGGCCACGCCCAAGCTGAAAAACTCCTAGGAAACACCCATGCGACCAAGCCTTTGCCAGGAACCACTTCCTTCCTTTTCATTCCAGCCCCAATTTTTATATAACACCCAAGGACCACTGTTTGCTTTTAGCCCCAAATTTTCGTGTATCATTTTCTTTTCTATGCTTTGCATCTCTCTCTCGTGCAGTGTTGATTCGCCCATCAACTCCTCCTTGGCTCGTACAACTCCACTCTCCCATAACCAATCCTCCCCCTTTTCAGACCACAGCGTCCTTTTCTCTCTAATTCCCTTAGGCACAAGAGTGAGTCTTTCAAAAGAGTATTAATTCAATTGCTAGCCTCTCTTCCAAAAATGCTCTACAGCAAATAAGATTTAAGTGTTCAGCAATGTAAGGGTAAAATTGGAATATTAAACTTGATGTGGCTTAACAATGTGAGTGTCATGTGCATCCTTGTTACAACCAACTACATTATGAATCTTTTTAAGTGCAAAATATCAAGAATTATCAATTTACTCAAGTACTATAATCTACTGCATAATTAAGTGCTTAATTCATTTTTGGTTAAATAATTTGTTCATTTAAGCAACTTAATCATGTAGTTTTAACACTTTATCAGCTACAGTGCGTCATCACGAGACACCGCTCCCCATCATGAATAGTATCGGCGCACCCCAAGGTGAGATACTGGGCTTGATAAATCCTTTCATCAACAACTCCTATAGTTGACTCTTCAACTCCTTTAACTCCGTTGTGGCCATCTTATAAGGAGTCTTGTGTATCGGAACTGTTCCTGGTTCTATATCAATCGAAAACTCAATTTCTCTAGTAGGGGTAACCTTCGCAGTTCTCTGGGAATTCCTTCACCACCAGTATGTATTTTTATCTCTTTAGGCTCCTTTTCCTTAAGTACTAAGTACACTAAGTAGACCTCAGCCCCATGCACCAAATCTTTCTTGGCCTGTAAGGAGGTGATTACTTCTAGCATTGACCTCAACTTGCTTTGATGAAAGATCCTATCTTCCGTTCCTAGTATGCAAAACATCACTATCTTCGTCAGGCAATCGATGCTCATGAAATGCCTAAACAACCAGTCCATTCCTAAATTGACATTGAACCCCAACATGTCGAACACTATTAGATTTGCTTCCAAAGGGCACACCTTAACTACCTTAGTGCAAAACACTATCGTTAGGTAGCGCGACTAAGACTCTTTGACGCATTGGTTCTAATCGAAGACCTATCATCCTAACGAACATAATAGACTTAAATGACTAGGAAGCTCCAAAGTCAAATAGTTTACTCGCGTAGAAATGAGATACGATTGTTAATCAACTTACAACTAATACTAAGTTTCTATATGTACAGTTAGGTAGTCGTAAGATACGATTTCGTACCTATGATGACGCCTGCCTCTTAGATATCTAAAGCATCATGGTTGACTTCTCCTAGAGTGAAGGCATACACCCTAGCTTACACGGCCTATCTATGATCGCCATGTCGTCCGCCAAGTCCCGCTCACTTTGATACACCCAGTCGTCCACCCATCTTGGATACAAACTTTTGAGGGTCACCTAAGTTGCTTCCCTCTAGAAAACATCCTCTTCTTTAAAACCATGGGCACAATCAACAAATTACATTGCTCACGCTCAGTTATAGAGGCTACGTGCACTAACTTCTAGAAATCCTTAATCTCTAAACACACTACTTAGGTTCTGATTCAGGTCTGCAATCTGTCCTGAAATCATTCCATCCTCATACACTCAATACAGATGAGATGAGGGGCAAACCTTCCCAACTCCATAAACTTAGAGGCATACTTCTCCAACGTCATGCTACCCTGATCCAAGTTAGCAAAAGTCCTTCAAGTTTTGTCGTCTCACTTTACTAGGATAGTATCGATCGTCAAATTATTTCTTAAATCTTTCTAACAAAATCCTTTCTATGGATCCCAGCTCCATGGTAAAGTGGCTGCCTCTTGGCACCCCACCACAGTGCTGCCTCTCCTTGTAGCAGGTACTTTCATATAAGACCATTTAACTTTTGATGCA
This sequence comes from Juglans cinerea, assembly GCA_961763995.1. Taxonomy (NCBI): domain Eukaryota; kingdom Viridiplantae; phylum Streptophyta; class Magnoliopsida; order Fagales; family Juglandaceae; genus Juglans; species Juglans cinerea. The sequence goes on from CAUIVZ010000009.1 coordinate 12,972,062, forward strand.
CCCACATAGCTCGAAAGTCCTTTTTGATGTTTGTTTTCCATCTCTTTGCCTTCATCAGACCCATGTTACAGAAAAATCCCAAGTAAAGATAAGCTAAAAATCATTCATCTGTACATCCCCTCTATTTCTCCCTTGGGGATCCCAACAATTGAACTTTTCAGATGACATGAATATAATTCATGTTGCTGCTCCAACACATCCGAAATGCGGTTTAGCGCTCTTACAAGCTCTTTAGCCCTCCTCTTGCTAGACAATCCTCCCTCGTGACCACTCGAAGGTTGCTTATCTCGTGAATCTCTCGGTTGCACCATACTCAAATCCTGCCACACAACCCTAAACTATCACTTTCTATCTCATCACTCATTTCTAAATGCAGATAAAATCTAAGATACTTAATACTTCAAGCTTATAATACTAGAATCAACTCCTACACTTCTGTCCTCCCTAGCATATAAATTTATCCAAAGTCACGTATAAGTGCGCTCTAATAACAAGTTATGGCACCTCGTTCCTCGATAAGGGACTTAGTGAGGATCTACATTATCAGCCAGTTGATCAACACCCTGGGTTTACTTGGATTAGGTGTCCCTCTTCCAGTGGAAATGCCATTTGTGGTTACAGAAGTCAAATCGTTGTGGAGAAGATATAGGGTTAGTCGGTAAACTTAGACCTTGTAGTACCAGAAGACTAAATCACACCACAGAACAAATAGCATCATTCCTCATGAATTCCATACTTAGAAATATATACAACCCAAATACTTGTTCATCGCCTAATGGGCGGTAGACCAAATACAAGTGGTTGCCCATTTCCAAAGGAATATATACAATTTAGAAAGGTACATGGCTCCTGCAGCAGAGACAAGCCTTCATTCTTGAGGTTTGGGTGGAATCGACTCTTCTTCCTCGAGCATCACTCCTGAGTGTGGCTCTATATCAAAGCCTATGGTTTTGAAGATGACATCGTTGGCAGGTTAGGCAGCTATGACAAAACTGCTAATGAGAGATAATGATCCTGAAGAGTTAATGAACAATTTCATGTAAAAATGGAAGGACACATATATGCATGCACGACAAAGAATCACCCTATTTGTGAAACACACACACATATGTGCATCGCAAGGAATAACCCTTTAAGGAGTTACCCTATATTCAGTCATGTTCAATTTCACTCCCCAATGGGGTTCTTTTCACCCTTCCCTCACGGTAGCATTTCACTACCGATCACCTAGGAGTATTTAGCCTTGCAAGGTGGTCCTTCATTTTAAAGCATAAGTATTACCAAGGTAAGGAATCTACCTATGCTCCAATATATAAAATTCATAAATTCATCGCATGAATAATGATTTCATAGGCTCAATTGCCATCACAAAGATGTTCATCACATAGATACAATGTTCATCAGACAGATGTCTCACACAAAGATGCAATGGTCCTTTAGCCTCAACTGTTATACTGTAGGATGACAGTGACAGATGGCCAGGACAAGGGTTGCACCACCTTACGACCTACCAACTCCAAAGACTTTCCTTGAATGAGGTTAACAATTTAGGCTTTTAGGTTAATAGTTTAGGCTTAGGATTTATGAAAATGGGTATGCTTCAAGTATTGAATGATGGCTTGAACAAGTGAAATGAATGGGATGTTATGAATACTTAAAGGTGAAAGTTTATACGATCTGGAATGCTATGAGAAGTATGAAAGTAAATAGTTGGAGGAGGTTAATTGGATAATGAAGGGTCTAAGTGAAGGTGGTTTAAGTAAAGAATTAATTGAAAGTTAAGACCACGTGGAAGGGAAGACACTAAGAGTTAAGAATATTTCTATTATGTAAGTTTTAAGTTTAAGTTCCTTATGTAAATGGAAAAGGAATGGGTTAAAGTTATGGATTTATGTATGTTGACATCTAATTGCATCAAATGAAAATGGTATGGAGTCCAGGTAAATATTATTTTCTTACTCTTTTAGAGCTTTCTAAATGATATGAAAATGAAAATGAAATATTTGTCTTTATAAATGAAATGAAATTCCTTTATAAGAAAGATGCTCTTTTTATGCAATGGATAAGTAAAATGTTTTCATAGAAAGGAAATTATGTTTTTTGAATGTATGCTTAGGTATTAATGTTTAAAGTATATGTATGTAATGACCTCTTTTGACAGCCCCTTTTTATTCACCTCAAGAGTAGTTGCATGGATGTGAAATGGATGTTATATTTAGTACTTATTGGCTTTATGTTCCATGAAATGAAATGATGATGTTTTATGTTTTATGATATGAAATATTGTTTTCTGAAATAAAATTGGCTGATGAATGAAATGAAAAGGAAAGGTGACGCCGTAACAGAATAAGAATTATTCTAATGCTAGCTAAACAATGGAAGCTATTGATTGAGATTGAGAAAAATGCAAATAGAGAGAGAGCTCTAAGATAAACTCTGAGATTAGGGTTTCTTTATAAAACTTGAATATCTCCTTTGAGGCCCACACGCCGAGCTTAAATAGCTAAGGAAAAGAGGAAAAATTTCGATTATGACCAAATAATAAAATACGAAATAAAAGAAGTATCTTGCTAAAATCTAGCCAGATATATGGAATAAAATCGTTCCTCACAATAAACATTAACATAAAAGAAAAAATAACAAAAAATGACAATTTAAAGGGGAAAAATAACTAAAAATTGTTCCCCAACGGAGGAATGCTGACCTTTGCTTGCCAATCTGAGGAATCTTCACATTTTTCTGCTTGATTTGTGCTGATTTCTAGGTAGTCCAATACTTTTAACGTCAAATCTACCGACTTAGCATCATCATACCTAGACCCCCTGCATCAAAAGGACTGAAAGGAATGAATTAAAACAAGGAAAGGAAAAGAAATGAATGTTTTAATTTATGAATCTACGTAACAACAATGATTGAATGAATGATGGTACCAAAAGGAGAGGTAGATTGCAATGCCCGATCGGTTCCATTGATAGTGCACCCAGTGGCACCCTCCTAATAGAAAGGGATTCCCAACCAGTGGCCACGGGCAGAGTCCAGGTCCAAAAGACTGCATCTTGTGTTCCAATCAATTTACTCTAACCTTTTACCTCTAGAATTAGTCCATATTTTTAGAGATAATGGCCTCCAAAATAGTTAACGTATTGCCTTTGTGCTGGTCTCCTAGTGTCCATGCCTTGTAAGTTCCATATTCAGCTGATCACCATGATGACCCATTTTTCGCTAAATTTCAATAACCATCTAACCCATTTTTCGCTAAATTTCAATAACCATCTAACCACAATAGACTATTGCCCCATCGTTCAACACAAGAAATCACTCTACCCAGCAACACACACAAGGACACCACGCATTAAAACCCAAGGAATCTCTCTACCCATATGAAATAGGTGGTAACGTTTTATAAGAATGGCACAGGGACTCCTCAATAGCTCCTCGGTGTACTTGGTTGCCCAACATGATGCTGTAATAAATGCGAGCCTAATGGGAGCAATGGTCAAGGATAAGACCTACATAGATGTAGGGATTTCTGTGATAACATGAAAATGCCCAGAAGATAGCAGTGTCGTACACAAAGGCCTATACTCCACCTGAAAGGTTAAATTTGGAGAGGGTTTATAGAAGAAAGGTCACGTCTTGCAGATCATATCATCTTAACCCAAAGGTATGGTCCAGCGCCATGTGGGAGAGCCACATTCAAGATACTACAGATTGGACTAAAGACAAGCTGTAGGAACATGTTTGACTTGTGTAGTCAGACTATCTCTATCATCATGCAGATGGATGACTGAGACTAAAGGGCACCTATTCAGTCACCTCAGTAGTTAGAAGGACACCTGACGATCCCATCCTATAAAAAAACTTAAGGTAAAAGTCAAAATCTCATTTTTGAGATAGTAAGTGTACGAGCCTCTTGGGAGTCAGTCTCCAAAGAAAGCAAATGTGTTAAATGTTCTGGGTACGACATGAGTTCTAGCATTGCATGTTCTATATCTATTCCCTTTCTGTTCATGAATTAATAAACATTTTCCTTCATCATGTTTACGAATATCTCTACATTGTGATTTTGAGATCTTAATCTTTGAAAGGTTCGGATTAGTGATGCGGTGAATTTGGAAGTGTGAGTCTTACTGTGGTGCCCCCAATCCCCCTTATATAAATACACGGGGATCGAAACACCAGGATGGTGACAACCCGGTCACACATCCCATCGAAGTGCCAGTGTGTGTACATGCAACGGTGTACAATTAAAATAACGCAGCGGATAGTTAAGTCTACTAAGTACCAGAATTAAAAAATACAATCTAAATTTCAGTAGAGGTTTAAAGCAGTTATACAGTCATCCCAAAATAAAGTTACCACATGTCCCGAAAATACAATAAGTAAAATAGAATAATAAAACCAGTGATCCCAGATCACTCCTCGGGCGGAGCCGTCTCCTCAGGCTCGCCCTCCGCCTCCTCATCTGCATCAAAATCTGCATTACCACAAATGGTACCGCAGGTAAGTATGACCCAAATAATCCTCAAGAAATAAAATGCATTTAATGCAACCAACATGCATGCATATGATGAAATATGCATTTTTCTCAAAACATCAGTTTCCCCGAAAATGACCATTTCCAACACACGCCAAAGTCTCATTGGCCCAAAAATAATCCGTAAAACATTTTCTCAGAAAATGATTTACACAAAATCCATGCACACTATTTTCCCATAAAATAGCCAATTTAATCCTTTATTAACCTATGCACCATGGCCTCCCCTAGGGACCATCCGCACGTCCTGGCTTCGTAGCGATGCTCAGTTCCGCGCCCGGCGCGTACATGGCCGAGCACCCACTACGCACAAGCGATGCCCAGTTCCGCGCCCAGCGCGTACATGGCCAGACATCCTCTAGTCCCCGCCAGCAGAAGGACCACGGAGTCGGCACGAATCTCTCGTCCGATCCCATCGTCGCCCAGCGACAATCCAGGGGACGTTACTCAGTTTATTCCGCTCCTGAGTAACCAGAGGAGCTCCACCAAGATAATACCCCATCTCGGCTTGGGGTCGTGATACACACGCACCCAAAAATACTCACATAAAATCATAGCTTCCTAAATCACACATGAGCATGAATGCACTACACGAAAACCCAGTTTTCTTTACAAATATGATCATGCATGAAATAATGAGATGTACATGTACCAACACAAATCCACAACCACCAAAATTCAAACCAATCCAAATCCAACCAAACCAACTCAATCACCAAACCAACTGACTCCGTACTCCTCGGACTCAATCCGGCAAAACCAATCATCAGATTAAATACAGTGAAATGTGTTAGTGCAAAAATACATTAAATTCACAAGAATTCTTTGGAGAAATACTTACAGTGCAATATAGCAATTTCTGAAGGATCACGAAGTTGAAAAAGGCGTCGTCTGAGCAACACCACAGTGTAAAATACACTGTGGCCGTGGGTCACAGATACCCACTTTTCAACGAAGACAAACGAAGACCCAAAAATGATAGGGTAGGGCTTAGAGAGGTCGGTGAAGCCAATGGTGGTGGTGGTTTGCCGTGGGTGGCGGCGCAAGGGGTGGTTTTATTATGTTTTACTTATGAACTTATTATCTAATGCCACATCATAGGATGATGAGAGAATGATGAGAAAATGGATGATGAATAGATTCACTCATTTCCTAAAGCTATTCAACGAGCTAACTGTTTTGATATGTTGTTTTGGTATTTGAAAAACTTGAATTTTTAATTTATTGTATTTTATATAGGAGTTTGAGAAAGTTCTAATGATTAGATGAGGTGAGATAAGATGAGATGAAATGATTTGTACAACCAAACCTGACCAAAATATTTCATTCATTATATAATATAATGCTAAGTTAAAATCAAATTTGAAATCCAAAAGTTTCTAAATACTTTATGTACTAAAAAAGAAATCTATCAACTCCATGCCTATTCCAAAAAAGACCCTTCCTGCTCTATCAAATAAAACACAAAAAACTTCACAACTATCTACCTTCAAGTATTGTTGTATCTATATGATATCATAAACATAATCTTCCGTCCTGTGATAGGCAAAGAAACGGGGGAGCCTCAAACCATACTCATTTTGTTTGGGAGCCCTTTGTGGGCGTTCTCTACTTCTTGCTCAAACGTTCAGACTTGGCCCCAATAGGACACTTCCTTCTCTCCCCATCGCGTACGGATATTTCATCCCCTTTCGCTCCTTTTCACGGCTCTTGTTGCCTTTGGCCTCCTTTGATCCCTATCATGTTGGTCCCAATTCGGGTTCCCTCAAGGTAGTCAGGGCCTTTAGGGTTTGTTCCGCGTTAACAAAGTCATCGGCCCTATCCATGAAGTCTTGTAATATCATTGGAGTTCTCCTTGCTAACTCTGCCATGAATGGGCTCCTGGGTCAAATGCCTCCCAGATTTGTCGCTAGCGTAATCCTCTCATCCTAATCGTCCCTTGTGATACACTCCTTGTTGAACCTAGTAAGGTATATCTTGAGACTCTCGTTCTCCTGTTATTTCACCGTAAGTAGGTAGGCAGTTTCGCTTCCTTCAGGCTCGCCAGAAACTGGGTTAGGAATTGTTGGCCCAGTTCCTCGTAGTTGTCGATGGAACTCAATTGTAAGGCTCTAAACCTCTCGTCGTTCCCTTGAGGGTCAAGGGGAAAGCCCGGCACATGACTTTCCTGCAGAAACCATGGAGTGTCATGTGGGCCTTAAGTGTCTCTAAGTACTAGAGAGAATTGTGGGACCCGTTGCTCAATTTGGGAAACCTTGAACTTAGGCAAGAGCGGCGCCATCATGATGTCTACGTCGTAGGGCAGGTCCATTGTATTCAGAAAGTACTAGACCGAGGAGGATGAGCCTATCCTCCTGGCCATCTCCTCGTAGTTACCCATGCAGTTACGCAGGTCGTCATGCATCTTCCTCTTCTCCTTGTCCTCAAAGGTGGGTCTACCTCCGCCCACGGACCTTGCTTTGTTTTGCTCGTTACGACTGGACCCCATATCTTTCTGTCTTAAAGCCCGACTTTCCCTCCAGTGGCTACCCATTTCGAAAGCCATCGTTCTCAACCTCTCCTCCATCTCTGTGAACCTCCTATCCATACCATCATTTGTTCACTCACCTGCAGCAACAGCCTGTCGTCGAGGGTTGCTTAAGAGTGTGTCGTTGTATGCATGCGAAAGGCACGTTGAATTCCGTCGACCCCACAGATGGTGCCAAACTGGTAAAGATGGATTTCGCACCCCACGATTGCTTCTGCCCTATTCCGGTCACCTGTGCACTCCTGAAATTAAGAAACCTAGCACGACTTCTTAGGCCGGAGGTACCTCTAATGCCTAAGTTAGCCCCCATCGGAGGCGCTATAATTGATTATTCAAAAGAGAGAATAACGACAGATGGCGATCAACCCACATTTACATTTCCCCCTTTTTGCCTTTTGTATCCTCCACTCCCCTATTGGGGATCTCATTTGCTGTTTGTTAATAGTTCGGTGGTTGACATTTTCTAGAGGAACATACCGCCGCATCTAATGCGCTAACCCCTCTGGCTCCACAAGCCATTCCGGTCCGTCTCCTTCTCCCGAGTAGGTGCGCCTATGCATTTAATGCAGTGTGACTTGCTAAGGTTCTCGATGAACTCTCCCGGATAGAGACGTGTTCATCTTGCAAAACTCTCCCAAGGGGTTGTCTTACTGCATTTAATAGGAGCTTTGCTACTCATCATCCAAGCACACCACACTTCTATAAAAAAAAATAAAAATTTAATTACATTCTTCCTTAACTAATTGAATTTTTCTATTCATCATCCATACACCACACATTTAATAAGAGAAAAAATTAAAAAATTATGTTTGGTGTGTGTTGTAAGGATGATGAGTAGAATTTTTCTTGAAAGCGGCCTGTCGTTCGAGGATCTTGAAGGATCTTCCCTGACGAGGGCAGGTTTGGTCTACAGGTTAGCGAGTGTGCTCCCTTCATCGTGGACCTCTGTCTACCCCTCATGGCGTTGTCCTCCTTGCCAAATGGTAAGCCCTTGGGCCATTGGCCCGACTAGGACTTCGCAGGGCTTGTTTAGCAGGCTTGCCCTTATTTTTAGGGGTGCATTTTGAGTTCAACAGGGTGGTTAGAACTAGTAATAAATATGAATAATTAAAAAGCATATAATATGTATAACGCATGCAAACAGTTTAAATATATGCAGATGATAATCATATTTCAACAACCCTTGCAAGAAATTAAGAACGTAACGACTGGCCATCCATTGTTGACTGTCCGTCATGATACAATGCAATTCTCTGATCATGTCCAATTGGCAATTTCAATAAATTAATGGAAAAAAACAATTAAATTTTCGTTGCAAAAAGAGTACCTAGAATTTTTCAATTAATATTGAATCCAAACGCAACTCCCTATTTTTCTTTTTCTCTTTTCCTGAGCTTTTTTAAAAAACAATAAAGCCACAACAAGCGTTAAATAAATAGGCAAATCGGTTTGCATGTTGGTTTGGACATGGTCAGCCGAACAATCCCCAGAACCTGTCGATCTAACAAGGTCCACTCAGCAACATCCATGCTATCCGACTTCTTTCCCAACAGTGGAAGATGAAGTCTCTTTCCATAGAGATAATCCTCGATCTGCATCTTCTAGTACCCAAAATCAGTGCCATTGAACTTCTCGATCCGGGGTGCTTTCACTTAATCTCCAGCCATCACTCTCCTTTAGATATGACCTTGGCTCTTGATATCAGTTGTTGTGTAATGTTATACAAAACACGCACACCAACGATGACAAATAAAATAGAAGCAATCACGATCAAGCGCACTCTCGAGGAGATTACAATCACTCAATCTCAACTCACACTCTCGAGGGATTTTTGCTCTCTCACATAATATGCATTCTCTTGACAATTGTTCTCTCTTAAAATATGATAAAAGTTGTACAAAACAAGTCAAATATGACATATATATATCAAAAGGGGCTAGAAACCCTAATCTGGCAAAATTTGCATTCTTCGAGCGGTAAGAGTGTCCAGCGCGCATCTAGTGAACTACCAAAACACAATTGGCTCGAGCGAGGTGTCGAGCGGTACTCAATCGAATACTAGGGTTTGTGTCTCGCTCGATCTCACTTTCGCGCGGGACTCGAGCGAACTCACGGGTTGAGCTTTGCTCGAGCTCACTGTCGAGCGCATGTCGAACGAACTGACGGGTTGAGCTTCGCTCGAGCTCACATAGAGCGTAGGTCAAGCAAACCTCTATTTCTTAATGCAGCTCCAAAATTAGTCTCCAAACACACCCCAACACATCTTCATGTGCATTGTCTCTCATTAACGGTCTTGTCATAACCGTTTAACCTACCTATGGTTTTCTTTATCGAAACCTTACATTTTGATACAAAGTTAGTCCCAAGAGGAAGGGCCAAACCCTCCCCAGGAATAGCAATGGAGGCATGTCTCTATTAATAGCATTTGTACTACTTTAGATATGTATCATTTAGCAAGGTGACAAAGCATGTATGGCTTGTCTTACCTGGATGTAGGAAAGTAATGGATGGTATTGTATAACATTATTTGGGAAATGAAGTGGCATACAGATATTTGTGAAGTTAATGAATGAACCTATTTGTGGTTTAGTCCTTTGGTACGACCAATATTTAGTCTCTAACTATACCCTTGCTTATTCCGTTGCGATTTAGATGTCTTTTTACTTACACATGCACTTCCATTTGAACATTTCATGCCTATTCCCAATTTAAACACAAGCATCCTTGGCACTACGGATCCTTGCCAGGTCTTTTACCAATGAATGGCGTACCACAACTTGGTATCAGAACATCTACATGGCTCTGGGTAAATCCATCGTAGGAATAGTACTACAGAAGTAGGATTTGATCTTTAGTATCATAAGCTTGAGTTTTAGAATACTATAGGCTTGTTCTATGTATGATAGGTGAGGGTTAAGCTAGAAAGCCATAGGTTTGGGTTATATGACTTACGTTTCCATAGCATTGTCTAATGAAGAGACGGTATTCTACACCAAAATGGTTGCAAAATGTCCTTTGGAGATAGGCTGAGTTATCTTGGAAGTGGATCTGTTATTGGGTTTGGATGTTATCTTAGGCATGGATTGGTTATTTAAGCATTTTGATAGAATATCAATAAAGGACGGTAACATTCTGTGTGCCTATAATAGAGGATTGTGTATTCCAAGGAAGTAGGTTATGATCAATACAAGGTATAATTAATTCGCTACAAGCCAAGAAGGAGTTGGTGAGTAGTTCCAAGGCCTATTTGTGCTTAAGGAGAATGAGCCTAAGGAGGTACAAGGTATACCAGTAGTAAGCGAGTTCCCATAAGTGTTTGGAGTATTGCCAGATTTACCACCTCATAGGGAAGTCAAATTTTTTATCAAGTTGGAACCTGAGACTGTTCCTATAGATAAGGCACCAATGCTATTTGTTAGAAAGAAATATAGAACTCTTGGGATGTGCATCGATTGTCGAGAGTTGAATAAGGTGACTATCAAGAATAGATACCCTCTACCAATGATAGATGACTTGTTTGACTAGTTGTGAGGAGATGCCATATTTTTTAAAATTGATCTTAGGTCTGGTTATCACCAATTGAGGATTAGGGAAGGTGAAATACCAAAAATAGTGTTTCGAATGAGATATGGTCATTTTGAGTGAAATACGAACCTAAGGCGAGCAACAATCAATGACAAGATCCAAATGGACGTAAGCGCTTTTTGGGACAACATGGAAATGCCAAAAGGTAGCAGTGTTGTACGTAGAGACCCATACCCCACCTGAAAAGTCACATACAGGTAGAGAGATTGTCTCGCGATGATTGGGGTGAAACGCTTTCATATTGGCCTCATTTGATAGACGAGTCGAGAGATTCCCCAGATGTATCATGTGTGGTGGCTTCGAGTTAGTTGGCTGGGTAGAATATGCCCCAGGTGCAATATGTACACTTCGGTATGTATATTGGATGATTTGAAACAAGCGAATCAGCTTGCACGTTGGTTGGGTGGGAGTGATTCCCTAAGCCGAACAGTGAAGTGATTTCCCTTGCTTAGCATTTTATGGGATAAGACTTTATGCGATGAGAATTTATACGATTTGATATGATGAGTCTTACATGCTTCAAAAGATATGATTCCTCGCTTCGGGGATATACATACTTGAGTTTTGCACGAAGGGTAATTCCTTAGAGGATGATTCCTCATCATGCTTATATACTTGTGTTTTACTCAAAAGGTGATTCTTCACCATTACTATGAATGCATGTGTTTTGCTTAGAGGGTGATTCATCGGCGCAGCACACAAATACACATGCTCACAAATCTCTTACATCAAATTGTATATTATATCTTCACGTGCATTGTCTTGTCATAACTATTTAACCTATCTATGCTTTTGTTTATCAAAACCGTAGATTTTGACGTTGAGTTAGCCCCAAGGGAGCTACTCGAAGAAGAAGGACCAAGCCCATGCAAGGAAAGCAAATGTCTTTGTTAATTGCATTTATACTACTTTGGAAATGTATCGTTTAGGCTGAGAACAAATCACGTATGCTTTGGACTATCTTGAGAAGGTGAATATACAAAAATATGGCAAGAAAAGCTTCATCTTGCTTGGATCTGTTAGGATATATTTCATTCCAAGTTTTTGAAGTTTTGCTTGTTTATGTATTTCATGTTCATGCAATAATTTGGATTTTTCTTTTTTTGAAAAAATTCTCATAATCTTGAGTTTTGAAGCTATTTAAGCTTGACTTGTCGGTTTTATAACATAATTTCAAATTTTATGATTAGTCAATATTTTCTGAATTTTCTCTTTGTTTTACATCTTTTCACAATCGCAATCTTTAGTTTATGTTGATTAACTAGCCATCAGGATAGTTCTAATTTTATCCAGAGTCAAATTTCAAGCTTTATCCTGTGGTAGCTGGAATATTAAAATTTTCATGGAACAAAACTATTTAATTACGAAATCTGTGTTTTTTTCTTGTATAGGCAATTGACTCTATTTGTTTTTTCAAGTCTATGGCAGCTTCTTGTACTATTCCTGGCATATGAACCTTCCCGTCGGGTTTAAATATGCGCAGATGATAATAACATTTCAACCACCAAAAAAATAATATAAAGTATAGACAACGAGTAGCCCTTCATTTTTTACAGTGTGGACCATTTATATATAAAGCAAAACATTGTTTTTTAATATTTACTATAAAATATAAAAGATGTCAGTGATAAATGGACTCAAAAAAAGTTAACGTATTGCCTTCATGTGCAGGTCATCTCCTATTGTATAACAACAATTAAAAGATTAGTTAAAAACCTGTATAAGTATATAAGACTTAAGTTTCAAGTTTGAATGTAAAATGTAACAAATAAAAATAATTAATTAACATATTCCTTTTCAATATATGCTAGCAATTAATTATTAAGAAAGTCGTTATTTATTTTGTTTCGAGACTTTATATCAACAATATAAAATATTAAAAACGTTTGTTCAATTTATTTTTATTTTAAATTAACCTATCTAGTCTTAACAATATTTATCATTTTAAAATTCATACCTTGTCCATATTGTTCAACTTAAGTTTTCAAAATAAAAGGCAAAGAAAATGACTCATGAAAAATCATATTATGATATTTAAAACTAATTTAAACCTACATGCAATATAATAAATCAAATTCAAAAACTTGGATTTACTTAATGAATCAATGAGCATATATATGATTTATGGAGAGTAAAACATATTTAGGATTAAATAAATTCACAACTAATATTCTTTTATTTTTATTTTTACATAATTTTGAATTAAATTAATTAAAAATATCAGAATTTTTGGGGGGCCAGGAGGCTGACGTTGTTTATGTTCATAATGTCATGCATGATGCATTGGCGTTTGTGTTTTGTGGAAGAATGTTCCACATATATGCATGGCATAAAACGAATAGTAGTAAGGAGGTTTAAATAATATAACTTTCCTTAAAAATAAGTTTTGACTAATGATACAGACAAACATTTTTATAGCTCTTTATAAAATGAAAGATGTGAGTTTAAAACTCGAATTAGGTTAGAATCTCTAAATAATTAAGTGTTTTTAATTTGTTTTTCTACTTAATAATTAAGTTTTTTTAATTGAATATGTAGTTTTTTAAAAGAAAATATCTAAATAGTTTTAAAAAATGGAGAAAGTAAAAGTAAAAAAAAATATTTTAACTAATCAGTTGAGGATTTCTCAAAATCCTATGCTGACGTAGCAACGTCCTATTTTTTAATACGTGGGCAATATCACAAGCCCTCCATTAATATTTTCTCTTTTTCACTTTTCCTGATCGATTCACAAGTTATATATTAGCATAAGTGACCACCTTTTTATAAAGCCACAAAAAGCTTAGAAAAGTAAAATAAAGCTCTCAAATTGTAAATGGCGTGCTTCATACCACCAATTGCTCGGATGACTTACAACAGATAAGAGGGCGACACTGGTCTCCCAGGATAACTTTGATACCTAAGTTAGAGAAACATGATCTCAATATGCGTATATAAGCTAAAATTAGAGTTTAGTGTTACGTTTAGGTGTTATTTATAAAGAGGTTGATGATATAGATAAACACTAGTTATCTTGTAATAAGCAGACGAGATAACCATCTTGACCTATCAGTAATATCATATCACATGGTTAAGCTCGTGGGTCATATGAGCTCATGGACAGTGCGTCCCCCAATCTTGAGTCCATAGGCTAAACCTGTCCACTAGTCATGGGCTTATAACTGAGGGACCTAAATATCCCCTCCAATTAGCCCGCTAATTTCCTATATGCTGGCACAAAGGGAATTAATTTATTTCATATCCTTTCAATTCGCATGAAAGCACCTTATCCCACTTGCTCAGGTTAGGTAGGTGGCCAATCAAATTTACTTTCCTTCTACCCCACGGAGGATCCACATTAACTAAGGTGTGGTCTAAACTTGTCGTCGTACCCCAAAAATCATAATTGTTTGCGCGCTTTTATTCTTTCCCATTGAAAAGAATGGTAACCGTTGGCGTTGTCATATGTTTGGCTTCCCAAGAACCTCCTCAACATTACCCTTTCTTTCTTTTCTTGATTCATTTCATTCCCCCCCATATGTGGCATATCTCTTCTTGCATTTTTGTATTCTCTCACATTTTCCTGCTCACAATCTCTCTCATTTTCCTTCTCGCATCCTCTCTAATGGCTAACCCCGGCTCCTCATGTACCCGTAACCAACATTTGACCTAGACTCCAGAGAGGGCCTCTTCCCACGCCACCGCGGAGTCTTCCGACAGTCGAGCCCTTCCATTCTTCGAAGGATTCACCTGGCATTCCACTCTGACTAGATGGGACCTATCGAAGTTGAGGTCCACCTATCACATCCCCCATTCTGTAAAGCTCTCTATTTCAGAGGGAGGATGCGCTGTTAAGGAAGGGTACGTGGGATCTGTTGCCCTCCCAGTTTGTGCCCTAGCACACAGGTTGCGATTCCCCTTCATTCACTCGATCTGCGATGTCTTGGACTTTTTTGGGTTGGCTCCTGCTCAACTTCACTTGCATGCGTAGCGTGTTTTGTTGTGCTCGTGCAAAGTCTTCCGCATGACCTTGGAGCCCTTAGGGGAGACGTACCCAGACTTGATCACCAAGGAATTCCTATCCTTTTCTTCTGTCATGGGACTACCAGGTAACATCTATAGTTTTCGCTTCCCTTCACAACGTTTGGCAGCATTTGAGCCCCTCCACTATAATGCCAAACAATGGCAAAGAAAACTTTTCTTTGTTTCTGGTGAAGGTTGGAAATTTCCCGCCTCTGAAAGGCACGTTCAAGATTTCCCCGTTCTTGCGAATTGGGCTAAAGTCCCAGACGACAAAAGCCTATTGTTAGAGCTAAGTGATAAAGAACGCTCTCACGTTGATATAGTCCTTAATTGGGCTAAAGAAAATGATGGTGGTCTAGGGACAGGGGGCGTAAACATAAGGTCGTGACACCTTTGGCAAAGAGGCATGCTCCTTCGTATGTTGAGCGTCCCCGAAAATGCCCTCATCGTTGTGACAACGGCGAGGGTTAAATTACGGAGCCCGCCATGGAGGTGGAAGTGGAATCAGAAGGGGCCACGACTTTTGGTTCCAACGTTGTTGTTGGGAGTGAGGCGCCCGAAGCCTCTCCTATGAGGGTGTCGCTACCCACATCACCGGGTATTAATGACCTCAATGGGCTCATGGGGCAAGCCCTTGTTGACTTAGCGACGACCTTCGATTTTGACTTGCCTTCGAAATAGTCTAGTTCAGTGGGTACTCCCCCTTTCGAGTTCCATACCTTTCCCTCCCCGACTTCAATTTCTAGTGTCAGCGAGATTTCTATACATATTTACGACACATTTTCCATGGGTGCGTCTGGCGTGGCCACTCCTGAAGCTGTTGCCCCTCAAGTTGGGGGCACCCAGACTGATGTCAAAGGCGACGGTGGTGTTGAAGCTTATAGTGGGATAGATTCCATGCCCAGTTCCCTACTAGCAATTATCTCGGGTGGTGAGACCCCACCCACAGATCAAGAGAGGGTCTCTATTCCCTCCCCTTCCCCTTCTTCTTTTGGCAGTGATGGGGACTCCTCAACTCCCTAGGAGAGGGGTGGCTCATCCTTGGAAGATGAGAAAAGAGGGAGAGATGGGGCCAGTCCACTTAGAGTTATTGGTGGCTGCCCTGGCGACCATGGTGATAAGGACCAAGGTGAAGGTTGGGGTGCGTTTGTGTCTGAGCCAGAAGTTCCTGCAACCCCTCTTTTGCCTTTAGTGTACTCCTTCTTAGGGGGGAACTCAGGCGGTAGCTCGAGGGGGAGGAGCCCAAATGTCCCCCTCCTCCCTCCGGGCCCGTGGCGGAGATGTCTCAACGCTTGAAGGGTTTCTTGTCTCTGCTATCGTCTCGCTTTGTACCTATTCTTCTTCTTTGGTTGTTGGATGTTCTTGCTTGTAATCACTACCTTTGTATTGTGCAGGGAGTGGATGACCTAACGGCATGGATTGTGAATGATTGTGCCCACTTGGAAGACAAGTTGCGGGAGAGGCGAATTCAGGGGTTCTTCGCCAAGAAGGAGAGGGAGCGTCTTTTGGCTGAGAAGACTGAGGTTGAGTGCTATCTGGAACAAGCTAATGGGCACATTCGTACCTTAGAAGCTGACCTCGAGTCTCTCTGTGAAGAGTCGTGTGAGTTACAGGGCAAATTGCTTTGTGCCCAATCCCTTCAAGCCCGCAATAGTTTTGCTTTGCAACTTGCAGAGTCTGAATGGGCGTCTACCCAAGCACAAGTATCCCGCCTGAGTAAGGTGCTAGTCTCCTCTAGGAAGTTGCAAGTAGAGGCTGAGCAGTGCTCCTGGCAGTCTGCCCAGGCACTATCTTCCTTTGAGGAGAAGCGCAAAAGGATCACCCACGAGCTGTTGGAGGTGTAAACGTCACATGTAGAGGAGCGTAGGCAGCTTAACCTTCAACTATTTGAGGCAAAGGGGAACTATGCAGGGTTGGAGTCACGATTTGTAGCCTATAAGAAGAGCCGGGGGAATGCCGACACTAACTTGGATAAGACGGCAAAAACCATCGTGCGCTTGGACTCCATAAACAAAGTGTAGAAAGCAAAAATAATGGAGCTAGAGTCTCAATTGGCTTCTACCAATTGCGAGCTGATTCGTCTGCATCCTCAGGTGGCTGCTGCTAGGACTGTTAGAGACCAGACCTCCAGGTTTGGCTACAGGGCTGGGTTGCCTCGCCTACAAGCCCACTTGTTGGCAAACCCTTGGACCAACCTGGGGAGGCTGCACCTGGGCGTTGTCCAACTTGATGTAGCATCCCGCCAATTTGTGGATGCTTTAGGGCACAATCTATGCCCGATGCCTTTCCTAGCTTGCCCTTTTGTTCCAAGCCAAGTGGGACTCCGCCATCGCTGAAATAGAGTATGCTTACTTACATCTTGCTTACTAACATTTGCCCTTGGTTTGGCACTTTCTGTAAATGATAACTTTGGCCTTTGGTTTTGTAATTAGAACGTTTGATGTACAATGCTGATGTGTTTTGTAAATACAGTATTGATGTGTTTTATAAATACAATGTTGGTTCTGAGGATTCTTTCGGCTTGCGGCCATGTTGAAGTATCCATTTCTGATGCAAGTACTTTGGACTTGACAGAGGTCGTGGCCAAGTGAGGGGGTCATGGAGTCTTGTGACCTCCACGTCCATCAATTTACATTGTGAGTCTTCGGACTCGACACAGGTGGCTAATTGCTGTGGTCGTGGGGTCTTCCATGCCCATTGATTTGTACCGTGAGTTTTGACTTGACACTGGTGGCTAATTGTTCGTTTTGCCCTGTGAGTATTGACTCGACACTGGTGGCTAACTACTGGGGTCGTGGGGTCTTGTGGCCTCCACGCCCATTGATTTGCACCGTGAGTATTGACTCGACACTGGTGGCTAACTGTTGGGGTTGTAGGGTCTTGTGACCTCCATGCCGATTGTTTGCACCGCGAGTATTAACTCGACACTGGTGGCTAACTGTTGGCAAATGCGTGAATTGAACAGTAATCCACCTTTATTGACTTGTATTTTATCAAAAACATAGATTTTACAAAATATCTAAGGGTAAAACCTCTTCAGGTGCTCAATGTTTCAAGGATGCTGCAACTCCTTTCCTTGGATGTCTTTAAGGCTGTAGGAACCCAGTCTACTGGTGGCGATGACAACTTATGGTCCTTCCCATCACAGGCCGAGCTTCCCTTCGTCTTGGGTCGTCACTCTTGTTTCCTTCAGTATCAAGTCACCTGCTTTAAAAGACTAGGGCTTGACCCGCTTGTTGAAGTAATGCTCGGCTTTCCTTTTGTTGACGATGTTCTGGATCTCCGCCTGTTCCCTATTTTCCTCAAGCAGGTGTTCCTCAAGTGCCTCATTGTTTTCAGTTTGGTTAAAGTGGCTGGTCCGGTATATGGGCAAGCCGACCAATACAGGAGCGACTGCTTCGCTCCCAAAGGCTCGTGAATGGTGTCTCACCTAAGGGGGTCTTCACAGTTGTCCTATAGGCCCATAGGACTCCTAGGAGCTCCTCCATCCATTCTCGTCTTTTTAAGCCAAGCTTCTTCTTTAATTCCCTTGTTTGTCGACATTGCTCGTCCGTTGGCTTGTGGGTGTCCTGGCGACAAGTATTTTACCTGGATGCCTAACTCTCGGCACCATTCTTTGTAATGCTCCGAGTCGAACTACTTCCCATTGTTGAAGACTATACTGTTTGTACTGCCAAAACTAGACACGATACTCTTCCAAAGAAATATGGTGATGGCCTTTGTTGTTATGGTTGCGAGGGGCTCTGCATCGGCCCATTTACTAAAGTAGTCTACTACAACGACAATGTGTCTTAACCCATCCTACCCTAGCAGAAAGGGATCGACCATATCAATCTCCCATTGGGAAAATGGCCATGGTGCAGTAATAGAGAGCATCTTCTCAGATGAATAGTGCGAAACAGGAATGTAGACCTGGCATTGGGTGCACTTTTTTACAAATAGTTTGGCGTCTCTTAAGGCGTTGGGCCAATTTTAGCCCGTCGTGAGGGCTTTCCTTGCTAAAGCCTTTCCGCCCAATTGGTTGCCGCAGACGCCTTCATATATTTCTGCCAAGATATACTGCGCTTCCTCGGACGAGATGCACTTTAGCAGAGGGGCGACAAAGCCATTCTTGTATAGGATTCCCTCAATTTTGACAAATCGCGCCGCACTCCTTCTAACTTTTCTTGTCACATCATTCCCCTCCGACAGTTTACCGGTATGACCCTTATTTCTACTTTCCGAGGGTGCAACGTGGTTCACCTGTGCTCCAATTGTTGGGACCTCTATCACCCTTCTTTGTACTTCCCAAGGTAGGTCCGCATCATCCTTTGTAGAGGCGGCTTTGGCTAGTCTATTCGCTATTGTGTTTTCCGCCCTTGGTACTTGCTTGAGACTGAAATAAGTGAGCTAGTTGCTAATTTCTAGCACCCGATCTAGGTACTTTTTCAGTCTTTCCCCTTTCGTGGCGGAAACCCCAGTTACTTGGTTTACCACTATTTGAGAGTCAACTTTAGCTTTGATCTCGTTGGCGCCTAGGGCCTTAGCAATTGAGAGCCCTGCTATTAGGGCCTCATACTCGGCTTCATTATTAGTGATCTTGAAAGTAAGCATGGCCATTTAGTGGTACTCTTGACCTGCCTCGCTAACAATGTAGATCCCTATACCTCCCCCCTTCTGGCAAGCGAATCCATCGACAAACACTGCCTAGGGTAGGCTAGGATGCACTATTTCAATATCCGCCAGGATGTCGGTCCATTCGGCTAGGAAGTCTGCTAAGGCTTGCCCCTTTATTACACTTCTGGCAACTAGTCGATATCAAACTACTAAGCTCCATCAACCCTGCGACCAATCTTCTTAAACTGTCCAACTTCTGTAGTATTCTGATGAGCAGGTGCTCTGTTAGCACTTTGATTGGGTGAGCCTGAAAATATGATCGTAACCTCCTGGCGACTATCACCAGTGCAAATGCCAACATTTCCATCTGTAGGTACTTGAGCTCAGGACCTCTTAGCACATGACTCGTGTAATATACCAGTGCCTATGTTGTTTCCTCTTCTTGACTAAGACCACTGAGACGGCGTGGGATGAAACCCCCTGATACACATATAAAATGTCCCCTTGATTGGGTTGTTTTAGTAGAGGAGTGAGTTGGCTAGATATTGATTTAGCTCTGAGAAGGCTCTGTCGGATTCCTCATTCCATGGGTGTGCTTTTCGCAAGACTCTAAAGAAAGGAAGACACATGTTCGTGGAACTCGATACGAATCTATTCAAGGCAATTACTCTACTTGCCAGCCGTTGGGCATCGTTAAGGCTTTTTGGCGGCGCAATATTTAAGATGGCATCAATTTTTTTGGTGTTTGCCTCAATACCTCTCTCCGAGACAATAAATCCTAGAAACTTTCCTGAGTTCTCCCCGAAGGTGCACTTAGCCAGATTAAACTTCATGTTGTACTTGAGCAGCACTGAAAAGGCTTCTCTAAGGTCTGCTAGGTGCTGGGCTGGTTCCTTGCTCTTTTTTAGCAAGTCATCGATGTATACCTCCATGGTCTTACCAATTTGATGTTTGAACATTCGATTGACCAACTTTTGGTAGGTCGCCTCAGTGTTCTTCAAACTGAAGGGCATCACTCGGTAAGAAAAGAGGCCTCTGTCAGTGATGAATGTTGTTTTCTCCTCAGCAGACTTCTACCAAGATCGAGGGTGGCTGCCTTTTGTCTCGACCATCTATGACACACACACTAGGCACGCTCTCCTTTAGCTCCTACACATAACACTCTCGCACAAGGATTTTTTCTCCGCGAGCCTTGCCGACGCCTATTTTTGTTGGGAATTTTATTTTTAAGTGGTAGGTAGAGGTGACTATCTTTAGGTCGTTCAAGGTTGGTCTACCCAATATTGCATTGTAAGACGATGGGACTTTGACCACCAGGAAATCCGTCATTGTCGTAACTATGTGGGCGCTTTGGCCAACTGTAACTGGCAGTGTGATGGCTCCCATGAATTGGACAACTTCTCCAGAGAACCCCTTCAGGGGAGATGGTGAAAGGCATAGCCTATCAAGGCTAATGCCCATTTTGATGAAAGCATCCCAGAATAATATGTCTGCTGAGCTCCCATTGTCTAGTAGGACACGTCTGGTCGTGTAGATAGTGTCATCACATGGGTACAAGACCCCTTGACAATCTTCGTTTCTGAATGAACTGGTAGGGGTGGTATTTAGTCTAGGGTGTTTGGGAGGCTTAGTCGCCATATACACATCATGATACCTTGCTGTGCGAGCATGAGCCTTCCTGCTAGACTCGGCTGCACCTCCGCCGGTGAACCCTTCCGCTATCGTGCATATTTCTCCAAAAGGAGCTTGGTCCCGTTCATGTGGCTGTCGAGGGCTGTCATGTCTTTGTTCTCTCTCCTTTCTATCGTTTGGGACTCTCGCTTCGTCTTGGTTCACAATCATGACCCTCTTCTCTCATGGGCTTGAGATACTCGGCCAACATTCACTCGAGCTCCCTGCTCCCCGCCAGGCTGGCAACTATTTTTTTCAGTGTTGCACAATCTTTTGTCCAGTGAGTGTCTTCCTGGTGGTACTTCCTTCCTAGCCTCTTGGTCGTTTTCTTGCACGCTTAGATTATTGTGGATGAGGTGATGTCCCTGCTCTGTTTGATTGGAATATCTTTCATGCCGCCCATCTTGATGACCCTGCCCGATCTTCTTATCCTTGGCATTGTTTGAGTTCCTAGCCTCCGACTTTGCTTCCTATTTTCTTGGCTCCAAAAGAGCTTGCAACGTGTCCTCAGCGTTAACGAAGTCATTTGCCCTGTCCATGAACTCCCTCAAGGTGGAGGGGGTCCTCCTGGCTAACTCAGCCATAAATGGGCTCCGCGGCCAAATACCCCCTAGGAGGGCGCCTAGTGTGATCTTTTTGTCTTGATCAACTTCTCCTTGTTGAAGCGAGTGATATATGATTTCAGGCTCTCTCCTTCTCTTTGTTTGATGGTGAGCAGATAGGCGGCTGGCCTTCGGTGCCTCCTACTCGTCATGAACTATGTTAGAAACTGTCTGTCTAACTTTTTGAAGCTACTAATGGATCCCGGACGCAAGGTCCCCAACTAACCATGTGTTATTCCCTTTAGAGTTAATCGGAAGGCCCGACAAGCCACTTCCCCAAGAAAGCCATGGAAGGTCATGTACGCTTTGAATTTCTCTAGGTGATCTAGCGGGTCCCGCGACCCGTCATACAAGTCGATCTACGGAACCTTAAACTTGGGTGGGAGGGGTACTGCTATTACTTCCTCGTTGTAGGGGAGGCCAGTCTGGTTTAGCAACTGTTCCATAGAAGAGGACCCTCCCATCCTTCTTGCCATCTCTTCATACTTGTCAACGAGGCTATGCAGTTCGTCATGTAACCTTTTCTTTTCCAGCTCTTCATTGTTCATGCCTCTTGCACTGTTTACATCTCCTTCCATTTGCCCATTAAAGAAAAATGGTGTAGCAGCGTTCTGCCGCTTCAATTCTTCGTTCTCCTTTTATAATTGCTCAACTACCATCACAGCCTCTCTCAGCTTTTGCTCGACTTCTACCAACCTTGCTTCTATCTCCGCTGCAATCATCTCTTGATCACGGGTTGCTTGAGATCGTATAGTAGTTAGCATATGAAAATCATGATGAAGTCTGTAGAGATCTCGCAGATGGTGCTACTGTAAATGACGTGTTTCACACCATCAACTGCTTGGTTGACCCGCAACAGATGAGAGGGTGACACTGGTCACGCAGGGGAGCTCTAATGCCTAAGTTAGAGAAACGTGATCTCAATATGCGTATATAATCCAAAGTTAGAGTTTAACGTTACCTTTAGGTGTTATTTATAGAGGGGTTGAGGACATAGATAAGAACTAGTTATCCAGTAATAAGCGGACCAGATAACCATCTTGACCTATCGGTGTTATCATATCACACGGTTAAGCCCATGGGTCACAAGGGCTTATGGACAGTGCGTCCCCCAAAGGCCCATAGGTTGAACCTGTCCACCAGTCATGGGCTTATAACTGAGGGACCTAAATATCCCTTCCACAAATAATTTAGAAATAGAATCCGAGCAAATTATCTAGGTTTGATCAGCACATAATTATTGCCTTAATCGAATTAATTTGCAACCATGCATATTATTTGATGACTTCATTAATTTGAAAATCTATTCTTTAATGAAAATATCATCATTCATTCATCAGAGAAACTTACATCCATGATCGAATACATTCTAGGATGTCCTCATATCAAACATGACATCATAAACTAAAATAATGCATTTAGAGCTCCACCAGTACACTATTTCCTTTTGTGATTGGTCTAGTCTTCTGTATTGCCGATACTCTCTACAAAGAAAGGTTCAAGAGACAACACTCTCTGACTAAACAAAGACTCAACCTCACCCTTCATAGAAAGAAATGACTCAACCTCTACAGAAAAAAAGTATTAGAGACGATTTTTTTTTAATTAACAATAAAGAAACCAAAAAGGAAAGAAGTAAGATAGATGCAAAAAAGGACGGATTACAGTTTGGACCAACTTCGATAGACGTCGGAATCTCTGACAGCCTGTGAAGGCAACACACTTGTCTCTTTTCAGCCTCAAAGGTCATATCTAAAAGGTTTGATGGTGTCGAGTCCGGTGATCTGGCGCTTGAGTACAGAAGAACTACCGGAAGGGGTAGAGTGTGAGGACCATGCGTAGATGTGGGCGACGTGTGAGAACCACGCTCGGTGATTTTCTCAAAACCACCACGTTCCTCCAAATGATTTTGGACCTCAGAATCTGCTTGTACCGCGCGTCTCTCGAGAGTTGTCGAAAAACTGTAGATCTGTCTTTTTCAACCTTGAAGAAAGTAAAATAAAACTAAGTAAAAGAAATCTTGATAGACAAGATGGGTGAATGAAGGAATGAGGGAAGGAGATAGAGGAGGAGGAGAAAGTCGAGGCCTCTTTCCTCTCCAGCAAAAATCAGATATGGAGGCCTTGATTTTGAGAGAGATAGAGAGAGAGAGAGAGAGAGAGAGAGAGAGAGAGAGAGAGAGAGAGAGAGAGAGAGAGAGGCAGAAGGAGGCACTAGGTTCCCCGATTAATTTTAAAATCTGCATTGCATGTGTACGCATATATATATAGCCATTTTCCCAATTCTCATCATCTCGTGATGTGGCATTAGATGATTGGAGATTATTTATTATGTTTTACTTATGAACTTATTATCTAATGCCACATCATAGGATGATAAGAGAATGATGAGAAAATGGATGATGAATAGATTCACTCATTTCCTAAAGCTATTCAACGAGCTAACTTTTTTGATCTGTTGTTTTGGTATTTGAAAAACTTGAATTTTTAATTTATTGTATTTTATATAGGAGTTTGAGAAAGTTCTAATGATTAGATGAGGTGAGATAAGATGAGATGAAATGATTTGTACAACCAAACCTGACCAAAATATTTCATTCATTATATAATATAATGCTAAGTTAAAATCAAATTTGAAATCCAAAAGTTTCTAAATACTTTATGTACTAAAAAAGAAATCTATCAACTCCATGCCTATTCCAAAAAAGACCCTTCCTGCTCTATCAAATAAAACACAAAAAACTTCACAACTATCTACCTTCAAGTATTGTTGTATCTATATGATATCATAAACATAATCTTCCGTCCTGTGATAGGCAAAGAAACGGGGGAGCCTCAAACCATACTCATTTTGTTTGGGAGCCCTTTGTGGGCGTTCTCTACTTCTTGCTCAAACGTTCAGACTTGGCCCCAAGAGGACACTTCCCCTTCTCTCCCCATCTCGTACGGATATTTCATCCCCTTTCGCTCCTTTTCACGGCTCTTGTTGCCTTTGGCCTCCTTTGATCCCTATCATGTTGGTCCCAATTCGGGTTCCCTCAAGGTAGTCAGGGCCTTTAGGGTTTGTTCCGCGTTAACAAAGTCATCGGCCCTATCCAGGAAGTCTTGTAATGTCATTGGAGTTCTCCTTGCTAACTCTGCCATGAATGGGCTCCTGGGTCAAATGCCTCCCAGATTTGTCGCTAGCGTAATCCTCTCATCCTAATCGTCCCTTGTTATACACTCCTTGTTGAACCTAGTAAGGTATATCTTGAGACTCTCGTTCTCCTGTTATTTCACCGTAAGTAGGTAGGCAGTTGGTCGCTTCCTTCACCGGCTCGCCAGAAACTGGGTTAGGAATTGTTGGCCCAGTTCCTCGTAGTTGTCGATGGAACTCAATTGTAAGGCTCTAAACCAAGCTCTCGTCGTTCCCTTGAGGGTCAAGGGGAAAGCCCGGCACATGACTTTCCTGCAGAAACCATGGAGTGTCATGTGGGCCTAAAGTGTCTCTAAGTACTAGAGAGAATTGTGGGACCCGTTGCTCAATTTGGGAAACCTTGAACTTAGGCAAGAGCGGCGCCATCATGATGTCTACGTCGTAGGGCAGGTCCATTGTATTCAGAAAGTACTAGACCGAGGAGGATGAGCCTATCCTCCTGGCCATCTCCTCGTAGTTACCCATGCAGTTACGCAGGTCGTCATGCATCTTCCTCTTCTCCTTGTCCTCAAAGGTGGGTCTACCTCCGCCCACGGACCTTGCTTTGTTTTGCTCGTTACGACTGGACCCCATATCTTTCTGTCTTAAAGCCCGACTTTCCCTCCAGTGGCTACCCATTTCGAAAGCCATCGTTCTCAACCTCTCCTCCATCTCTGTGAACCTCCTATCCATACCATCATTTGTTCACTCACCTGCAGTAACAGCCTGTCGTCGAGGGTTGCTTAAGAGTGTGTCGTTGTATGCATGCGAAAGGCACGTTGAATTCCGTCGACCCCACAGATGGTGCCAAACTGGTAAAGATGGATTTCGCACCCCACGATTGCTTCTGCCCTATTCCGGTCACCTGCGCACTCCTGAAATTAAGAAACCTAGCACGACTTCTTAGGCCGGAGGTACCTCTAATGCCTAAGTTAGCCCCCATCGGAGGCGCTATAATTGATTATTCAAAAGAGAGAATAACGACAGATGGCGATCAACCCACATTTACATTTCCCCCTTTTTGCCTTTTGTATCCTCCACTCCCCTATTGGGGATCTCATTTGCTGTTTGTTAATAGTTCGGTGGTTGACATTTTCTGGAGGGGACATACCGCCGCATCTAATGCGCTAACCCCTCTGGCTCCACAAGCCATTCCGGTCCGTCTCCTTCTCCCGAGTAGGTGCGCCTATGCATTTAATGCAGTGTGACTTGCTAAGGTTCTCGATGAACTCTCCCGGATAGAGACGTGTTCATCTTGCAGAACTCTCCCAAGGGGTTGTCTTACTGCATTTAATAGGAGTTTTGCTACTCATCATCCAAGCACACCACACTTCTATAAAAAAAAATAAAAATTTAATTACATTCTTCCTTAACTAATTGAATTTTTCTATTCATCATCCATACACCACACATTTAATAAGAGAAAAAATTAAAAAATTATGTTTGGTGTGTGTTGTAAGGATGATGAGTAGAATTTTTCTTGAAAGCGGCCTGTCGTTCGAGGATCTTGAAGGATCTTCCCTGACGAGGGCAGGTTTGGTCTACAGGTTAGCGAGTGTGCTCCCTTCATCGTGGACCTCTGTCTACCCCTCATGGCGTTGTCCTCCTTGCCAAATGGTAAGCCCTTGGGCCATTGGCCCGACTAGGACTTCGCAGGGCTTGTTTAGCAGGCTTGCCCTTATTTTTAGGGGTGCATTTTGAGTTCAACAGGGTGGTTAGAACTAGTAATAAATATGAATAATTAAAAAGCATATAATATGTATAACGCATGCAAACGGTTTAAATATATGCAGATGATAATCATATTTCAACAACCCTTGCAAGAAATTAAGAACGTAACGACTGGCCATCCATTGTTGACTGTCCGTCATGATACAATGCAATTCTCTGATCATGTCCAATTGGCAATTTCAATAAATTAATGGAAAAAAACAATTAAATTTTCGTTGCAAAAAGAGTACCTAGAATTTTTCAATTAATATTGAATCCAAACGCAACTCCCTATTTTTCTTTTTCTCTTTTCCTGAGCTTTTTTAAAAAACAATAAAGCCACAACAAGCGTTAAATAAATAAATAAAGCCTCCAAAAAACGCAATTCCCACAGCTGCCATTGACTTGGTCATAAATATCTTGAATTAATAAAAGATTTTTTTGTGCCCTACTTGGGCTTGATCGTGTATTTAAACCCCGGCCCTCTAGATCAGCTGATCATTTCATACAAACTGGAACTTATCATAATCCCTGAGGTTGGATTGATTTCCTAAAGCTCTTTTTTGATCCACACTACTTCAGGTATATATTTGTGATCTGTCTCATATTTAATATAGTTTTTTTTTAATCCTTTTTTTAGTGTTTCCACCATTAGTATTTGCCTGTCTCATGATCATGTAGTCTATATATATATGTTCTCTCGATAGATCTACGTATATATTTAGTATAAAAATATTTAAATTTAGTCATTTTTCATGTCAATTTAATGTGAAATTACTAAAACAGTACTTCACGGAATGGATGATCATATCTATTCCATTTAAAATGTGGATCAGAAGATCTTCTTCCATGAAATTTAGGGTCTAGATAGGAAAAGATGGAAAACTTGCTAATTATGAGTGCAGTTTTCTCACATGGCTGCGATTGAGATGAATAATCGACAGAACAGAACACTGAACTACTGGTGTCATTAGTCCTAATTGCTGTGTTGAGCCGTTGTGTGAGACTAATTAACTAGCCTTGTTTATTCTGCATGGCAGGGAAAATATATACTAATGTCTGAGTGGAAAAGCTGGAAGGGTGTACGGTGTTCTGTACAACGGAAAATTTATACTCCCATGCGTACCACCGTGAAGAAAGGTAAGGGACACCGGGAAACGAATTAGGATGAATGACGTACGAATTCCATGCATCTACTTTATTTATAGATCGAGATATATATGAATGCATGACTAGATTATTCTTAATTATATACCTACATACAGACCAGAACATATATAGGAGAAATCAGTAAGTATTAGTTATCGATCATGCGTTATTAATAATTAGGAATTAAATAAAATAATTCTACAAATTGATGTGGGTCAAGTTATTTTTATTATAAAGTAGATTTAACGAACCGCATGAATCAATGTCAGTTTGAGAAATTACTTTTGTATAATATTAATCTCTATATTCTAATAATTAATATTCATGAGTTAGTACTTGTGCCTGCAACTCTTGCTGCAAAGACTAACTATTATAAGTCTTATTAATTATCCCGGCATGCAGCTGCAGGAGCTTTTACGCGAAGTTCAGCCGAACACGGCAAAATGTTTCCCCCGAATAATGATTCTACCTTCAAGAACTCAAGTCAAGTACCCATGAAAAGTACTATAAAAAAAAACATTTACCCTTGCTTCAAGGGTACTCAGTACTAGCTAGCTACTTCTTCTAAGCGATGATGATCTATGCGCGGGCGTCGAATGGTGGGAACAATGAGGCGGTTGATGCATGCATTGGACCAATTAAGCTGCATATACGATCATCGTTCAATATTGGTAATTAATTATGTGTAATATTTCTATATATTGTGATCGGAGTCATGATGTGTCGGTGTGATGATGTAGTAGTACTACTAATTAATTATCATTAATATTTTCGTTTTTATTTACTTCTTGAATTTGAATCCTTAATTTATAAGGAAGCGGTCAATAATGTGAATAATAAATAAATAAAATTATTTTGTAAGCATACAAAATATTAGTAGCCTCGTTTGTTTTCAGAAAATATCTCATCTCATCTCATCTTATCTAATCATTACAATTTTTCTAACTTCCAATACAAAATAAAATAAACAATTCAACTTTTTCAAATCTTAAAATAAAAATAATATTAAAAAATATATTCTAACAATATTTTATTCAACTTTTTAATTTTAATTTCAACTCATCTCATCTCATCTTCGAAAACAAATTAGCCAAATTTAAAAGCCTGTCGAACTAATTAATACACTAAACGATGTTTTAATTAGCCCGTAAGTGATTAATTGCATTGCCTTGATAATTTATGCCTTTTAAATTATCAAAATGTCATCTTCATCTCCTAAAACCTCAATTTCCTCGACGTGCCGCTTCACCAAATTTATTCCACGAGCTCTCCAAGATTAAAATTGGTGAAAAAAGATTTTTTTTACATGAATTGAGACCTTTGGCCACCACAATCACCAAAAAAATAGGTATTTGTTGCAGTGATCTAAACCTATTTTGACAGGATTTTGTAGTTCCAACACATTTTAGATGCTCATTGACACGTTTTCCAGTTCTAGAAAATAAAACCGTATCACTACAACAGATATAGTAGTTTTTCTCGCAACTGATTTCGTCTCAAAAAGGGCATTTTTGTACCGGAATAAAGTTTTTCCTGCCACATATTGGCATAGCTGACCCTTCAGAATTGCGTCGCAACATAAAGTGGTTAAAGCTACGAGCATGTTAAGGGCTTTTTGGGACAACATGGAAATGTCTTCTTAAGGGCTTTTTGGGACAACATGGAAATGCCAAAAGGTAGCAATGTTGTATACAGAGACCCATACTCTACCTGAAAGGTCACATACGGATAGAGAGAGTGTCTCGTGATGATTGAGGTTAAACGTTTTCGTATTGGCCTCATTTGATAGACGGGTCGAGAGATTCCCCAGATGTATCATGTGTGGTGTTTTCGAGTTAGTTGGCTAGGTAGAATATGCCCCCGGTGCAATATGTACACTTCGGTGTGTATATTGGATGATTTGAAACAGGCAAATCAGCTTGCACATTGGTTGGGTGGGAGTGATTCCCTGAGACGAACAGTGAAGTGATTTCCCTTGCTTAGCATTTTATGGGATGAGACTTTATGTAATGAGAATTTATACGATGTGATATGATGAGTCTTACATGCTTAAAAAGGTGATGATTCCTCGCTTCAGTGATGTATATACTTGAGTTTTGCACGAAGGGTAATTCCTTAAAGGATGATTCCTCGTCATGTGTATATGCTTGTGTTTTACTCAAAGGGTGATTCTTCCCCATTACTATGAATGCATGTGTTTTGCTTAGAGAGTGATTCATCGGCACTACACACAAATACACATGCTCACAAATCTCTTACATCAAATTGTACATTATATCTTCACGTGCATTGTCTTGTCATAACTATTTAACCTATCTATGCTTTTGTTTATCAGAACCGTAGATTTTGACGTTGAGTTAGCCCCAAGGGAGCTACTCGAAGAAGAAGGACCAAGTCCATGCAAGGAAAGCAAATGTCTCTGTTAATTGCATTTATACTACTTTGGAAATGTATCGTTTAGGCATACAACGACGCACGTATACACTAAACTATCTTGAGAAGGTGAATATACAAAAATATGGCAAGAAAAGCTTCATCTTGCTTGGATCTGTTATTTTTTATTTCCCCAAATCCTTTATTTACGTTCATTTTTGCATTCTTAGGAAATATTTCATTCCAAGTTTTTGAAGTTTTGCTTGTTTATGTATTTCATGTTCATGCAATAATTTGGATTTTTCTTTTTTTGAAAAAATTCTCATAATCTTGAGTTTTGAAGCTATTTAAGCTTGACTTGTCGGTTTTATAACATAATTTCAAATTTTATGATTAGTCAATATTTTCTGAATTTTCTCTTTGTTTTACATCTTTTCACAATCGCAATCTTTAGTTTGTGTTGATTAACTAGCCATCAGGATAGTTCTAATTTTATCCAGAGTCAAATTTCAAGCTTTATCCTGTGGTAGCTGGAATATTAAAATTTTCATGGAACAAAACTATTTAATTACGAAATCTGTGTTTTTTTCTTGTATAGGCAATTGACTCTATTTGTTTTTTCAAGTCTATGGCAGCTTCTTGTACTATTCCTGGCATATGAACCTTCCCGTCGGGTTTAAATATGCGCAGATGATAATAACATTTCAACCACCAAAAAAATAATATAAAGTATAGACAACGAGTAGCCCTTCATTTTTTACAGTGTGGACCATTTATATATAAAGCAAAACATCGTTTTTTAATATTTACTATAAAATATAAAAGATGTCAGTGATAAATGGACTCAAAAAAAGTTAACGTATTGCCTTCATGTGCAGGTCATCTCCTATTGTCCATGCCTTGTAAGTTTCTTAAAACTCCAATTTAAACATACATAAGCGTTTTCTAGATTAGAATTAAGATAAGGGCTAGCTGCGAAATGGCATGGAATTAGACCATTCTGGATTGGTCATCAAGGGACATAATTAGATTATAACAGTAAATGTGAACTTGTAAAATCACATATAAAACTAAAAAATTTCAATTGCGAGGTGGTGTGGAGAATGGGAATTAGCTAATTGTAATTAAGAAAAGTACTTTAAAAATCTGAATATAGCACTATTTATATCTTCATGTCTATTGGGGTTGTCCACAATGCTATGCAATCGCTCTAAAAGTAGCCTACATGTTCTGTCCCAAGGTCATCCCAATAAAACTGTACCAAAAGATATTTTGGGACGAAATTGAGCTGGACCGTTCAATCGCGTTTGAACGGATTTGTTTTTCTAGGACAATTTAAATTCGTCTCAGAAAGTCGTTCAAATGACGTAAATAACGTTCGAACAAAGAGGGACTGTTCGAACGGGTACTTCATGGCCGATCGATCGATACCAGTCCGTTCGACCAAATACACATGAAAAAACGTTCGAACAAAAAAATTGATGATCGAACGTAAATAGTGAATTGCCTGTTTGAACGGCATGCAACCGTTTGAACATCACATGCAACCGTTCGAACATTAGCATGTGATGTTCAAACGGTTGTGTCCGATTTATATATGTTCGATCGTTTGATGAGAGTTTGAACGGTTATTATTTTTATGGACAATACTAATTTAAAACTAAAAAGATATTTATATTTCAAAAATATCTTACAAATTGTTCAATACAAATAAAACTAAACTAATTTAAATAAGTAAAATACTAATAAAATTATCAGTACATGATATATAATTGTTAAATATGCAAAAACACTTCTAACGAAAATTAATTACTTGGAGGCTCGAATTGTTACATAAGCATCTGGATTTGAAGCTGCATTTGTCTTTGTTGTTCTTGCATTTGGAGTTGCATCTCTCTTTGTTGATCTTCTTGTTGTTTTATGCGCATCTCCATATCTGCTTGTTTCGTCAATTGAGCCTCTAACTCATACTGTTTTGCAATCAATTCTTCGATCTTAGAATTTGCATTCTCTATTTTTTTAAAAAAAAAAAAAAGAGCAGGAAGTCATATGTCCAATAGTGACCCCTCTAAAATTTATTAATAATGCCATCACTTATGGCGGAAGAATACCGTGGTGACAATAAAGGACCATGGAAAAACCCATCAGGCCCACAACCAAGAATAAAATTTACATTCTCTAACGCAACAATAGTAGTTAGATAATTTTATTCCTAAAAGTCAATTTTGTTTTAGTGTGTGTATCCACTAATATTTATGTAGTTAGATAGCATAATGGTCCGAGAAAGTCAATGGTCAGCTTCTAGTACTATTCTTGGCTTAATTTTATATATATATACACACATACATTTACGCGCGTACACATGATTAGAGAGCGATCCATTTTTGACAGCTATCATGTGGATCATAAAGAACATGAATTCACATTCTAGCTATTTAAGACTAGGATTTAAGTGCATATGTCAGAATAAAATAGAATTTTTGGACTTTAATATAAGTTAGTACTCAAACTTATATAGTTTTCTAAGCCTTACTGAGAAGGAAAATGAGGAAATGATCTTGGAAAAAAACTCGTCTGAAGTAGTCGAACAATATGGCAACTTTTGCCTGCTGGTTATGATCATAGCTGAGAAACCATAAATAGAGAAGCATTCAAATCCACAATGGCCAAGATATGGAAATGTGAGAGCTGGTTAAAGTTCTCAGAAGTAGGTATAAATAAGTTCCTGGTCGAGTTCAATAAAGAGGAAGATTTGCAGAAAGTTATCAAGGGTAGACCCTGGTCCTTCGACAGATGGCTTCTATGCTTGCAGGTTTTTGAAGGGAATAGGTCCATAAATGAAGTCCTTTTCAATAAAGAGGAATTCTGGGTGCATGCATACAATATGCCACTTTCAAGCATGACCTATGAAGTTGGAGCTCAGATTGGAGGATGTATTGGACGAGTGTTAACTGTCCAGGTGGATGATAGAGTGATTGGTTGGGGGAAATTCTTAAGAATAAGGGTGGAAGTCAACATATCAGAAGCGCTGCTAAGGGGGGTGTTCTTATCATTTGCAGGCAAAAAGACTTGGATTCTCCTCAAGTATGAGAGGCTTCCCACCTTCTGCTTTAAATGTGGGGTGATTAAGCATGCCAAATCGGGCTGCTTGGTAAGCTCAATTGGAGACAGTAAGCTGCAATATGGTGCATGGTTGCGAGCCCCAACATCAAAGGACAGTGAGATCCCTCACAAAACTTATGGCAATGCAGATACACAGGAACATGCAGAAGGTCAGTCATGGAGGAAGGAGAGGGAGGTCAGGGACGATGGTCAGAAAATCAAGGCCAAAGCAGTAGCTGAAATCTCAGAAACGTGCAAGACTGATGGTGACAACACAGGCAGTGAAAAGGCTACTGAAAAGCTGATTTCTCCTAGGTTGGCTACAGAACCAATCCAGCAGCCTATTAAGGTAAGCCCCTATGTACTTAACTTGGAAAGTCCAGAGTTGACTCCTCAAGTTGAGGAAGTCTATTCCATGCAAGGTATCGAGGTGTGCACCAAGAGTGCAATAAGAAACTCAAGAAAGGACAAAACCCAACAAGCAGGCCTGGGCCCTGAGGGTTGTCTGGATCTAAGAGCCCAAGCATCTTCCTTGGCCCATTTCGTCTCGGGCCAGGTCCAGGAACTGGAGAGGATTAAAACTAGAGCTAGTTGGAAAAGGAAAGCAAGGAACAAGAGCTTTGAAAGGCTTGCAACTGGGCTTGAGGAGAACAAAGCAAAAAGCCTAATAGGTAACAAAAGAATTATCACTAGATCGATGGCAGAAGGGGCAGTGCATGATCTGAAGAAAACAAAACATGGGGCTTCTCCTATGAATTACTCTGGCAGAATTGAAATGGTGGAGGCTGTGAACCAGCCCACCAATCGCCATGAGCTGCCTAAGTTGGAACTGCCGAGGGCTTGGGAACCCTCGGACAGTGAATAATATGCACATTATGGTGCAAAATAAGTTCCCAAACTTTGTTTTCTTAATGGAAACAAAGTGCAACAGAATTAAGGTTGAGACAGTCAGAAGACAACTGAATTTTGAAAATAGTTTTGTGGTGAACTGAAAAGGCTCATGTGGAGGTTTGGCCTTCCTGTGGAAAGAAGAAACAGAAGCTGAAGTATTTTCATATTCAAATAACCATATTTCCTTAATGGTGAAGGAAGGGAGAGATGGTGGTCACTGGGTTCTCACAGGCTTCTATGGCAGCCCTATTACTTCTAAGAGACATGAAAGCTGACAAATACTGCAGGCTCTTACACCTTCAAGCACTATAGGTTGGCTCTGTGTAGGTGACTTTAACGAAATTTTAAGGTATGGTGAAAAGTGGGGAGGGCCATTGAGACCTTACAACCAAATGGAGGCCTTTAGTGAGGCAGTTGGAAGGTGTGGGCTCTATGACATGGGATATTATGGTAGTAAATTCACCTGGTCAAATGGGAGGCATGGCAATGCTTTCACTAAAGAAAGGCTGGATAGAGCCTTTTGCAATAATGTTTGGGTAAGGATGTATGCTGACTCGAGAGTTTATACTCTTCCAGCCCTCAACTCAGATCATAGGCCTTTGTGGATTGTGATGGACCTAGTGCACACTTATTCTGTCAGACATCAGAGGCCTTTCAGATATGAGGCTTGTTGGAACCTAAAGGAGAATTGCCTTAAAATAGTGGAGGAAGCATGGAGATTACCTAGAGTAGCAACAAACAAAATGCAATTCATTGTTGAGGGGCTTAAGTCTTGCAAACAGAAACTATCTCAGTGGAGTAAACAACATTATGGCAGCTTTAAGAGAGAAATCAAACAACAAATGGACATTCTTTCAAACCTACAAGACAGAAACATGGGCCTTTTAAATGAAGAGATCAAACAAGCTCAACAAAGGGTGGACACAGTATTGGAAGTTGAAAACCTCAAATGGAAACAAAGAGCCAAACATAAATGGTTGAAGGAAGGTGATAGGAATACAAGATTTTTTCACCAGTGTGCATCACAAAGGAGGAAAACAAATGAGATCAAAAAGCTCCTGGAGAGTAATCATGAAGAAGTCACTTCAAAGGAGGGCATCAACACTCTTTTCCAAGATTATTTCACAAGTATTTTCACAACTTCCAACCCCAGCAGCCCTTTAACATGCATTGAATCATTGGAACCCAAAGTGAGTGAAGCACAGAATGAGCTTCTGACCAGGCCTTACTCAGTCCAGGAGGTAGAAGATGCTTTATCTCACATGAATGGATTAAGCTCCCCGGGGCCAGATGGCTTCCCTGCCCTATTCTATCAACAACATTGGCAAGTGGTGGGAACTCAAGTATGTGAAGTAGTTCTGAATGTTCTTAATTCGAATGGCAATTTGGACAGTATCAACAACACTTTCATAACCCTTATTCCAAAGAAGAAGACCCCAATGAATGTCACAGATTTTAGGCCAATATCTCTTTGTAATGTCCTCTACAAACTCATCTCAAAAGTCATAGCAAATAGACTAAAAAAGGTGCTGCATAGCATTATTTCTCCATCACAATCTGCCTTTGTTCCTAACAGACTTATTGCTGATAATGTTGTTGTAGCCTTTGAAGCTTTACACACAATGAATTATAAAATGACAAGGAAAGAAGGCTACATGGCACTAAAATTGGACATGAGCAAGGCCTATGATAGGGTGGAATGGAGTTTCCTAAGGGCAGTCCTTTTAAAACTGGGATTTGGCAGCAAATGGGTGGAATTGGTTATGAAGTGTATTGAAACTGTTTCCTATGCTCTATTGGTGAATGGTGTCCCTCAACCTGAATTCTACCCTACCCGAGGACTAAGACAAGGTGATCCATTATCACCTTATCTATTTATACTATGTGCTGAGGCTTTGAGCAACTTAATTTACAAAGCTGAAGAAAACAGATGGTTGCATGGAGTTCCTGTTGCAAGAAAACTGCTAAGAATATCGCACCTCTTCTTTGCAGACGATAGTCTTATGTTTTGCAAGGCCAATGCTGTTGAATGGGGAAGGCTGATCAACTTGTTGAGAACTTATGAAATGGCTTCTGGACAAAGACTGAACCTAGAGAAAACTTCTATCATGTTTAGCAGAAACACATCAAGGGCCACTCAAGAGTACATCCTGTCAATAGCTGGAATGAGGTCAGCTAGGCCATATGAAAAGTATTTGGGCTTGCCTTCTGTTATGGGTAAACATAGACTAAGATCCTTTAAAGGCATTCTGGACAACATCAGATCGAGACTCAGCAACTTCAAGGTTCGA
Organism: Juglans cinerea; assembly: GCA_961763995.1. NCBI lineage: Eukaryota > Viridiplantae > Streptophyta > Magnoliopsida > Fagales > Juglandaceae > Juglans > Juglans cinerea. The sequence continues at coordinate 13,008,272 of CAUIVZ010000009.1, forward strand.
GCATTATCACAGGCTGGGAAAGAAATATTTGTGAAAGCAGTCATACAATCCCTCCCTACATACACTATGAGTGTATTTAAGCTACCAAAAACTTTACTTCAAGCCATAAACAGCGTTATACAAAACTTCTGGTGGGGTCAACAAGAAAAGGAGCACAAGATTTACTGGATCTCATGGAAGAGAATGGGACAAGCTAAATCAGAAGGGGGCTTGGAATTCAGGGATCTAGAATGTTTCAACATGGCAATGCTTGCCAAGCAATGTTGGAGATTTATCCAAGACCCCAACACCCTAGTTGCCAAAGTCCTCAAAGCCAAATACTACCCCTCCCTGACTTTTCAGACAGCAAAACTTGGCTTTAAACCCTCCTTTGTATGGAGGAGCCTGATGGCTGCAAGGCATGTAATCGAGGTTGGTTCTTTCTGGAGGGTAGGCACTGGGTTAGAAATCAACATATGGGGAGATAAATGGCTGGACCATGCTAATACAAGGAGGGTTACCAACCCAGTGAAGAACCTAGAGGGGAATGCTAAAGTTGCAGCTCTAATGGATCCTGAGTTAAAGAGGTGGAAACAAGAACTAATCCAAGCCACCTTTGAGGAGAGGGAAGCTCAATTGATCTTAGAGACCCCTATCAGTGCTATGGCTACCAGGAATAGAATCATATGGCATGGTACAAAGGATGGCTCATTCACGGTGAGGAGTGCTTATCACTTGGTAAAGGACAGGGAGATGGCTGCTCATGGGCAAGCATCAACCAGCAATGGCCTCAAGGAGGTTTGGAAAAAAATTTGGAAGCTGGATGTTACACCAGGAGACAAAAACCTTTCTATGGAGAGCCTGCCAGGAGGCACTTCCCACTCATTCCAACTTGTTTAAGAAGAAAGTGGTGAGTGATCCTTTATGTCCAATCTGCAATAGGGAAGAGGAAAGTGTGCAACATGTGCTGTGGAGCTGTGAAGCAGCAAAGGATGTGTGGAGTCAGTGCTCCAAAAAGCTACAGAAATGCTCCATTTCTAGCTTCTCAATGATAATACTATTTGATACATTGACTAAGGCATTGAATCAAGAGGAACTACAAGAGTTTGTGATTACAGCAAGGAGGATCTGGTGGAGAAGGAACTCTTTCATTTTCAAGAAAGGTTTTACACATCCAACCCATATTGTTAGAGACGCAAGAGCTACTCTAAACATGATGGCAGAAAAGACCCCAGACCAGTGCAATACCCAAGCCTCTCCCATGGTGATCCATTGGCAAGCTCCTCCAGTGGACTGGTACAAAATTAACTGGGATGGGGCAGTAGACAAAGATAAGGGGCTGATTGGTATAGGAGTGGTTATAAGAGACAGGTCTAGGCAGGTTATTGCAACATTGAGGCAGAAGGAAAAGCTCTACCCTGACCCTCTACTAGCTGAATCATACGGGGCTCTTCAAGCTATTAAACTAGCAAGGGAGATTGGTCTGCATCAGGTCATACTCGAAGGTGATTCACTGCAAGTCACAAAAGCCTTGGTTGAAGACAGAGAAGCATTGAGTAGTTCAAGCATGTTCTGTAGTGAGGCTAGATATTTCCTTAAGCTGTTTGCAAAATGGGAAGTTTCTTATGTTAGAAGGAATGGCAATCACATAGCCCATTTACTTGCAAAAGATGCTCTTGATCAAATTGTAACTATGGAGGATCCTCCATCTTGTATTGCTGCCTTTATTTAATGGAATGGTTTAAGGTTTTCTTCAAAAAAATAATAATAATAATGATACGTACTTATTTAAAACAAAATAATGATATGAACTTAGAATATATAGTTGAATAATAGAAAAAATGTAAAAAAATAAAAAAATTTAACATTCCAATGGATCTCCTTGTTCTTTCAACAAATAAAAATAATTAATTAACATATTCATTTTCAATATATGCTAGCAATTAAATATTAAGAAAGTCGTTATTTATTTTATTTCAAAACTTTATCTCAACAATATTAAATATTGAAAAAGTTCGTTTAATTTATTTTTATTTTAAAACCTATCTAGTCTTAAAAATATTTATGATTTTAAAATTCTTATTTGTCCATATTGTTCAACTTAAGTTTTCAAAATAAAAAGCAAAGAAAATGACTCATGAAAAGTCATATTATGATATTTAAAACTAATTTAAACGTACATGCAATATAATAAATCAAATTCAAAAACTTGGATTTACTTAATGAATCAATGAATATATATATGATTTATGGAGAATAAAACATATTTAGGATTAAATAAATTCACATATATAATATTATTTTATTTTTATTTTTACATAATTTTGAATTAAATTAATTAAAAATATCAGAATTTTTGGGGGGCCAGGAGGCTGACGTTGTTTATGTTCATAATGTCATGCATGATGCATTGGCGTTTTTGTTTTGTGCATGGCATAAAACCAATAGTAGTTAGGAGGTTTAAATAATATAACTTTCTTTAAAAATAAGTTTTGAGTAACGATACATACAAGCATTTTTATAGCTCTTTATAAAATGAAAGATGTGAATTTAAAACTCGAATTAGGTCAGAATCTCATTGTTTTGTCATATTGACAGGCTGTAAAACAGCCCCTAAAATAGTACTTTTGTCATCATCATATTTTTTAAGAAAATGTTTTTTTCACAAAAGTGGTCACCGACCACCCATTTTTTTTTATTTAGTAATTACGTATTTTTAAATGAATATGTGATTTTGTTTTTAAAAAAATATCTAAATAGTTTTAAAAAATGGTAAAAATAAAAGTAAAATAAATAAATTTTAACTAATTGATAAAGGAACTGTAGATGTAGCAACGTCAACGTCCTATTTTTTAATACGTGAGGAATATCACAAGCCCTCCATTAATATTTTTCCTTTTTCTCTTTTCGTGATTGATTCACAAGTTATATATTAGCATGAGTGACCACCTTTATAAAACCAATAAAGCCACAAAAAGCTTAAAAAAGAAAAATAAAGCTCTCAAATTGTAAATGACGTGTTTCACACCACCAACTGCTCGGATGACCTGCAACAGATGAGAGGGCGGCACTGGTCTCCCAGGATAGCTCTGACGCCTAAGTTAGAGAAACGTGATCTCAATATGCGTATATAAGCTAAAGTTAGAGTTTAGTGTTACCTTTAGGTGTTATTTATAGAGAGGTTGAGGATATAGATAAACACTAGTTATCCCGTAATAAGCAGACAAGATAACCATCTTGACCTATCTGTGTTATCATATCACACAGTTAAGCTCGTGGGTCACATGGGCTCATGGACAGTGCGTCCCCCAATCTCAGGTCCATAGGCTGAACCTGTCCACCAGTCATGGGCTTATAACTGAGGGACCTAAATATCCCCTCCAGTTAGCTCGCTAATTCCCTATATGCTGGCACAAAGCGAATTAATTCATATCATATCCTTTCAATTCGCGTGAAGGCACCTTACCCCGCTGGCTCAGGTTAAGTAGGCGGCCCATCAGACTTCCTTTCCTTCTACCCCACTGAGGATCCACATTAACTAAGCTGTGGACTAAACTTGTCTTCGTACACCAAAAATCATAACTGTTTGCGGGCTTTTATTCTTTCCCATTGAAAAGAATGGTAACCGTTGGCGTTGTCATATGTTTGGCTTCCCAAGAAACTCCTCAACAGTACCCTTTCTCTCTTTTCTTGATTCATTTCATTCCCCCCCCCCCCAATCCGTGCCGTATCTGTTCTTACCTTTTCGTATTCTCTCTCATTTTCCTACTCACAATCTCTCTCATTTTCCTTCTCGCATCCTCTCTCATGGCTAACCGCGGCTCCTCATGTAACCCTAAACAACCTTCAACCTAGACTTCGGCGAGGGTCTCTTCCCATGCCACCGCGGAGTACTCCGACAACCAAGCCCCTCCATTCTTTGAAGGATTCACCTGGCGTTCCACTCTGACTAAATGGGACCTATCGATGTTGATGTCCACCTATCGCATCCCCCATTCTGTAGACCTCTCTATTCCAGAGGGAGGATGCGCTGTTAAGGAAGGGTATGTGGGATCTGTTGCCCTCCCAGTTTGTGCCCTAGTGCACGGGTAGCGATTCCCCTTCATTCGCCCAATCCGCGATGTCTTTGACTTTTTGGAGTTGGACCCTGCTTAACTTCACTCGCATGCATAGCGTGTTTTGTTGTGCTTGTGCATAGTCTTCTGCATGACCTTGGAGCCCTTAGGGGAGACGTACCCAGACTTGACCACAAAGGAATTCCTACCCTTTTATTTTGTCAAGGGATTACCAGGTAATATCTATAGTTTTCGCTACCGTTCACAACGTTTGGCAGCGTTTGAGCCCCGCCACTCTAATGCCAAACAATGGCAAAGAAAACTTTTCTTTGTTTCTAGTGGAGGTTGGAAATTTCCCTCTAAAAGGCACATTCAAGATTTCCCCGTTCGTGCGAATTGGGGTAAAGCCCCTGACGACAAAAGCCTCTTGTTAGAGCTGACCGATAAAGAACGCTCTCGCGTTGATATAGTCCTTAATTGGGCTAAAGAAAATGATGGTGGTCTAGGGACTAAGCAACTCCTGACCGCCGCCAACATCGATAGGTTCCTCGTTGTGCATGATCACACCCACGTCAGGGGGCGTAAACATAAGATCATGACACCTTCGGCAAAGAGGCATGCACCTTCGTCTGCTGAGCATCCCCAAAAACGTCCTCGATGTAGTGAAGGCGGCGAGGGTTAAACTACGGAGCCCGCCATGGAGGTGGAAGTGGAATCAGAATGGGTCGTGGCTTTTGGTTCCAACGTTGTTGTTAAAAGTGAGGTGCTCGAAGCCTTTCCTTTGAGGGTGTCGCCGCCCACATCACTGGGTATTGACGACCACAATGGGCTCATGAGGCAAGCCCTTGTTGACTTGGCGACGGCCTTCGATTTTGACTTGCCTTCAAAAAAGTTTGGTTTAGTGGGTACTCCCCCTTTCGAGTTCTCAATCCTTCTCTCCCCGACTTCAATTTCTAGTGTCAGCCACATTTCTATTGATATTTGCTACACATTTTCCATGGGTGTGTCTGGGGTGGCCACTCCTGAAGTTGTTGCCCCTCAAGTTGGGGGAGCTCTGACTGATGTCGAAGGCGACAGTGGCATTGAAGCTTTTGGTGGGAAAGATCCCACACCCAGTTCCCTACTCGCAATCATCTCGGGGGGTGAGACCCCACCCACAGATCAAGAGAAGGTCTCTATTCCATCTCCTTCCCCTTCTTCTTTTGGCAGGGATGGGGACTCCTCAACTCCCTAGGAGGGGGTGGCTCATCCTTGAAAGAGGAGAAAAGAGGGAGAGATGGGGCCGATCCAGTTAGAGTTAGTGGAGGGAACCCTGGCGACCATGGTGACAGGGACCAAGGTGAAGGTCGGGGTGCATTTGTGCCTGAGCCAAAAGTTCCCGCCGCCCCTCTTATGCCTTTAGTGTACTTCTTCTTAGGGGGAACTCAAGCAGCAGCTGAAGCAAGTGGGGTCGAGGGGGAGGAGCCCAAATGTCCCCCTCCTTCCTCTGGGCCCATGGCGGAGATGTCTCAATGCTTGAAGGGCTTCTTGTCCCTGGTATTGTCTTGCTTTGTACCTGTTCTTCTTCTTTGGTTGTTGGATGTTCTTGCTTGTAATGACCACCTTTTTTGGCCTTTGTATTATGCAGGGAGTGGACGACCTGTCAGCTTGGATTGTGAATGATCATGCCCACTTGGAAGACGAATTGCGGGGAGGCAATTTCAAGAGTTCTTTTCCAAGAAGGAGTGGGAGCGTCTTTTGGCTGAGAAGACTGAGGTTGAGTGCCATCTGAAACAAGCTAATGGGCACATTCGTGCCTTAGAAGCCGACCTCGAGCCTCTCTGTGAAGAGACGTGTCAGCTACAGGGAAAATTGCTTTGTGCCTAGTCCCTTCAAGCCGACAATAGTTTTGCTTTGCAGCTGGCAGAGTCTGAACGAGCGTCTGCCGAAGCCCAAGTATCCCACCTGAGTGAGGTGCTAGTCTCCTCTCGAAAGTTGCAAGCAAAGGCTGAGCAGTGCTCCCGGGAGTCTGCCCAGGCACTGCCTCTTCCCTATTTTCCTCAAGCAAGTCTAAGTGTTCCTCGAGTGCCTCATTGTTTTCAGTTTGGTTAAAGGGGCTGGTTCGGTATGTGGGCAGGTCGACTTCTACAGGAGCGACTGCTTCGGTCCCAATGTCTCGCAAATGGTGTCTCACCTATGGGGGTCTTCACAGCTGTCCTATAGGCCCATAGGACTCCCAAGAGCTCCTCTGCCCATTCTCCCTTTTTCACGCCAAGCTTCTTCTTTACTTCTCTTGTTTGTCAACATTGCTTGTCCGTTGGCTTGTGGGTGTCCTGGCGACAAGTATTTTACCTAGATGCCTAACTCCCGGTACCATTCTTTGTAATGGTCCGAGTCGAACTACTTCCCATTGTCAGAGACTATACTGTTTAGAATGCCAAACCTAGACACGATACTCTTCCAAAAAAAATATGGTGATTGCTTTTGTTGTTATGGTTGCGAGGGGCTCTACTTCCTCCCATTTACTGAGGTAGTCTACCGCAACGACAATATGTTTTAACCTGCCCTTCCCTGGTAGAAAGGGATCGACTAGATCAATCCCCCATTGGGCAAATGGCCATAGGGCAGTAATAGAGCATCTTCTCAGGCGAATAGTGCAGAACAGGAATGTAGACCTGGCATTAGGTGCACTTTTTTGCAAATAGTTTGGTGTCTCTTATGGCATTGGGCCAATTGTAGGCCACCATGAGGGCTTTCCTTGCTAAAGCCTTTCCGCCCAATTGGTTGCCGCAGACGCCCTCATGTATTTCTGCCAAGATATACTGCGCTTCCTCGGACGAGATGCACCTTAGCAGAGGGGCGGCGAAGCCCTTCTTGTATAGGATTCCCTCAATTTTGACAAATCGCGCCCAGTTCCTTCTAACTTTTCTTGTCGCCTCCTTCCCCTCCAGTAGTTTACCGGTATCACCCTTATTTCTACTTCCTGAGGGTGCAACGTGGTTCACCTGTGTTCCAATTGTTGGGACCTCTATCACCCTTCTTTGTACTTCCCAAGGCAGGTCCGCGTCATCCTTTGTAGAGGCGGCTTTGACTAGTCTATCTGCTATTGTGTTTTCTACCCTTGGTACTTGCTCGAGACTGAAATAAGTGAGCTGGTCGCAGATTTCTAGCACCCGATCTAGGTACTTTTCCAGTCTTTCCCCTTTCGTGGCATAAACCACAGTTACTTGGTTTACCACTATTTGAGAGTCGGCTTTGGCTTCGATCTCATTGGTGCCTAGGGCCTTTGCAATTGAGAGTCCTGCTATTAGAGCCTCATACTCGACTTCATTACTAGTGGTCTTGAAAGTAAGCGTGGCCATGTAGTGGTACTCTTGACCTGCCTTGCTAACGATGTAGATCCCTATACCTCCCCCCTTCTGGCAGGCGAATCTGTCGACAAACACTACCCAGGGTCGGCTGGGATGCGCTATTTCAATATCCGCCAAGAAATCAGTGCATTCGGCGACGAAGTCTGCTAAGGCTTGCCCCTTTATTGCACTTCTGGCACCTAGTCGATATCAAACTACTAAGCTCCATCAACCCTGCGACCAATCTTTTTGAACTGTCTAGCTTCTGTAGTATTCTGCTGAGTGGGTGCTCTGTCAGCACTTTGATTGGGTGAGCCTGGAAATACGATCATAACCTCCTGGCAGCTGTCACCAATGTAAATGCCAACATTTCCACCTACAGGTACTTGATCTTGGCGCCTCTTAGCACACAACTCGTGTAATATACCGATGCCTGTGTTGTTTCGTCTTCTTTGACTAAGACCACTGAGACGGCGTGGGGCGAAACCGCCAGATACACATATAAAATTTCCCCTTGATTGAGTTGTTTTAGTAGAGGCGGGTTGGCCAGATATTGATTTAGCTCCTGGAAGGCTTTGTCGCATTCCTCATTCGATGGGTGTGCTTTTTGCAAGACCCTAGAGAAAGGAAGACACATGTCTGCGGACCTCGATACGAATCTATTCAAGGCAGCTACTCTACCTGCCAGCCGTTGGGTGTTGTTAAGGCTTTTTGGCTGCGCCATATTTAAGATGGCATCAATTTTTTGATGTTTGCCTCAATACCTCTCTCCGAGACAATAAAGCCTAGAAACTTAGCCGAATTAAACTTCATGTTGTACTTGCGCAGCACCGCAAAGGCTTCTCTAAGGTTTGCAAGGTGCTGGGTTCTTGCTCTTTTCTAGCAAGTCATCGACGTACACCTCCATGGTTTTACCAATTGGATGTTTGAACATCCAATTGACTGGCTTTTGGTAGGTCGCCTCAGCGTTCTTCAAACTGAAGGGCATCACTCAGTAAAAATAGAGGCCTCTGTCGATGATGAATATTGTTTTCTCCTCAGCAGACTTCTACCAAGGGCAGGGGTGGCTACCTTTTGTCCCGACCGTTTGTGCTAGGTGCCCGCCTTTAGCTCCTGCACATAACACTCTCGCGCAAGGATTTGTTCTACGCGAGCCTCACTGACACTTGTTTCTGTTGGGAATTTTATTTTCAAGTGGTAGGTAGAGGTGACTATCTTTAGGTCGTTCAAAGTTAGTCTGCCCAATATTGCATTGTAAGATGACGAGGCTTTTACCACCAGGAAATCTGTCATTATTGTAACTACATGGGCGCTCTGGCAGACTATAACTGGCAGTGCGATGGCACCCATGGGTTGGACAACTTCTCCGGAGAACCCCTTCAGGGGAGATGGTAAAGGGCACAGCCTACTAGGGCTAATGCCCATTTTGATGAAAGCATCCCAGAATAAAATGTTAGTTGAGCTCCCGTTGTCTATTAGGACCCGTCTGGTTGTGTAGATAACGTCGTCACAGGGTTACAAGACCCCTTGACAATCTTCATCTCTGAATGAACTAGTAGGGGTGGTAATTAGTCTAGGGTGTTTGGGAGGCTTATCCGCCATATACACATCATGATACCTTGCTCTACGAGCATGAGCATTCCTACTGGATGCGACTGCACCTCCACCAGCGAACCCTTTCACTATCGTGCGTATTTCTCCAAAAGGAGCTTGGTCCCATTCATGTGGCTGCCGAGGGGTATCGTGTCTTTGTTCTCTCTGCTATTTCTATCGTTTGGGACTTCTGCTTCGTTTGAGTTCACAATCATGACCCTCTTCTCTCTTGGGCTTGATATACTCAGCCAACATTCGCTCGAGCTCCCTACTCCCCACCAGGCTGGCAACTCTTTTTTTCAATGCTGCACAATCTTTTATCCAGTGAGTGTCTGACTGGTGGTACTTCCATCCTAGCCGCCTGGTCGTTTTCTTGCACACTTAGATTATTATGGATGAGGCGATATCCCTGCTCTCGTTGATTGGAATATCTTTCATGTCTCCTATCTTGATGACCCTGCTCAGTCTTCTTGTCCTTGGCATTGTTTGAGTTCCTAGCCTCCGACTTTGCTTCCTATTTTTTGGGCTCCCAAAGAGCTTACAACGTGTCTTCAGCGTTAACGAAGTCATCTGCCCAGTCCATGAACTCCCTCAAGGTGGAGGGGGTCCTCTTGGCTAACTCAGCCATAAATGGGATCCGCAGCCAAATACCCCCAGGAGGGCGGCTAGTGTGATTTTTTCATCTTGATCATCCATGATCAACATCTCCTTGTTGAAGCAAGTGAGATATGATTTCAGGCTCTCTCCTTCTCTTTGTTTGATGGTGAGCAGATAGGCGGCCGGCCTTCGGTGCCTCCTACTCGCCATGAATTGTGTTAGAAACTGTCTGGCTAACTCCTTGAAACTACTAATGGATCCAGGACGCAAGGTCCCTAACCAACCCCATGTTATTCCCTTTAGCGTTAATCGGAAGGCCCGACGAGCCACTTCCCAGGGAAAGCCATGGAAGGTCAAGTGCGCTTTGAAGTTCTCTAGCTGATTTAGCGATCCCGCGACCCGTCATACATGTCGATCTACAAAACCTTAAACTTGGGTAGGAGGGGTACTGCCATTACTTCCTTGTTGTAGAGGAGGTCAGTCCGGTTTAGCAACTGTTCCACAGAAGAGGACCCTCCCATCCTTCTTGCCATCTCTTCATACTTGTCAACGAGGCTATGCAATTTGTCATGTAACCTCTTCTTTTCCAGCTCTTCATTGTTCAAGCCTCCTGCACTGTGTGCATCTCCTTCCATTTGCCCATTCAGGACAAGTGGTGTAGCAGCGTTCTGCCACTTCAATTCTTCGTTCTCCTTTTGTAATTGCTCAGCTACCATCACAGCCTCTCTCAACTTTTGCACAGCTTCTACCAGTCTTGCTTCTATCTTCGCCACAATCATCTCTTGATCACGGGTTGCTTGAGATCACATAATAGTTGGTATGTGAAAATCATACTGAAGTATGTAGAGATCTCACGGACAGTGCAACTATAAATGATGTGTTTCACACCATAAACTGCTCGGATGACCTGCAACAGATGAGAGGGCGGCACTGGTCGCCCAAGAGAAAACACTCTCTGACTAAACAGAGACTCAACCTCACCCTTCATAAAAAGAGAGGACTCAACCTCTACAAAAAAATTGTCTGAGAGACAAACTTTTTTTTTTAGTTTTTAATTAATAATAAAGAAACCAAAAAGGAAAGTAGTAAGATATATGAGAAAAATGATGGATTACAGTTTGGACCAACTCCGATAGACTTCGGAATCTCTAACAGCCCATGAAGGCAACACACTTGTCTATTTTCAGCCACAAATGTCAGATCTGAAAGGTTTAGTGGTGGCGAGTCTGGTGATCTAGCGCATGTGTCGAGAAGAATTGCAGGAAGGGGTGGAGCATGAGGACCAAGCGCAGATGTGGGCAGCGTGTGAGAATCACGCTCGGTGATTTTCTCAAAACCACAACTTTCCTCCAAGCGATTTTGGACCTGTGAATCTGCTTGTGCCGCGCGTGTCTCTCGAGAGTTGTCGGAAAGCTGTAGATCTGTCTTTTTTTATCTTGAAGAAAGTAAAATAAAACTAAGTAAAAGAAATCTTGATAGACATGGTGGGTGAATGGAAGAAGAAGGGAAAGAGATGGAGGAGGAGGAGGAAGACGAGGCCTCCTCTCCCTCCAGCAAAAATCAGATCTGGAGGCCTTGATCTTGAGAGAGAGAGAGAGACGGAGACGATAGGTTCCCCGATTAATTTTAAAATTTGCATTGCATGTGTACGCATATATATATATAGCCATCATCCCAATTCTCATCATCCCATAATGTGGAATTAGATTATTGGAGACTATGTATTATATTTCACTTATAAGATTATCATCTAATGCCACATCACGGGATGATGAGAAAATGGATGATGAATAGATTTACTCATTTCCTAAAGCTATTCAACGAGCTAACTTGTCTGATCTGCTATTTTGGTATTTAAAAAAATTGAATTGTTAATTTATTGTATTTTGTATACGAGTTTGACAAAATTATAATGATTAGATAAGGTGAGATAAGATGAGATGAGATGATTTGTGTAACCAAACCTAGCCTTAATATTTCATTCATTATATAATATAATGCAAGTTAAAATCAAATTTGAAATCCAAAAGTTTCTAAATACTTTATGTACTAAAAAATAAATCTATCAACTCCATGCCTATTCCAAAAAAGACCCTTCCTGCTCTATCAAATAAAGTACAAAAACCTTCACAACTATCTACCTTCAAGTATTGTTGTATCTATATGATATCGTAAACAAAATCTTCCGTCCTGTGAAAGGCAAAGAAACGGGGGAGTCTCAATCTATACTCGTTTTGTTAGGGAGCCCTTTGTGGGCATTCTCTGCTTCTTGCTCAAACGTTCAGACTCAACCCCCCAAGGACATTTCCCCTTCTCTCCCCATCTCGTACGGATATTTCATCTACTTTCCCTCCTTTTCACGGCTCTTGTTGCCTTTGGCCTCCTTTGATCCCTATCCTGTTGGTCCCAATTTGGATTCCCTCAAGGCAGTCAGGGCCTTTAGGGTTTCCTCCGCGTTAAAGAAGTCATCGGCCCAATGCATGAATTCTTGTAATGTAAGAATAATAAGTAGAATTTTTCTTTAATGCGGCCTGTCGTTCGAAGATCTTGTTGGATCTTCCCTGACGAGGGCAGGTTTGGTCTGGAGGTTAGCCAGGGTGCTCTCTTGGCCGTGGACCTCCATCTACCCTTCGTGGCATCGTCCTCCTTGTCGAAAGGTAAGCCTTTCGGCCATTGGCCCGACTAGGACTTCACAGGGCTTGTTTAGCAAGCTTGTCTGGGCCATTATTTTTAGGGGCGCATTTTGGGTTCAACAGGGTGGTTAGAACTAGTAATAAGTATGAATAATTAAAAAGCATATAATATTTAAATCTACATATATATTTAGTATAAAAATATTTAAATTTAGTCATTTTTCATGTCAATTTAATGTGAAATTACTAAAACAGTACTTCACGGAATGGATGATCATATCTATTCCATTTAAAATGTGGATCAGAAGATCTTCTTCCATGAAATTTAGGATCTAGATAGGAAAAGATGGAAACTTGCTTATGAGTGCAGTTTTCTCACATGGCTGCGATTGAGGTGAATAATCGACAGAATAGAACACTGAATTACTGGTGTCGTTAGTCCTAATTGCTGTGTTGAGCCGTTGTGTGAGACTAATTAGCTAGCCTTGTTTATTCTGCATGGCAGGGAAAATATATATTAATCTCCGAGTAGATCAAAAGCTCGATGGATTATCTACAACGGAAAATTTGTACTCCCCTGCATAGCACCGTGACCGAAATCTGCAAGGGAAGTTTATGGTGTTCTGTACAACGGAATATTAATAATCCCGTGTGTTCCATCGCGACAAAAGGTAAGGGGCACTGGGAAACGAATTATGATGAGCTGGCAAAATACAAAATGCAATGATCTAGACATTAGAATTTATATATATGTAGGATGAATGACGTACGTATTCCATGCATCTACTTTATATATAGATCGAGATATGAATGCATGACCAGATTATTCTTAATTATATACCAACCGACCAGAATCTATATAGGAGAAATCACTAAGTACTACTTAATATGTATTACTTTTATGTGGGTGAAGTTACTTTTATTGTAAAGTAGATTTAACAAACCGTATGAATCCATCAATGTTAGTTTGAGAAAATACTTTTTTATGTAATCTCTTTATAACTGTGGCAGTATTCTAATAATTAATATTCATGAGTTAGTAGTACTTGTGCCTGCAACTCTTGCTGTCTATTGGGGGTAAGATGAGAATTTTATGTTTTGTTTTGGTATTTAAAATATTATGTTTTAGTATTATTATTGTTTTGGGATTTGAAAAACTTGAATTGGGATTTGAAAAAGTTGAATTATTTGTTATATTTTATATGAAAATTTGAAAAAATTGTAATGAAGAGATGAGATGAGAATTTAATGTCTCATCTCACCCCCCAAACCTTCCCTTAACTATTATATAAGTCTTCTAATTTATTCCGGCGTACGTGCAGCTGCAGTATCTCTTACGCAAAAAACTTCCCAACTCGGCAAAATGTATGCCAATAATGTTTCTACGGCCTTCAAGAACTCAACTGAACCCATGAAGGAAGTAAAGGTCTTATAAAATATAATTTAAAAGCTGATCTACTATGAAAAATCTCTATTTCTTAATGCAATTCCAAACACGCACATCATCTTCATCTTAGAGATAGATAAGATAAATATTATCAGAATAAAAATCAAATCTCTTGATTAGAGAAAATATCTTGATATTATGAAAGTCAAATATCTTTGGAAGACAATGACTAGTAGCTAGAACATCACCTTTGGAACCGTGTCCAGTAAAGGGTTTATAATTGGTGAAAGTCAATTTTGACTTTATTTTACCTTTTCATTTTTATAGTTTATGTATTTAATTTTTTTTATGTTTTTTCTTAATTGTTAAAACAGTGAGTATTAATGTATTGATATTTTTTTATTTTTTTTTAAATGTTTAAGCATATTTAAAAAATGTTTGAAATAAAAAGTAAAAAAAAATGTTTGGCTGGTCCCTATAATATTCATGCATAGCTGAAGTCCACGCAACACATGCATTAGCTCAATATTCTCAGGCGCACTTGAACCTCATATTCCCATCATCACAACTCGATCCCCCATCATCTGCATCCCTAAGAATAGCTCCAATTTCTGCACGATGTTGATCAAAGAACATAACTCCATCCACATTAAGTTTCATTGAACTCTTAGGAGGTGATTTCCAAAAACAAACTGAACCCAAACATTTTTGTTCCTTTGCTTTACCAAACTTTTGGACCTTTTGCAAAGCTAAAGCATGGTCAGTTGCTTGTTTGGGTTCAATCTTGACCTGCTCGTGTATCAACTTGAGAATTTCTCAAGCTCTTCATGACTGCCTCTAGCTATTATCAGTCGTGCTATTTCCTCTAAAGGGCTTCTATTACCCGAGACTCTCAGTGACGACATATATATCTCCCACATCTGTATCAAGAAAGGATGGTACTAATATAGAGCATGAGTTATGTCTTCTACTCCTTCATTAATACAAAATGGACATACTGGCCTCATAAGAGTTTACTTACTTCTTCTGTAGGTTCTATTTTGTTAGTAAGCAATTTGTATATATAGGCCCTCCAAGCAAACACTTTCACTTTATTAATAGGGATTTATAGGTTCCGCAGCCCCCTCCAGAAATGCTTCTTGGTTACTAACACACTCGTACACATTTATCCTTTCTTGTTTCTCTTAACAATATATGTATGCACTTTTAACACTATATTTACCATTATTCTCCATAGCCCAAATAAGGTTATCAACTGGCTCTCCACTCTCCAGGACTTAGAACAATCTTGAGGATTTATAATACAGTTGGAGGGGAGAAAAACGCCCTCACCTTATCTAAATTCTACCACTTGGTATTGTCAGTCCACAGTTGTTAGTACTTGTCCTAAAAGTTTGAGAAATGATACTTGCAGTCGTGAGTGTGCAAGCACCGTGCAGTCGATTTGAAAAAAGTAAATAAATATAGGACTCACATGAAAAGAAATTAATTTTTTAATAGTGGACCCTACTCTTTTTCAAAGCTACTGCACGGCGTTTGTGCATTCCACGAATGTATTAGCATTACTCTAAAAGTTTAAGCAAATAAAAAAAATAGTTTTTAATTATTTATATTATATATTTTGTAATTATGAATAGTTATGATACTTGTACTAAACGTGTAATGATAGTTGTGATATTTTCTTTTAAGTAATTTTTCATTTCAAGCTTTATCCTATGGTAGTTGGGATATTAAACAATTTTTTTTTTTTTGTTTTTTTGTTTTAAAAAAAGAGGACAGCAGCTCCAAACTTTATTAAAACAAACCCTTACTTTTGGCGGAATAAAACTTTAAACAAGCAAGACTAAGACAAATACAAAACCAAAATCTGTCAAGCAACCAAATTAAGGCCTAATACTAGACAAACCAAGATTATCCAACCTAAGCGAACCTCTAACACAGTGGAGTAAATCATCGGAACCCACATATGTACAATTCATCCCCACTTCCCCTTGCCTTGCCAGGAAATCCGTCACTTTATTGCCTTCCCTAAACTGATGAGAGATCTACTATAAGAAAATCGACATTTCCCGGCATTTAAAAATCGCAAGAAAAATTACATAAATCACCGCAAATATCTTTTCTCAGCGATTTATAAATCGTTGCATGTTCGTTTCAGTTGCTCTCTCACTTCTATTTTCACCCATCGAACAACAAAAATGCCGCAAATAATTTTTTTTTCCAGCTTTTTTTTTCGCCGCAAATGGCCATTCTATTGGCCTATGAAATCGTTGGGAAGAACTATTTGCGGCGAATATAGTGTGCCGCAAATGTAAAAACTCGCCAGTAAAAATGAACCCTATTCAAACGGAAGCATTAATTCACCTGGAAAAAATTGATGCCTCTATTCATAATCGTCGTAAATAATCAACTACTCGCCACAATTGTTGTTTACAATCCCGACAGAATACTTAAATCGTCGAAATTGGATTCATTACCGACATACTACAATCGCCGTAAATAGATTTTCGCAATGATTTTATCTATCGTCGCAATTAGTTTCAGAGTATGAAACTAAGGGGCTGTTTGGATTCGAAGGTGACTTCGAATATATGATGATGATTTCAAATATATGAAGATGATTTCGTACGGTAAAGTTGTCTGTCCAACGGTCTCATCTCAAGAAACTTTCGCATAAGACAAAATGCCTTTTATGACCGTTGCTTTATGCCTTTTGACTGGGCAAGACAGAGGGTGTAATGGCTCTTCAAGGCCCTCCCACCCACCCTTCACCCATTCGGTTCACGCAGACTCCTGGTGCAAGACACGAATCGCCCTCACCGAAGCTCCTCAGGCTCAGCGGTCATCTCCGCGCAGAGCTCGTCTCAACGCTTCGTAGTGATACTCCCTGCCATCATCAACGCCAGACCGAATGCCTCTCGATGCCATTTATCACCGCTTGAATGCAGCAGCTCATCTGCAATCATCGATAATAGGCGTGTTCGAAGGCGACAAAGCGAGGCGATAACGAAATTTCCCATGGCCAGAGGCAACCCAGGGAGGTCAGTCCCGTACAAATCTCAGTCCAAGCAACCGAGAATCAGTTGATCTTCCATATCTGGTAACCGTACCCAATCACGTCCCCCTCCATTAACTTTATTTTTTACAACAAAATTTCATTAGAAAAGACTATTGTAATCCAAAAATTTTTATTATTCACTTCATTAAAAAAAAAAAGTACCTGGGTAATTAATAATTTATTAATACTTCTTTATCAATAATTTATAAATAACATTTAATATAAAGTTAAAACCATATCAATTCATAAATAAATTACAACAACTTATAAATTATCTCAACTCATCTCACTACTATTCATAAATCATCTCAACTCATCTCACTACTATTCAAAACTCATTTCAAATCATCTTAAATCATCTCAACTCATCTTCGAATCCAAACGACACCTAAGTTTTCTGCTGACCTTTTTTCTCCACAAAAACTTTATATTCCGATTAAAGTTAATCGCCGCAAAATAGCCTTGCGATGTGGATATATATAACTATTTCCGCCAAACTAATTAAAATCGCCGACCTGCTTTGATAATTTGATCTAACGAGAAGCTTGAGCAGATACCCGCGGCCCCGGGGGGGGGGGGCGGCCCAGTTTTATTCCCAGAAAACTTTTGGCCACCGTAATGTTTTGTACTGTGTATTCAACTATCAAACAAAATAAAGTTTTTTGTAGTTCTGTGGATGTATGTATGTTGTTGAACCACAAGATTACATAAATCTTGTGTGTGCGGTGGACATAGGTGATATTGCAAATGTCGTGGGTTTGGAGATTGTGCTGAAGATCAATCAATAATGGGCTGGACAGCATATAAGTTGGGTGGGTATGCATCTTACGTGACCGAGAAGATTGTGGCGAAGATCAATTCATGAGTAGCACGCTACTGCTAACGAAAGAATTGGGGACACCTCGAGGACTGCTTTTGACAACACTCCATAACATGTTTTTTAAGATAGGGCTCATCTCTGCCGTATTCAAGAGGTGGGCTTCATCACGTAGGGTACCTTGAACTTTATAAATACACCTCCAGATAAGCATGCAAGAAAATTGATTTAGAGACACCCTTTTTTATTAACTTAATCATTGGGAGCATCATCTCCAACGAAGATCGTCTTAGGTTAAAAAAATAAAGGATTTTCCATAATTTAATAACAACAATTACAATAACTTTCTGCCAGTACTCCATTTTCATTCGGTGGTCATGGGTAAGATTGGATTACTGTAATAACAAGAGTAATGTAGTTATTCCTTAATCCTTAAAGATTTTGTCATTTCCACTATTTTTATTATGTGAAACATGTTAAGTGACAATCATTTAAGTGAATAATATATTAAATTATTTTAAATTTATGATTAAAAATGAGAAAATTTAGATGAAGAAAATTTCTCTACTGATAAATAAATTCTTAACATTTAAAAGCATAACCCAACAGTTTTGTCAGTTTGTTGCCTTTTATCAATGAAGAAAAAACATAATTAACATTTTCGTTTAAGCTTTATCCGGTACGAGTCTGAATTAATAATGTTACAAGGAATCAAACTTATAAAGTCAATGAGCTTCTGCGTCAAGTACTATTCCTGTCTTACAATAAGCTTCTGTGTCGTTTAAATATATATATATGCAGATAATAACAGTATTCCAAACCCCAATCTAATACATAAATATATATATATATATATATATATATATTTATATGTTTTGAGGGGAGGCTCACTTTTCTACGGTGTAACATAGGATTGAAAACCGATGGGATTGGCGGGTTTTAATGCCAAACCGACGTCACACCGATGTCTGTCATGAGAGTTTAGAACTGACCGAAACTAGTCGACTGAGGGAGAGAAAACCGATATTCACGGTCTTGACGTGATGCGGTTCGGTTCTTCGATCTGCTATCGATCGGTGTCTCTGTGACGGAGGAGGGATGTCACTTCGTCTGCCATAAGAGTTTAGAAGAAAGTTGTAGACAAGGAAACGGTGTAAACTAAGGAAGAAGGAGATGCGGAAAAGAAGAAGAATGGGAGGTTTATTAATCCATTTTGAAACGGCGATGATCATTTACATATATTTCAAAATATATATATTTATTAATTGTTGGTCGATTTAGTAGTTTCATGGTTCAAACCGACGCCAAACCGGCTGACATCGGTTTTCATATATTCCTATTGCACGCTGTCCAGTTCCCTGTCGGTTTCGGCCAATTCCGTGCTTCGACGGTCGGTCTGAGTCGGAGCTGGCCGGTTTTCTCGGTTCCTATACCGCCCTAGTATAACACATTTATGTAAAATAAAAAAGAGATTAAAAAATAAAAATACATAACTATATATAAAATTAGATCTTCATAATTTGCTACATAAATATAAAAATAAATTTCTAAAAGCACAACTTATATGTTTCAATTTATGATGATAATGTTTCAAAGAATAATATTCATCCATTATTATTTTATATTTAAATAATTAGAATTTATTTATTTTCATAGAAACTATCAAGTGGTCTTTTAGAAAATCATCTTTTATTCTAGTGTATAAGCTATTTACTAAGTTTTATGTAAATCTAGATATTTTTGTGTCAAATTAAACATATAATGTTATAATTGGGACCTTAAATATATTTTTTTCTTACTGGATGAAATTTAGAAGATAAAACCTATTAACTATTTTTCATATAAATTATCAATTTAATGATTTTTATTGTATTTTCACTTTGGATTCCATATTAAGAACCCTAATATTATATAACAAAAAAATTTGGGATCCATATTAGTAAATTTATTATTTCTTTTAAACTTGGTTTAAATTACTTTTTGTGAGACCACACCCTTAATAATAGATAATATATGAAAATTATACACAATTTCAGGACTATAGGGAAAAAAATTGGAAAGAGGCATTTCTAGATAGATTTGAAATTTTAGAGGGTAAATGGAGATTATAAATTTTTTTTTTTTTTTGAGGGATTCTCTATATTCATGAAATTTAGTGCATTTTAAAATTTTAAAAAAATTTTGGGAAGGCCATGGCCTAGTCCATTACTGTATATGTGTGCGCGCGTGTGAAAGTAACACATCAGCATTCTCTTTGTTGAACTGATTGAATTTAGTCAGAAACTTTTAATGAATTTTTTATGAAAATTTGATAAAATTATAATAACGATACGGAATGAAATATTTTTTTTTTTATCCGAACCCAACATTCTAATATACGAACCTAAACCTATGGATGCCTTTAAATTTAGAGGGGCTCTGCATCCACACATGGAGCTCCTGATAGTGTTTTTTTTCGATTTTTTTTTGTGCATTTTAACACGTTTAGTTTTTTTTTTTTTAAATCACAGTATAGTTAAAAAGTAATTTCTTAATTATTAAATAAAAAGAACCAAGGCCAGGAGCCGTTAGTATTTCTCTTAAGTGCGATTTAGATAATGAGATGAGATGATTTTAGATAAAAGTCGAATAAAATATTGTTAGAATATTATTTTTTAATATTATTATTATTTTGAGATTTCACAAAATTGAATTATTTATTATTTTGTATTAGAATTTGAGAAAATTATAATGATGAAATGAAATGAAACGAAACATATTTATTATCCAAAGACTAAGGCATCGTTTAGTTACACAGTTTAAATGAGATGAAATGACATATCTTAAATAGTAGTGAAATTTCTGAATTAGGTTGAGAATAATATAATATATGATTTTTTTTAAACTAATATTATATTGATATGATTTTTATAATTATCAAATCGGTTTGATTTGATATTATTTTAATTTTGATATAATAGTTGACTAAAGTCATATATAGTCTATTATTGACTACAACTCTAGATTTGATAGTCTAGTTGCTAGCCACTTCATTACTAACATCATCATTTTATCAACAATTAATTAATAAATATGAATGATACTTTCAAATTTTTAATTTAAGATTCCAAAACTTCTCACCTAAGTTTGAGTTAGCTAGACTAGCTTTGAATGTCCAAGATATCAATATTTGGTGTGATGATCTTCTTGTTACTATTCAACAACCTGTTTGGATAGCTTACTGTTTTAAACGGTTAATTTACTGTTTTTGTAAATTTGTACTGTTCATTTAAGATTTTCTTTTTCTTAGATATTGTTTGGTTACTATTCTGATGAGATGATATGATTTATTAAAAATTAAATAAAATATTATTAAAATATAATTTTTAGTATTATTTTTATTTTAAAATTTAAAAAAGTAGAATTATTAATTATATTCTATATGAAAGTTTAAAAAAATTTATAATAATAAAATAAGTTGAGATAATTTTATTAATCCAAACGAATCCTTATACTGTTTATTTTATTTTTTACTGTTTATATGCCTTTCAAAACTTAAAAGATAAAATACAAATAATGAAATGCCGTTTGGATCGACAGAATCTCTGTGCCCTGCAGCGAAATACTTTAGCACCCAAACCGGCACTATAAAGTAGTTTAAAAAGAAGTCAGACGTCCCCAACGACCTGAAAAGTACTTTTCCATAAAAGTAAATCAAAAAGTGAAAATATACTTATAATTATGAATTATATAATAGTATCGTAATCGTTTTTAAAAAAATGAATAAAATATTGGACTCATATGAAAAAAATTAATTTTGTAATAGTAGACCTCATTCTTTTTCAAAACGATTACGTGAG
This sequence comes from Juglans cinerea, assembly GCA_961763995.1. Taxonomy (NCBI): domain Eukaryota; kingdom Viridiplantae; phylum Streptophyta; class Magnoliopsida; order Fagales; family Juglandaceae; genus Juglans; species Juglans cinerea. The sequence goes on from CAUIVZ010000009.1 coordinate 13,029,559, forward strand.
GTTACGCACTTCACGGTTGTATATTGAATTACTTTTTTTAAACTTAGATATATTCATCTAATATGCAAAATTAAAAAATTTTATGGATTAAAGTTTTAATATATTAAGTTGTAATATAATTAGTAGTGTATCATTGCCCAAGATGCACTTGACAAATTTTTTACCCCATGTCTCCTATTTTGGCACCGAAAGGTATAGTTTAAAAATATTAAAAAGTTATCTTTAGCAACTTTATTAAAGGTATAGTTTAAAAATATTAAACGGTTGTGAGAGAAAATTAAAGGTAATGATATCTTTATTCCTTTTTTTTATTTTATATTCAAATTTAGATTAAAAATTTTAAAATATAATTTTATCTAATTTTTAAGAAAATAAATTTAATTAATTAATCATGTAATTAAATTGACTGGAAAATCATTCCAGGCCAACTCAGTCCAATCATCTAGTCAGTAGTCTAGCCCCTTTCTCGCACTCGTCTATCACTTTAAGGGCACTAGCAATGGACTAGCCATTGCCAAGTCCAACTCTAATTTGCATCAGATTTTGGGATAAAATCCCTAGCATTGGACTCGGCAAAGTCATAATTTTCTAATTTATGCTACAGTAATTTTAAGTCTCTCGTCATTGTCGGCGAGCTCCTGTAGTAAGATCAAATGAATATTTTATCACTATCCGCCCAACTGCCCCTCTCTTTTTCCCTCGTTTTCCATTTCCCTCGTGTTTCCCTCGTCTCTCATCTCTCGTCTTTCCCTCTTTCTCAGTCCACCATTTTTTTTTCTGAAACCTTTCTTCCTCTTCTCTCCCTCGCTCCGTCGCTCGTCTCTCCCTCTTCTCTCAGTCCACGATTTTTTTTTCTGAAACCCTTCTTCCTCTTCTCTCTCTCGCTCCGTCGCTCGTCTCTCCCTCTTCTCTCCGTCCACCATTTTTCTTTTCTGAAACCCTTCTCCCTCTTCTCTCCCTCGTTTTGTCCCTCTTCTCTCTTTCTCAATCGATTTTATCTTCGTTCCTGGGTCGATCTTCACGGTTGTGCAATTTCGTCTCTCTCTATCGGCTTCGCTCAACAACGCAACAGCACTCTCTCTCGGTTTGGGTTGGTAAAACTACTGAAACTTTATTTGGGTAAGCTTTGTATTGATTAATTTGAGTATGAATTTGTGAATTTCTGAAGTGGGTATGAATTTGTTTGGGTAAGCTGGTTATACACAGTTGCTGATTTTTCTGAAGTTTGTGCAATTAGTGTTGTTGATTTTTCTGAAGTTTGTGTTGCTGATTTTTTTGAGGTTGTTTATTATCGCGTCCAGCCAACCAACACCCCATGAGCTTGTATTGTTTTTTTCAGTTTTTTTTTTTTTTCTGTTTGCTATACAATACTTGGTTTTGTATTGTTTGCTGTTATTGTTTTTGTATTAATTAAGGGTTTTGATTTGGACCTATTGGCTCAAGTTTAATTAGCAATTAGGAAGTCACATGAAGTGAAAGATTGCCTTATCAGGACAGAGATTGACTGTAGGACTTTCGGTGTTAATATATGAAACACAGCTTACCCAAGAGTGAAAAAGATAAGACACATGAAGTGAGATTTTACTACATTTACCACACCTTTGGTTTTATCCAGACATTCATGGAAATTGGATCTCTATATTTAACTTGAGATTTATTCTTGCCAATCTAATCCTTCTTAGAAATATTATGACGTCAAAACACTCCATGTCTTAGACTAAATGCAGTCATCTATTTTTAAGTGAAATTAAAATAGATAATGGTTTTTGAGAACTTGGGTCATGTTATTACTTGGGTGCAGTCATCTTGGGTCATATAATGGTTTTTGAGAACTTGGGTCATATTATTAGACTAAATGCAGTCATCTTCTCTTAACAAAAGGCTAATGTCCAATTCAAGTTACTTGGGTGCTCTCATATTATTAATCCTGATTGAGGGTTAGAACTTTCTTGGAACTTCATATGAAACCGATAATGGTTTTTGAGAACTTGGGTCATTCTGTGTCTGAAAGGCCAATTCGAGCAGCCACATTCAATGTTGCCATGTTCTCCCTGGCACCTGCTGTTCCAAAAAAGTGGGGAACCAGCTAGCTTTGATCATGAAGAGGAAGGGTATTTTGCATGATCAAAGATCAAGAAAATAGACAAACCCAGCGACAATAAATAGGGATAAGAACTTATAAAAATTTTGATTGTAATGGCCTTTAGAATATACAAACAGGATTATTGGAAGTTAATGTATGTCTTTTAAACAAGCAAAAAATAGAACCTCCATAAAGTTTTAAATAGAACTTACCCACAATATCCAATAAACAATCACATAACATATCAAGCCAACAATTATTATACAGTCAAGTGCTTATGTCATTTTTACTCTTAATTCAAGTTACTTGGGTGCTCTCATATTATTAATCCTGGGGAACCAGCTAGCTTTGATCATGAAGAGGAAGATTTTACATTTTCTCAGGCAAAATCCATGAGCAGTCCCAAGAGTATATTGAAGCAATCTCCCACTTTGCTATGCAATAAAATTTAACCCAAGTTATGTTATTTTTCTGTAAATAACATAAGATACATATCTCATGCTCATGAATATATATGTGGATGTGTATGATCCCAATGCTTACATGCAGTAAATATATTTTTCTGTTTGCTATACAGTACTTGGTTTTCTATCACTTTGCTGTTATTGTTTGCTCTCTCCTTTCATGTAAGCATGCTTTAGGGTGTATTTATGTCTATGTAGTAGTATATGTTTGTGGGTAATGGCTTGGATGCTACATATAACGTTTGTGGCTATCCCGATTGATGGTTTCTTTCAATGCCATTTGATCCCGGAAAACACCACATATATTATTGATTATCATCGTTAAGACACTTTTCTGACTCCACAACCAAAAACAGAGTTTTCTTTGCTGTTCTTTGCAAAACAGATGAGGAATAAAATGTGTTTACTATTCTTCTTTGCAAAACAGAACAAGAGACTTATTTTTGTTGCTGTTTTGCATTGTTCTGTTTTGCAAAGTTGCTGTTTTTCTTTGCAAAACAGAACAAGAAGTTGATTTGTGTTTGTGTTTTTCTGCATATTTTTCTACATATTTCTTTGCAAACCAGCTTATCCAAACAAATTGATGATGTAATATTTGTTGTTTTGTGGGACTTGAAAATTTCTAAACTTTTCTAACTCCTTGAAAATGTAATATTTTTTAAGGATGGGTACACAAATTGATGATGATCCCTTCTTCACCACTCTATTACAAAGTGGAGGAGAGAGTTGTAATAGCACCCCAACGCAACATTCTAATGTTGTGCTCCAAGCAACATTCAATGACGGTGAAAAGAGACAACCTCCAAAAAAAGTTCAAAGGGGTGCATCTTTCACTGTAGAGGAGGATAACCTCCTCGTCTCAGCTTGGCTCAACATTAGTATCAATGCAATAAAGGGTACTGATCAAAAGTCCACTCAAATGTGGAAAAGAATTTCAGAATTTTATCATGAATATAAAAAACAGAACAATGTGAACCGTTGTGTAGTTTCTTTAATGAATCGGTGGTCCTCGATTCAGAAATGCACAAATAAGTTTTGTGCATTTTTAACACAAGTAGAGTCATTGCATCCGAGTGGTGCAACGGAGTAAGATAAGGTATGTAACATTTTCCTTTAATTTTCACAAACATGTAGGACTGATTTATGAACTAACAATATTCCTATGCATTTGTAGATTGAGAAGGCAAAAATTATGTATAAAGAGATAGAGAAGAGTAACTTCACAATGGAGCACTGTTGGTATCTTCTGAGACACCAACCAAAATAGCAATAACACATCTCCACCCTTGGGACGAGGAGAAGGCCACAAGGTGAAGCTGCTCTTGACACGGTGGAGGAGAACATAGAGGTTTTTGCTGAGAGACCTCTAGGCAAAAAAATTGAGAAAGAAAGGGAGAAGAAGCGGAAGTCGATGGAAGGCAAAGAGTCTGAGATCAGCATTTCCTTAGCTAAAATGACCGAGGATAAAGCCACGATCATGGAAGAGCGGAGAAATGCTCAACTCAAGGCAGACCAAAAAAGTGAGAAAATATTTGAACTAAAGAAGAAGAAGTTTGAACTAGAGAAGAAGAAATTTGAAGGCAAGATGATGATGCTAGATCTACGTGGCATGAATGCCATGCAACAAGAATATTTCCGTAATATTCAACTAGCAATTTTTTAGGATTCGAAGTCCTATTCCGGAGGTAGATCTAACTCTCCTTCGACACCTTACTATGTAGATATCTAACTTGTAATATTTATAGAACTAATTTTTTTGAGAATTAGTGGCTGCCCAGCCACATGTGGGCTGGATAAATATGTGGCTGGGTAGCAACTAAATTCGTGGACTGTGGATATTATCTTTGTGGGTAATTTGTGGACTGTTTTAGTAACTTTTATGTGGCTGGAATCAAGTTGTCAGGTTGTTTGTAGCTTCTTTTGACTTGTGCCAGCAATGTGGACTTGAATTAGAAAATAAGAAGGGAAGCTGATATGTGGTTTACTTGTGGATAAAGTGCTTGCAAGTAATTAAGTCTGGATTAGATTTAATATATCATATACAGTTTTCATTTTGTTTGGGATCTCATATTAGATTTTTCATAATTGAACAAGAGAATTGTGATATACACTAGATATGAATGAATTTTCCCTATAATAAGATAAGATTGTTGGGATAGTTAGACATGATGATGCTGGTTACAGTGTGGCCAACCCTTTGAAAAGGCTACAAGGTTGTTAGAAGGGAGCAAATAAATATCTCTACATATTGACATTAGTTGTTGAGCTTTCCAGAAATTAAGGTTTAGTTTTAGTCTCTCTTCAATCTTGTGAATGTAAGCCAATTCCATGTCAAGATGTTTTTCTTCCAATAGATTGGTTAGTTGAACTAGACTTATTTGACGTGTATAGGTTAGTTAGTATTGAAATTATTGTATATTGATAGCAATTGTTCTTGCTTGTTTTTTGTTTAATCGAGTCATCAGGAGTACATGTTCATGCTAATTGAGTTGTTGACCTTGCGGCAAATTCGATGTCTGATATTATGGATATGGATATGAGACTGTGTTGGTGGATTATTTATGGGACTGTGTTGCTAAATTTTGAATGCTTTTGTTCATCAGGTCTCTATCTCTCTCTCACACAATTTTGATGTTCGCATGATTCATTGTGAGATTTGATTACACTTGCAATTTTATTGGAAGTGATATTATAATGAATGTGGTTAAAAAAATTCGATTAATATTAGTATGAAATGTTAATATTAGGTTAAGGAAACAAATAGTTGGGAAACAATAATTTTAAGTAAAATGTAAATTATTAATTAATATATGAAGTATATTTATAAAATATAAAAAAAATGTAAAATATTATTAAAATATATAATATAATATTATTAATTTGACTTTAAGATGATTAGTCTAATGTGAATTCACCTAACCAAAAATTAAAATTATAGTCAAAACTTATAAAATTTAGACTTGACAATATTTAGGTCATTGCTAATGCTATAATTATGTAGTGCTTGTTCCAAAAAAGCAGTGCTGAGTTCAGACTTATCTCTTCGTAGAACCACGAAAAGACAAATTTAATAATCATATTTACATAACATATCACATGTAATTTATAAAAAAAAAAAAAATTCTTTTTGTTATCAAATATATAATTTATGGTTAAAAAGTATAAAAAACTCTGTAATTAAAAAAAAAATTAATAAATAAATAAATAATAATAAGTATAATGTATAATATATAAAAAGAAAAATTAAAAAAAAATCTAATCTCTATCTAATTAAAAAAAAATTTCTAATTTCTATCATTTTTATTTTTTTTATAATATTACTTTTATCATTCTATTTTATCGCTTTATTCAATCATTTTGATTTTTTAATTATTTTTAATAATTAAAGAAATATTTTTTAATAATATTATGATTTTTTTATTTTTTTAAAAAAATATTTAAAAATGTTAAAAAATATATATATAAAACAAAAATTCCTTACTAACGGTAACTTCGAGTGGTGACTGTAGTCTGTAGCATTTTTGTTTTGTAATGGGGGGACGTCCGAAGAAACGGCACAATTAACAGGGTAGGGTAGGCATAGAGAGAAAGACACAGACGTCTTGTCATCTGGTACACTTTTGTAATGGGGGCCGTCTTGTCACCTGGTACTGTACAGTAATTTTTTTAAGAATAAATATAGATGGAGATTAGCCCGTGTAGATCACACATCTTTAAATAAATATTAAAAATAATTAATTAAAAGTAACCATGAATATAAAATGTGTCCTTATAGTAACTTTTTCTCTATCATTACTTTTTTTTTTAACAGCTCATTTCGTGTAAAAAATGACTGGATTTCGATTTTTCTTTTAAAAAATTATAATACAATAAAATTTGAAAAATAATTTACATAATATTTTTTATAACATTTTTTATAATTATATTTTAAATGAATGATATTTTTATAAAATGTTTATAAAAGTAATATTATTTTATAAAAAAAAATCTGATCTTATAATATTATTATAAAATATATTGTGAAAATGTACGGTATATATATATCATTATTTATAAAACTTTTCTGATTTTCAAATATCAACTAGACCAATAGAAGAGTGCCACTTGTCAAGCTCAACGGACCCCATACAGCTGTAATGCATCGATAAATATTAGAGAAATTCCTAGAAAAATGATAAGACTATTTATTTATTATTCTTTTTATATTTATTTTTTTAATTTTTTATTTTACTTAATAATTAATAGTTAAGAAAATGATTATAAATAAAATTATATATATTTCTTTATAATTAATTATATTAAAAATTAAAAAATTTCAAATACATATAAATAGTAAATAGGTAATAATAAAAGGTTAATATTCTTCTAACAGATTTTATTTAATGAAATAATGTGAATTAAAGATGAAAATAATTTTTATAAGGTAGAAGATTTTATTTTATTTTATTTTTATTTATTTACTGTGCGTGAAATCCGTTGCAGCTAGCGAGTAATAATAAAGTAGTAACGCTATCACTGCGAAATCCCCACCCTTCTTTTCATCAAGGCTTGCTAGGTGTCAATAAAGTTTAGTTTCCTTAGCTGGTAAGCATTATTCCCGATTCCTTTTATTTTCACCGACACTTCCTTCTTTAGTACTGCTCCCCGTCTTCTTCTTCACTCGCACACACTCACTCAAGCCACTTACAGACAACCAAAAGTCAAGTCGCATAAATTTTTAGTGAAACCGAGAGACAGTGGCGAGTGTCCATCAACGTTGTTTCAACTTTCAAGCTTTGGTAAGTGCAAAGACTCCATTCCTATTTTTAGTACGAGTGGATGCAGAACATGTTAGTAAGTACTGTAAGTATTTTTCTGGAAATAAATCGTTGGTTTGTGAGTTAGTAGTTGATGATGACTCAAAGAAGTTGTTGGATGTTAATTTTGTGATGAGTATGATTTGGGTTCAAGCTTCTATTATGAACTTAGTTTCTAAATATGTGACTTTTATTGCAAGATAGTGATGATTTTGAGTTCTTGGTTTAGATGCCCAAGAAAATCAACATATTACAAGTGGATGAAGTTATTCTCTCTTTGATGAAACTGTGAAGTTAGGAAAAGTGTGAGAGTTGAGCAGCGAGCTAGCGGTGGAGAGTATATATGTTTTAATTAGGCTTTGTTAATTTGTTCCTTGCATGCATGCTGCAGCGCAAATAATGACTCGATTGAAAAAATACGCTTACGGGTCATCTAGCCACCAGTCAAGCGGGATGATTATGGAGAAAATGCAACAAGAGATCCATTTAGGCAAGAGTACCGGTAAGGCGAAATCGAAGGTGCAACACTCAGTCAAGGCCAAGATGAAAGTAGAAGACAGTTATACAGTCCATATCAAGAGTAGTACTAAGGTGGAAATGGCAGGAACTATTTTCCAGCCATCAGTCAAAATCATAAAGGAGAAAATGGAAATGATCGAGTACTCGAATTCTTCCGGCCACACAAACAGGAACGTCGGTAATATATATATATTTATTTATTTGCTATCAAACTTATTGAGCATTAATTGATAGAATAAGTAAATTAAATTAGGGTTATGGTTGGCATGCATGCAGGTCAACTATTGCTTCCATCGATAGAGATCAATACTGCGCATGATTCCGACCGCAAACGCAAACGCGCGGAGGTCAGTAAGGGGCAAGGGAAAAATACAAGACCAGTAAAGAAGAGTAGTAACCAGCGCTCAGGATCTTGCACTTGCCAGACAACTAAGAGGACCGCCACTAAGAGGACCGGTACTAAGACTAGTACCAGGAAAGAGCAAAAGCGTACTGAAACCCAATCAAGCACTCAATTAAGCTGTACGTACGGTGATGTATTTGTTGATGATCTGTGGGATGATGATGCCTTCTATTAGAGTACAATATACTTGTAATTGTTGTTTTCTTTATTTCCACCGGTCTTGAATTTGTAATCCTGTTTAGGGAATCCGATGGAGTTAAAAAAAGACTCCGTTACGTCGGATCATCCTCTATATATATATATATATATATATAATAGGATTAGTATTGGATTGGCTATTCTATTAGGCAAACTTTAATTAGCTAATATTACATTTTTTGCTTTTTGTCTATTCCACTCACAATTTAATGGCACATTTGATTATGAAAAATTCTATTCCTAAGCCTCATACATTACACACCATCATTTTTATGATTTCTTTAATTTTATTCTCTTATCAAATGTGTGGTATATAAATTATGAGTTGAATAATTCAATTATTTTAAGAATAATAAAATCAAAAAAAACTTTAAAAAAATTAAAAATAAAAAATAAAAAAATTTTGGTGTGTGGTGTATGGGCTTATGAATAGCAATGCACTTTGATTATTCATCTAAATTTTATATAATAATAAAATATTATTTATTTTGAACATTTTTATTTTTCTTTAGAAATTATTTTGTCGTACATTACAATTCTACGGGTTATAATTTATTTTGCAATTTAATAAAATATATTTGATTTCAATTACTATAATTTATAACAAGCATTTTTCTTGTGGTTTTTTCAATTATTATAATTTATTTCAATTATATTTTCTGTTTGTGTTTATTAAATCTTTCAATCTGTCTGTATCTTTTGGATAATTACATTTCAGGATCGAAGTCGAGGAACAACACCCCATGCATATAAGTGTCCAAACCCACCAAAAACGTCAATGTGCAAAAGTAGTATTGTATGTTATGTGAACGTGTTAATAAGATAAAATATATATCAAATGTGAAGAAACCCGCGGGTTCTGTTCGTGCTTGGGCTGAAGCCTTGTTGCCGGAATGTTGGTTGCTGGGGTCATACATCCCTCAATGTTGTTATAACAAACTGTGTTAACGTGGTTAAATCAAAGTGTAGAGTTAATTTGAATTAAAAGAAGATTCATTAAACTGGTTTGTTTTTACAAATCATTTTATTTTATTTCATCTAATTATTATTTTTTTAAAATTTCACTAGAAAATATAAAAAATAATTAAATTTTTTCAAATTTTAAAATAAAATAAAATTAAAAAATTATATACTTAATCATATTTGATTCAATTTTTGTTTCATCTGAGTAAACTAAACGATATTAAAATAATAGCACCATAAAATTTAATGCAACAACTCAAGTATCAATAAGCTAATCAAATATTACAATCATCCAACCTTTCAATAAAATCAAATATGGCAACTTAACAATTGGGGTAAAGTCCTAATCCTAAATCATTTGGCGGCGTCGGGATTTCATACTCATAACTAAGGCTATACACCGATGGGTTCGGTGTTGGTTTCGGCGCAAAACGGAGACACTACCGATGTCTGTTATGGGTTTATTGAACCGGCTGAAACCGTAAGTTTGGAGAAAGAAAACCGATCATATTGGTCTCGACGTGCGTTGGCGTGGTCTTCGGTTCATCGTCGGCGTCTTCTGTGAAGGAGGAGGAACTGAGGAAGAACGAAGAAGTATCGCGCCGTTGTTGCCATGGAAGAAGAAGAGAGTTGCAGAGACTAGAGAGGAAGAAAACGATGCAAGAAAGAAGAAGGGTGTGGAGGGTTATTAATTCATTTTGAAACGGCACCTTTCTATTATAATTTTTTTTTTAACTTTTAAGTTCTAAAACGATGCTGTTTCACTTGAAAGAGTGAAACGATGCCGTTTTATATACATATATTCAAAAAAAAAATTAAATAGACCGGATCGGTCGGTTCAACGGTTTTCTAGGGATTCAAATTGGCGCCAAACCGCCGATATCAATTTTCTTTCAATTCCTCTTAACCGCCGACCGGTTCTTTGCCAGTTCCGTGCTCCGACAGTCAGTCTAATCGATTGACGGTCGGTTCCGGCAGTTCCTGTACAGCCCTACTCATAACTACTATTGAACTTTCCATCTGAATCAAATTCAGCGATTTTGAAGAGGGGGACAATAGTGGCTCTACCATGATGAGATTTCGTAAAATCTCAGTAAGTGAAACTAACACTAATACTAAAAAATACATGGCAGTAAAAATGAAAATGTACAAGTAAAACATGTAGGGAATGATGATAATTGACATTTCGCATTTAACCAAAATTAAACATAACCGAATAATAGAGCTTAAGTACACAATTAGGGTTGTAAGAGGACTGGACCGATAGTCTTATTGGTCGATCTCGGGATGTGGTTTTCTCAAACTTGATCAAACTGATATTATATATTTTTAAATATTATATATATAATAGATTATTTTATATAGTAGTTGTATAAGTTAATAAAATAAAATATATTTTTAAATATATTATATATAGTAGTATTTTTAAATATATATATATATTTTTTTAAAAAAAAAGTTGGGTCAGAAAACCCGATACTTCCTAAACAAGATTTCGGTTCGGGTAATCGGTTATTTAGAAGACCCTGTTTCAGAAGCGACCTAATTCAGGCAGGTTGGAAATATGTTTTCCGGGTCGGGTCGGCTCGGGTCAAATGAACGGTGCTAAAGCAAGTGGTGATCTTGCCCAGTAGGCCCGTTTTCTTTTTTTTCTTTTGCTCTTTAGGGCAAGGGCTACCCCTCTCTCTTTTTCTCCTCTTATTCTCCAAGCTTAATGTCGATACAGGTTTTTTTCTTGGCCTTTTCTCTATTAGATTGGAAAATGCTCAATTTATCACTTTTCGATCATCAAAAGAATGAGAAAAAATATTTGCTCAATTTATCACTTTTAGGTCTAAAATGTGCAAGTCTCGAGTACTCATTTTGAAAAAAATGGTTAAATATAGGACCCACATGAAAAATAATTTATTTAATGGTAGATCTCATTTTTTTTCAAAAAGAATATGCAGGACTTGTACACATTAAGAATGCATATAGCATTACTCTTTAACATATAGATTGTTAGAGTAAAATTTTATTCAATAATCTATTTCATTCTTCCACATGGCAGCAACTGAAATCACCCAGGCTATAATCATACCAATTAAAACCCCCAAGAAAAACCCACCCTCAACAACCTAACTCAAATAACCACCAAAACTTTCATCATGCCCAGGCCCAAACACCAACAAGTTGACTACCTATCAAACGCTTAACCTCCTTTAAGGGTTGGGTGGGGCAGGGGCCCTATCAGCCTAATGCGGGTGGCGGGGTAAGCCACCCGCATCTGAGCACCTAGAGGGTATGGGGGGCGGTATGGGCTGGGCTGTCGTTAGCCTCTCCCCTGACCCCCACTTTGTATAATTTGTATTTTAAAAAATAAATTATACTTATAATAAAACAATGCCGCATCATTTTACTAAAAGCCTAAAACACCCCCTCTCGATGCCCACTCTCCTATACCTCTCTCTGAACCTCTGCCGCACCATCTCTAACAAACTCTCACTTTCGCACCCTTGTCGTCCGTCGCCGTTGCCGAGATCTCTCCCTTTTGATTCTAAGGCTGTGTTTGGATGTTGAACTGAGTTGAGTTGAGTTGAGTTGAAAGTTGAATAAAATATTGTTAGAATATTATTTTTTAATAATATTATTATTTTGAGATTTGAAAAAGTTGAATTGTTTATTATATTTTGTATTGAAATTTGAGAAAGTTGTAATGATTAGATAAGATGAATTGAAATGAGTTGAAATGAATTTGGGATCCAAACTATGTTTAAGTATCCCGAGCCATTTTTTTGAGTTTAAAAATGGATTGTGTCTTGATTTTTGGATTTGGAGGATGTGATTGTGATTTGTATGCTGTGGAGTATGGATGTGATTTGTATGATTGCGCTTGAGTATCTAGGGGTTCAATCTAAACCCCAAAAATTATGTCATTGGTTTCAGAATTGAACCCTTAGATGTTTAGGTGTTTCAATTTAAAACTGTTTTGATGTTTATGACTGTATGATTTTAATTATTATGTGATTTTTGCATCATGTCATCATGTCAAGTTTTTGTTGGAGATACCTAGTTTGTATGTTCATAGTAGGTGAGCTACCTTTTTCAGTTTGTGGATGATGAAGGGTTCTAAGCATACTTTAAATACTTGGAACCTAGGTTTGAGATTCATTCTCACCACACGGTTGCGAATGATATTATGAAACTATACAGTGTACATATTGAACATTTTAAAACCAATTGAGGGGTCAAAGAGTTTGCCTCACGATTGATGAAATGTGTGGTTAAAGAATAATTGGATGAAATGTGCGGGAGTGACCAAACTAGGCTGCGAGAAATGACAATTAACATGCGTATTAAGTATGACAAGTATTTGAGTAGGATAAACATTTTTCTATATGTAGCTATTTTTTCTTAACCCTAGTACAAAATTGATAGCATGGTGTATGGCTTGGGATTTGTGAACGGGAAGGCATGGGCATATCATATTGTTGTAAGGGTTAGGGAAACCCTTAAAAAATTGTTTGACAAGTTTGCTGCACTCAGGGATGGTAATATTTCGACACCTATTCCTACCCTTATCCCTCCTCCTGATCTCAGGATGAAGAAAAAACGTAGGTTGTGATGGGGTGAGAGGTTTGAGTAGGTTGTCGAGTCTCTTCAACCTTTAGATGGCAAAACAGAGTTGGATAGATACTTGGTAGAGGAGATGCACCTGTTTACGCGGGGGTTTGATATCTTATCCTGGTGGAAGGCCAATGCTGTTAATTATCCCATCCTTGGAGACATCCATGTTACTACCGTAGTCTCAGAGTTGGCCTTTAGCACCAGGGACACATATTGGATCCATTCGGAAGTTGATTGACTCCTACCAATGTGGAGGTATTGATTTGGATTCAAAATTGAATAAAAAAGAAGCCAACTCATATTCTGGATGTGGTAGACTTTGTGGAGACCGACAATGAGGCGGGTAGTGATCAACCTGGATATGGTAATCACTCTTACATTTGATATTGCTATAATATTACTTTTGCTTATAATATATTGTGTTATTACTTATATTCATTTGATTGACCTTAGTTTCAAATTTAATTATTGTAGGGACAACTTCAACAAATGCCCCTACGCCTACATCGACCACAATATGACTTTATAGTTCGATCCACTATTACCATTGGTTTGTATAATTTGTCTCATATTTATTTGTAGTATGTGAATAGTGTTTGTAATTCTAATTGGATTTCTTGTATTTTTTTCAACTTTTATAATCTCACTGTCATATGCCCAATGCTAATCCCAATGATCTCATCTTGATCTGAATTTCATCTTAGTTTGTAATTTTAATTTTTTTAACTTTTTCACATATCTATATAATGTTTGTATTTATGGTTTTTTTTTTCCAGGTTTTATAGTCTCACCCCTTCACTTGCCCAACCCTAATCCCAAATGCCCAATGATCTAATCTGCAATCCTTGATAGTCTCACTTAGTTTGTACTTGTAGTTTTATGTTTTTAACATTTTTACATATGTATATATTACTTGTAATTCTAATTTGTTTCCCTATTAGTGTTTCAAATTTAAAATCTCACAGTCTCACTTGCTCACCACCCCCAAATTCCAATCTCAAGACTCAAATTTATCTTGCTAGTTGCTAAAATTTGTAATTTTATTAAAACAATATTATTCATTTAAATTATTTTACAATTTATAATATTTTTAGAATAATTTGTAATAGTTTAGAATAATTAGATTTTTATGTTTTATAATTTAACAACCTTTGTTTTATCATATGATTCGCTACAGCTATTGAAAGAATTGGGGACACCTCCAAAACTGCTATTGATCCTAACAAACTTTCATCAATGCTGAAGTGATTAACATAATTGAAGACACTTGCGAACAAGATAGGGGTTAAGCTCAAACATATGCTCAACAAATCTATTGAGACTTCTTGCGGACAAGAGTCTTTCGTAACGGGATAGGATTATTATGAACCCAAACAAGTTGTATATACATTTATTTTTTTATTATTATTTTTTTTTACCGAAGAGCCAGTAGCCACATATTTGTGGCTTCGTCCCGAGTTTATTAAAAAACCCTCACTTGTGGCGGAGGAAAACCATGGTTATAAGTCAGGCATCTAGGCGATTACAAAAAACCTCTCAAATACAAAACCAACACAAATAAAACAAGAAATATAAACAGGTCTAAATAATAAAACAATAAAGATCTAAACAAGCCTATTTGACGAGCACCAGAGAAATAAAAAGGTCTAGACAAGCCTATTAGAAGAAAAATCTAAACAGGCCTATATAATTCATTTACGAAGATAAGGAATACCCATCTTCTCAAAACGGATGATACCTTTTAGACGTCTTGGAAGACAAAGATGCCCTTCATAAATCTCATTCTTTCCCATTTCTCATTCTCTAGCCAAAAAATCAGTCGCGCCGTTTCCTTCCCTATATTGATGGACCACCACAAAGTTTATTCCCTCGTGCTCCACCTTTAAATCATCCCAGAAATCCCAAAGGTACCATAAGGTACATCTCCCTTTTCGAAACCAGTCTACAACAATACGAGAGTCACTTTCAATAATGACATTAAAAAAGTGAAATTGCTTACAAAGATGAATACCCTCCAAAATAGCCTTTAGCTCGGCCCCGTTGTTAGTCCCATTCCTAAAGTGAGCAGAGAACGCTGCTTTAACCACACTATTAAAATCACAGATAATTCCACCACCTCCCGAGTTCCCCGGATTTCCACGACAGCTCCCATCACAATTAAGTTTCACCCAACCCGAGGAGGGTTTGGACCAAGTTACTATTTTTACCTCTTTCGCCCTAATACTAGGACGTTCAACCTGGAATTCTTCTAGAATTTTAATGTCTGGCATGGATAATTTTCAGGTAGCTCTAAGATTATCAGCCAATAACTTAATCCAAAACTGAAAATCCCTCCAGATTTTCTCGGCATTGTCCTGCATGCCTTCCATTCTAGCCTTACACATTCTTTTCCACAAGCTCCAAGTAACTAGGCAAGGAATTAAACCAACTAAAGTGCCTTTGATGGAGGATTTTTTTGCATAATAAAACCAGATCATAACTCTGGTTTTCTAAGGCAACTGATTCGAAAACGGAACTCCCATCACAACACTTGTGTGGGACCAAACAACCGAAGCTACATCTCCTGAAGATAGAACGTGATCGATAGTTTCTGGGGCTTTTCGTGCACAACAATCACATGAGAAGCCATATATATGCCCTTGCTCTACACTCTGTCATCCACGGCTAAACAGTTGGACCAAGCTTTCCATAAACAAACGGAAATTCTTTTCGACAACACACTGTGCCAGAACCATTCATGGTACAATGTATTCAGACTTTTGCTTCTCGCCACCTCCCACGCCGTGCCTGTAGAAAAATTACCATCCGGAGAAGCTTTCCAAATGAAGATGTCCTGTCCACTTTTTCCAACCGGCACATTCTGTAAAATCTCTTTTGTTAATTCTGAACCAACTAACTCCAATAATTGATCAGAGTTCCAAGAATTATTAAGCCAGCAATCCTTAATGCACAATTTGGAATTTAGCACAGCCTCAACTCTTATTGATAGTGCACTTGAAGCAAGCCATTTGTCAAACCATAATGAAGCATTTCCTCCTCCCACCAACACTGTAATATTCTCCATAACTTTCGGAAGATAGGACATAACTGACTTCCAAAAACGGGAGTTAGTAGGCCTCTCAACATATGACGAAATATGCTCATTTTTGAAGTACTTTGCCCGAAAAAATTCAGACCACAAGGTCTTAGCAGTTAACAACCGGTAAGCAAACTTCATGTGAAGAGATTTCTGTACATCTTTAAGATCCCCAAACCCATACCCCCTTCTGAAATACGCTTACAAACTTTCCCCCAAGATCTCCAATGAAACTTTCTTTTACCGTCTACCTCACCCCAAAGAAAGTTGGCCAAAAGAGATTATATACGAGACACAGTCACCATGGGAATATTCATCATAGACATTAAGTGAATCGGCATGCTTGATAAAACATGTCTCAATAACATTAGTCTTCCTCCATGCGAAAGACGCTTCATTTTCCAGCCTACGATTTTCTTCCTTATTTTCTCAATAATCGGCTCCATGATCCTTGACGTCAATCTTCCTGAAACTAGCAGTGCACCCAGATAATTAACACGGAATATGCCTTCCTTAAAACCCGTAAGTCTCGACAACCCACGCTTACGGATTAAAGAGATATGCTTCGACATAAACAGAGCAGATTTATATTTACTAATAATTTGACCCGACCACTTCTCATAAGTCTCAAGAGTGTGAACAAGGTTTTTCATAGAACTCTTATTCCCATTCGCAAAAATAAGAATATCATCAGCATAGAGTAAATGAGATACCAGAGGAGCACCAACCGAATGATGAAATTTTTGAATATGCCCTGAATTAAAGTTTTTTTTGAGTAATCTTGTCAGAACTTCCTCCATAATAATGAATAAGAGTGGAGAAAGAGGGTTCCCTTGATGCAGACCCCGAGCCGATTGAAAATAACCAGTGAAAGTCCCATTCATCATAATAGAAAACCATGAGGACTCCACACATTGCCATATTAATCAACAAATATTATCAGAGAAACCAAAGGCCCTAAAGACTTCCAAAAGGAAACCCCAATTCACCCTGTCATAGGCCTTAGCCATGTCGAGTCTCACCATCACATTTCCACCAAAATTTTTCTTATGTAACGAATAACCATTTCCTGAGCGAGAGTGATATTTTCAAAAATGCTTCGCCCAGGAATGAACGCCCCTTGTTCATGGGAGACTAACGTTTCTACAACCACAGTTAGACTAGAGACAATTATCTTTGAAAAAATCTTATAAGCCACGGAACACAAACTAATAGGTCTAAATTTGTCAAAACTGGAGGGATCAGGCACTTTCGGAATTAAAATAATAAAAGAGAAAGAATAGAACCTGGTTAGGGGCACACCCCTGAAAAAATCTTTAGCTGCCACATTGACATTATATTTAACAATATCCCAGCAAAACATGTAAAACTTTGATCTGAAACAATCTGGACCCGGACTACTCTATTTGGGAATGGAAAAAACTGCTTGTTTTACCTCATCATATGAAGGTTCTGCACAAACGGATAAATTCTCTTCCTCAGATATTTGTCTCTGAATCAAACCCAAGAGGTCGCACTCCTCAACACCCTAGTTCTCAGAGAGAAAATTCTGAAAGAAGGCAGTAGCTTCCTTATGAACAATATCGGCCCTCTCAAGAATTCTTCCATTGTTAAGCACCATCCTTGATATCTGACCTTTTTTCCGCTTATGATTAGTAACCGAATGAAAAAAACTCGTGTTCTGATCTCCCTCTGCCAGCCATCTTTTTTTAGCTATCTGACCCAAGCGGCTAGCTTTCCTCTTTTCCCACAGCTGAAGTTCAATTTTAGTAACTAGGAAATTAGCCTAAACTTCCTCAGAAAAACCACCACGTAGTTGAGTTTCCAGAAATTCCATACGTTCCTCAAGAACACTTAAATTATCTTCCACTCTCCCAAAACCATTTTTATTCCAAGCACGTAAGCCACCTTGGTACGCTTAAGTCTAATAGCAAGTTTCAGAAGACCAAAGGCCGAGTCATGCTGATTCCACACATCTTTAGCACATGACAAGAACAATTCATGAGAACACATGTTGAGAAAACGAAATGGCGAAGGACCATAACAAGAAAGTGGCACCTCCGGATAGACCACCATCGGGCAATGGTCAGATGATTTCCGCATTAAGTATTTAAATTGAGCTGACGCAAATTTCCTCAAGAAATCATCATTTATAAGCACTCTGTCCAGCTTCGCCCAACTTCTAGACACCCCTTCATGGCCATTACACCATGACATACGTTGGCCAGAGTTTGATAAATCAAATAGACCACAATAATCTAAACAATCATTAAACTCTGACTTAGATATAAGAGATCTTGGGTTTCCACCAATCCTTTCCAAATCCATGCAAATCACATTGAAATCGCCAAACACCATCCATGGTGCGTCAGCCACTTGCGTCGCTTCTAAAAGGTGCCATAATTCTCCTCTTTCAACGTAAGTGCATTTGGCATAAACAAAAGAAATCATAATTCTGTGGCCGGCCATTACCAACCATCCAGAGACATTTGAGAAGTGCAAGAGATTACCTCAAAATCATTTGGATCATGCCAAAACAACCATAGCTTACCACCCTGTCTTTCATTAGAAACAGAGCAATTATATTGTAAAAAATTCCCCAACACAGACATATGATTGTCGGATACAAAAGGTTCCGAAATGGCACACAGTTTTACACATAATTTATTGAGAAGCTTCTTTAGCCTACCTCTAGACTTTTGAGATCGGGTGTGAACCCTTTGAGATTTCCTCACTGATAGTTCCTCTATCATTTTTGATTTTCCAGAAATCGAACGATGCTCCACATCTGATTCGTACAGTTTTTCTTTTCCCATCAAAGTTGGTATTTCTCATTCTTCTCTATCCGACGCACATTCTAGCGCCAAATCCCCTTGACATACACCAGTATGCACCTCCTCGATGTCCTCAGATTTTTCATTTTGTATTTTAGGCATTATTTCTCCAGGAGGTCTATTTTCATCACACCACACTTCTTCACATTCCTCATCACTACTCTCTAATATATTAGTCCTCACATTTTGTCTAAAATTCAATTGCGGTTCCATAGCAGCTTCATCTATTTTTTTTTTTATCATTTTTCTTGAACTTCCACCACAGGATTTTCCATAACCACCGGAATATTCACGTCATTCATAGCCTACGTATTATTTTCCATAACCACCAGAATATTCACGTCATTCATAACCTGTGTATTATTAGGACCTGCCTTATTATCCACTTCTGTAGCCCGACCATTAAAGTCTGTAAATTCTTCTGACAAACCTTTGTTATTTTTAGGCTGCCATACCTTTTTATCTTTATGTTTACCTTCATCTTTTTTCTTTTGGCCAACCCTGCAAACCACCGATGTATGCTCTTGTCGATAACATTTGGAACAACAAAACCCAATTTTTTCATACTTTGCTTCCTACCAGATACATGTGTTGGGTGCCAAAACAATAGGAAAACCGTTCACTGGTTCCAGGGTTAGATCTACTTCCACGCAAATACGCGCCCCCGAGGCTCTCGTACGATTAAGAGTAACATGGTCTGTGCCAAGGTATCGACCAAAACAGGTTGCCAAAAATTTGCAATAAATCTATTCTGTATAGATGCATCGGTAGACCTGGTAAATAAATCCATTGTGGCGCCAAAGGTGACTTTTTGTTCACATCAAAATCTTTAGACCATTTGAAAAGCCGAAAGTTGATCCCTTCCATTGTTCTTCCTTCACGTGCCCAACCATGCACAAAGTCATGTTCATTTTTCATCTGAATAAGAATATGGTAATCATCCATAAAACTGATCGTTGGTATATCCTACAGACCCCAAGTTTTAACCACAGACAGCCAGACTTTGTCAATAGAGGGTCGAACCCTCATGAATTTCATAACCAATGCAAAGCGAAATTCTTCCGCTGCCTTCGTTATCTCACTTTCAGAAAATAGAAAGCCCAATTCACCATTGATCTCAACTAGGAAACACATAGGGATTTTAAATGTTGGAGCCTCCATCTTCTTATTCACCACCTGGGCGTAAGATTGAACCACATGGCCTGAAGAAACTTTAGGCCCCGCAGACGGGGAGACCATCGGAGGGGCAAAGGGTGCCATCAAAGGCAACCCTAGACACCGAAAGTCCACCAACCAATACCAAAAAATGGAAAGACTGAAAAAACTGGACGTTCCAAAACAAGAAAAAAAATCGCCTCCATGATCGCCAAAATTGCTCTCATAAAATGCTCTCTCAGGCATATATACTACATAATATCTGTAACGAGATATTTAATTGTCTTGATTTAGGAAATAAGACTTTCTATTAGGCTATATATATGTAATTTCCATGTATAATCATGGCCAATAATTTCATGTATGGCTAAAGATTCTGTAAAGAGTTTCTCTATAAAGAGCCATTCACTCTTAGAATAAGAAACAAGTAATTATTCTACCAAAAGTTGTCTTTCTATCTAGTATGTAAATTGGAGGCCGGCTCCCTCGAAGTAGCTAAGCCTACTCTTCTTTCTTCATATTACCTCAACAATAGATCCCAAGGGTTCTAACACAGTTGGGTCCATACTAGTAAATGTCTGTGTTTTCCATCCTTTTTTTTTCTTTTCTTTTGGTGTGTGGTTGTTTTTGTTTTCGTGCTTACTATTATATTGGTAAGAAAATTTTTACTAAATAGCCTTACACCACACATCTGTTAAGTGAAAAAAATAAAAGAGTTTTTCTACGTGTCTGGTGTAGGGCTACTCAGTAGAATAATTCTTTTGGGAAACAAGTGTTTCCGTTAATTACACCCCTCACATCCTCCATATATAGCTATTTTACCGGTAATTTTCCAAACTTTGAAAATATATATGGGAATAATATTACTATTTTTTGTTGAAAATACAAGATATAGTCATTTTGGTTAATGTTATCACGCAAATTAAATAACAATATTGTTCCCATATATATTTTTTATGTTTGATTTTCTTCCATGGATTGGGTGCGCGCCATAGATATCTTAGAGAAGTTGCGAGTCTAATTAGTATGATTTGGTGTCTACTACTGGACCCATCACTTCAGGCGCTGTCGACGTCCATTTGTACATGGTGTGACAAGGGTACGTAGCTGAAGTGTCTATTGGATACTTCAATGTGGTGGAAAACCTTTGGAGCGGAACTCTTGACATTTGAAACTCAAACTCATTTTGGAAAACCCTAGTCGATAAAATTAGATCAGAATAGCATCCAGCTCTGAGCAATATTAAGGTTGTATGCGTGGATCGGAGCCAAGTACAGTAATGAAAATCGAAAGAGAGGTATATAGAGCATGGTCAGATCATTTGACAAATGGAAGTTGCACTGTGGATTTGGAAATGCAAAGTACAATTTATTAATAATGCAGTATAACAAAACTGTTACGCAAAAGTATGTGTCACCGGTGTGGAGATGGCCTGCTAAGCGACCAAAGACAGACTCGTGATTAACAGGAAGGCTTACAGACCAGGTCTGTCAAGGATATCTTTACCGGCGGGATACCATCATCTCTAGTGCCATGTTCAAGAGTCGAGCTTCACCATGGAGGGTATCTTGAACCATATAAATACATCTGGATACGCATTGCAAGAACTCTAACCTATTTTTATTAACTTAACTGTTGAGAACATCCCTATCAGGGATCATCTTAGGTTGGAGGAAAATGCTTGGGCTACCGAGAGGTCGTCCCTAGGGGTGCTACCCGCACCATACGGTGCGGGGCCATTCCCTCCCTGCCCCGCATGGGATGGGGATGGGGGTGGGGGTGGGGTTTTCGCCCCTGGCACCCGCCCCTTGGTGTAGGGGCGGGGTACCCCTCACACCCCCAAATGGGCCATGGGCCCAGAAGCTATTTCTGAGTCCAAAATGGCCCAAAACACTGAAATGGGCAAAATATAATTTTTTAAATAGCAATAAATTGAATTTACAACAAAAAAATAAAAATTAAGAGAAAAAGATTAAAGAAGTACTACTAATACTCCTAAGTCCCTACTCCTAAGCTATTACGTACAATTTACAATAATAGAATTTATAATAAAACTATAATAACTAATTAAACTATTACAATAACACAAATTAAGAGAAAAAAATTGCAAAATTACAAACATTAAAGTGACATTATGATTGTATCAACATTATAAAGAATTGAATATGTAAAATCCAAATTCAATTGAACATAAATGATAAAAGTGAGTTGTTTGAACTTGGATTTTGAAATTTGGAGCAGGTGGCCAAGGGTAAAAATAGAATTTAGTGCTACATGCTGTGAGTCGTGAGATCATAATATCTGAACACTAACAATTGAATAGGAAGATAAATTAGAATTATAAACAAGAAATAAATTAAAAATTTACAAATTAAAATCTAACTAACCAAGATGAGATGGGGATTAAGATGCAACATTGAGAATATATCATTTGGATTTAGGTTTGGAATTAGGATTGAGGTTTGAGGTGCGCATATGATAGTAAAATTATAAAAACAATTAGATACAAAAAATTATATAAATATGAAAAAAATGAAGGGACAATACAAATTGTACAAACCTCTAGCAAATGGCAATGGTGAGTCGGGATCCAATATGGTTAAGTCATACTACAACGGAGCTAGACGTCGTATCATGTATGATTACAACAATTAAATTTGAAATTAATACCAATGAAATGAATATAAATAAAATAAAGCAAAATAATAAAATTAAATCAACGATTACCAGTTCCAGGCTGATCACCATCCTCCTCCTCGTCGGCCTCATTAAAGTCAAGAACATCCTCATCACCCAATAATTCAAAAGCTGGCTTATATTCTTGGGCCACTTCCAACATAAAGAAGGTTAAGTTCCATGTTGTAGGAACATCAGTACAAAGACTATTCTTGGATGTTATGTCGGCATTCCTTGCATTAACTTTGAATTTATCCAATCTAGCAGGAGAAGATCTAACAAATCTCATAGTCATTCTGACTCGTGCAACCGAGTCATTAACATCTTTCAAGCCATCAGACATAATTAAATTCAAAATATGTACATCACATCTAACATGCAAAGAATCACCACCAAAGATTGTCTTATTTGCCTATTTAAGATAGGTCTTAAGATATCCCAATGCAACATCGTCAGAAAAGGCATTATCAACTGTAATCGTCGAAACCTATGCCAACCCCTACTCCTTTATTGCGGCCTCTAAGGCCTTCCCAATCGTCTCACTCTTGTGATTGGAAATTAGCAAAACTTCAGAATTTTCTTATGTAGTATCAATTCACAATCAATGAAATGCACAGTCAAAGACATGTAATTAAAATTTTGGACTATGTCCAAGTATCTGCAGTGAGACAAACAACTTGACCCGCCAATTGTCCCCTCAAAAAATCATTCTCCTTTTGGTAATGTTTTTTAATATCTTTTGCCATAGTGTGGCAAGAAGGAATATTAAATCTAGGTTCCAAGCAACTGGAATATTCTTGGAACCCTTTCCCCTTCACAAACTGAAAAGGTAGCTCATCCATGATAACCATATGAGCTAACTTTCTTCTACACTTATAGAGGCCATACTTAGTATATCCCTTCAATGTAGAATCTCCCCTATTCTCATCCGCCATTTTCTTAATCCAATCTCTAGTCTAGATTGACTCTTCTCTTGTAAGGATCTCAATATTGGACTCTCCTTACATTGTTATTCTAAGTGCACCTTTTACTGTGAGGTACCATGTTTCTTATAGTGACATCCATAGAGTTTACCACAATGGTTACACTTTGCTTGGAGGTTATTGGGATCACCATCCTCTAGTTTGGTAAAGTGAGACCAAACTATGAAAATAAGTTTCTTGGTTCTTATGGGCTTGGGGGTAGGGAAATGTTCCGTGGGGTTAGGATTGAGGTCCATAGGGTTAGTACTGGGTGTAGGGTTAGGTGTTGGGGTAGGCCAAGTAAGGGTAGGACAACTATCACTAAAATTTGAGGGAGTGGGGGACATTCTTCAAAACAAGCAACAAATCTATTTAATTATATAAAAGTCAAGAGAGTAAAGGACATTCTTCAAAACAAGCAACAAATCTATTTAATTATACAAAAGCCAAATTTTAATTGCTGACTTGGCATTCAGTTCGTAATATTCGGACTATCTGCAAAGCCAACTTCCATTTGTACACCACAAACCAGCTAACAATTAAATTCAACCAGTGAAGCGGTGGTTTTCCAAACAAGTCAAGCGGTGGTTTTCCAAACCGTGCAATGGTTTGTCCATGTGTCCAAAAGCAGAGTTATCATGTTTCATTGGAACTGACGCTTTGAATGCAAAGTCTTACACTTTCACTTTATCCCGATTCACTTTCTTACACTTTCTTCTTCACTCTCCCTCTCTCAAATAAAGTGAGTCCAAATTCACTTTATAATAGAACATAGAGCATTTCCCATGCAATCTAAACAGAACAGTTGCATTCGCTTTTATGGGAATCTCCATGAATGGAGTAGGGAATGAAGTAACTTGCTTTCAAAAAAAGTAACTTGCTTTCAGAAACCTTCGGCAAATACTCTTTACAGGGATCGACGCCACCAATGAAGTCTCCTTCTCCATCCATTTCTCGGTAGAAGTAAGAACACCACCCTCCGACCGATCCGAAAGAAACTCTGAAACCAAAACAAACGCCACAAAACCCATCAAATCAGAAAGAAACTCGACCTGGCGCCCACTCCGAATCCAACAGCCGGCCCCGCATAAAGCACGCCACCGCTAAACCCGAATGGTGAAGGCGCGTAATATGGCATCGAATAAAAAAACCCCGGGCTCGACGTCCTCGGCATTGAGTAACTCCTCGATGAAGAAGATGATGAGGACTGCGAGGAAAACGACCTCCCACCCATTCTGCCACCCGAGGCAGCCAAAGCCGAATTGGTCGTGAGGAGTTATGGTCCGTCGTGCTTTGTTGCTGCAGCTCTGTTTTTGTGGGGCTAAAACAGGGGCATTCAATTCTTCTTCATCCATGGTTGGTTGCCTGTAGGATATGCCTGTAGGAACTTCTGGTACTTAGGTTTAAGGGGTACGAATAGAATGGGACAACCAAACAGAGGTTAGGAACTTCTGGTACTTGGGGAGAGTTTGGAGGGGCAGGACGAAACTCATCGTTCTGGATGTAAGGCCCGTACTCCGTTGCGGAAAGGTGCATCATGATGTCGTCGAGGGTTTCGCACTGGCACAGATTGTTGTAATCAGTGGCTGTAAGAAGCCCAGCCCGGTGGCCCCTGACGATCACCTCCAAGTATCCAGCATGAATGTTGAAGGTGAGTGCTTCGTTGATAAAATATCGAAGATGGCTTGGATCTCGGGGCTGTGTAGATGGGATGGAGTCCTAAATTTTACAATATTATAATATTATATTTGAATTTATATATGCATTCGATGACTCTAAAGGGGTGGAGGCTGCAGTTCTGGTGGCCCAAACGGTTATACCGACAGAGTTTGTTAGGTGAAGCTTGCCATCTTTCGAAAGCGAAAGCTGTGAACCTGATGAATATATTAATCTTTCGAAAGTGAAAGCTGTGAACCTAGTCGCGTCGCCGGTCTTTCCCCAGCCACCCAGAGCCGCCGCGCATCAGCCTCCTCTCTCGGTGAGTCCATTGCAGAACTTCTCCCTCTCTCAGTAAGTTATCGCACGCCTCTCTCCCACTCTCCCGATGGCCTCTGTTTTCTTTATAAGTTAAAGTCACTTTTAGGTCTTTAGTTTACTACGTACATATGTTAACATTATTACAAAAATACCCCTGACTTGTTAGGATTAACTGTTGAGAATGATTTTAGTATTATTAAGATTTTAGGTTTTGGGGAATATAGGTTATTTTAGTCTCTTTAGTTATAATTACAAAGTCGTGTTTAATTAAAGATTTATGAGGATTTTAGGTGTGGTATGGTGCCGCGCATTACGCATAAATAACGATCCGCGCATTGCGCTGGTTATAGGCTCCTATGAAATTAAAACAAAAACATACCACTAACATCAACAATCAACACATAGGGATCAACAATCAAAACATGCCATTAACATTTTCATTATTATAATTTGTTTTATAAAATAAGCATGCACGATCAAAATAAACATCATATAAATGCAAAGAGCCTTCAAAATAACACACATAATTTCAATGGGTGATGGTTGCTTCCCAAATGCACCCCAAAAGTGTTTTTAGTGTATTAATTTATAAAATAACCAACCCCACATGTCTTTCATGCATTTGGTAATCTTTGGAAAAAATAAAAGTGCCTTGTTTACTGTCTCTTTTTAGATTGCCAGCCTTAAAGCAGCCTTAGCAATGAAGGAGGGAGGAATGGAGACATTGGAGAGTCCTCAACGTACTGTATCTAGCAGTCCAGAAAGACAAAAAATGGAATCATGTGGATTTTCTCCTTCCCATCCTAGTTGTAGAAGTGTTGAAGATCTATCTCGGGGTCATATGCAATTAATCGAGGATGTTGGCAACTTGAAGGTATAGACTGAGTATCACAACTAGTAGGGCCATGTTTTCATGTTACCTATGTAAATTGTTTGAGCGCTAAGTTCATCTCATGTATTCCACCTGCATCAAAGTCTGAGTTGAATATTTTGCATATGGACATGCCCATCACTTTTAGTGCTCTAATTGTTAAATTATTGTCTCTATAGACAAAACATACCTTTGTTTTCCATTTAAAATGTTATAATTAATGTAGAAAAAGGGAATGAGCAACTAAAATGCAAGAAAAATCGGCTTAGATCCCTTGTGTAACGCCCGTTCTTGTGGTGGGTTTTTTTATAAAATATTTTGAGAAAGGACAACGGGAATTACCGTCCGATTTAAAACTTTTTACTTTCTTCCCAGGGTGCAAAACTCTACATTTATAAAATAAATGTGCTCTTACAATAAAGGAGGTTTACAGCGGAAAACATCAATTTTAATAATAAAAGGCCTCTCATACATTTAAACCTCGTGCCTAGACTTCCGTGCTCTTTCCCATGGGCCGTGTGAGTCTCGACGCGTACTTCATTTCCTTCCTGTGGGGGAGGGACATACATAAAAACTAAAATGAGTCGAAGACTCGTAAGCATTACTTCATACAGTTAAAATATAATAACATAGGTTTTCATTCATGCATTCATCATTCTTACATACTATACTTATATGCATGCGTGCATACGTGCGTTCATTTGAAAACGTCACTGGACGGGATTTTTCTTTCGAAATGGGACTTCCTCTTCGTAAAACGTGTCATTCGTCAGTGCCTTCATTTATTCAAAAGTGCCTTCATTTCTTAAAGTGCATTCATGCATACGTACATACATACATGCATACATCCATTCTTTCACTTTTATAGGCCAGTACATACTGTTACGCCCCGTGTGTTAGGGTTAGCGGCCCTATGGCCAATGGATTCGCCCGTGGCTACGGGTTGGAATCCTATTCCGTTAGGGTGCAGCACTGGGTGCACTACCAGTACTACTGCCCGGCATTGCAATCTGCCCATTCATTCATTGGGTACTCCTTTTCATTCATTCATGAAGCCTTTACATATTTTCATACATTAAGGCATCCATTTCTTTCATTCATTCATGTCAGCTCTAAAGAGTTGGAGCATTCATTCAGTCCTTTCATGCCTTTTTCATTTCATTTCAGCTTTATTTTTTCAGTACATGGAAAAACATTGTTTACATGAGAAAACATTTATTTTCATGAGAAAACATCATTTCGTGGGCATGGGCTTGAACATCCTCTTTCATGACATCCATGAGCATCACCTCATGGCATTCATAAAAGTATCAGTTCGTACCGTCCATAAAACATAAAGCACGGGCTCAAACTTTGCCTTTCACGGCATCTGTAAGCGTCACCTTGAACGTCGGCCTTCGCGGCATCCATGAGCATCACCTCGTGGCACTCGCGAAAGAGTCGGTTCGTAGGATCTGTGAAGGCGTCGGCTCAAGGTCGTCTTTCGTGCTTTACATCGGTTCGTGGATTTTCTTAGAAAATACATACAATAGGTACAACGTATAGCCATCCATTCGCATGCGTACAATTAATACTTCGGGTGCATAAAAAGGGGCTTTCATGGAGGGGCCGTACGTACTTATACATTTGAAAGCATGACATCTTCTTTCGTAAGCATTTTCTTAAAGAGAAGAGCATTTTGTTTTCTTTTCGTATAATTTCTAGAAAACTCTAGAAATGCATGAACGTAATACTTATCTAGACTCCATGCTACTTTCATACCATGCAGTCCATTCATGCGCGTGTCAACTGGTAACCTACATGCATACATAACCTTAACGTCATTCTCTATCTAATGCAGAAACATCTTAACCCATAAATAAAGCTACACTTAACATGGAACACTCTCATTCTATCCTATGCACTTACGTGCCCTTTACTATCCTTAAACCCTTCGGAGACCAGTTACGGTCACTACCTCTTCCAAACTCGTCGTTCCACATCGAGTGTTCATTTACTATGGTAAACCCATATTTCACCTTAGGATTAAGATAGTAAGACCTTCGTCTTACTCTCCTTATTGAACTCATCTCGATGCATGAGTCAGACTGACCAAGTCACGCATCCCAATCCTATACAGTACACCCGTCACTACTTCCATGCGTCTTAGCCCATACCAAATCCTCATTCCCAGCCATACAAGCCACACGACTCTAAGCCAACTCTGAGGCTTAATCACCGCGCAACTCTCCTGTGGATAGATTACCCATTACCTATGGTGAATCTGTCTGGTACACGTGTCTCACCAGATTACACACGTACCTTACCCCTTCATCACCTGAGATCAACATATAACACGTTGATCACCTGCTCATAGGGACAAGGGCCATACTCCGATACCAACCTTCTCTTAACCCGGCCAGCACAATTCTTCATGCTAGCCATCCCTTCTTACAGTTCATCCCAACACTTAACGCGACAAGACTCCGTTTACAACTATGTCTTATGTCACGTCATATAGCTCGAGACTACTCCCAAACTACACCGTGACCTTGTCACGTCACCCGACATCTTGCTACGTCATTTCTACGCCAACTCCTACTGATCACGAGTATGGTTCCTCATGTACTCCTATCACATCGTGACATCTCGTCACGTTCTCGTTACGCCATTCCAAAACTAACTCCTTATCCATCGTAAGCACGATTGTCAGTAACCACGTCACCTCGTGACATTGCCCAGTCATGCTTCCGCTGCGCACTCTTACACTTATTTTGCTACTACACTCATACTTCCAGCCGTAAGTCAATTACAGTGACACTTGTCACCTCAGACTATAGGCCACATCATAGTTATCTCGAGACACTGTTCCACAGTTCCCGACACAACTCATCACGTTCTACGCCCATCAATCACTCAACCGTCCTTATCTCTGCGACACGCCACACGGTGTATCGCTGCACCTCGTGGAGTACACTCCACGTATACTCCCTTCATACATGCTACAACCCATCACAAGCATGATTGCCAATAGTCACGTCACTTCGTGACATTCCTCAGTCATGCTTCCGTTGCGCACTCATACACTTGTTCCGCTACTTCATCCATACTCTCAGTCATAAGTCCATTAAGGTGACGCCTGTCACCTCAGACTGCAGGCCACATCACAACTACTTCGTGGCACTGTTCCACAGTTCCTGATACTATTCATTGCTTTGCGCCCATCAATCACTCAATCCGCCTTATCTCTGCGACACGTCACACGGTACGTCGATGCACTTCTTGGAGTACATTCCGCGTATACTCTCTTCATGCACACTACACCACGTCACCATTATGGCATGCTCGCCATATGGTGCATCGTTCCATCACATGGAGTACATCCCACGTGTACTCCCTTTACACACGTTACAACCCATCACCATTATGGCATATCCGCCCTATGGTGCATCGCTCCATCCTCCCGTTACACACATCACGCCATATAGAGTACACTTTATGTGTACTCCATACACGTTACGCCACATCACCACTACGACATACCCGCCGTATGGTGCATCACTCCACCACATGGGGTACACTCCGCGCATACTCCATACACGTTACGCCACATCACCATTACGGCATACCCGCCGTATGGTACGTCATTCCACCATATGGAGTACATTCTACATGTACTCCCTTCATACATAACACACCACAAAGAGTACACTCAGCGTGTACTCTTCCCATTCCATACAACGCCATGCCATCCATACAACACATGTCCCACAACTACACTGCATAGCACAACCACGCCATAAGTACGGCACAAACCCCACAACTGCATTATACAGCACAATCCACAACACTTCACAAATACGCCCAACACTTCACAGTGCACTACACAATATGCCCAACACTTTACAGCAGAATGCATCACAAAATGCCCAACACTTCACTACACAACACATCTCCATACCACACAATAATTCCCCTAATATTAACAGCACAGTCCACAACCTAATCAACTAATAACATAATTAACGAGGGATAGAGAGTTATACCATCGACGAGATTGACCCGTGCGTTGCTCGTTGACCGTCACGATCGATGACGTTGGAAAGGACGTATGGGGTGGTTACGCCATGTACGGGGACCGTTTGGGCGTTTGGATAGCTAGGTATGGTCTTGGAAAGGCTCGTGATGGCCTTGTGTTGGTGGCTGTGAGGAGCATAACACGGCGGATCTGGCCGTGTGCAGTGACTGTCCATCACGTGCAGTGATTACCCACCACATAAAGTGGTGGTTTGGACCTAGGGCTTGGCTAAGGGAAATGCAGTGGATCTCGTGGTGGTGTCGAGGTGGCGCCACTGTGGCTCACGGTGGCAGTTCAAGGCCGTGAAGTGGAGGAAAGGCTGTGGGAGAGTGAGAGAGAGTGTGCGCGCATGGGTGGCAGATCGGGGTCATGGGAGGTTGGGTTGGCTTGGTAGTGGCCTGAGGAGGCTAAAGGTGGTGGTCATACGCCGTGGGTGGCGGTGCATGGCCGTGCAAGTGCGTGCAATCCGTGCGTACATGAGGGGGAAACCCGTGTGGTGGAGAGAGGCTATGGGCCTCGGGTCACATGGAGGAGGAAGGGGGAGGTAAGGGGAGGTCCATGGTGGTGCTGGGTGGCCGTGTACGGCGGCGCACGGTGAGGAAATGGGATAGAGACCCATTTCGGGTACTTGCCTTGGAAGGAGAGGGAGGGCTGCGTAACAGGGGCTAGCTTTGGTGGAGGATGATGGTCAGTGGGAGGGGAGGTCGCCGTGGGAGCGGTGGAGCCATTGGGCGGCGCATGGCGACGCAGTGGCCATCAAGCCCGTTCGGGCTTTGCACATCCAAGGGAGAGGAAGAGAGAGCGTGATAGGAAGAGACTGCCACAGGGAGGCTCGCCAGAGTGGGAGGAGGTGAACGGTGGTGGAGGTGACAGTCACTGGCACACGGCGGTGCCGGGCTACGAGGGAGAAGCTTCGAGCGTAGGGGCTGGGTATTATGTACGCCGAATGAGAGAGGGAGGAGAGAGAGAGGGCTGGGGAAAAAGTGAGGGAGAAAGAGAGAGGGTCTGGATTTTAAATCCAGTCCCATCGTCTTGGAGTCTACAAAACGGTCTGACGATGAGGGATTAAAATACTGATTTGAAAATACGTAAACATTAATTTAATTAAAAGCACTTAGAGGAATTAAGGTAAATATTATTTTAAACTAACTTGAGTTTATAAAATAATATTTCTTCATCATTAATAAATGATGAAGTCTTATTTAATATATTTAAAAGGATAAAATCATTAAATTAATTAAAACTTTCAACATAATTTAAATCCCATAATATTTCAAATAACTGGAATCATTTTAATAATTAATATTAAAATGATCTCCGACAATTATAATATTTTGGAGCTCTTCAAAATATTATAATTGTCTCATTTAAAAACAAGTTTAACTCAACGATACTGAAAATACCTCATATAAATATTTCCAGTACATTTAAAATACTGGGCGTACTTTAGAAGTCACCTAATATCTTAAGAGATACGCCATCATGGTTCGGCACGCATGATGAGACTCGCAGTCGCCAGAAAGAATGGCAGACTGTTGCATAATTCCGTCCTCGAAATTTGCTTACATCAGGAAGGAGGGATCTTACGTAAGAAAGAGAGAAGCTTACGTAAGAAGAAGGAGCGGGGTATTACACCTTGGTTGCTACATCCTTCATCTAAGTTTCACTATTCCTTTGGTCAGTTATTTGGTGGACTCCACTCGGAGTTTATTTGAACTTAAATGAGGTGTCCTAGTGGTTTTAGAAAGATATTATTGAAATATTTCGTAACATTATGAGAATAAGGGAAATTTATTTGTACAAACACTATGCATGCAACCCCTTGAAAAAAGTGGGACTCACTAAAAAAAAAAAACGGTGGGGTTTTCCCGATGAGTTCAACTTTTTTTCAAATGACTTATACACTTATAAGTAGCATTACTTGAGAATGAATAGTTCTATTTTTTTTTTTACTTGAAGTCAAACACCATACATAAATGGGATTAAATCCAATGAAGGAATCAATTCAGAACATATTCATCACCAAACGATTCAAATAAAGGATTTAAGCTACAATATCTGTTGAAATCATTAAGTGATGTAAGTACATCAATCAGAAACCCTAAAGGATTGGAACCCTAAATTAGTTTAGGGTTCAAATCCGAAACCTTAAATTAATTTAGGATTCCAATCCCAAACCCATGCACAAAATCACAATAGTTCACAAATCACATGCATAATCAAATCTCGATTCTCAACAACACACAACTCACAAATCCCATCCTCTATCTCCATTTAATCTCAACCTTCCTCCAATCTCCATAACTCAACAAAAAAAATTTATAAAATACTAAATGGTTTGGATTAGGGGCATAACTTTGGCGACGATGACGCAATGGACACAGAGAGCGACGACGAAGGACACAGAGAGTGACGAAGATGAGCGGACGCGGGACACAGTGAAGAGACCTAGATAGCGACAGAGAGAGAATTGAGAGAGAGTGATTTGAGAAGTGCAGGGGAGTCGTGGGAGGGGGGAGGATAAAACAACACATAGGGGGGTTTTTTTTAAATATAATTATATATATATATAGCGGGGCTGGGCGCCCTCCGTCCCCTGCCTCTGCTGGGGGCCGCAGATGCTGGCGGGGCCACCCACCCCCCGCATTTGCAGCGTGGATCCCCTGCGTGCCTCGCTTGGGAGGGGGTGGGGCGAAAGGGGCGGTGTAGCCGGGGACAAGGCCCCGTTGCCCACCCCAAGTGTCATTGGTCTTGAGACGTTTTTCCCATCCCCCGCTGGATCGCCCCAAGTGTCACTGGTCTTGAGACGTTTTTCTGATTCAATTTTTTATTTAATTAGTGATTAAGGAAGTGTTTTTTAATTGTTGTGATTTTTTAAAAAAAAAATGTTTAAGGGTATAAAAAAATGTAAGGAAAAAAAAATCAAATGACCTTATCAGGAGAATATCTTGGACTACACCCTCGAGCCTTGGTTGGAAGTGTTGCTGGCATTGCTAAGAATAGTCCCAATAATACACAAACCTTTTAACCTTTGTTTCTTTAAGTAAAGAAAGAATTTTCCATAATTTAATAACAACAATTACAATAACATTCTTCCAATAAAACTCAAACAAAGTGATCTGAAACATACGGTTAAACGTTTCTCTAGATTAGAAATTTTGAACAAGACATGGGGCTGCTAAATGCTAGTCCATTTTCATTCGGTGGTCAAGGGACAGAATGGATTACTGTAATAAAAAGAGCAATGCTGTTATTTCTGATAGATTTTATCATTTTGAGTCATTTTTACTATGTGAAACATGATGAGTGACCATCATTTAAGTGATTAATATATTAAATTATTTAAAATGTCTGATTAAAAATAACAAAATTTAGATGAAGAATATTTCTCTAATAATAAATGCTTAACATTTAAAAGCATGCATATGCTGCATATATATCCAACCCAACAGTTTTGTCAGTTTGTGGCCTTTTATCAATAGAGAGAAAAATAAAATAAAATAACATTTCATTTAAGCTTTATACTATACGAGTCTGAATTAATAATGTTACAAGGAATCAAACTTACGAAGTCAATGAACTTCGGCTTCAAGTTTCCTGTCTTATAATAAGCTTCTGCGTATCCTTTAAATATATGCAGACGATAACAGTATTTCAACAACCCATCCAATATATATATATATATATATATATATGTATGTATATATATATATTATACACACGTATGTATGTATAAAAATATGCAACACATCAGCAGTCTCCTTCACTGAACTAACTAAATTTAGACAAGAATATTCTAATATGAGAAGTGTTACATACACGTCACTACAACATAAATTAGTTTTTGTGACGGTTTGGAAATTGTGACAGTGTCCAAACCGTCACAAATTGTGTGATGATGGAGAGATGTTCCTAATGAGGTGAAAGATCACATTCAGAGTTGTGTACTTGTGAGTTTACATAGGAACGCAAATTTTTTTCGAAATATTTTGATTTCATATTTTTGATTCAATTAACTTCTTAGGATGAATTCGACCTCAATTTTGGCCGTAGCGAGGATGTGAAAACTGTGAATGAGTTGATGACTACATTATTTCTGCATCACAAGGGATGATTTCATGACCATTTCAAGAAATTCGAGACGTTGGAAAAGGCTGTTTAGTCCCCTTTTTAAAAAATGAAGTTAGATGATTGGAGGAAGTGTCGTGATCTTTTCTCAAGTCCAGATTATTAGGTATTCTAGATTTATTCCCTATAAGTTATTTACATCAATATTGATTTCATATTTTATATTTAACATTGTTAATTTCTCTTGCAACACTTAAGTTCTATCAATATACATTATAGAACGGCTTTGACAATCCACCATTGTGCCGGTTCAAGGTCATTCCAACGTCTTGGCGATAAAATGATAATTAATAACTTATTAATTCTCACTCATTTTTATCATAGTATTTTATTTAAGTACTAACATTTTTTTTAAAATTACTAATAAGGTTTTGTTCGAAACGTGATGATTCTAAAAATTTCTCTCTCATTCATGTTCATGTTGCTACTCACACTGATGAGCACAATGAGTAGGTTGATCTTGTCACTAAAGATAATTATGGAAGTGAGGTTGTTTTCTGTGAATAAATTATGCAATATGTGAATTCATATTATGTTTGATTCATCATTTATTTTAATATGTTACTTATTATGTGTTTTTGTTGTAATTGTAGGAAAAAATGATTGAGATCCAATCAGACTATGAAGAATCCTCTCCTAGGGACATAAACATATTTATGCAAGTGCTCTGGACCAAGTCTGATTTGGTAAGAGGTTTGGAACGTTCTTTCGAGCGTGTCGGTTCATCTTCCACGACCTCGACTTCGGAAGTTAACAATCTTACTAAAGATTTAGAAGCAGCACGCCAAGAAATTGAGTAGATGAAGTAAAGACAACATGAGTTGGAGTCTCTCTTATCGCGACAGTCAGATTTAGAGACGCGTTTGTAGGAGCAATAAAGAGACCACGATGAGAGAATACGCAATGAAGTCTAAGAGCAAATACAGAGTGAGATGATGGTCTAGATAGAACGTGTTATGTCACTTCAGCAGGATTGCGGTGGGCGAGGAAAGAAGAAAAAATGATCAATATACCATTATCATTATCATTATTAGAAACTTTTATTGTCTATTTTCGCAACTCTATAAGACATTATTAGTTGTTATATTTATGGTGTAATATGAAACAATTTGTATGCATTTTAATTTTATGAACGTAAGACACTACGTTCACACATTTCAACGCACAAACGATCTATACGTTCGAATGATTAGAATAGATACGTCCAAATGACAAATCAACATCCGAGCGTTAAAAATTTTACGTTCCAACTCTTCTCCTTTAACATCCGAATGCTACATTTAAATGTCTCCGAGATAACGTTCGAATGTAAATATCATTGGTGCGAAGTAAAAACAACGAACTTCAAATTTTTTACATTCAAATGTTAATCGGTCGGGTTAACGTTCGAATGTCGGTTGATACGTGCGAACATTATTTTCTGTGATGATTTTTAACTGTTACAAAAAAATATCATGTTCGAACGTGACATCTCACGGAAGACTCCCAACTATCACAATTTTTCTTATTTTTTTATTTTTATTTTTATTTTTATTTTTTGTGATGGTTAAACAGTAAAGCGTCGCAAAAATTTTTTTGTGACGCCTTTTAGGTGACGGTCTCTTTTTTTTGTGACGGTTTGTTTATTTTTTGTAACGGTTTCGTCCGTCACAAAAGCCAAAATCTGTTGTAGTGTGTAAAATGATTATGTAAAAGTAAGCTTACAAATTGATGTACTTTCATATGATCTGTTAGATCTATTTTACAATGAAAATAACTTTATAATTTTACTTATTGTATTAAACCACGTCAGTTTGTGAGTTTACTTTTACCTTAGTCGATACGTGATTCAAGTACTTTTATCCTAAAATTTATGATACAATAATTTTTTTTTTTTTAATTTTTATCTAAGCTAGTAAAAGTGCCACGTGTCAGTCTCATAATCAGCTACTAGAACGCCTTACATGGACGCCCCCATACAGCTGTAATGCATTGATAAATAATGGAGAAAGCCCCGGACCCCACCCTACTTTTCATCAAGTCTTGCTAGGAGTCAATAAAGTAAGAAGTTTCCTTAACCGATAAGCATTGTTCTCAATTCCTCTTATTTTCACCGAAACCCACACTTCTTCTGCTCTCCCTCTTCTTGACGTAAACACACTCAGTCGCTTGCACAACCAAAAGTAAACCACATAAATTTTAAGTGAAACTGAGAGAGAGTGGTGAGTGTAATGGATATTTGAGCTCTACAATTTTAGCTAAGAGATAAAGTCAAGGAGATAATTCAGAATCCTAAAAGGTAAAGGCTTTACAAGACTTAGATTCCTAAAAGAAAAAGGTTTCACAATGTAAATTGAGTTTTATCACTCCAAAGAAATAACCTCTATAAATAGCCTACAAGAGGTAACAAATAGGGAACTTGAACTAAACTTGATTCACTTCTTCTTTACATGCATTTACTCTCATATTGCTATACTGACTTTGGTATCAGAGACTCCATGGGGCAACCAATGCCGCCCCTTCATTTGTTGCAGGTGATCCGTGAGGTTGGTAGTGTGAAACATGTCCTTAACAAGTGGCGCTATCTGTGGGATCTTTACAGACTTCAATGTGATTTTCACATGCTTGCTACCATGCGATCACATGCACAAAACGATTTTTTAATGCTGGAAAGCAAAGTAGGGGAATTCTGTGATTCACAAGATCATCTCCAAAAACCATATAAGATCTCTTCAACCAGAAGGGCGTGGATGTCAAAGAACCCCATGACCCACTCAGCAACAAGACCCGCGCCTCTCGACAAACAACAAAACTGACATCTCCACCATGCAACCAGACCAAGGTCTTTGTAGAAAGCATATGTGGTTCTGTCACTACTCGTGCCAAGGCATGGCTACCAAAGGATATTGCCCATATATCACCAGCCTTCACCACTCAAGCAAGATGAAAAATTTCAAACTTGTGGGTTGGATTATTTAACCTAACATGTTTGTTTTTGTTGGTAAGATTGATCTCTAGCTCCCGTCATAGACTGCGGTCATGCTTTGTCTCCCACCTGAAAGGGTTACGCGGTCGAGGCACTCACTTGCATTGCTAGGGTTACGCGGTTGAGGGCATCTCCCGCTACACCCATCGCCAGAGTTATGCGGTCGAGGGCATCTCCCTCTACACTCGCATTGCCAGGGTTACACGGTCGAGGCACTCTCCCGCTAGCCCAATACTTAGAGGTTAAAACAGTCGAGAGATCTCCCGTTAACACCTTCTCGCCAAAAAGTGACGTGGTCGAGAGATCTCCCACTAACCTGATACTTAAAGGTTAAAACGGTCGAGAGATCTCCCGTTCACACCTTTTCGCCAAAAGGTGATGTGGTCGAGGGATCTCCCACTAGCCTGATACTTAAAGGTTAAAATGGTCGAGAGATCTCCAGTTAACACCTTCTTGCCAAAAGGTGACATGGTCGAGGGATCTCCCATTAGCCTCATACTTAAAGGTTAAAACGGTCGAGGGATCTCCCGTTAATACCTTCTTGCCAAAAGGTGACCTGGCCGACGGATCTCCCATTAACACCTTCTCGCCAAAAGGCGACGTGGTCGAGGGATCTCCCGTTAACACATTCTCGCGCAAAAGGCAACGTGGTCGAGGGATCTCCCATTAGCCTGATACTTAGAGGTTAAAACAGTCGAGGGATCTCCTGTTAACACCTTCTCCAGCTACACTCACATCCGAGTGTCTCCACTCGCCACAACCGCCGCTAGCGGGTTGCTTTCGGGAACGAGTGTAACACCCCGTATTTTAGTGTATTTTTATTGAAGGATTATTTTTATTAGTTCAAAAATTTATTCTCTTGTTTTAAAATTATCGGATATTTTAAATGGTTTAGTTTTATGATCTTTAAATTGTGAAAATTAAATTTGATATGTCTCCTTAATATTTAATTATTGTTATGCATTTAAATTGTTCTTTTTAAATTAATTGATTGTGGGATTTAATTATTTTATTTTCATTGTATCATTACATTTAAATTATTTTAATTGATTTGCTGTTTTAAAATCTTTTTCGTTGGATCATTTTTGTGACTCAAGATGTGAGGATTGGACCTCATTTCTTTCCCTCACTTTTCTTTTTCTCTTTTTCTTTTCCCTTTCTTTTCTTTCTTCCCCTTTTCTTTTTTATTTCCCCTGCTTTTCCCCCCAGCGCGAGACAGCCTCCCTTCCCTTTTTCCAGTGCGACTTCCGTGCTCTTCCCCATGGGCCGTGTCCGTCCTGACGCTTGCAGTTCATTTCCTTCCCTGTGAGGGGGAGGGACATACATAAAAACTAAAATGAGTCGAAGACTCGTAAGCATTATTTCATACAGTTAAAATATAATAACGTAGGTTTTCATTCATGCATTCATCATTCGTACATATCATACTTACATGCATGCGTGCATACGTGCGTTCATTTGAAAATGTAACTGGATGGGGTTTTCCTTTTTAAACATGGGCTTCCTTTTCGTAAAACGTGTCACCCGTCAGTGCCTTCACTTTTTCAAGAGTGCGGTGCCTTTATTTCTTAAAGTGCATTCATGCATATGTACTTACATACATTCTTTCTTATCACTCTCATAGGCTGGTACACACTGTTACGCCCCGTGTGTTAGGGTCAGCGGCCCTATGGCCAATGGATTCGCCCGTGGGCACAGGTTGAAATCCCATTCCGTTAGGGTGCAACACTGGGTGCACTACCAGTACTACTGTTCGGCATTGCAATCTGCCCATTCATTCATTGGGTACCCATTTTCATTCATTCATGTAGCCGTTACGTATTTTCATACATTTCATGCTTTCATTTCATTCTTTCATTCGTTCATGTCAGCTCTAAAGAGCTGTAGCTTTCATTCAGTTCTTTCATGCCTTTTTCATTTCATTTCATCTCTTTCTTTTCAGTACATGGAAAAACATCGTTTACATGAGAAAACATTTCTTTTCGTGAGAAAACATCATTTCGTGAGCATGGGCTTGAACATCCTCTTTCATGACATCCATGAGCATCACCTCGTGGCATTTCATAAAAGTATCAGTTCGTAGCGTCCATAAAACATAAAGCATGGGCTTAGACTTCGCCTTTCATGGCGTCCGTAAGGATCATCTTGAACCGCGTCTTTCGCGGTGTCCACGAGCATCACCTCGCGGCGCTCCCGAAAGCGTCGATTCGTAGGATCCATAAAAGAGTCCGTCTAAGCTCGCCTTTCGTGCATTCACTTCCGTTCGTGGATTTTTTTAGAAAATACGTACAATAGATACAACGTATAGTCATCCATTCGCATGCGTACAATTAATAACTTTGGGTGCGTAAAAAGGGGCTTTCATGGAGGGGTCGTACGTACATATACATTTGAAAGAATAGCATCTTCTTCAGTAAAACGTCTTTCGCTTCGTTTCGTGAGGCATCTTTAAGGAAAAGCGTTTCGTTTTCATTTTCGTATCTTTTTAGAAAACTGTAGAAGAGTATGAACGTAATACTTACCTGGACTCCATGCTACTTTCATACCATGCAGTCCATTCATGCGCGTGTCAGCTGGCAACCTACATGCATACATAACCTTAACGTCATTCTCTATCTAATGCATAAGCAACTGAACTAGAAATAGAACTACACTATACTTGAATCACTCTCCTTCTATCCCGTGCACTTACGTGCCCTTTACTATGCTAAAACCTTCAGGGACCACTTACGGTCACCACATCTTCCAACTCAATGTCTTGTCTTGAGTGCTCATTCACTAAAGTGAACCCATGATTCACCTTAGGATTAAGACACTAAAACCTCTGTCTCATTCTTCTCATTAACCACGTTCCGATGCATGACTCAGACCAACTAAGTCACGCATCCCAATCCTATACAATACACCCGTCACTACTTCCATGCACCTTAGCCCATACCAAATCCTCATTCTCATCCATACAAGACACAGGCTCTACGCCAACTCTGAGGCTTAAGTACCGTGTAACTATGCTTAGGATAGATTACCCATTACATATGGTGAATCCGTTCGGCACATGTGTTTCACCAGTTCACACATGTACCTTACTCCTTTATCACGTAAGATTAACATATATAACACGTTGATCACCTGCCTGGAGAGACAAGGGCCATACTCCGATACCAACCTTCTCTTAACCCGGCTAGCATGACTCTCCATGCTGCCTGTCCCTTTTGACAGTTCATCCCAACACTAAACATGACAAGACTCCGTTCACAATCACGCCTTATGTCACATCATATAGCTCAAGACTACTCCCAAGCTACACAGTGACCTTGTCACGTTACCTGACATCCCACTACGTCATTTCTACGCCAACTTCTAACTCATCACGAGTACGGTTCCTCACGTACTCCTATCACATTGTGACATCTCGTCACGATCCTGCTACGCCATTCATACCCTATCACTTCACCCATCATAAGCACGACTGTCAGTAACCACGTCATGAAGTGACGTTGCCCAGTCATACTTCCGCTGCGTACTCTTACACTTATTCTGCTACTACACTCATACTCCTAGCCATAAGTCCATCACGGTGACACTTGTCACCTTAGACTACAGGCTACGCCATAACTACTTCGGGACACTGTTCCACAGTTTCCGACACTACTCATCACGTTCTACGTCCATCAACCACACAACCATCATTATTTCTGCAACACGCCATGCGGAGTGTCACTGCCTCGTGGAGTACACTCCACGTATACTTCCTTTCCACACGCTACAACCTATCATCAATATGGCATACCCGCCATACGATGCATCATTCTACCACATGGAGTACACTCCGCGTATACTCCATACACATTACGCCACATCACCATTACGGCATACCCGCCGTATGGTGCATCACTCCACCATATTGAATACATTCCACATGTACTCCCTTCATACCCATCACGCCACATCACCATTATGGTATATCTGCCACATGGTGCAGTACTCCACCATATGGAGTACATTCCACATGTACTCCCTTCATATACACCATGCCACATCACCATTATAGCATATCCGTCACATGGTGCATTACTCCACCATATGGAGTACATTCCACATGTACTCCCTTCATATACACCACGCCACATCATTATTATGGCATATCCGCCACATAGTGCGTTACTCCACCATATGGAGTACACTCCACGTGTACTCCATTTACACTCCACACCATACAGAGTACACTCTAAGCCACATCACCATTATGGCGTTCACGCCATATGGTACATCACTTCACCACATGGAGTACACTCTACGCCACATTACCATTATCGCATACTCGCCATATGGTGCATCACCCCACCATATGGAGTACACTCCGCATGCACTCCACTTACACGCACTATGCCACAGAGTACACTCCACGTGTACTCATCCCGTTCCACAATATGCCAGGAGGGTATATTTTACATTTACTCTCCTTATCTCACACTACACCACACACAGAGTACACTCAGAGTGTACTATTCCCATTCCACATGCCACGCCATCCATACGACGCATGCCCCACAACTACGCTGCACAGCACAACCACGCCATTATTACAACAGAAACTCCACAACCACACTACATTACACAGTCCACAACACTGCACATCACAATTCCCAACTATATCCAACACATCACAACGCACTACACAGATAAGCCCAACACTTCACATATACAGCACTTCACATCACCACACTACACATATATGCCTAACACTTCACAGCGCACTACACAGCGCATCTCAATACAACCCAGTCATTCCCCTAATACTAACAGCACAGTCCACAACCTAATCAACTAATCATCATCTAATATAAATAACGAGGGATAGACGGTTATACCATCGACGGGATAACCCGTGCGTTGCTCGTTGATCGTCACAGCCGATGATGTCGCAAGGGTCGTACGTGGCGGCTAACCCACATACATTGATTGTTTGGGCATTTGGATAACTAGGTGTGGTCTTGGAAGGGCTCGTGAAGGCCTCGTGATGGTGGCTGTGAGGAGCGGTACACAGCGTACCTAACCGTGTACAGTGGCGGTCAGTCACACGTAGTGACTGTCCATCACGTGCAGTGATTACCCACCACGTAAAGTGGTGATTTGGACCTAGGGCTTGGCTAAGGGAAATACGGTGGATCTTGTGGTGGCGTCGAGGTGGTGCCACGGTGGCTCACGGCGGCAGATCTGGCCGCACAATGGAGGAAAGGCCGTGGGAGAGTGAGAGAGAGTGTGCGTGCATGGGTGACAGGTTGGGGTAGTGGGTGGCTGGGTTGGCTTCGTGGTGGCCTGAGGAGGCTGATGACGGTGGTTACCCACCGTGGGTGGCGGTGCACGGTGTGCAACCCGTGCGTTACAGAGAGAGGGAGGTCGTGTGGTGGAGAGAGGCTACTGGCCTTGGGTCACACGGAGGAGGAAGGGGAAGGGGAGGAGACTTCCATGGTGGCCGTGGGTGGTCGTCGAAGTCACACACGGCGGCGCTAGCAGCTTCGATAGCTCGAAATCGTGCGAAACCCATAAATGGGTTTCGTGCGTGCGTGCGTGCGACGGAGGGGGAAGGGGGGCTTCCTGTGGCTTGGGTTCTATGGGAGGGGTTCGCAGGTGAGAGGAGAGGCCGTTCATGGCGGTGGTGGTGCCGGAGGACGGCGCACGGCGGCACTAAGGACAACAAGCCCATTCGGGCTTTACACTTTCGAGGGAGAGGAAGAGAGAGTGTGAGAGGGAGGGGCTGCCGTGGATGGACTCGCCGGAGGGAGAGGAGGCCATCGGTGCCAGCGGTGAGAGCTGCCGACGCACGGCGGCGCCGGGCTGAGGCATGGAGGCTACGGGCGTAGGGGGAGTTTCGTGCTGCGTAAGCCGAAGGAGAGAGGGAGGAGAGAGAGAGGGCTGGGGAAAAAGTGAGGGAGAAAGAGAGAGGGTCTGGGTTTATAATCCAGTCCCATTGTCTTGGGGTCCTCAAAACGATCTAACATTGAGATATTAAAACACTGAATTAAAAGCACTTAGAGGAATTAAGGTAAATATTATTTTAAACTAACTTTAGTTTATAAAATAATATTCTTCATCATTAATAAATGATGAAGTCTTATTTAATATATTTAAAAGGATAAAACCATTAAATTAATTAAAGCTTTCAACATAATTTAAATCCCATAATATTTTAAATAACTGGAATTATTTATATAAAATGATTCTCCACAATTATAATATTTTTGGAGCTCTTCAAAGATATTATAATTGAGTTATTTAAAATATTACTTAGTTAAACAACATTGGAAATACATCATATAAATATTTCCAGTACATTTAAAACACTGGACGTGCCTTAGAAGTCACCTAATATATTAAGGAACACACCATCGTAGTTCGGCACGCATAACGAGGCTCGTAGTCGCCCGAAAGAATGGCAGACTGTTGCATAATTCCATCCTTGGAATCTGCTTACGTCAGAAAGAATGAGTCTTACGTAAAAAAGAGAGAAGCTTACGTAAGAAGAAAGGAGCGGGGGTTACATTCCCGCCTATGGTGCATGCGGTAGGGATGGTGGTAAGTAGGAATGGTGGTTGTGTCCCGCCTGTGATTCCCGCCTACGGTGCACGCGGTAGGGATGGTGGGAAGCAGGGATGGTGGTATAGTCCTGCCTGCGATTCTCGCCTACAGTGTCCGATAAATGGTTGGATTTTGT
Source organism: Juglans cinerea (assembly GCA_961763995.1). Taxonomy (NCBI): domain Eukaryota; kingdom Viridiplantae; phylum Streptophyta; class Magnoliopsida; order Fagales; family Juglandaceae; genus Juglans; species Juglans cinerea. Next base: position 13,074,007 of record CAUIVZ010000009.1, read on the forward strand.
GTATATCATTTTCTGGGAAAATGTCGGATTATTATATTTTTGGCTAAAATAGGATTTTTGGCGTGTGTTGGAAATAAATCATTTTCGGGGAAAATGAATTTTTGGAATCTGCTTGTTGGTTGCATTAATGCATTTTTATCCCGAGGGTTGTTTGGATTATTACTTACCTGTGGTACTATTTTATGGTATCGCAGATTTTGATGCAGATGTGGATGACGAGCTTTAAGCTTGGCTCTGTTGTAGGAGTGATCTGGGATTGCTCCCGTATATCGAGACTCATTTTATCAATTATTATGTATTTGCCTTTGTAATAATTTGGGATGACTGTATAACTTTTAAAAGTAATTTATTTTGAATATTTGTATTTAAACTTCTGGTACTTGGTTGACTTATTTATATTATCCGCTGCGATTTTTATTGTGAACTTTTGCATGTTGCACACATTTGAGCACATTTTATTGGGATGCGTGACCCGTGTTGTCATCATCCTGACGTCACGATTCCCATATTTTTGTACGTGGGAGTCGGGGTGTCACAACGAGCCTCTGAGCTTCACAACCGCCTTATGCTGGTATCCTTCGGGAACGAGTCAACGGACTCAGCAACCGCCTAAGATGGATCTAGGGGGGTCGACGGGCACCCTGACCACTTAAATGCAGGTTACTACCAACAAACACTAACAACAAAACAAGAACACCACAACAATTTACACCATGGGGCAGAAAATATACTACTACCAACAAAAGCAAAAAGATCACATAAATACACACCAAAAAGCAATAAACAAAAATGGTCACTCTTCGTCAACAGTAAGCAATCTCTCTGACAAACATTCACACAAACAAACAAACTCAAAATCGAGCTCCACGCTCACACCTAATGTGGTCGAGTACATCTCCTGCCGATCTCTCCAAGCTGACTCCCTCACTACGTAGTACGAAACAAACAGAAAACCAAGGACCAAACAACAAACCAGGGACCGAACAGGAAACCAGTGACGAATTTTCTAAATTTATTTTACAGATTATTGACTTGAAGATTCTCAAGGCCTTCTAAAGCTTCTAAGGCTTCACAGCTACCAGAATTGCTTTTTCTACATATTACCTCCATCACGGTTGACTTGAATATTCCTAAGAAAGCCAAAAGGTCGAGCCTCATTCACGGTGCAACCAACTGTTAGCTAACCAAAAGGAAGTGAAGACACCCACACGCACTAACTAGCATGGATCCTAGGCAGGGTAGGAAAAAACAAAAGCAAGCAGGCGCCCACGAGCCAGCAGGGTAAAAGGCAGGTACAGAGAATGCAAAGTATTTAATTTCCCATGTGCTAGCACAAAAAAAATTAGCGGGGTAACTGTAAGGGATATTTGAGCCCCCACAATTTTAGCTAAGAGATAAAGTCAAGGAGATGACTCAAAGTCCTAAAAGGAAAAGGTTTCACAAGACTTAGATTCCTAAAAGGAAAATGTTTCACAAGATAAATTGAGTTCTATCACTCCAAGGAAATAATCTCTAGAAATAGCCTACAAGAGGTAACAAATAGAGAAGTTGAACTAAACTTGATTCACTTATTTTTTACATACATTTATTCTCATATTGCTATACTGACTTTGGCATCGGAGACTCCACAGGGCAACCAGTGCCGCACCTTCATTTGTTGCAGGTGATCCGTGAGATTGGTGGTGTGAAACATGTCCTTAACAGTGGGTGTCCATCAACTTTATCCCAACTTTCAAGCGTTGGTAAGTGCAAAAGCCATCATCAACTATTTTGAAGTGTTTTTTCTGGAAATAAATGGTTGGTTTATGAGTTGGTATTGGGCGTATGTTTGGTTAGCATGCTATTAATAGTTGATGATGGCTGAAAGTTGTTGGATGTTAATGTTGTGATTGTAAAGGAGTTTTGTGATGAGTATGATTTGGGTTCAAGCTTCTATTATGAGCTTAGTGTCCAAATATGCAACAATATTACAACCCTTGGTTATGTAGCACTTATATTGTAAGATAGTGATGATTTGAGTTCTTGTTTAGAAATGTTGAATTTTACGAATTATATGATGAATATAATTACTGTTTAGGTTTATAGTGAGTGTGAGTTGTTCATATGTGAGATAAATGCTTAGGATTTAAGTAAATAGAGGCCATATGCATCAATACTAATAATAAGAGTCGGTTTGATGGCTTGATGTTCAGTTATGCATTAGTTGATGTTTTATTTCAAATCTGGAATTTTTATGACTTGGATGTTGTATTTGAACTTATATTAGAATTGATGATTTGCATGGTTAATTGATCTTTATCATGAATATTTTAAGAACGTAGGTTACTATGATGTTTTAAGCACACAAATACATCATAGAAGCAAGAAACTCCACATTGAGCTTTGCTTTGTATTTTGGGTAAATTTGGTTATTTGTGGTGGAAGTTTAATGAGTTAATTTTTTTTATTAAACTCTATCTTGGGATGAGGTTAATTGATAATTTTGGTTTAAAGCTTACGAGCATAAGATTAAGCTTCAAAATGCACTTAGTGATATGTTTATGTTCATGAAATTCGGATTTGGTGTTTTCTTGGGTTTGCAGAGTGATAAACCATATTCTAAGGTTGGAAATGTATTTAGAATAGAAAATACATGTGATTTATGAAGTTTTGTGAAATTCGGGGTTAAATTGCAATTATTGAAAGTTTTGGGATTAATATGCAATTTTCAAGAGTAAAGGAATTAAAGTGCAATTTTTGCTAAATTTTGGAAGTTTTTCTAACCCTAGTATATATACTTCTTTATTTCAGCCTTTGAAGTTAACTTTTTAAAGTGAGGGAGTTTGTAAGTTAACTTCTAACTTGTGGTTTATGTTAGTATGCTTAGTGATAATTGCCATATTAAAAATTCATGTTCATGTTCACGTTCTAAAGTTCTTTAGATATTTGATTTATTCATGTCATGATATTCCATCATCCCTCATGAAGCATATGAACATATCATGAAGCATAAATTGCGCATTAAAATTTTTTTATCGTGACCCAAGTTAGAATGATGGATTATCCTAGTAGAACTCATTTGTCTACTCTAGATTACATAAATGTAGAGTGAGTCTCCTGGGTTAACGAAGAACATTTTGTGACCACGAAAGTGATTGTAATGGTCTTGGAGCGAGGGTAAGTATGTGCCTTATCACTGGTGGAGGCTAGAGAGTATGATAAGTGAATGATGTTTACGTGAAGTTTGAGTACTCTTGAGATGAAGCCACAGATGGTGTTGCTTGTCGTGTGGTGAAGATAGCTAGTAAGTGCACACGATTTTGTGGGGAATTGTGAGGTACCATAAGTATGCTTAAAAGATGTCGTTATAATGATGATGATGATGTTATTACTCTCTTTTGCTAAAGAATCTGGATGGGAGAAAATTACAGTGTTTGAGTAATGTAAGTTCATATCATTTATGCTTACATTTCATTATTATTATTAATCATGCTTTTATAAACTGTTTGTATGTTATTGGTCTAACTTACTGAGTTTGGATGTTTGTAATTAAGGAGTATGCTACTCCAAGACATTTTATTTTGCTTCTGGGTCTGTAAATATTGTACTGACTAGCTGTGCATAAAATCTGCTTTGTTTATAATTATGAGTGATGTTTGTGATTTTAGTTTCTTCTGGTACAAATTTTGAACTGAACAAAGTTTTCCATTGCGATTATTATATATTGCTAGAAGTATGCTAGGAGGATTGCATATTATCTATCATGTACGGGGTATGTAACCTTGTGTTGTATGTCCTGATGCTTCAGTCCCCATTATATCCTAAGCGGGGTTGGGGGCATCGCATTACTTACCTTTAAAAACAAATTATTTGTGCTCTACTTGGTATTAATTGACCCTCTAAACCAACTGAACCCATTCTGTTATCAGTTGTATTGCCCTGCTTAAGTTCTTCATCAACGAGGGAACTGAAGTACCTCATCACAATCAGACCTCTGTAGATCTATCCAGGTATTTGTCTGTCTATCATATTAAATTCCTAGCTTGATCAGTTGGATATGCTCTTGCTAAATAAAGGCCTCCCTCTACTCTGTCATACATCTCTCTCTACACAGGTATTAATTTTTCTTTGATCTCATACTAGATAGATCTAATCTTATATATTTTTCATTGTTTCCACTATTAGCGAAGTGAATGGAACTTTTCAATTTCAAGAAGTTCTTAGCATATATTAATTACTTGTTCCTTATTTCGGTATTAGTTTGCTCGTCTAGATTATACCATCGTGATGGCATCCGTACGTATGAAATTGCATCGAATATCACTTCAGTTCGGATTGTCTCTGCAACTTGGGAACGTCATTAAATTGGACTCGATAGTAATTGCGCATCAGCATTCCGCCGTGAATATGTATTGTGCCATTGAACTCATAGCTTATTGCTTACAGATTAGATAGGACCATTATCCTCCTAAATCCCCCCCTTGGGAGATTATACAACACCTCTTTATCAGGGAGGTAGTAGTTATGGAAGATAGTGTATAATATGGATTATTTTGGTTCAATTTGCCTACTAAAAATTGTCCAACTTCAAGTATAATGTTTACTACATAATAGGGTTACCTGTAATATTCCAGGCCAAGCAATATTTTTCAATATGAGAAATGTCTCTGGTTTTTGTTTTTGTTTTTGTTTTGGCTTTTCTGAAACGAGGCAAACAGAATAAAGCAATCTGAATAAGGAAAAAAAAAGAAAAGAAAAGAAAAGAAAAGGGTAAAATTTGTATATTTGCTTTCTTATTTGCTATATATATACTAAAAACACATTTCTTTATTACGTGACATTAATCTTTATTTAGTTTCATTGATCCAAAGCTTAGATGTGTAATCTGAATTTTAGGGCTTATATATATGGATTTAGGACAAGATTTACCTGAAAAATATAAATTTTAGTGAGTTTTGGAGTTAGAATGTAAAATGCTTAAAGTTAGGGATAAAATGATAATTTTCCTACGTGTAATCCATTAGAAGAAAACTGTTTATTTGTGACTAGCTATTCTGCTAAAATAAGTATGTTTTCGTCGTAAATAGTTATTCTTGTTGCAAATAATTGATCACAAATATCCATTTTTCTTGTGGTGATATATCTGAATTTTTGGACTTAGATTATGAAAAAAAAAGAAATATAATTAACAGGTACGTCCTACAATATTAAATACTAAATAATTAATAATAAAATCCACATGATGATATTATGTCTATATCTCTCTACAATAAATCCTAAAATTTGGGCAAACTCAATAGAATCCATTTAGGTTGACATATTTTTACTTAATTTATTGACATATATATGCATAATTGACTTATTGCGCATTCATCATGGGTGCCAATGTTGGAGTTGAGCAGCGACATAGCGGTGGTGCGAGACTTCATATTTTTTAATTGGGCTTTGTTTGTTCCATGCATGCAGCGGCGCAAATAATGATTCAATCGAAAAAATACTCTTCCGGGATATCTAGTCACCAGTCGATCGATATCATTAGGGAGAAAATGCAACAGATCCATTTAGGCAAGACCGATAAGGTGAAACCGAAAGTGCAACACTCATTCCAGACACTACAACAGAATGCATCTTTTGTGACGGAGAAAACTGTCACAAAAAAATGGCAAACCGTCACTAAAGATATTTGGTGACGGTTTACTGTTCAACCGTCACAAAAATATTTTTAGTGACGGTTGGAGGTGTTCTGTTTGGTAGGACGTTCGAACGTTCCATTTTTTGTGACGGTTGAGAACTGTCACAGAAAGTAACGTTCGAACATCAAATTAAACGTTCGAACGGTAACCCGACCGATTGGCGTTCGAATGAAGGAAGTTGACGTTCGTTGAATATAGTTCGAACGTATCATATTTACGTTCGAACGTTTATGCGTCCGAACGTTAATTAGAATAAACGTTTGAAATTCCGTTCGAACGTAAACAGACCAATGTTCAAACATAACGCATTTAACATTCGGACGTTATTTTGAATGTAAACGAAGGAGGGTTCGAATGCAAGTGGTACGTTCGGAGGTTTGTTGGAACGTTAATCGTTTACTCATTCGAACGTTTTGTTCGTTTGAGGGTCAGTACGTTCGAACGTAGAGTCCTACGTTCGAATGTTACGATACACAATATGTATTCACGTTCAAATGTTAAAATTTAAAAACGTATTACTTGTATCATATTACATACCATCAATTTAAAACTAACAATGTCTTATAAAATTTTAAAATTAAATATTAGAACTAGCCACCACTACAAAAGACAAATTTATTTCTTCTTTTTTCCTCGCCCACTGCGATTCTGTTGCAACGACATAATACGCTCCGTTTGCACCATCATCTTCCATTGCACTTGCTCTTGCACTTCACTACGTATTCTTTCCTCTTGGTCTCTCTATTGGTCCTGCAAACGCGTCTCTAAATGAGACTGTCGTTCTAAGAGAGACTCTAGCTCATGCTGTCTCGACCTCATCCACTCATTCTCACGCCGTACAGCTTCTAAATCTACCGTAAGATTATTATTTTGTGAAGTCGATGGGGTTGAGGAGGATGAACATCTATGCTTGATAGATCGTCCCAAACCTCTTGCCATACTAGACTGCGGCCTGAGCACTTGCGTGAATATGTCTATGTTACTAGGTGAGGATTCCCCAGAAGCCGACTGCAGCTCCATCATTTTTTCCAGCAATTTGAAAGGTAATGATCGTAAATAATTAATAACGTATTAAAAGAAATAAAAATAAAAAATAAATTATTTAAATGTTACATAAATAATTTATTTAACAAAATTAACACTACTTACATAATTATCTGCAGTGACAGGATCCATCCACTCACTATACTCATTAGTGTGAGCAGCAGCATAGACATGAATGAGGGAAAAGTTTTCAGGATCATCACGTTTCTAACAAAGCGACATTAGCAATTTTAAAAATATAATGTTAATACTTAAATAAAAGAATATCAGGAAAATAAATGAATTTTTTAATTTTTTAATTACCATTTTTTGAGCAAGACAGTGGAATGACCTTGAACCGGCACGATGGTGGACAGTCCGAGCGGATCTATTCTGTGCATTTGTAGAACTCAAGTGCTACAAAATATATTAAGAATGTTAATTGTAATATGTATACATATAATATATAGAACGAATATGAATGTAAATAATTAAAAGATATAAATGTAAAATACCTGATAATCTAGAGATGCGAAAAGATCACAACACTTTCTCCAATCATCTAACTTCATCTGCTGAAAAGGAGACTGCGCAGCCTCATCCAACGTCTCAAATTTCTTGAAGTGGTCATGACATCGTCCTTTGTGACGTCGAAAGAGTGTAGCCATCAACTCATTCACGGTTCTCAAATCCTCGCTATGGCCAAAGTCGAGGTCGAATTCATCCTAACAAGAGAATCAGGTCAAAAATATGATATACTAATCAAGGTGAAAAAAATGTACTCTCAAAGTAAACTCACCAGCACAAGACTTCGAATGTGCTCTTTAATTTCATTGGGAACATCTTGCCATGAGCTCACATAAAATGGAGCATAAGCTCGAACTACTGTGCCAATATAGGAGGAAAGTGCAGTTGCTGTGGCGCCCCCAATCCCCTTATATAAAAACATGGGGATCGAGACGCCGGGATGAAGACAACACGGTCACACATCCCATCGAAGTGCCAGTGTGTGTACATGCAACGGTGTACAATTAAAATAACGCAGCGGATAGTCAAGTAAGTATCAGAATTTAAATACAACTAAACATCAGTAGAGGTTTAAAAGTAGTTATACAGACTTCCAAAATAAAGTTAACACATGTCCCGAAAATACAATAAGCAAAATAAAACAATAAAACCAGTGATCCCAGATCACTCCTCGGGTGGAGCCGTCTCCTCAGGCTCGCCCTCCTCCTCCTCATCTGTATCAAAATCTGCGTTACAACAAAATGGTACCGCAGGTAAGTATGACCCAAACAATCCTCAGAAAATAAAATGCATTTAATGCAACCAACATGCATGCATATGATGAAATATGCATTTTTCTCAAAACATCATTTTCCCCGAAAATGACAATTTCCAACGTACAACAAAATCTCATTGGCCCAAATATCCGTAAAACATTTTCCTAGAAAATGGCTTACACAAAATCCATGCACACTATTTTCCCAGAAAATAGTCAATTTAATCCGTTATTAACCTTAGGGACCATCCGCACGTCCTGGCTTCGTAGCGATGCTCGGTTCCGCGCCCAGCGCGTACGTAGCCAAGCACCCATTACGCAACGAGCGATGCCCAGTTCTGCGCCCAGCACGTACGTAGCCAAGCATCCTCTAGTCCCCGCCAGCAGAAGGACCACGGAGTCGGCACGAATCTCTCGTCCGATCCCATTGTCGCCCAGCGACAATCCAGGGGACGTTACTCAGTTTATTCCACTCCCGAGTAACCAGAGGAGCTCCACCGAGATAATACCCCATCTCGGCTTGGGGTCGTGATACACACGCATCCAAAAATACTCTCACATAAAATCATAATTTTCCAAATCACACATGAGCATGAATGCACTACACGAAAACCCAGTTTTCTTTACAAACATGATCATGCATGAAATAATGAGATGTACATGTACCAACACAAATCCACAACCATCAATATTCAAACCCATCAAATCCAACCAAACCAACCCAATCACCAATCCAACTGACTCCCGTACTCCTCGGACTCAGTCCGGCAAAACCAATCATCAGATTAAATACAGTGAAATGTGTTAGTGTAAAAATACATTAAATTTACAATAATTCTTTGGAGAAATAATTACAGTGCAATATAGCAATTTCCGAAGGATCACGAAGTTGAAAAAGGCGACGTCTGAGCAACACCACAGTGTAAAATACACTATGGCTGTGGGTGATAGATACCCACTTTTCAACGAAGACAAACGAAGACCCAAAAATGATAGGGTAGGGCCTAGAGAGGTCGGTGAAGCCAATGGTGGTGGTGGTTTGCCGTGGGTGGCGGCGCAAGGGGTGGTTTTAGGCCAAAAATATGCAAATTGGAAATGGACTTGGTGGGGCTTCACCGGTGACGGATCGAAGCTGGGGTTGGGTCCATTGGGTTGCCAAGAGGTCGGGGATGATGTGGTAGGAAGATGGTGGCCGGTGGTGGCGCGACGGCGGCGCGCGAGCTCAAGGAACGCCGCGGCTTCGTGGGGGCTACTGGCAGCGAGTTAGGGGCTGGGATTTGGGGGGTGAGGTCGCCGGAGGGAGGGGGAGCTGGTCGGCCGGGCGGTGTCACGCACGGCGGCGAGACGGCGGCGGTCTGGGGGAGAGAAGGTTGCACGGCGAGAGAGAGAGAGAGAGAGCTACGTCCGTCGGCGGGAAGGGGAGGGGAAAGGAGAAAAAGAAAAAGAAAAGAAAGAAAAAGAAAAAGGAGGAAAGAAAAAAAAAAAGGAAAAGGAAAAATGTAGGGAAAGAAATGAGGTCCAATCCTCACATCTTGGGTCACAAAAATGATCCAACGGAAACGGTTTTAAAACAGCTAGTGAAATAAAATATTTCAAACACAATGATTATATTTAAAATAAATAATTGAACCCGATAATAATTTAATTTAATTCGAGAAGAAATTTAAACACATAACAATAATTAATTTAAAGAAAGCACTTCGGAAATAATTTTCGTAAACTAAAAAATCATAAAAATAACCCACTAAAATCCAACAATTTTAAAATAAGAGAATAAATTTTTAAATCCATAAAAATAATTCTTTCAGTAAAAATACACTAAAATACGGGGTGTTACAGATGCACTATCATCCACTCCTCTAGTGGAATTATCGAAAATTGTGATCTTCAGTTTTCTATGCCTTCTATTTTTTTCAAGAGAGATGCCACTTGTATAGCCATGACTGCGACGTGCAGATGCATCAACTACATGATAATAAATAGTATAATTATAATACAAAAGTATTAACTATATGATTAATTATCAACGACAATATTTCCTTACTGGTAGGTGTCGACTGGTTGTTGTTCTCTTCTGTGTTAACTTGATCTTTAGGAACGGATTCCTCGAGTGGGGAGTCCTCAATGGGTTCAGGACTAGGACTTGGACTTGGCGGAGGCACATTTCTTCGTTGTCGTTTTGGCGGCATTCTTGAAAATAATTAATTATATCAAAGAAAATTAATTAGAAGAAATTATGAAAATTCAAGATATTTTATAGTTACGTATATGAATAAAATATTTAGTACTTTTATGCTTCATCTTCGGATAAATTTTCCATGCTTGTTTTAGAATCTCCATCAATAACATCTTCATCATTATCACGCACCTCTTCTTCATTGTCCTTATCCACCTCTTGTCCAGATTCTGATTCGTCTTCATCTTCTGACTCTTCTTCTCCTTCTTCCTCCTCACTTACTTGAATTGAATAATCATTTAATATAGACGGGTCGAGATGGACAGGTGGGACATCATCTCTAAGCAGGGGGAGCAACTCGACCGTACCGAGGTCAACAAACAAGTTAATACCCTCTCCATCTTCCTGGTATACCTCTACAATCGGAGTGTCATCTTCATCTCTACTATTTTCGTAATCTGTACTCGTTCCTGATTCATATATATTTCGAGGGACAAATTTTTGTACGACTCGCCAACTTATCTCTCCACTAGTTTCATCAGCACTTTTCATTGGATCAATCAAGTAATAGACTTGGGTAGCTTGACAAGCCAATACGAATGGATCTTCTTCGTATCATTTAGATACGGTATTGACACTCGTAAAGTGATTATCCCTATGTATCAAAACCCGACCACCGCCTAGATCCCACCAATCACATTTAAAGACATATGTTACAGACCCACCCAGATATTTCAATCTAATAATATCACGTATGAGACCATAATAGTCAATATCATATGTTTCATGACTCCCCTCGACCAACACACCACAATTTTGAGTCTTTCTATTACGTTCACGGTCCAGAGTATGGAATCTATAACCTCGAACCGTGCATGCATTGTATCGAAGTGCTCTATTTGAGGGACCACGGGCCAATGCATACAATTCAGAAGAAATTGATCTGGGATCACGAGCACGTTGTTCCAAAATCTAACAATTGAAATAGTATATATTTATTATTTCATTATCGAGAGTTAAAAATTTCAAAATATAACATATATATAATTTTAGTTCATACAAGTTCTTCAAACCATCCGGGAAATTCTTCCTCGTGTCTTGCCTCTATATTTTCTACGCCTTCTGTCCTAAGTTTGTCCATGTGCTCACTGTTATAACATGTTGCAAAAGAAGTATATTTTGAGCACAACAATTATAGTTAATTTTAAGAAAACTATAATTATTCGAAGCATGGAACGACATACCTGAGATAATCATCAATCTCTTGGCAATTATTTAGCACATACCACTGAAATTTACCCAACTCTACATCAATTAAATTGTAACCCGTTTGTGCATCCAAGGGTCGTACATTCTGGGAAAACACTGATAGCTCACGAGGAGGCGGAGCAGCAAGATTAGCATTTCGCTCTTGACGATTAAATCATGTCTCAACACCATGAAGATATAGAGAGCAAAATGTTAACCATTCATCATGTATATAGGCCTCTGCTATTGAACCCTCAGCTCTTGCTTTATTCCCAACAGTGTGCTTCAGTCAACCCAAATATCTTTCAACTGGATACATCCAACGGAACTGCACCGGTCCACCCAAAAGTACCTCTCGCGTTAAATTTATTGCTAAATGGACCATGGCATCAAAAAATGATGGTAGAAAGATCTGCTCGAATTTACATAGTATAGTAGCAATGTCTTCTTCCAATTTTGACAACACATCTCGATTTACTACCCGAGCGCACAAATCCTTAAAAAACATATAGAGTTTAGATATGGTGACACGTACATTAGATGTCAGCTTCGCACGAATTCCCAGAGGTAATAACTTCTGCAAAAGTACGTGACAGTCATGAATTTTCAATCCACTGATTTTCTAGTCATCAGGACTCACGCATCTACCAATATTTGAAGCATAACTATCTGGCAACTTCACACCTTGTAACCATTTGTAGAAATCCATCCTCTCCTCCCTCGTCATCGTAAAACATGCATGGGGCATGTGAGACCCAGCTACTAACACTCGTGCACGTGGTTTACGGCTCCATAAATTGTCGAACGGGGTCACGCCTTACGTCGTTTAAGCTCACGTTCTCATTTCCATTTCCATGCAGGTCCGTTCCTCACTTTTCCTCTAGGTTTTATTTCCTTACTTCTTATAGCATATATATATATATATATATATATGTGTGTGTTGAGCATCCTTGACCTAACTTCAGTGCCGCTACTACCTCTTCATGTTCTTCAGCCACTCTGAAAATCACCACCATGTCCACTGCCCAGCCACCGAAGCTGCTGCCAACGTGCCGTAACCTCCATTGCAGATTTCGGTTTCCCCTGTTTTAGATATAAAAAACAGAACATCATAGGTATTCGAGGTCCCAAAAATTCCCAAACCTTAGGAATGATTTCGTTGTATAGGATTTTACAGGTCTATGTGTTGAATCCATGTTGTTTGCGTTTTGGTTTAATTTTTTTTTTTGGAGATTCTATCTAACAGATTTGATGGCGTTAAGGTTTTAGACTGTGGAGATTAATCATTACTACCTTTGTGCGTACTTCGTTTCTCTTTATTACAGGATGCCACCTCGTCGTCGAGAACGAAATGTGTCAGATTTGAATGCAACCAATAACGGGAGGGAAGCAAATACAAGTTCTTCCGAAGTTCTACTGGCAGCAGCGCATCAACTTATAGACGATCTCGCACAGAATCCTTCGGGTCGTCAACGTAACGATAGTGAAGGAGGATGCACTTTCAAACAATTTAATAGTACCCATCCCCCAACTTTTGATGGAAGAAGTGATTCCAATGCAGCTGAAGATTGGATGCAGGACATTGAAGAGATATTTAGTGCTTTGGAGTGCATCGAGCAACAAAAAGTTCAATTTGCAGCTTTTAAATTAATCGGAGAAGCGAAGAGATGGTGGAACTCGGAAAAAGCCATCAGAGAAGCTGATGGAACTGGAGTAGTGAGCTGGCCTCACTTTAAGCAAAACTTCTTCGACCGTTTCTTTTCGAGGGCAGACAAGGAAGCTAGATCCCGGGTGCAAGGGACCATGAAGATACGCCAGTATGCTGCAATATTTGCAGAGTTATCACGTTTCGCCCCATATTTGATCCCGGATGAAGAGAAGGCCAGGAAATTTGAAGAAGGCCTGAATTTCCAAATATATGAACGAGTAATGGTCCTGCAGATTCAGAGTTTTTCGGAGTTGGTGCACAAGGCAATCTTAGTAGAACAAAATATTAAGTGGAGTGGGGAATTGCAAGAAACAAGAAAGAGAACTACTCCACAAGGATCCTCGGGTAGGGATCAAGGGCCATGGAAGAAGAGAAATGAAGGTAATAGATCGGGAAAAAGGCTGATTCAGGGCACCCAACAAGCATATCCATGTAGGACTTGCAACCAAGTACATGCTGGAGTGCGCAGGAAAGAAGCGGGACTATGCTACCGTTGTGGCAAATCGGGTCACTATCTCAGGGACTGCCCTTTGCAATTGGATAGCAACAGGCCACCACCACCACCTAGGGCAGAAGGGACAGCTCGAGGCAACATCCAGCGTACTACTGCACCTGCAAGAGTTTTTGCCCTGACACCTGGAGAGGCTGAAGATAAGAATGATGTGATCACGGGTATGACTTCTCTGTTATGTTTTAAGATAATAATTGGTAGATCGAGGTTAAGATTTGGAAATTTTAGTTCATGAATGATGTTGATTGTGACCACAGGTACTCTTACTTTGTTTTCTAATAATGCGACTGTGTTATTTGATTCGGGAGCTACACATTCGTTTGTTTCTATGACGTATGCTCGACTTTGCACCTTAGAAACCAAAAAGTTAAAGTCCAAGTTGCTGGTCACGACCCCAACAGGAAATTCGGTAGTCTGTGACGAGTTCCTACTAGTGTGTCCTGTAACAATTGAGGGAAGATCGATGCTAGAAGATCTAATAGTGTTTAACATGATTGGGTTTGATGTAATTTTGGGTATGGATTGGCTGGCTCGCTACCAAGCCAGCATAGACTGTTTTAAAAAGGAAGTGATTTTTAGACCCCCAAAAGAAAGTGAATTCCGGTTCACAGGTTCGAAAGTGAGAATGCATCCACCCATTATATCCGCTGTTCAGGTTGGGAAATTGTTACGAGATGGTTGTCAAGGATTCTTAGCTTGTGTGGTAAAAGCACCAGAAGAGGAGTTGAAGATAGAGCAGATATCCGTTGTGAGAGAATATCCAAAGGTTTTTCCAGAAGATTTACCTGGGCTCCCTCCTGAGCGGGAGGTAGAGTTTGCCATTGAACTAATTCCAGGCACAACCCCCATTTCAAAAGCACCTTATCGGATGGCACCGTCTGAATTAGTGGAACTCAAGGAGCAATTGCAAGACTTGTTGGACAAGGGTTTTATCAGGCCCAGTGTATCACCTTGGGGGGCCCCAGTTCTCTTTATGAAGAAGAAGGAGGGATCGATGAGGATGTGTATTGATTACAGGGAACTTAATCGGGTGACCATAAAGAATAAGTACCCGCTGTCTCGTATAGATGATTTGTTTGATCAGCTCCAGGGTGCTCAGGTATTCTCAAAGATTGATCTTCGGTCGGGTTACCATCAATTGAAAATCAGGGCAGAAGACGTGGCTAAGACAGCTTTCAGGACCCGATATGGCCATTATGAGTTTTTGGTTATGCCTTTTGGCCTGACTAACGCCCCAACGGTATTCATGGATTTGATGAACAGGGTGTTCCATGAATTTTTGGATAAGTTTGTGGTTATTTTTATTGATGATATATTGGTATACTCCAAAAGCAAGTCTGAGCATGAGGAACATTTGAGGTTGGTACTTGGGACACTCAGAGATAAAACGTTGTTTGCTAAATTGAAGAAGTGCGAATTTTGGCTTGATTCAATTGAATTTCTGGGGCATGTAGTTTCGAAAGATGGCATTTCAGTGGATTCGGGGAAAGTGGAGGCAGTGTTTAATTGGCCGACACCGAAGAACGTTCATGAGGTTAGAAGTTTCTTGGGTCTGGCGGGCTATTACCGTCGATTCATTGATGGTTTCACCAGGATAGCAATTCCTCTCACAGCACTCACCAGGAAAAACAAAAAGTTTGAATGGACAACAAAGTGTGAAGAAAGCTTCCAGGAGTTGAAACGGAGATTAGTGACAGCTCCGGTGTTAACTGTCCCCACTGCTAGAGGTGGATTTGTAGTTTATAGCGATGCATCAAGGCTTGGTTTGGGGTGTGTACTGATGCAACATGGGAAGGTTATAGCATAAGCCTCCCACCAACTGAAAGCGTATGAGCAGAATTATCCCACACATGATCTGGAACTTGCGGCAGTCATCTTCGCACTCAAGATTTGGAGACACTATCTATATGGGGAAATGTACGAGATTTATACAAACCACAAGAGTTTGAAATATTTCTTCACCCAAAAGGAATTAAATATGAGGCAGAGGAGATGGCTTGAGTTGATCAAGGATTACGACTGCACGATCAACTATCACCCAGGCAAGGCTAATGTTGTAGCCGACGCCTTAAGTAGGAAGTCTTTGGGACCAGCAGTTGCAGCCCTTACCACGCAACATAGGTTGTTAATGGACCTAGAAAGAGCTGGTATTGAAGTTATCACTAGTGATACAAGTACTCTCTTGGCTAGTTTGATAGTTCAACCAACCTTAATAGATAGAATCAAAGCTGCTCAGAAGATGGATTTAGGGTTGGTGAAGCTAGTGGAAGAAGTTGAGAACGGGGACCAATCTGACTTTAGCATTTCCGAAGATGGAGTTTTAAGGTTTAGAGGTAAATTATGCATGCCAGCTGATGAAGAACTAAAAAGGGTAATTCTTGAAGCAGCACACCGTTCCTTATACACAGTTCACCCAGGGAGTACCAAGATGTATCGGGACTTGAGAGAGTCTTTTTGGTGGAATGACATGAAAAGAGAAATTGCTAAATTTGTAGAACAGTGCCTAACTTGCCAACAGGTGAAAGCGGAGCATCAGAGACCAGCAGGATTATTACAACCACTCCAGATTCCAGAATGGGGAGCATATCACCATGGACTTTGTGACAGGCTTACCGAGAGCATTGAACGGACAAGATGCTATATGGGTGATTGTGGATCGCTTAACAAAAACTGCTCATTTTGTACCCATTAAAGTCTCTTATAAACTGAACAAGCTAGCCGAGTTGTATGTGCGGGAGATAGTGAGGTTGCATGGGGTACCGGTATCCATTGTATCGGATAGAGACCCTCGTTTCACCTCCAAGTTCTGGCGAAGCCTACAGGAGGCAATGGGTACTAAGTTAAATTTTAGTACTGCATTTCATCCTCAGACAGATGGATAGTCAGAAAGAACTATTCAAATCTTGGAAGACATGTTAAGGGCATGTGTGATGGATTTTAAGGGAACTTGGATGCAACACTTACCATTGGTCGAGTTTGCTTATAATAATAGTTTTCAGGCTAGCATTGGAATGGCACCCTACGAGGTTTTGTATGGCAGAAAGTGTAGATCTCCATTGTATTGGGATGAAGTAGGTGAAAGGAAACTTTTGGGGCCAGAGATTATCCAGCAGACCACATAGAAGATAGATGTCATTTGGGCTAGAATGAAAGCAGCTCAAAGCCGACAAAAGAGTTACATGGATAAACGATGCCGTCAGTTAGAGTTTGAGGTTGGGGAAAAAGTATTTTTGAGAATAGCACCGATGAAAAGAGTTATGAGATTTGGAAAGAAAGGCAAGTTGAGCCCAAGGTATATTGGGCCATTTGAGATTCTTGACCGGATTGGACCAGTAGCTTATAGAGTAGCACTTCCACCGGCACTTGCGGGAGTGCATAATGTATTTCATATTTCTATGTTGAGGAAATATATTCCCGACCCGACGCACATTATTGACTATGAACCACTTCAGATTCAGGAGGATATGACTTATGCAGAAGAACCAATTCGGATTTTGGAAAAGAAAGAACAAGTGTTACTGGCTCGAACTATCCCTTTGGTTAAAGTAATGTGGAAGAATCATGCTACTAATGAAGCTTCTTGGGAGTTGGAGGAAGAAATACGAGATAAGTACCCACAACTCTTCGAAGCGGGTTTTGACTTTTGATAACAAAAAAATTTCGAGGACAGAATTTTTATTAGGGGGGGAGGATGTGAGACCCAGCCACTAACACTCATGCACGTGGTTTACGGCTCGATAAACTGTCGAACGGGGTCACGCCTTACGACGTTTAAGCTCACGTTCTCATTTCCATTTCCATGCAGGTCCGTTCCTCACTTTTCCTCTAGGTTTTATTTCCTTACTTCTTATAGCATATATATATATATATATGTGTTGAGCATCCTTGACCTAACTTCAGTGCCGTTACTACCTCTTCATGTTCTTCAGCCACTCTGAAAATCACCACCGTGTCCACTGCCCAGCCACCGAAGCTGCTGCCAATGTGCCGTAACCTCCATTGCAGATTTCGGTTTCCCCTGTTTTAGATATAAAAAATAGAGCATTTCAGCCACCATCCAAGCCACTGCAGTCACGCTCCATCGGGAGCTACTCCGTGCCGTGCCCCCACAGAAACCGTCGGCGAGGACCTTCCATCACCCCGGTCCGCCGCACACAGTCTCATCCCACAGTAAGCTTGCACCACTTCCAGGGGTGGTCCTTGCATTTCGGCCTCTTTCCGTCCTCTCACCATGTGTCTCTCCCTCTCATTTCGTTCTCTTGCTCTTGCAGCGAGTGACCAAGCACCACCCTCATCCGCCGTAGCCTGCCCCAGCTCCACGCCGTCGTGCTTCCCCACCTCTCCGTAAGTGCTTCCACCGCACTGTGAAGTATTTTTCTGTGTACATGCATATACTTATATGCGGAAATATTTACACGTAAATCCATTCTTTTTTTTTCTGGTGTAAATATATATATATATGTGTATATATATATGCGGATGTAATCAATTTTCTGGCGTAAATGTAAATATATATATGTATATATATATACGGATGTATATGTAATTTATGTTAACTTAATAATAGGAAATAATATCGTTTTGATTTTATTTTCCCGTCCTCTTATAGTACGCCTCCAAGGTTAATGTTTAGGATGTTAGCTTAATTAAGTTTATGTTATGTACTTCAGATTTGAAATCATGAGTATATCGCGTGGGTTGTAAAGTATGTTTAATTAGGTGTAGACGCATGGTTTTATGTTGTTAAATGGATATATTTTTTTTAAAGGGCTAATATTTTATTGGAATAGTTAGTAAGTAGACTGATAAGTAACACTTAAAAAAGAATATTTTAAAATACTCTTTTAAATTATCCTTTTTAAAAGAATATTTTTGTTTTATTATTATTTAAACAAAAGTATGAATTTCTAATTATAATGAATTTATTATAGTTATGTCACTTTGTATTATAAATTATAGTAAGATCTCTTTCGTAAATAAGTTAGAATTAAAAGTTTAGTCGAAGTGGGATATTGATGAGTTTAGAAAGTGATGTGGATATTTTTGAGAATAATGAGAAGTTTGAGTTTGAGGAAATTTAGAAGTTGTGGGCTTGAATATCGAAATATGAGATTGATTGGAAATTTATGTGATTATCTTATAGGTGACGATTAATTTTGTTCGGCATTGTTGAGGAAATTTTCGAAAAGCTAAAAAGTTTAGGTAAGCGGGGTTCCTATGCTAGATTTGCATAAAAAGAAATGAACTGAGGTTGGTTTGTAAAAATGTACATCTTGTTTTAAAAAGAAAAAGTGAAAAAAAAAAACAACCTCAGAATATATTTCGCATTCCCTCCTGAGATACGTATGAAAGAGAAAAGAAATGTTTTTGACATGAAATGTGTAGACATGAGCAATATTTGACATGTTTCTGAAATATGCAAAAGAGCGAATATGATATCATTGAAATTTTATGCATGTGAGATGAAATGATTTGGATCTGTTATTTGATCAAATTGAAATGATATGAATATGTTTCGCATGTATTTGGATATGAGAAAACTTTGGCATACTTATCTATTCTGAATATAGTTCTGATATGATGATACTGTTCACGTGATATGGCTGGTACCACCATGATATGATATGAGTGCACCCACTTTGGAAACGAAGTGGTCTTTTTACGTGTTCTTTCCTGTGTATACACTCGGGGCTCCGATATTGAAAAAGGGGAAGTTCACTACATGACACTGCCTGGTTTGGCCACCGGGGATAGCACAACCCTACCACGGGGGTTAAACATGGAATTCTGTTCTGATATGAGGTTTCAGATATGATGTGCCAAGGAAATTTTGAATAAGAATATTTTTGAACTATCGTTCTGAAATTTTTGATAATATGTTATGACTCTGCATTCACAAAATAAGAAGTGTTTTGTTTTATATTTTGAAAGCTGTAAATGCTTATGTTTACATACTAGTATATGCACTCTGCTTACTGAGTTGTTGATAACTCACCCCTATCTTCATAATATGTTTAAGATAATTTTGATGCAACAGTTGAGAATCAGGAATAGAGAGTATTTGCACGTTTTGTGGATTATAGAAGACTAAGTGCCTTAGGGTGCAATGACTTTTGGAGAGTAACTTTTGGTAGTATTGATATTTTATGTGACTTTGGTATGTTGAGTAATGAATATTTCTAGTTTTTGTTGAAAAGTTATGTGTAACAACGAGACACCATTGATGTGCCCTTACGTAGGAACATGGATATTTGTGTTAAACAATAGCTTAATATGTTATAGAGACTCGGGTTTATTTTTAAACGCATTATTTGGAGATGATTTTAGGTGATATGAGTTAACTCTCAGGACCTTCTGGGACGGGGCGTTACACGGCATGACCACCCTATTGCCTTCCACTCGCAAATGCAGATTATGTTTAATTCTCATTCTCTCAAGATCTTTCCTTGTCTTGATCGTGTCTTTCGTCTTTTTGTTAATACTCATCAATGTACCCAGTTTATTATCACAAATATTCCTCTCTATGTGCATTACATCCAAACTATGTCGCAACATGCAGGACGACCAATACGACAAGTAAAAAAAATACTACTCTTTGTCCAATTCAATTTTGCTGCGCCTCTTTTTCTCTTGTTCTTTCAACGACCTTTGCCAAAATTGTTCGTTCTAACATGTTGCAGTTGTTCCACTATCTCTTCGCCAAACAACTCTTTTGGTGCAATTCTATCATCTACTCTCCCATCAAACTTAGCACATTCTCTTCTCCATGCATGATTTGTTGGTAGATAATGTCGATGACCCATGCAACACAACTTCTGAGAATATTTTAGCCACTTACTAGCAGTTTCTTTATTACACGTCGGACACGCTAACTTCTCTTTCGTAATCCAGCTAGAAAGATTCCCATATGCCGGGAAATCATTTATGGTTCACATTACCGCAGCATGCAGCTGAAAAGATGTCGACGTGGATACATCATAAGTTCTATTGCCTGTTTCCCATAACTCTTTCAGCTCTTCAATCAACGGCTGCATGAATATGTCAATGTCATTCCTAGATGATCTAGGGCCAGGGATGAGTAAAGTTAACAAAAAGTTTGGCGCCTTCGTGCACCTCCATGGTGGAAGATTGTACAGAATCAATACTACGGGCCAAGTGCTATAACTTGTACTCGTATTCCCAAAAGGGTTGAATCCATTGGTTGTGAGTCCCAGACGCACGTTCCGAGCTTTTATCCCAAAATCTGGATATTGATTATCGAAAGACTGCCACGCAAGTGAATCAGCTGGGTGCCTCATATATGCGTCATTCTTAACTCTTTTCTCCTCGTGCCACCTCATATCATGAGCTATTTTCTTACACATATATAGTCTTTGCAACTTAGGTTTCAAGGGAAAATACCGCAACACCTTAACCGGCACATTTTCTTACTCTTCCACCTCGACTCTCCGCATATAGGACATGCTTGTTTTTCCTCGTTCTCCTTCTAGAACAAAACCCAATCATTCTTGCATGCATGTATGGACTTGTACTCAAATCCTAAACCCTTTCTCAACTGTTTCGCTTCATAAAAGTTCTTGGGCAATGCAGACCCTTCGAGAAGCACCTCGTTAAATAAGTCCAATACCATGTTTATTGCTTTCGTCGACATCCCACACAATGACTTAATGTGTAGCAACCGCACAATATACATGTATTAACATATTCCTAAACTTGAGTAAGCAATAAACATGTATTAACAAAACCTAAAGACAATATATTTCTAACCATGTAAACATATTCAAACAAAATTCACAAACAATAATCACAATATTTCAAATCCATATCACAACATATTCACAGGAGCTCACAAACTATACAAACAATAATCACAATATTTCAAGAGTAAGCATAAAATGTATAAACATATTGTTAAAGTTTAGAAATATACCTAGCACTCACAATATCCTCTTACAAATCAAAAGCTTCCAACTTGCCAAAACAACCAATCCTTCAAAAAAATACAACACTAATATATTAGAAATATTATATAACAAAAACACAATACAAATATCATAAAATTCAAAAAAAGACCGAAGAAAAATAATTTTTTCTTACCAAAACTCAACTCAACTCTCACTCTAACTCTCGCTCACCCAAATAACTCACGACCCTCTCTCACTCAACTCTCTCTCACTCTAACCCTCTCTCTCTCTCTCTCTCTCTCTCTCTTTCTCTCTCTCTCTCTCTCCTGCAGAAGACTCTCTCTCAACTCTCTCTCTCTTGTGCGCATGAGAGAAGCAGAAATGAGCCGCTTCCTCCCATGCGTGTATTCATTAAGTTCTAAAATTATTAGATCAGACGTTCGAACGTTCAGACGTAAGAAAATTTGTTAATTTTTTTGCGATGAACGTTCAGACGTTTTCTATAAACGTTCAAATGTACCCTTCCTATGATAGAGCATGAAATCTAGCGGGAAATTTCCTGCACTTTTATTTTCATGTTCTAACGTTAAGAAATTTGTCGTTCGAACGTTCATAGATTTTCACCGAATAACGTTCGAACGTACAACTTAAACGTGTGAACGTTCATACCATCAAAGAGTCACCATAATCGAGCGGGAAATTTCCCGCCCTAATTTCCTAACGTTCGGACGTTAAAAATTTGGCGTTCTAACGTTCATAATTTTCTATTGATTTCCATCAACTAACATTCGAACGTATAGTATAAACGTCCGAACGTTCAGATCATCATAGAGATACCATAATCGAGCGGGAAATTTTCCGCACTTTTTGTTGAATGTTCGAACGTTATAATATTTACGTTCGAACGTGGCATTTTAACATACAGCTCATCACAGAGGTGCGTAAATCGAGTGGGACCTTTCCCGCATTTTTCTTCTAGTGTTCGAACGTATTATAAGTGTACGTTCGAACATGGAAATGAACTCTCATATACCTCCATTAATGTTCGAACGTACCCTTCCTAACAGATATAAAAAATACAGCGGGAATACATTATTAAAGTTTGAACGTTAAAAAATCATGTTCGGACATCAATTTTATTCACTAGTTAGTATTCTTTAATATAATAGTTATATATACGTATTTTTTTCTAGATACTCACAATATTTCTCTTCAAAAAAATTTTTTTTTTAAAAGTTAAAAAAAATACTAACTTCTTCTCACTATTTTCTTATTTCATACAACCTGGTTGTTCGAGATATTCTTTGTTACTTATTAAATTCTGCATTATATACTATATTATAGTGTAGTATATATACTATATTATATATATATATATTATATATATGATAGCATAATACTTTAGATGAAAACATAATAATATAGTATATATACTATACCATATAAATAAATCAATAATATATAATTCTTTGTTACTTATTAAATTCTGCATTATATACTATATTATAGTGTAGTATATTTACTATATTATATATATATATAGTATGATAACATAATACTTTAGATGAAAACATAATAATATAGTATATATACTATACCATATATATAAATCAATAATATATAATTCTTTGTTACTTATTAAATTCTGCATTATATACTATATTATAGTATAGTATATATACTACATTTTATATATATATATATAAATATATAGTATGATAGCATAATACTTTAGATGAAAACATAATAATATAGTATATATACTATACCATATATATAAATCAATAATATATATTTAATAAAACGAACAACAAAACTTGTATATATATAATGCACTATATAAATACTAGATAGTAATGATTTTCTTGAATCACATTATCGGAGGGTCATAATTTGTATGACTTTCAACTGCATCCAAATATATGACTTTCAATTTCATTCAACCCAGTTCCATACTGTTCATAAATATTCCCGGCTTTCAACGACTATCAGCAGAGGCCCGTACGGCTGGGGCTACCACTTAATGGAGACCTATCTCGATGTCTGAAGATACGTACGGCCCACTTCATAGCCACAAATGCAACAAATGAAGGTACGCAACTACAACGTGATCACCAAGCTAGCTAGCTAGTCGGTCCTCTATATATTTATTACTTGTAACATGCACAATCATGGATGATGTTTGAACGTTACTTTGAAAACAAAAGGGATCGATCCTCCCAAAAGGAAGTACCTTGCTATTTACTGATCCAATGGCCAGCCCCGTTTTTGATCTCATTCTATATGAAAAAAGTATTATACTTTATATATAGTTAAATTATATACTGATTTTATTTTTTTTAAGACATAATTTATACTATACTTATATAATTTGAATAATAATTATATTCTAACTAAATTAGTATGAATATATTAAATATAGTTACTCCATGTTAAATATTAAACTTCATATTATCTATATATTAAATGTTTTTAATCTTTACTTAAATTAAGATCATAAACTTATAATTTTTTTGTTGAATATATTCAATAAAAATTCAAAAACAATAATCACAATATTTTAAATCCATATCACAACATATTCACAATATTCTCACAAAAATATTTATACACATATTAATTCATCAATGAACACCATAAAGTCACAAACTATTCAAAAACTCACAAACAATAATTAGATTTATTTCAAGAGTAAGCATAAAATCACAACAACATGTATAAACATATCGCTAAACTTTAGAAATATAACTAGCACTCACAAATTCAAAAAAACCAATTAATCTAATTGTCATTCATTAGGGAGAGTAATTTGATTCCAATCAATCTATTTAGGAATTTGTACACTAGAATTTTGGGTACTAGATTGTAATAATAAAGTATATCGTTTTGGACTAGTAATAAGAGCATGTGGTTCTAATGTTGATTTATTAGTTTATAATAGATCATATATATATATAATATATTATATATATAATATATAATACAGTATATATATAATATACTATATAATACATTATATATATAATACATAGTATATATATACTATAATATACAATATATAATATAGTAAAATATTATGTATAGTATGCAATATATAACATTATAATATATAACATATATTAATAATATAATATATTATAGTCAATATTTTGGAAAATAAATCGAAAAACGTTTGAACGTACTATGAATTCCGTTCGAACATTTCGTGTATATAAAGCCAAAACAGAACGGCCTCACGTCATTTTCACCGTTATCATCGTCATTTTGTTGCACGCCGCCACTCCTCCATCGCCGCCGCCGTCAAACTCCACCACAACCGTCACTAAAAGGTAGGCATTCATCTTTTAATCAAAGAACATGTATTTTATTTGAGATTTGGAT
The DNA here is from genome assembly GCA_961763995.1 of Juglans cinerea. Taxonomy (NCBI): domain Eukaryota; kingdom Viridiplantae; phylum Streptophyta; class Magnoliopsida; order Fagales; family Juglandaceae; genus Juglans; species Juglans cinerea. Next base: position 13,098,912 of record CAUIVZ010000009.1, read on the forward strand.
TGAGTTTTCTTTAAAAAGGGATAAGTGGTGGCCAGATTTTCAACTCCATTTTTTGGCCACAACGGCTTGCCATTGGCCAAATAGTCACCGTAGAAATGTTTATTGAAATGTATACTTCATTTCTACGGTGGCATTTCGGCATTTAGAACCTTGTAGATTAATTTTTGAGATTTCAATAATGGCTGAGTCGACTCAGCCATTCTGTGTTGTAACATTCAAACGTTTCACCAAGACGTTCGAACATACGACGTTTCAATTACATAGCCGTTAATGCTTCTACGTTCGAACGTTCATTGTTTTACATTCGGACGTTATTTTTCATAAATTTTACGTCCGGACGTTTAATGAATATGTCCGAACGTACTACTTTTTTAACATTATTTACGCTTCCACATTGGAACGTTCATCCTTTACGTTCGCACGTAAATCACATGCGGTCAAACGTATAACATACACGTTCGAACGTAGGTCGTTTAAATTTAATTGCTTTTTACGTTCGAACGTTTCACCAAAACGTTTGAACATACGACGTTTCAATTACATAGTCGTTAAGGCTTCTACATTTGAACGTTCATTGTTTTACATTCAGATGTTATTTTTCATAAATTTTACGTCTGGTCGTTTAATGAATACGTCTGAACATACAAATTTTCTAACATTATTTACGCTTCCACATTTGAACGTTCATCCTTTACGTTAGCACGTAAATCACATATGGTCGAGCGTATAACATACACGTTCGAACGTAGGTCGTTTAAATTTATTTACTTTTTACGTTCGAACGTTTCACCAAGACGTTCGAACATACGACGTTTCATTACATAGCCGTTAAGGCTTATACGTTCAAACGTGTATTGTTTTACATTCAAACACTATTTTCATAAAAGTTACGTCCAAACGTTTAATTATAACGTCCGAACGTACTATTTTTCTACTTTATTTATGCTTCAACGTTCGGACGTTCATATTTACGTTCGCAAGTAAAACACATACGTTCGAATGCATAACATAAACGTCCGAACGTACGTCAGCCAATATTTATTTGCTGCTTATGTTTGAACGTGTAAGTTATACGTTCGCACGTATGTGTTTTACTTGTGAACTTAAAGGATACACGTCTGAACGTTTTTTTTTACTATGTTCGAACGTTAATGCAGAGCAGCTTAGAATTAACACAAAAAATGCATCAATGTAAATAATTTTTTTTCTTTTTCTACTTTCAGGATATGGCTAATCCGCTGCATACTAGGAAACGAGGGAGGGAAGGCGCCACTCAGGACACTGCTCGCATTGGGGCTTGTACTGTTATGGTAGAGCGAGAGGTCCTGATTAATGAGTTCGACGAACTCAAATGGGAGTAGACGAACCTGAGAGATGTTTTCCTCAGTAGAGGCTGGGGAAATATCTGCACATTGAGGCGGTAAGTATACCCCTCAATGGTTCAGAAGTTGTATATGTGATGTGTGACATGCCTCAGAACTCATCCTCTCACACCGTGACTGTACGCGGTGTTTCCATTGAGATATCACCAGATGTCATCGGCGAGCACCTCGGGATTCGTCGAGGAGTTGAGGCATCTGCACATGCTACACACTGTGAGGATGTAGGCACTTCTACATCATCTACTTGCTGCCCATTTGAGCTAGCATCAGCCAGAGATGTAGACCAGCCAGAGGTCGAGAATACTGGCCTCAAGGCTCGGGATGATGACCGAGACGAGGATTTCTACATCCTCATTGGGAGGGACCGCATGTAGATCGAGAGGAAGAACGCCTTCAACCAGAACTATCTGCTACCTTTCTTCCGCATGTTGCACCTTATTGTAGCAACAAACGTGGATCCTGTGGCACATAAAACCACATTTAGTCAGCTTCGGGCACAGTTTTTGATACGAGTGACACGTAGAGATCCCATAGATTTGCCACTACACATCTTTGAGAGGATCCGTTACGAGGCGAGCATCGTCTCCACGGATAATCTCCCTTACGGTGTCCTGATCAACCGGCTATTACTTGCATGGGGAGTGCCAACCCAGCTTGAGGAGCGGGTTAAAGATCAGATGAGTCCCCTCGACATGACCACGCATCGACGTAGCATTGGACAGGCGAGGGGACGCCAGCCACCCCCTGTAGACGATATAGTTCCTCCGATGCAGCCTGAGCTAGGTCATGTGGGGAGTAGTAGTCAGTAGCCGCTGCGTACATCTGCGAGAGATGCGCGGCCTACTTGGGTTGATCCGATGATCTCACAGCTGACTGCGCATATCGATCGAAAGATCGATCAATCGCTCGCGGCTATAGAGGCGTCTGTCGCCGAGATCTCCCATTGTGTAGGTATCCTCAATGACAAGGTTGATACCTTGACTGAGGAGGTACGAAGTTCGAATTTTGCGAACAACGCTATCATCTGAATGTTGTTTACGAAATTCGATCATATTTTACATTTTGCTTTTAATATATGTAAAGAAAAATCTTATTTTATATTTCTATAGTTTTTTAATTTCAATTCTCAATCTTCTTTAATGTTATATTTTTCAACTTTAATACTAAATCACTGCACTTGAAATCTATATAAACAAAAATATATATTTATATATTACAAATTGTGTATATATAAATATTTACAAGTCAATTTTTTAGACTTGCTCACAAATTATACACTATAAAAATCACAAAATTTTTAAATTAGAGTCATATTTAATTTAAATTTATAATTAACGTTCGAATGTTAGTAATTAACGGTCGAACATTGGCGCAAAACATTTCATGTTCGAATGTTAATTACTAACGTTCGAACGTAAGTTGCCACAATGTTCGAATGTAAATTTGACGTTCGAACGTAAATTTCCCATACGTTGGAACGTTAAAAAAACCTCATCTGTCTTTAGTGACGGTTTCTAGAAACCGTCACAAAAAATGCCTTTTAGTGACGGTTTGGGGACAGTCACAATTTTTCAACCGTTACTAAAGACCAATTGTCTTGTAGTGAGACCAATTATAAGATGAAAATAGAAGATAGGTATTCAGTCGAGATCAGGAGTAGTGCTAAGTTGCAAATCCCAAATACTAATTTTCAGTCATCAGTCAAAATCAGAAAGGAGAAAATGGAAATGATCCAGTACTACTCAAATTCTTCCGGCCACACAAGCAGGAATGTCGGTAAGAGTTGTGCAAGCGTCACATATTATTTTTGAAAAAGAGTAGGGTCTATTATTAAAAAATTAATTTTTTCTTTATATGGGTCTTATATTTATTCAATGTTTACAAAATCAAGAGTGCAACGCTTGTGCACTATGATGCAAATATCATTTTTTTAGAAGATATATCACCAACTTATTGTGGTTGGCATGGAGGCCGCCAACTAATGCTTCCATCGAAGGGGGTAAGGCCAGTCAAAATACAAGACCACAAAGGAAGAGTAGTAACCACAGTTCAGGATCTTGCCACACAACCAGGACCAGTACTAAGAGTAGTACTAGAGAAGAGCAAAAGAGTACTGAAACCCGAAAGTTGACAGTACGTTCGGTATTGCTCTTAGTATTCTATATATTGTGTTTGTGTTTTTTCTTTAAGCTGTACGGACGGTGGTGTATTTGATGATCTGTGGGATGATGCCTTTTAATAGTACAATATACTTGTAATTGTTGTTTTTTTATAACCACCGGTCTTGAATTTGAAATCCTGTATGGGAATCCGATGGAGTTAAATAAAGACTCGGTTGCCTCGGATCATCCTATATATTAGAGTCACTATAAGGAATTTGGTCTTTTCCAACGCTGAGAATTCGCAGCTAAAAGTCTAAAAAATGCTGCAAAACTTATTTCCAGCGAATTTATAATCGCTGCATGTTGGTTGCCAAAGATCAGTTGCCATATAAACTTTCCCAACCATCACATCAGCAATTGTAGGATTTTTTCTGACATTTCTAATCACTAATTTGCCGGCGATTTAAACTTGCCGCAAATGTATAAAGTTTTGCCGCAAAACATCTTGCCAAATTGTGACGATGCTCTAAAATTGTTGGGACTGCTAATTTCCGGCGAGTTTAAATCACCGCAAATAGTCTTTTACATAATAATAAAAAAATGCTATTGAAACTGTATGCCTATTGAAACAAGTAGGCTTGCTGTAGTGCAACAAGGTTCAATAAAGCATATCGTTGGCTATTGGATGCGCCATATACTTCAAATGAACATGTATCTCCAAGAGAGAGAGTGAGAGAGAGAGAGAGAGATTAGAACTTGATATGATTCAACCTAGAAAATAATAAAGTTAGTAGCAACTAAAAAAGCATGTAAAAAAATATTCACCAAAAAACAATGAAATGCGAAAGGGCTTTGTAAAGAAAATTGAAAAGCGCAACAAAAAGTTCACATAGTTAGCTGAGAATGAAAAAATGGGAGAGGAACAAATATTCCCTATTAAACCTATCAAATTTTCTTACTTGATGAGTTCGACCTATGATTGGTTCACACAAAACAATGCTGGTGGTTCCATCTGTACTAATCCGAGTAAATTTTGTACAAGCAGCATTCCCCTTCTCTGGAGTATCACTGCTAATATCTTTTCTCTGGATAAACCAAAGATGCTTATTCAGTGAAGGTGCTTCATTAACATTCTCAATTAAAAATTCGTTTAATAGACAATTGAGTAAATAGTAAGGACCATGGCAAGGAGTTACAATTAAATATAAGGGTTGAATCGAATGACTCACCTCTGCCGTGCTTCTTCCTTCTCGAGCATTATAATTTATGATTTTCATCTCAACAAATTTGTACTGCTGTAGTTTGCAAGAGATTAGAGCATGGCATACATTAAAAAAGATACAAGTTTACAAAAACAGAAACAGGGAGTTCATACAGGAATCTATGAACTGCATAGCTTACATCAAGTACCCAGCTTAGAAAAGAAGTCTATTGCATAAAGAAATGCCATAACCTTGGGAATATAAAACATCTATATATACATTCATCTAACAACTTGGGGTTGTATGAACTAATATCATTTCACCAATAAGCTCCATCTAGGTCTCATATTCAAGCATGTGATTGACCATCATGATATTCAAGGAATATATCTCGAGTTTTTTGGGAAAAAAACATTTACATCATCATTCCCAGCTAGAGCACCAGATAAATCAGATTCTAATTGAACTTCCAACTACTGTAGCCTCCAACAAAGTTAAAGCCCATCCAAGATAATGAAAATCATTTATATTTTCTTGTAAATTAATACACACTTAGAGCATTAATACCCACTCACTTGTGGCAAAGAAATATTATATTCCATCATAATTTCATTATAGAGGCCCCAAAGCAAAATACATATATATGAGCTAAACTAGAGAGAATAAATTAAAATTACTATTGTAGAATATATATACATGGCAAGGAGTTACAGTTAAATATATATCATATGTGGTTGTAAGTAGTGTTAAAAAAAAAAAAAGTTCATCACCTGATTTCAGATTCTTTAGGGCACATACTATATGACCAGATATAACATATCTTCTAACTACTAAGATCATGGCCCATACCAGATGACACTACTCACAAAATTTTCATCCCAGTTCATGGATCCAAAATGTTAACACTACTTACAACCACATACGATACTGCACACATATCAACTTAGTAAGTAGACCTGGTAAAGAAAAAGTAGCAAATTGATTAGTAATATATATACATTCAGATCGAATTAATAACTACATCAGATCAAATCTTGATCCGTGAATGACAATTTTTAGTTTTTAAGTTTACAAAATTGCAATCATAAAAACAATCTCATGGTAATAAAGACACGACTTTTATACGTTGAGAATTCATCTGTACTTGAAATCATTTATGAACAACAATTGTCACTAAAGTTTATACATTGAGAACTCATCTTTACTTGAAATCATCATGTTGACTCCTTAAGTACTCATTTAACACATAAAAATACATACTGATCTCTACTAGTTTAACACATAAAAATGGAGGCCTAAACATAATTGAAAAGTGATTCAAATAGAGGAAGAAGTATAGTTAAAACTATAGTAGAACCTTTTTGTAGAAACTGTACAACTTTGAACAAAACAAGGCAGAAAATCATTTCACCTCTTCAAGCAGTAGATTGCACGAATTATGCATGTTTCTACCTTCCCTCCACTTGGTTACATACGCAACTAAACAAGTATTAGGGGAAACATATAAGAAAAGAAAGGGTTGGAAGACACCATGACAAAATCTGTTGCAGAAAATTTCAGAACGTGGAAGTGTGTTGCTGCTATCATTTTAGGTGCTAGACGTGAGCTGAGAGAGGGGAAAATGATGGAGTTTTAAACTAAACTGAACTTAGTCTTCTTATAAATGAAATTTAAGCCAAAGTTCCAGCCTTGTAGATTGAAGATATAAGCTAACAATGAAGGGGAAACTGCTGTAGCACAAATAAAAAACATCACAAATTTCCTAATATACTTTGAGCTCTAACAGGTGGGTTTAATCCTATTTACAGATCATATTTTCCTTCCTTATGATTATCCACTCAAATACACAAGATATAGAAGAAAGATGTGAGAAAAGGAAGGTGAAACTCACAACATAAATTTTGGACAGCAGCAGATATTCAAAGAAAAGCTAAACATGGTTGCTGTTTGCAATTATTGTGCAGGCTGCTGCTCTTGCTTATTACTTGAATTTCCACAAAAACAGAATACATAAATTATTTAACTCAGACTGTAGCAGATGAGATTCAATAGATTTTATGTAGGTCTCTAATGCACCAAATGGAACAGAATAGAAGAGGCACTCCTGCCAGTTGATAAACAGATCAGAAGCTACGAGATACATCACTCAAACTCAACACATCCAAGCTTGCATCATATCCAATTACTAAAGGACAAAACATCTAAAACTTAAGTAGTTTACATGCCTTTTAAACACCGCTACAAGGATCAGATCTATATTATTGGAACAGGAAATTGACTACATGTCTCAAGAAATTGAAAACTACATGTTATTGTGACACAACCTACATTGAACAATTATTAAGGCTCTTAGTAGTTTAAAAGTAAAGTGGTCTTCAATGGCCATCAAACATAGTTTTGTTTGGTTATGTGAAAGAGGAAAAAACATGAGAGATTGGCCTCTAATGCCAAGCAGACACTTCCAGTGAAGCTCCATTCACATGATTCCAAGTGTAAACCCCAAATACAGTTGCATTCCAAGCTTATATTATCAAAGCCTAGCTGATGCTACCTGTTGTTCTACCCAACTCGATCTAGCTCATGTCCAACTAAAAAGTAGTACATTTTGACACTACAACAGTATTCTCGTCTGCCACATGATACTATAGCCAAAACATTTCCCTAGTTTAGCTTATAAAGCTATTGATCATCTATAGCATATGTAACTCCTAGGCTCCTAAATGGATTGATAGACATATATCCCATGCCATGCCTCCCATCGCATGAAACAAGGCCTGTTGAAAGTATAATATATATATATATATATATATATAACAGTACAACAGTTCCTTAGTCTTGTTGACAAGACCTGCATGCACCTCTTTCACTTTGAATCATGCAGAAAAAGAAACAAATACATAGATAATAAATTACAAATAACTAAATAGAAAGCAGTTATTGGTGCAGCAATGGAGAGACATCTCAACAATCATACAATATCCCTTTGTTATAAGCTTTTTGGATTTGTAACAGAAAAAAGTGAGTAAAAAATATAATATATATCTTTTTTTGATAGGGAATATAATATATATCTGAAAACCTAGCTAGGCTCTTTTTTCATGCATCTGGTTTGAAAAGGTCATAATTAGTACTTAATTGAAGTGCTATTCATAAAGGAAAAATGGATTGGATGTGTAACATGGGGATGGGGTTGCCCAGACACAAAGACTCTTTGCTTTACCTCCTATACATGTTCTATTTAAAGGGAATATTGACTGATTAAGAAAGATGATTAGCCATTCTTTGCCTGCTAATTAAAGAACAAATTTTGGATGATTGCCTTATTGATCACTTAGTGTGTAAGGAACCTAATTTCTTTGTAATTAGCACAATGAAAGGATAAGCTGTGGTCCATAGATATTATTAAAAACAAGCTGGAATAATAAAAACCATTTTTATTTATTTTTTTCTGTGATGATCAGAGACTGAGACAAGCTGACAGATAATACAAAACAAATGCAAAACAATTCAGTACTTAGCACATTAAAGAAGATGCACAGATAATTAATAGGCCACCTAATGCCAATCACTATCAATATTAGGAAGATCAGCTTTAATAAAACACCAGCCATGAGATGGAGAAAGGAACATTCTATAATTAATTGGCACAACTTATATTGCGTTGTTTTTCTTTTGCTCCATATTCAACACAAACTTTTTATAAACAGGTTGATCAGTACCATCACCTCTCTTTTTCTTCACCAGCCTGCACTATATAATATGATCTCTACGGTCAATTAAAATATCACTACTAACTCTGAAACGAAAATGCATATTTCGACCCATGATCAAAAGCTAGAGAAGATCAGAAGTTACAAAATAAACAAAAATCAATGGATATATAGGACAATATTTTCATAAGTCTTGTGACCATAACGTACAGAGATGAGAGAAACAGAGAGATGGGGGAGAGACCAAGGGGTATCAGGGCTGGAAGAGGGAGAAACTCAAAGGGTGGACATGAGAGAGCTTCTCGCACGGCTGATAGGAAATCGACGCCAGTGGCTGGGCTTGCGACGGTGCACGATGGCAAGGAGGGGGAGAAAATAGAGAAATAGAGAGGGAGTAGAGTAAGGGTTGGGGCGCAACGGTGGATGGAGAGAAAGGAGGGGGAGACGGAGGAGGGGTTCGATGACGACGTCGTGGTGCTGTCGACAGCGGCAACGTGGGCTGGTTGGGAGGCTTGCTGGGGGGTCAGTGCTTTTTGGCGCCTAGAGGGGGGTTTTTTGTGCGTTTTGGCGCTCGAGTAAAAATTCACAAGTTTTTGAATTTTTAGTTGCGGCGAATTTGTTCGTTGCTAAAATGTTAAAAATCTTCGCAAAAGGTCAGTTTAGCATTTCCATCGAATTTATTTCCGTCGCAATAAATTCTTTTTATATTGCGGCAAATGTTTTCGTCGCAAAAAATGAATAAATCGCTACAAAGGCCAGTTTAATATTGCGATGAATTTTTTCTTCGCAAAAAGTTAAAAAATCACTGCAAAAGACCAGTTTCAAAAATTGATGTAAAAAGGCCGTGGTGATGTAAAACTCGTTGCAATTAAAGGCTTTTTGCAGTAATTTTATTTCCAACAGACACAAAATCGTTGCAAAAGGCCTTATTTCTTGTAGTGAATATTAGATTGGTTATTCTATTAGGCAAACTTTATACTTAATATTACATTTTTTTGCTTTTTGTCTATTCCACTCAAAATCATTTGGTTATTCATCTAAATTTTATATAATAACAAAATATTATTTATTTTTAACCTTTTTATTATTTCTTTAGAATTTGTTTTGTCATACTTTACAAATCTACCTGTTATAATTTATTTTGTAGTTAAATAAAATATATTTTATTTCAGTTATTATAATTTATAACAAGCATTTTTCTGATAATTTTTTCTTTTGAAACATAACGATTATATTGTTCACTCTATTTAAGTATTTGCATTTTATTTATATTTTAAATGATTATTACTTGAAGTGAGAATGGAACGGTAAATATCTAAAATTCTATGAAGTTAATTTAATTTTGAACAAAACTTTCTTCTAAGTTGTAAATTGTACGCTGGATTAAATAAGAATAAAATTGAGATGGTCTTTCTATAGTTAAGATCAAATTGTTGATCCTCTTTCAGTTATTGTAGTTAAAAGTTAAGATAATTTCATTTTGCGTAATCTAGTTAATGCAAGTCAATATTGGCTTCCATTAGGATCCCATTGGCAATTGGTTAAGTCAATATTGGTGCTCTAATATGTTTGTATATTTAAATCTTCCAATCTGTTTATGTTTGTTTACATATTTTTGTTAATTAGATTTCAGGATCGATGTCAATAAACAAAAACATGCAATTGTCCACCAACAACGTCAATGTACCAAAGTAGTATTGTGTGTCATATGACTATGTTAGGATAAATATATATCAAATGTGACACCCCCGGGTCCTGCTTGTGCTTTGGCAGAAGCCGTGTCGTCGGGGTTTTGGTTGCTCGGGTCATACACCCCTCAATGTTGTGATAACAAAGTGTGTGCGAACATGATTAAATTAAAGTGTACAGTTAATTCACAGCTAAAATTAAAAACAAAAAGGATAGTTATAAGTCTAAATAATATCACCAAAAAATTTAATACAACACAACCCAAGTATCCATAGGCTAATGAAATATTACAGTCATCCAATCTTTCTATAAAATCAAATATAGCAACTTAACAATTGGGGAAAAGCCCTAATCCTCAATCCTTTGGCGGCGTCGGGACTCCATACTCATAACCACTATTGAACTCTCCATCTGCATCAAATTCTATGGTTTTGAGGAGGGGGACAATAGTGGGTCTACCATAGTGCGATTTTCCCAAAATCTTAATAAGTGAAACTATGACTGAATTTACATATATATTTTTAAATATTTTTGTATATAATATTATTTTATATTGTAGTTGTATAAGTTAATTATATAATTTTCATCCAAGGGATCACCAATGGCCATATATATAATGAAATCATTTAATATTCATTAACCATATAGAAAATGTTAAAGAGATCACTTAATTTAATTAATTATATATATACAATGAAAAAAATGTTCATGGACCGAATCAGACATAATGGATCGAACTGACCGATAGCTAACGGTCCGGTCTAGCAAAAATGAGGGACCGAAAATTTTGGTCCACAACTCCCCCAAACTGAACCAAACCGGACCGATTACACCTCTATACATAGCATAATATTCCACGTAAGTTGGAACAGCCCAAAAGAAAATCATGTTTTTGGAAATATTCATTTTATTAATGTGTGCACCACAGTCTAACCTAAATGGACCATACACAAACCCTAGCTCTCTTTGCCACCAGAAGGGTAATCATCGGACATGTGACTTTGTTATGACCGACGCCTGGTTTGCACTCCATCCTTGGCCATGACATCCTATGGCCTCTGCCATTAGAGGGGTTACAGTTTTGACCCGAGAGCATTATAATCTCACTAGAGCCCGTTGTCTCCTAGCAACAACCTAGGAGATGCCACTCAATATTATGTACTTTTGAGTGACCAAAAGTGCTCCACTGAGATAATACCTTATCTTGGCTTGGGGTCATGATACACACTCACACGTAGGGGCATAACTAGGATTTGGTGCTTGGGGGGCTATTAGTAAAGGGTGTCGTATGTATGGGTGAATAGTAACCAAAATTTAAGGTAGCAAATTGTGTTATCGACATTTAACATTAACCATATAAGGTATATGGACAAACTAAATTATTTAAGCCACCCATCAAAACCTTTCACTTGAGCTTCACTGGACTCAAGTGAAAGATAAAAATTAAGATAAAAATAGTTACGTAAGATTTTTTGAAGCAAAAAAAAAAAAAAAAAAAAATTAAGTAAACAAAAATAAACTGTTTTGTTGAATCTAAGATTGAATATTGTAAAGTCTCTAGAATATAGATAGAAATAGCTATGTGAGATTTTTTGCCTTCACTCCTAATTGTTAACTCGATGGTAGTATATATATGTACTTACTAACAAAACTAATCCAAATAAGCTAGCTAGTGGAAGACTTGAAATGAAAAGTGTAAATAAATAGGAAAAATGAGATTGTACATTTACCAGATAGCTTATAAAAAGAGACCAAGATATTTTCTTGGCTCTTATGTGATGAGATTTTATTAATGATAGCAAATAAGGATTCTACCAGAAAACCATACAAAATCCCAACACTTCTACAAAGACACTCGGCCACAACATAGAGGACCACAAAAAATCCCAACACTTACACAGACGCACTTGTCCACACAAAGAATCATACAACACCACAATACTTCCAAGAAGCTCTTCGCCACATGGAGAACCTCGCATCATCACCAAACTTCAAAAAAGGCTCTCAGCCATACAGAGAACCACACAATATCACATTCACAATTCATAGCTCCAGCAACAACATTTCCAAGTTTAGCTAGAGAGCCACTTACCCCCATGTTGCCTGTGGTTGATCCCGTCAATTCAAGGTGCAGTGGTCTCTTGGGTGGTTGTCGTGGTGTCTTGGGTAGAGAGGGAAAGAGAGTGTTTAGGTGAGAAGGACAATGGGTCTTGGTGTGGGGTGGCCAAAAACCATAAGGGTGGGTTTCAGATGGAGGGGAAGGAGGAGGACTGGAGGAGGGTGTCCTGCAATCTGATCAAAGGGAGAGTTAGAGAGAGAGAGAGAGAGAGAGAGCGACGAAGACAGAGAGATGTCTTATTCTATACTAATCATGAAAAAAATATTAAAAAATCTAAGAATTAAAATACCATGTATTTTGATGGGTCCACGAGTGTACTTCGTATTGACTATGTACCATTAAGAAATTATCGAGAATTGGTTAGAAGGATTTTTTATTTTTTGTATGGAATGAAAATAAAATTTTTCTAGTATACTGATCCCAAGAAAAGAAAAAAGGTCAGTCGGAAAACCAAATAATTCCTTAATAAGAGTTCAGTTTGGGTAATCGATTATTCAGAAGACCCTATTTCGGAAGCCAACTAATTCGGGCCGGGTTGAAATATGTTTTTCCATTCGGGTCAGGTGCACGGTGCTAAAGCCAGTGGTGATCTTGCCCAGCTGGCCCTTTTTCTTTTCTTCTTTTGCTCTCTGGAGTAGGGGCTACCCCTCTCACTTTTTCTCCACCCCTTCTCAAAGCTCAATGTTGATACATGATTTTTTCTTGGCGCTTTCTCTATAAGATTGGAAAATGCTCAATTTATCACTCTTTGGTCAGTAAAAAAATGAGAAAAAATATTTGCAGTCCTAAGATGTGTAAACTTTGTGCACTCCTTTCGAAAAATAATTTATTTATTGGTGGATCCTATTTTTTTCAAAAGGAGTACGCAGTACTTGCACACATGAAGAATGTATTTAGCATTACTCTTTAACATATTGATTGTCAGAGTAAAATTTTATTCAGTAATCAAGTTCGTTCTTCCACATGGCAGCAGCCGAAATCACCCAGGCTATAATCATACCATTTAAAATCCCCAAGCAAAACCCACCCTCAACAACCAAACTCAAATAGCCAACCCAATCACCAAATCTTTCATCATGCCCAGGCCCAAACACTAACAAATTGACTACCAATCAAACGCTTAACCTCCTTTAAGGACTAGGCATGGCGGGGGCCCTATCTGCCAGATGTGCATGGTGGGGTAAGCTACCCACATCTGAGCACCCAAAGGATATGGGGGGTGGTATGGGCTAGGCTCCCGTTTGCCTTTCCCTTGCCCCACTTCATATAATTTGTATTTTAAAAAACAAATTATACTTAAAGTAAAACGACATCGCGTCGTTTTACTAAAAGCCTAAAAATCCTCCTCTCGATGCCCACTCTCCCATACCTCTCTCTCTCTGAATCTCCCTCGCACTATCTCTCACAAACTCTCAGTCTCACACCCTCGTCATCCGTCGTTGTTGCCGAGCATCTCTTCCTTTTGGTTCCAAGTATCCCAAGCCATTTTTTTGAGTTTTAAAATGGATTTTGTCTTATTTTTAGATTTGGAGGATGAGATTGTGATTTGTATTCTCTAGAGTATGGATGTAATTTGTGTGATTGTGCATGAGTACCTATGGGTTCAATCTTAACCCCTAAATTATGTTAGGGGTTTGAGGATTGAACCCCTAGATGTTTTGGGGTTTCAATATTGAAACCCTAAAACAATTTGGGGTTTTAAAACTATTTTAATGTTCATGACTGTATTATTTTAATTGTTGTGTGATTTTTCCATAATATCATCATGTTAATATTTGTGAGTCAACGGGAATGGATGGTAAGCCAAATCAACCATTAGTGTTAGTACTAGCACTCATATCCCTACCGAAACCACTACCGCTACCACTAACCATACCCCTACCGAAACCCCTACCCCTACCCCTACCCCTACCCTTGCTCTTACACCCACAGGCCCACCAAATAAGAAACCAGTTTTACTTGTGTGGTCTCACTTACGTGTAAGACCCATGCACGTGGTTCACATTTCAGAAATTGTTTCACGGGTTCACGCCACGCATCGCACGGTTCACGTTTTTCGTTTCCATTTTCGTGCATGTTTTGCTTCCCTTTTATTTAGGTTTGATCTACTTTCTATTTTGATCCATATATATATTTGAAGCAATTACAACCCTAGACTAGGTGCCGCTCGGTTCCCTCTTCACAGAAGACCACGGTTTCTCTGTAAATCACCAAACCGAAACCTCGGTCTGCAACAACAGATGGCCAACCGCAGAACCACTTCCGTGCAGCAACTCCACCACACCAAGTGAAACCACGCCGGTATCTAGGTCGTTCGGAGTCCATCACCTAGCCGCACGCCACCTTAGTCTCACGGTGCTGCCACCCAACGCACATAGCCCCGGTTTCAAGCCCCGAAATACTCTGTTTTTGTTGTCAAAAACAGAGTATCGTCCAAGCCGCTGTGATCTCCCTCCATCGTGAACTCCGCCGTGCTGTGCCTCCACAAAAACTACCGGCGAAGACCTCCTATCATCCCAGACCACCGCACGCCGCCTCTAGCCTCGGTAAGCTCACGCCATTTTTTTTTCGGTTGGAGTTCCTCTTCTCTCGGTCTCTCCCCGTCCTCTCACCGTGTGTCTCTCTCTCATTTCTTTCTCTTGCTTCGCAGCTAGACGCCACCCTCGTCCGCCGTAGCCAGCCCCAACTCCACGCCGCCGTGCTTTTCCCCCACCCTCCGTAAGTGCTTCCGCCGCACCGTGTGAAGTGAAATTTTTTTTGTGTACTACATATGTATATATATATATATATATGCATGAATGTATACGTAAACTTATTTGTTTTCTTCTGGTGTAAATATATATACATATATGTGTGTTTATACTTATATATGCGGATGTAATTAATTTTCTGGTGTAAATATATATATATATATATATATATATATGTAAGTATATGCGGATGAAATCAATCTTCTGGTGTAATATATATTTATTTTGTTAAATGGGTATATTTTTGGGGCTTATATTTTATTGGAATGGTTAATAAGTAGACTGATAAGTAACACTTAAAAAGAATATTTTAACGTATCCTTTTTAAAAGAATATCTTTGAATTATTATTATTATTATTATTTAAATAAAATTATGAATTTCTAAGGATAATGAATTTATTATAGTTATGTTACTTTGTATTGTAAATTATAGTAAGATCTCTTTCTTAAATAAGTTAGAATTAAATGTTTAGTCGAAGTCCGATGTTGATGAGTTTAGAAAGTGATGCTGGTATGTTGAGAATAATGAGAATTTTGAGTTTGAGGAATTAAAAATGGACTATTTTAGAAGCGGTAGGCTGGAATATCAAAATACGATATTAATTGGAGACTTATGGAAATTTACGTGATTATCTTGTAGGTGACGAATAAATTTTCTTAGTTCGGCATTTCTGAGGAAATTTTCGAAAAGCTAAGAAGTCCAGGTAAGCGGGGTTCCTATGTTGGATTTGCATAAAAAGAAATGAACTGAGGTTGGTTTGTAAAAATGTGCATGTTGTTTTAAAAAGAAAAAGTGAAAAACAACCTCAGTCTATGTTTTGTATTCCCTCATGAGATACGTATGAAAGAGAAAAGAAATGTTTGACATGAAATGTGTAGACATGAGCAATATTTGACATGTTTCTGAAATATACAAAAGAGCGAATATGATATCATTGAAATTTTATGCATGTGATATGAAATGATATGGATCTGTTTTTGATCAAATAGAAATGATATGAATATGTTTCGCACGTGTTTTGATATGATATGGGTATGATAAAACTTTGGCATACTTATCTGTTCTGAATATGGTTCTGATATGATAATATTGTTCACGTGATATGGTTGGTACCACCATGATATGATATGAGTGCACCCACTTTGGAAACAAAGTGGTCTTTTTACGTGTTCTTTCCTGTGTGCACGCTCGGGGCTCTGAGATTGAAAAAGGGGAAGTTCACCACATGATACTGCCTGGTTTGGCCACCGGGGATAGCACAACCCTACGACGGGGGTTAAACATGGTATATGATATGATATGATAAGATGAATATGTTCAGTTATGTTATGCCAAAGTGTTTTTGAATATGAAATGGATCCTCAAATATGAATTGTTGACTTGAGTATGAAATGTTTGAAAAGTCGCTCTGATTTTCTGATAACACGTTTTCTGAGATCTGCATATAAAAATAAAATGTTTTGTTTCTGCATATTGAACTTTCTGAAAAGGCTCATGTTTACATGCTAGTATATGTTCTCTGCTTACTGAGTTGTTGATAACTCACCCCCTTATCTTCATATATTTTCAGATGATATTGATTTCCCAGCTGGGGGTCAGGAATAGAATTGAAGCTGGCTAGATATGGATGGAAGGATTGGGTACTTTAGAGTACCATTGTTAGTAGATGGATTTAACTTGAGTATTTGAAGTACTTTACGTTGTTTGGACCTATTGATACCTAAAGATGTATTGTTATATTTTTGAGGTTATTGGGAGATTGTGGACCCCTTTTGCGTTATGTTTTGTAATGATAACTTATGGAGTTTTATTATGGTTATTTGGAAAAATATGAATTGTGTGCTAAACATGAAGTCCTTGGAGTTTTAAGTGCTTGGAGAGACAGGTTTGTTAGTGACATGAGTTAACTCTCCGGACCCTCGGGTACAGGGCGTTACATCACGAAACTGGAGGGTGGTGACCCCAATAACCCAAAGTCAAGTGTAAGCACTGTGGTAAAATGTATGGATGTCACTACAAGAGACATGGTACATCCCACTTGAAGGTTCATTTAGAAGAATAATGTAAAAAGAGTCCAATTATATGTTCTTTACAAAAAAGAGTCAATCTAGACTAGAGATTGGACTTAAAAATAGGAGATGAGAGTATTGGGTGGGTGGTGACTGTTGGAGGGGTATATGAAGTATGATCTAGAAGAGTGTAGGAAATACCTAGCTCGTATATTCATTGTAGGCGAGCTACCCTTTCAGTTTGTGGATGGTGAAGGGTTCTAAGCATACTCTAAATACTTGGAACATAGGTTTGTCATTCATTCTCGCCACACGATGGTGAATGATATTATGAAACTATATGGTGTATAGAGAGAACTATTTAGAAACCAATTGAGAGGTCAAATAGTTTGTCTCATGATTGATGAAATATGTGGTGAAAGAACAATTGGATGAAATGTGCAAGAGTGACCAAACTCGACTGTGAGAAATGACAATGAACATGCGGATTAAGTATGACAAGTATAGGGGAGACTTGAGTTGGATAAACATTTTCCTATATGTAGGTATTTGTTCTTGACCCTAGTACAAAATTGAGGACATGGTGTATGGCTTGGGATTTGTGAATGGGAAGGCATGAGCAGATCATATTGCGGTAAGCGTTAGGGAAACCCTAAAAAGATTGTATGATGAGTTTGCGGCACTCAAGGGTGGTAATATTTTAGCACCTACACCGACACCTACACCTATCCTTCCCCCCAATCTCTAGACAAGGAGAAAGCGTAGGTTGGGTGGGGTAAGAGGCTTGAGCAGGTTGTCGTGTCTCTTTAGCCTTCAGACAGCAAAATAGAGTTGGTTGGATATTTGGTAGCAAAGGTACACCAATTTACGTGGGGATTTGATATCTTATCTTGATGGAAGGTCAATGCCATCAATTATCCCATCCTTGGAGACATCCATGTTACTATCGTAGCCTCAAAGTCGGGCTTTAGCACCAAGGAC
The DNA here is from genome assembly GCA_961763995.1 of Juglans cinerea. NCBI lineage: Eukaryota > Viridiplantae > Streptophyta > Magnoliopsida > Fagales > Juglandaceae > Juglans > Juglans cinerea. Next base: position 13,116,858 of record CAUIVZ010000009.1, read on the forward strand.
GCATATTAGATCCATTTCGGAGTTGATTGGCTCCTACCATTGTGGAGGTATTGATTTGCACTTAAAATTGGATCAAAATGAAGCCAACTCATATTCCGGATGTGGTAAACTTTGTAGAGACCGACAAGGAGGTGGGTAGTGATAAGCCTGGATATGGTAATCACTCTTACTTTGATATTGCTATAATATTGCTTTTGCTTATAATATATCGTATTATTACTTATATATATTTGATTGGTCTTAATTTAAAATTTAATTATTATAAGGACAACTTCGACAAATGCCCTTACCTCTACACCAACAACAATATGACTTCATAGTTTGATCCACTATTATCTTTTTTTTTTTTTTAAAAAATGAACTGATCTCATTAAAAAGAGCTTATAACATCTATAGAGTTACAATTGACTGAATGCATTCAGGGCATTCTTAAATATCATATAAATCCATAGAGCTAAAAAGTGCAGACTTTGCTCGTGTATGAGCAGCCATGTTGGCCTCTCGAAACGCATGAGAAGATGTCCATTTGCTACAAGAACTCATTAGTTGCCGAGCATCTTCAATCACCAATCCCCCCATCCTCCAGTTTGAACCTTGTTTTTGTAGTAGGTCTATAACTTGTTTTGAATCACCTTCTAAAACTACCTGTTTGAGGCCAAGTTCTTTACAAAAAATTACTGTCATCAAGAGGCCATGAGCTTCGGCATCAAAAGAATTATCTGTAATGCCTCTAGATGCCCTAAGAGCTCCTATCACTTTACCTTGATGATCTCTAATTATAACACCCACCCCCATTCTGCCCGTTTCCACCCTCAATGCAGCATCCCAGTTTGCCTTGAAATATCCTTCAGCAGGCTTTGACCACTTGACCGGCCTCTGAATTGTCTGCAATTTCTTATTTTGGAGAGCCTTGTTAGCTTCATGGAATAAAGTTACCTCCTCTTTAGCTTTTTGTGAGATGACAGAAGGGTGTTTAAAACCTTTGCCATGTAGAGCCTCATTTCTCCTGGCCCGGATCCCCTTCATGGTAACTGCTACCTCCTCAATCTCACTGTCATCAAGTTGTTTAACTAGAACAGACCACACATTAAAAAACAGGTCACTGTGGTGTGACATTATCTGCGTAACGCCCCAATGGAATGCCTAAACCACATGACCTATACTCCAAAAGGACTAGTTAATGATACAATTGGAGCCCCATTGGAACCTTATAAAGAGCAAGAACATTTCCTTCCCAAGCAATGTGGGATCCCATACACCACCCACCCTTATCCATATCATATGGGGTATCACAATCTACCCCCCTTAAATTCCTGACATCCTCGTCGGGCCTGTCCATTATAGGTGGCACGGCTCAAGTCCCACATATCTGGTTGGGATAGGCTCTGATACCATTTGTAACGCCCCAATGGAAAGCCCAAACCACATGACCTATACTCCAAAAGGACTAGTCAATGATACAATTGGAGCACCATTGAAACCTTATAAAGAGAAGAATTTTTCCTTCCCAAGCAATGTGGGATCCCATACACCACCCACCCTTATCCATATCATATGGGCTATCACAATCTGGACCTTGATGCACACCTGACTCCACACATCCCGAGCTGCTGAGTAGCCCCATAGAGCATGGCTTGAGGTCTCAGGTTCCATCCTGCAGATTGGGCAACTCGAGTCTTCTACAATTTTCCTCCTTTCAAGTTAGCCAAGGTGGGGAGGACTTCACTGCATGCTCTCTAAATAAACAATCTAACAGCAGGTGCCACCCTCATCTTCCATAAACCCTTCCACATAGCTTTGTCCCTAGTACTTTTGGAAGCTTCCCCATCTATTTCAGACTTCATTTTTCCTGATAATGGTATCAACTCTTAACAGAGTACTGGCCATTGGTAGAAAATTGCCACACCAACCTGTCTTCCCTTCCACCCATGCTAATAGGGATGGCTTTTATGGCTTCAATCTCTTGTGCTGTGAACATTTCCTGCATAAGTTCTTCTTTCCAAAATTTCAAGTGTGGATCAATTAAATCGCTCACTGAATTGCACCCTACATCAATGTCTCTAGGGGAGGAAATCTTATAGGTTGGAAGGGTTGGGATCGACCTGTCCTCCCAAATATTGATGTTATTTCCATTCCTCACCCTCCACAATAAGCTTGTTTTCAGCAATGACATCCCTTCATAAATGCTTCTCCATGCATAAGATGGTCCATAGCCCAGTTTAGCCTCCAAAAGACCCACTTTAGAGAAATATTTTTGTTTGAAAACTCTTGTGATCAGAGAGGTAGGGTCCTGCAACATTCTCCAGCTTTGCTTGGAAAGCATTGCCAGGTTAAAGCTTGAAAAATCTCTGAAGCCTAGGCCCCCTATCTCCTTTGCAAAACTGAGTTGATCCCATGTAATCCATTGGATCTTTGAAGTGTCTTCATTATACCCACACCAAAATTTCTTGAGCAGTTGTTTAAGTCTTCTGGTAATGGAAAAAGGCAATAGGAAAACCCCCATAGTATAGGTTGGTATGGCTTGGAGGACTGCCTTAAGGAGTATCTCTTTTCCTGCTGCTGAGAGATGCTTTGTCTTCCAATTGACCACTCTAGCCCATGTTTTGTCTATGTGAGAATGGAAGGCTGTAATTTTTGCTCTCCCAACCATAGCAGGCAGCCCCAGATATTTTTCTAATGTCTCAGTAGACTTAATCCCAGCCAATTGTAGAATTTGGTTTTGCACCCCTTGTTGTGTGTTCTTGCTGAAAAAAACTGAAGACTTGTCTTTATTAAGAACTTGTCCTGATGCCTGTTCATAGAGATCCAGTATCTTAAGCACTCTAGTTAGTTCCTCTGGTGTGGCTTGGCAAAAGAGGAGGTTGTCATCTGCAAAGAACAAATGACTCACCCTTGTGGGGCCTCTCCCAATAGGAACACTAGTAAGTTCACCATTCTCCTCAGCTTTATTCAGTAAGGCAAATAAAGGTTCAGTACACAAAATAAAAATGTAAGCAGAGAGGCGATCTCCCTGTCGAAGACCCCTAGTTGGACAGAAAATCTACTAAGGTTCACCATTAACTAAGATTGAGTAGGAAACTAAGCTTAAATAGTTTTGGACCAGGGTGATCCAATATTGGGGAAAACCAATCTTTTTCATCACATTTTCAACAAACAGCCATTCAATCCTATCATAGGCTTTGCTCATGTCCAACTTAAGAGCCATGAAGGCTTTTTTTCCTTTCATCCTTGAATTCATAGAATGTAGGACCACATAAGCAACTAAGGTATTGTCAGAGATAAGTCTCCAAGGAACAAAGGCGCTTTGGTTTACTGAGATAAGGTCAGGAAGGACACCTTTCAGTCTATTTGCCAGAGTTTTAGACACTATCTTGTACATGACATTACAAAGGCTTATGTGCCTGTAATCAGACACCCTTTTAGGGTTTTTGACCTTAGGAATCAAGGAAATGAAGGTATCATTCACCTCATTAAGAGGGCCCCCATGGTTCAAGACTTGAAGCACAAAGCTACAGACCTCACCACCCGCCACATCCTAGTGTTTTTGATAAAATTGAGTAGAGAACCCAAAGGGTCCAGGTGAGCCTAGGGGGTTCATCTAATAAATTGCAGTTCTTACCTCCTCGACTATAAATTCCTTCATAAGTCTTGTGGACATCTCAGTAGTAAATTTTGTGCATAGTGTCTGTAAGCACTCCTCAACATTAGTAGGCAAAGAAGTAGTGAAAAGTGCAGAGAAAGAACCTGTCAGTACAGCTCCAATGTCATTCTGCTCATGAGTTACTCTCCCATCAAAATCTTCAATACACTTAATGGAGTTAGCTTTTCTCCTTTGGCTAGCCTGCATATGGAAATATTGTGTATTTGTCTCCATTTCTCAACCAATGTTGTTTAGCACGCTGTCTCCACTTCATATCAGTTTCAGCCAGTGACTCCTCCACTCTCCTTTGAAGTTTCTACAATTGGGGCATGTGGGATCCATCTCCAGAGTCTTGCAAGTGGCTAATGGTAGCCAAATCTCGTGAGATGTCCCTTTGGTCTAGCTGTGCATGGTTTTGCTTCCATGATATCAAACCCCGTTTACAGTGTTCATTTTTTGATCTTAATAAGCCTGCCTTTGTGTCTCCCCTAGCCACCTTGCTCCATGCATCCCTCACAATCCCATCACATTCCTCCTTTAAATCCCATGCAACTTCATATTTAGAAACCTTATTTCTCATCCCTCTGCCATACTCAATATGTTGCAAGCACACATATAGAGGAGAGTGATCAGATTTGACAGCAACCATTGCATTGTAGACATCATCACTAAACATATCATTCCATTTTTTATTAACCATTGCTCTATCAAGTTTCTCCTTTGTGAATCCTTTACCCCACCTGTTATTCAACAAGGTGAATTTCTGCCCTTGAGAGTGAATGTCACAGAGTTCACAATGTTCAATAGCTCTTCTAAAATTTTGAATCTATTTGTATGGTTTGCTGGCTCCCCCCATCTTTTCCTTTTGGTGAAGTATTTCATTGAAGTAACCTGCACACAACCAAGCTATAGGGGAGCTGGGTTTAAGGATCTTGAGAAGCTCCCAGCTACTACTTCTTTTCACAGTGTTTGGGTGACCATAGAAACTAGTGAACTGCCAATGAGGTCTGCCTCCACCTTCTTCAATTAAAGCATCGATGTGCCATCTAGTGTAGCTAGTGATCCTGACCTTCCATCCTTCCTTCCAAAGCATTGCAATTCCACCACTTGATCCCACACTATCTACATTCAAACAACTATCAAAGTTCAAAGACCTTCGCACCCCCTCCATTTTGTTACTATTGCACTTAGTTTCCACAAGGAAAATTAAACTTGGGCACTTCTCCTTGGTCATTTTCCTAAGGACTCAAATTGTCTGAGGGTTCCTAAGCCCTCGACAACTCCGCACCAATAGACTCATTGGTTTTGGCAGGGCTGGACACCAGCCACTGCCTTTGAAAATTGGTTCTCAATCTCTTCATCTTCGATCTTGTATTTCTTGGGGTTTGGAAGTCCCCCCTTATCATTTCTCAAGCATCTCCTTTTACTCCTAACATTTTGATGAGACTTGGTTATATGAACCAAGTTTTCACTCAAAACAACCTTGTGTCTGGCCTTCCCTTTCCACTTGCCAGGTTTGGGATCTCCATTATTCTTAGTAGTGACAGGAGAGCAAACCATAGGATCTGCCAAGAAAGAAAAATTCTCCTTCGACTTGTTTGGATCACCCTCACTCAATGACACTTTAAGATTTTCGCTATGTGTTTGAGAAAAGGTTCTTTGAGTGGGACCTTTCGACTTAGGCAGAGCTGGGTCATAACTCCTTTGGTAGTTATGATCTTTAATGTTAATCATACCAGATTCATTTAAAGAAGAGTTTGGTTCAATAATGGCAGCCCCCCTCTCTATACCCGCCCTACTGCTCTCCAACTTTCCATAATGGGATTGGCCAGGATTGGAGGGTCTTGACGTAGTTAGGTTCCAACTGTTTAAAATGTCAGTATTTGGATATAATCCAGCAATGTTTTTAGTGTCAGTATTAAGAGCCCCCCTCGCGGGTACCTCCTCCATTTCAACTAGATTTTCTCCCTTCATTCCTTGCTTATCTACATCTATTCCACCTCGCTTGACCCTTTCCTCCTCAGCCTGCTACTCTTTTGTACTGCTGTGTGCAGGGGAGCCACCATACTTGCAAGTATCAAACAGGTTAGTGTTTATTGGTTGTGCTCTTAGCCATGGTCCAAATTGCATGGACTTCTGTTCATCATGATGCTGGTCAAATCTTGGCCTAGAACATGTCCTCCCTTTATGGAATAGAACAACATAGTGGAAACAAAAATTTTGAAGCCTCTCATATTTGAAGGATATCCAATACTACTGCACCTCAAAACCCAGCCACTTTCCCCTCAACAGAGGCTTATGAAGATCTACTGCCACCCTTACCCAAAGGCATCTCCCCCACGCAGATCCATCAGACTCTGCATCCACCCTTATTACATGTCCAAGACATGCCCCAACCTGCTCCCCTATTTCTTCAGTCATCGCTGCCAGAGGTAGGTTCTGGCATTGAACCCAGAAAGGTTCATATCGGAACTGTAAGGCATTAACTGAAACTGTTTCATCTACCTCTTGTAGGGCTAGCAAGTTCCTATAAAAAAACCATGATCCACTATTATCATTGGTTTGTATAATTTGTCTCTTATTTATTCGTAGTATATATATAATGTTGGGCAAGGCTATTATGCCGCCCAGGCTTTTTTTTTTTTTTTTTTGCTTTTTTCTTTTCACATTTTTTTAATATATTTAAATATCTTTAAAAAATAGAAATACACCATTACACTTAAAATCACTTCCTTAATCACAAAGTTAAAAACAAAAAATTTGACTAGCGGTTAACTAGAGCGATCAATCTAGGAGGGCAAAGAAGCTTTTTCCATATAATGTTAGTAATTCTAATTGGATTTCTTGTATTTTTTTTTTAAATTTTAGTCTCACTGTCACATGACCAATCATAATCCCAATGATCTCATCTTGATCTGAATCTCATCTTGGTTTGTAATTTTAACTTTTTAACTTTTTCACATATCTATATAATGTTTGTATTTTCATTTTTTTTCTTATTTTTTTTAGGTTTTTTAGTCTCGTACCTTCACTTGCCCAACCCTAATTCCAAATTCTCAATGATCTAATCTGCAATCCTTGATAGTCTTAGTTAATTTGTACTTGTACTTTTATGTTTTTAACTTTTTTACATATGTATATATTGTTTGTGTAACACTGGGCCCAACACAAAACTTGTGTTCGGATTTTTTTTATATGGAGGAAAAGCCCATTTGAGTTTTAAGAGTATTTTTTTGGAAATAGGTAACGGGCCCAATTTTTATATTGATGGAATATAGACTTTTATTAGGTTTGACATTTAGGTTTAATTTAGTTAATATTTTATGGAACAAGTGGGTTTTTTATTTTATTTGCTATCGAGCCCGACATAGTTATGGAACGAATTAGACTAGTTTGGATGCAAGTCAAGGCTCAAATACTTTGAAGCAAGCCCTAAAGCCCAAGCCGGCAAGATCACGCCATGCACATTTCTTCCTACTTTTCCTAGGGTTTCAACCACCTATTTAGGCATCTCTCATGCACGTAGAACCTCCCTCAACTTGGGTTGCTCTTCACGTCCGTTTCTCCATGGCATGAACGCTCCTATCCCCACTACATTCACGGCAACAATTGTGTAATAGATATATATATATAGTCACGTAAAGGAATTCATTAGTTTGATAAACTAGGATTGCTGCTTACACATTTCTTTCCCCAACAATCCACGACCTATCTCTCCTGCTTCACACTCCTTTCTGAGAAGATTTTAGACCGTAATGGAAACCACAACAATTTACATATGGCGTAGGAGATTCTATTATATAGAAACTTTACAAGTATGTAAATGTTACAGACACTATTAAAGTTGTACATGCTATATAAGGAAAGATGACTATACATTCTATAATTAGAACAAATCAGTTCCTACATCTATGGTTCTTTACATTGCCATATATTGCTCCCTTGATATCTCTAGAGAACAAGTCTGTGTTATCTCCAAGATCCCCCCTCAAGTTAAGTGTGGTTGGCAACACGCGAAACTTGGATCTGAATAGCTGAAACAGGGAACGGGATAGGCTTTTGGTGAATATGTTTGCGATTTGCAAGTGCGATGGCACATGTTTAATGTTTAAAACACCATTGCAGACTAATTCTCGAACAAAGTGAATTTCGATATCAATATGTCGAGACCCTTTTTGAGCAACTGGATTTCAACTCATGAAGATTGCATTGGTGTTATCATAGAGTAATGTCGGTTGCTCTTTTGTCTGAATTTGCAAATCATGAAGGATGTTCAACATCCATTTAACTTCAGCTGCGGTTAGTGCTAACGCTCTGTATTCTGATTCCGCAGAAGATCAAGACACTATGGATTGAATGAAAATTGCATAACCGGATGTTGATTTACTTGTATTAGGGCTGCCAGCCCAATCGGCATCAGAGTATGCCTAGATATATAGATTGTTGCATGGGCTGATATGGAGACCGAAATGGAGAGTGCCTTTAACATATCAGAGAATTCTTTTAACGGCTTGAAAGTGTTGGTCTCTTGGTGCATGCATGAATTGACTCACTGAATTCACTGTGTAACACCCCAAACCCGGGTGGCTTGGAGAATCACTACCTGTCACTCATAAACATGTCTTCCAATACATCCAAAGAATAATCTCCAAAGTCTTCATAAGTGAAATCAATCTCATATCTTCTAAAATAATGTCATTACAAACTTCACACAATCTTTAATGCAATAATAATAAATAAAAGGGTTCACAATCTCCCGGTAATAGTAACATACCCAAACTGATAAAACCATAGGTCCTACTAAACCCAAAGATATACTTTAAAACCCAAAACATTAAAACTAAGAACATCAGAAGTTTTTCTTCTAACCACATTTCCTCAGCTTAAACACTTTCACCAATCTAACCAGGTCCTCATTTGGACTCTCCACATTATCTGAAAAATATTATGAAGATAGGGGTGAGTTATCAACAACTCAGTAAGCAGAAATCATATGCTAGCGTGCAAACATGAGCATTTACAAAGTAGAGCATGCAGAACAAAATATTTTCCAGAGTTAAACATGCATAACCAAACATATTTTCAAAAGTAACAGAGCGATGGTTTTAAGACAAGTAAAACCCTTAGTGCTTTGGCATAACATAAACTGAGTATCATCATCAAATCAAAACAGAGCATCAACAGAGCAGAGACCATGTTTCACCCCCGTGGTAGGGTTGTGCTAACCCCGGTGGCCAAACCAGGCAGAGATAGAGGTGAAATCTTTCCTTTATTCTTCTCGGAGCCCTGAGTGTGCACACAGGAAAAGACCACAATAAAACCACTTTGTTTCCAAAGTGGGTGCACTCAGAGACAGAGAAGTTGGTACCAACCCAAACAGAGCAGAGCATAACAGAGCAGAGCAGAGACAGAGTCAGATACGAAAAACCAGTACACCATGCCAAAGGTTTTCAGATGTTATATCAAAATAATACAAAGTACCAAAACAGATTCAGACAGTTTACACACGCTGAACAAAAAAGCCAGAAGATCTTTCTAAATAAATGCACAACTTTTCATATTCTCAATATCGCTCTTTTTCCAGATTTCAGAAACCACATGATAGAATTTAGCTCATGTCTACACAATGCATGTCAGAACATATTTTTCTCTTTTTCGTACAGATTTCATGAGTATGCAAATAAACGGCCAAGGTTGGTTTTGTTTTTCCCAAGTTCTCATTTCACCACAAAAATATGCACAGTTTTCAGAAAATCAACCTCAGACTCAATAATTTGTGTAAGGCCTAGCATAGGAACCCCGCTTACCTGACTCCTGCAGCGTATTATCTATGATTTGAACACGGTCTCTATTCTTCTCGTCACCTATTCATAAATAATATAAACTAAATATTAAAGTCTGACCATACACAATTGGTCTTTAAACAACTCAAGATCCAAACTCTAGACCATAATTCAGCAAGTTTAATCAAACTTAAATAGCCAAATAACAATCCGGACAGCCCAAAATTTGACCCAAAATATTCTATATCAAACTCAGTATGTTGGGTATATATGGAGATTGGTTTGGAGCTGAAAAAGTGTTTGCTGAAAGTTGGCTCGACAGTTGGCTCGAGCCAAGTTCGCTCAACTTCGCTCGACATACCGCTCGAGCGAAGGCAAGTCAGAGAGGTTCGCTCGAGTCTCGCTCGACACTCTGCTCGAGCGAATACGAGTCAGAGAGGTTCGCTCGAGTATCGCTCGACACTCCGCTCGAGCCAATGTTCATTTGGCTGTTCGCTCGAGTCGCGCTTGACAGTCCGCTCGAGCGAAGTACGCAGATTTTGCTAACTTAACCAATTTACACTACGCAAAATACACTTCTTTCCATTAAAATGTAACTTCAAATAATCCAAACCTATAACAATACACCAACCCGAACTACTCACCATGCATAACAACCAAAACAACTCACAAAATGTTACTCAAATCACGGCAAGGACCAAAAGAAACTGCAGAAAATTAGTGTAAAACAAACCCAGAATCAGGAAAGTAGCAGACGGCAACTCACTGGAATAACATGCAGCGCAGAAGAGAATCCGCAGCAATGAGGAAGTATTCGGAGCCTCCAATCAATGCCAACAAATGGAAATGAAGAAGCAACCGAGAGAAAATAAGGAGACGTGGGAGAGAGGGAGAGGTCTGGTCTGGACGTGAGAAAGAAAACTAAAATCAGAAACTGAAATAGAGAAAGAGGGAGAAGGAAACGGAGGAAAGGAAAAACAGAAAAGGAAACAACAACTTACCTAAACGATGTCGTTCCGGAATTCACGCATGAAACGGCTGGGTCATTACGTGCGCATGGGTGTGGCTTACGTGCATGGGTGCGGTTTTCACACGCCTGGGTATTACACACTGCATGTGTAATATCCGGCCTTGTAATTGTTAAGTACTGCAGTGCACCAACTAAAGATCAATAAGTAGTTGGTGAATTAAATAAAGAACAACACCATTTAAATGAGTGGAGACAACCATTGGTGTTGCAATTGGCTTTGAATCGAGTAAGTCAGCGCGAAGAAGAACATCTCTTGCATACTTCATTTGACTGAGGAAGATTCTAGTTGTCGTAGTTTTTCAATGAAATTGTCAATGAGAGTCTTGTGGCTTCCTGTGATGACAATGTCATCAACGTATAAGAGTAAGTAAATAATACCATTAGCCGATGAATGAACAAATGGGCTAGAATTTGACTTACTGCAATTAAAACCAATGGTAAGTAAGAATTCGCTAAATCGATGAAACCATGCTCTCAAGGCTTGCTTCAAGCCATAAATTGCCTTTTTGAGACAACAAACATGATTTGGGTGAGAAGCATCAATATATCCCGATGGTTGTTCCATATAGACCTCTTCTTGTAGAAGACCATGTAAGAAGGCATTTTTAACGTCAAGTTGACGTATGGTCCAGCCGCGAGAGACTACGATGGATAGAACAATTCTTACTGTTGATGCTCGAACAACTGGGCTGAATGTATCATTAAAATCAAGTCCATAGAGTTGAGTATAGCCTTTAGCAACAAGGCGAGTTTTGAGACTATCAATAGTTCCATCCGAATGATATTTGGTGCGAAAGACCCATTTTGATCCAATGACATTTGTGGCAGGTGGTCTTTGAACTAGTTCCCTTGTTTGATCGAGCTTGAGAGCATGAATTTCATCATTCATTGCAGCGAGCCATTCTGGAGTCTTGGCAGCACTTTTGAATCATTTTGGTTCCTTCATCAGTAGTAGAGATGATAGTAAAGGAGAAGATGGAACTTGACAAACATAATTGTAATGTTTTGACTTTGATATACCGACTTTGCCACAAGTTGTCATAGGATGAGAATTGTGATTTGAAGAATTCGAAATTGGTGGAGGCTGCATATCTGATACAGTCTCAGTTGCTGGATTACTTATAGAAGGTAGAGGCATTGATGATACTCAAGAACTGTCCAACTCTAAGGCACATGATTTACATGGCCGAGACTCAGTTTCTTGTGGTAATGGTTGGGAAACTGCAGAAGGATTTGTACTAGGCAAGGAAGAATTTGATATGCAGGGATCATGAAAGGAAATGAAATCTGATAGGGCTTGAGAGGGCTGCATATTAGAAGACGAAGATGGAAATATTGTCTCATCAAATCGTGCATGCTTGGTTACAAAAACATGTGTTGTAGGATCTAAACACCAAAATCCTTTATAGGAAGAATTGTATCCAAGAAAGATGCAAGGAAGACTTCTTGGCTCAAATATATGTTTAGCATAGTCGCGCAAATATGGAAAGCACAGGCAGCCAAAGATGCGAAACATAGCATAAGTAGGGGACTTACCATATAGAATTTCAAATGGAGAGACCTCATTCAAGACATGTGTAGGCAAGCGATTAATGGTGTACACGGTTGTACTGAAAGCTTCAACCCAAAAATGAAGAGGAACATTGGCATGAAAATGCATTGTGAGGCTTGTTTCAGTGAGGTGCCTATGTTTCCTCCCGGCTTTACCATTTTGAGATGGTGTATAGGGACAAGAAATTTGATGATGAATGCCACATTTAATTAAGTGAGACTGAAAAATGGTACTTGTGAATTAGCCTCCCCCATCACTTTGAAATTTTTTGATTTTTGCCGAGAATTAATTTTCAACCAAAGTTTGAAATCTTATGAAGGTTTGATAAAAATCAGCTTTGTGCTTTAATGAATAGAACCAACTGAAGCGCGAGTGATCATCGATAAAAATTATATAATATCGATATCCTGAGATTAAATTTATAGGTGCTGGACCCCATAAGTCGCAATGTATGAGACCTAAGATATTGTTTGAGCGACTTTCACTTGCTTGAAATGGGAGTTTATGGCTTTTAGCATTTTGACAACTAACACCTAAAGATAGATTTGGCAATATAGAGGTAAGAGACAAAAGACCCTTTTTATTACGCATGGAAATTATTTTTGATGATACATGGCCCAAACGAGCATGCCAAGTATCAAAGGAATTACAAAGATTCTGTTTGGTAATAACAGAACAAAAAACATGGTTTACACGCTTCAGTACATAAAGGCCATCTACTCGATTACCGCTTGTCACCACCTTTCGAGTTTGAAGATTTTGTATGACAAAATCATTGTCAGTAAAGGAAACAGAGAAATGAAAATCATTTGTAAGCTTACTGACAAATAACAGATTTTTGGTTAAATTTGGCACAACAAGAACATCATTTAATGTAAGAGAAGGAGTAGGAGAGCATGAACCCATGTGTGTAATGGGTAGAGATATCCATTACCAACAATAACTTTGTCCGTACCAGTGTAAGGTTCCACCTTATCAAGTTGAGACACATCTGAGGTCATGTGTGCCAATGCTCCTATATCAGTATACCAGTTAGCAGTGTCATTGCTAATTGTGCAATTTGCAAGTGCTTCAACAAGATGAACATCATTTTTTGTGTATCTGTTTTTGCAGTCTGTGGCATAGTGCCCTTCTTCACGGCATATTTGGCATCGAGGAGGACATTTATACTGTTGTTTGCCACGATTTCCTCCCTTGGATTGGCCTCCCTTATATTTATGTTGATAATTATTAGGCTTTGCATTTCGGTTTGTAGAGGAGGCATTAGCAACAGAAGCAGAGGCACCTGCATTGTTATCGATGGACTTGGAAAAAGATCAAAGCTTTCAGTCTTAGGGACAACATCTTTGAAACTCGGAATTGGAGTTAAAGAGAGTTGAGTAGTGGAGAAGGTTGAGAATTCATGGCCTAGACCACGTAAATACTAGTGAACTTTGTCAGTATCTTCAACTGGTCGTCCCATTGCCGATAGTTATTCACAATGAGATTTGAATACTCGAGAGTATTCTGAAATGTTGCGAGAGCCACACTTCATGAGATGAAGTTCATCTTTGATTTGAAGCTCACGAATCTTGGACTTGCAGCTGAAAGCAGTTTCAAGGGCAGTCCTTGTAACACCCGAGATCAGCACCAAGCTGCTTTCTAAATTTTTTGGATTTATGCATATGGAATGCTAGTTGATTTGTCGAATATTTATATGGGCCGATAAATATTTTTTTTTTGAAGAGACAAGTTGGAATATTGTAGAGTTTTGGTTTAAGGCTCAAAACTTAGAAAAGAGTCATTTCATTTATTTATTTATTTATTTTATTTACTACCATACTTGGACCAAAATTTTTTGAAACGGGCCAGGAGCCCAAGCCCGTGGGAACTTAGGATTCCACTCCATGCACCCACACATCTCCCTCACTTCTCTAGGGTTGTGTTGTTTTTTTTTTTTTTTTTTTGGCTTATATTTAACCCTCCGTGCATGAAGAAAACTTAAGAAAAGTGTTGCCGTCTCCTTCCTCCCTTGTCTCGTGCGTTGAAGCCGCCACCCTCCCCAACCTCCACGCTGCCACTTAGCACTCCCCAAGCCCTCGTATCACAGTCCTCCGCCCCCACTGTGCACTTATGCAGTGCACCACCCACAGCCAGCAGATGAAGAGCATCACCACGGGTAGCACCATGTGAGACGCCGAGTCCACAGATCGCATGACAAGAGACTCACCCACGCACGACATAAAACCAGTCTGCAGTTTCACGGTTTCCATCACACAGGAACTGCAGCTTCCCGGATGTCAGGCCGTTGTATGCTCCTCCACAACGCTACCATAAGCCACCACCGTGACCCAGACGTGAACCCACTAGTGTAGCCACCATTAGCCACTCCACAAAAACTCTGTTCCTCACTCCCGAAACAGAGGATGTGTTCCTCCTACCTTGAGCCACTGCGACAACTGCCCATCGAGAGCTCCTTCATGTTACGGCCCTAGAAACCGTCGTCGAAGATTTTCGTCAACCCAAGTCTGACTCAAGCCACCTCCGCCGCACGGTAATCTCCCTCTCTGTTTTCTCTCTCACGCTCGGCTTGCTCATCCCGTAACCTCTCTCTCCCTCACGGTTGATTCTCTCTCTCTCTCTCTCGCTCATCTCTTTCTCTCTCTCATTGTTCCGCCGTCGTGTCTCCGCCACCTCCCACTGGTCTGCCCCACCGCGACCTCCTTCAATCACAGGTTCAATATTGCGTACATAGCCTCTGTTTCCTTCAAATAATTTTGGTTTACGTAAGTATACTACATGGTTCTAAGTTATATTTTACACTAATACTATTAATTACTTTTTTACCCTTTGAACTGCAAGTTATGCTAAGGTGTTTTAAAAATTTTATTATGTGTTAATAAACTCTTATTTAATTATGATTACAGAAAATTATTTTTACCATGTTAGTAAGTAAAGATTTATTTTTTTAAAGTAAACAATTTTGGGATAAGTATATTATCTGGTACTAAACTTTATAAGTTGTTTTCTACAATAAATAGGTCAGACATATAAATGTTTTAGTCAAAGTTATTAAATCAACATTGATGATTTTAGAAAGTGATGATTTATAATTTGAGGTTATGAAATTTTAGGTTTTGAGGAATTAAATAGGTTATGTTAGAAGCTTAGGATTAAATATCGAAATATGAGATTAATTGGAAATTTACGAGAATTACGTGATTATTTTATAGGTGACGATTAATTATTGTTTGACATTTTCGAGGAAATTTTTGAAAAGCTAAAAAGTCCAGGTAAGCGGGGTTCCTATACTAGGCTTTACACGAATTATTGAGACTAAGGTTGACTTTCTGAAAACTTTGCATATTTTTGTGATGAAATGAGAACTTGGGAAAAACCAACTCCGGTCGCTTATTTGCATTACTCATGAAATCTGTATAAAAAAGAGAAAATATTTTCTGACATGCATTGTATAGACATGAGCTAAATTTTGTCATGTTGTCTCTGAAATCTAAAAAAGAGCGATATTGAGAATTAGAAAAATTGTGTATTGATTTAGAAAGATGCTCCGACTTTTGTTTTCGGTATGTGAGAATGATCTGATTATGGTTTAGTACTCTGTTTTTTTCTGATATTGCATCTGAAAACCTTTGGCGTGGTGTACGGATTTTGTATCTGACTCTGTCTCTGCTCTGCTCTGCTCTGCTCTGTTATGCTTTGCTCTGTTTGGGTTGGTACCAACTTCTCTGTCTCTAAGTGCACCCACTTTGGAAACAAAGTGGTTTTATTGTGGTATTTCCTGTGTGCACACTCGGGGCTCCGAGAAGAATAAGAGAAATATTTCACCTCTGTCTTTGCCCGGTTTGGCCACTGGGGATAGCACAACCCTACCACGGGGGTGAAACATAGTCTCTGCTTTGTAAGATGATCTGTTTTGATGTGACGTTGATGCTCAGGTTATGTCATGCCAAAGTACTCTTGGTTTTACTGGTCTTAAAACCATCGTTCTGTTACTGTTGAAAACATGTTTTGTTTTGCATGATAACTCTGGAAAATATTTTATGTTGCATACTGTATTTTGTAAATGCTCATGTTTGCACGCTAGTATATGTTCTCTGCTTACTGAGTTGTTGATAACTCACCCCTTATCTCCAAACATTTTTCAGATGATTTGAATATTTCAGCTGAGGATCAAGAATATGGAGCATGGGTGAGATGAGTTAAGAATGATGGATTAAGCATAGAAGGTTTATATGAGTATTGAGGAGTTTTATTTAGTAAGCTTGTTGTGCTCTGATGATATGATTTGTTGGGAGGTTGATGTTTATATTAAGGTTTTGTATTGTCTTAGAATATTTATACTGGAGTAATTGATGTGAATTAATGAGTATTTTGCACGATAGAGAAAAATTGGATTATGTACTATGTGATATTGGAGATGATTTTAGGTGATAAGAGCTAACTCTCTGAACCTCCGGGATCGGGGCGTTACAGTCCTGACATCTTTTGATGTCGTGAGTCCAATGACTACAGAAGAAGTCTCATGACAAGTTGGTCATTTTGCTTCCAAAGATTATTGGCTGTGGGATCAATGGTAGCGGAGGGCATTGAGGTTGAACCATCAACATAACCATAGAATTTTTGGCATTGTAGCAGGGGTACAACTTGGCTGCGCTAGAGGAGAAAATTTGTTGATGATAATTTTATTGTTACCATGTGAACCATGGTGTTGAAGGAGATGGTAGAAGAAGAATTGTCAGAGGCCATAGGATCGGTTGGAGATTAATCCTATAGGGCTCTTGATACCATGAGAAGATTTTAGATAGTATTGGAAACCACAACAATTTGCATATGGCGTAGGAGATTCTATTATATAGAAACTTTACCAGTATGTAAACGTTATTGACACTATTAAAGTTGTACATGCTATACAAGGAAAGATGACTATACATTCTATAATTAGAACAAATCAGTTCCTACATCTATGGTTCCTTACATTGCCGTATATTGCTCCCTTGATATCAGCCGTGATTCTCCCCTTGATGTCTGTCGTAATTATCTCCAGAGAACAAGCCTGTGTTATCTCCAACACTTTCCACCATAGAAACAGCCCCAAATAGGAAGCCTCACCCCACTGCATCTGGACAGAACGAGTGAAAAGAAAACAAAGCCATGGCATCCTAATGTGTTTTGTCACTGCACCACCATCCTTCTCTTCTACGTTCCTCAATAGCCAGCCACCACAAACCCACCATGGTTAGCACTACCATGAACCACCCCACTTCTACACGCAACAACGCCACATGGAAGCCTCTATTTTGCACCACTGAAAGCAGAGCACCTGCTTTCCTCCATAGTGAACCACAGCGCCGCTAGCCCACTACCAAGCCAATGCGAAACCGCAGGATCATCGCA
Organism: Juglans cinerea; assembly: GCA_961763995.1. Taxonomy (NCBI): domain Eukaryota; kingdom Viridiplantae; phylum Streptophyta; class Magnoliopsida; order Fagales; family Juglandaceae; genus Juglans; species Juglans cinerea. The sequence continues at coordinate 13,134,257 of CAUIVZ010000009.1, forward strand.
GCCCGATTTTCATCCACTCGAAAAGAGGCGCAAACCTCCTTGCACCACCACTGATAGGTCCCACTCAAAGACTAAGCAAGTGAATATAGAGGAATAGTTCTCTTCGGGTGAGAATGAACCACAACTTGGATAAAAATCTTTTGGATGAAAATACTTGACTTCATTAACGAAAGCATTGGCTACTTAAATAAGCAAACCTACGTACATATTGCCGAAATAAAGGAGTCCTATTAGCTAGTAACAGAAAGCATAAACACACGTACTACATAAAAGGAAATCATGCAACGACAGAAAAGCAAACATAGAGCTTGAAACTCTCAAACGGATCAGAACAGCTATTGACCAAGTCCACGCTACATGCATGCAACCGTCTCCCACGTCTAACCTCTTCCCATATACTTGGGATTTAGCTTTAGGCCTTTCTCTGAACGCCGAGTCATATCAATACCCCTCCCATCAAGTGCACTCTTGTCCTCAAGGTCCACAGAAGGAAACTGGTCCAACAACAACTTCTTCTTCTCCCACGTGGCATCCTCTGCCTTGGTCTTCCTCCAACGTCTGCTGATCAATAATGTCTTCACATACCACGTTACCTGTATGCCCCTCCAAGAGTAATAATTGCGGGTTTTAACATCTATGCCCAGCTGTGAAGCGTTCATTACAGTTGAAACAGAGGCTCTCCCTCTCTCTCTCTCTCTCTCACTCTACGTTCTCACTCTCTCCACTGTGAATGATAGTTCGCTCTCCCTCTTTCTCTCCCCGTGCTCTGCCACCACGCCCAGTCGTGCGGCCGTCGATAGTCACCTAGGCCGTTGCAGCATGTAACTCTGTATGGAACTCTCCTCTCTGTGGCACAGGTTAGGTCTGGAAGTGTAAAACTTTAAGCCCCTTTTTGTTTCCGTATGTTCCCATAGAGGCCATGCACTTAATATGTATTTACTAAAACACAATTATAAATTAAGTATACTGTTCATTTTATGAGAGTTTTATTTTTAAATATATAGCTTCTAAAGAAGATAGATAAAATTTTGAATTATGTTATTACTAAGAATGTATTTTTAAAATATGCATTTTTGAAGTGAACAGTAAGTACCAAATTTTACTTTGAACCCTTTAAAAGAATATTTGATTTAAAGAAAATTATGATTTTCTACTTAAAATGTTTTATTTTCTTGTTATAATTATGTTAAGAGAATTGTTTTATTTGGAAGAGTATTGTTTGGGCATAGCTGTAATTAATAATAAAATTAGTTTTTTTTTCAAAATAATTTAGCGGTTAATAGCTGAAGATATTATGTGGATATTGAGGAATTTGGGAATTGATGGTATTTTGAGGAATTATGAGAATCTTTTGGTTTCGACGTATTAAAATAGGTTAATTTTAGCATTTTAGGCTTAAATATTGAAAACGTGGTTGATTGGAAATTTAAGGAAGTTTATGTGACTATTTGTTATAGGTGATTGATTTTCGTTCAGCACTAGTGTGAAGAAATTCTGAAAAGCTAAAAAGTCCAGGTAAGCGGGATTTCTATACTAGACTTTGCATAAAATATAAATAAAACGAGGTTGATTTTGAAAATACGCATGTTTGTTTTAAAAAGAAATCTGAAGCAACCTCAGATATGTGTTCTGTATATGCATGAAAATTGTATAAGAGAGAATATTTTCTATCATGACTGGTGTAGACATGAGCTAATATTGTGCATTCTGTTTCTGAGCTATGCAAAAAGAGCGAATATGAAATTTATGAAAATTTGTGCATGTAATGCAAAAATGTTCTGAAACTGTTTTTGTATATGTGAAAAGATTTGAATTTGCTCAGTACTCTATTTGGATATGTTGTGGAATCTGAAAATCTTAGCATGAGATTCAGATTCTGTATTTTGATTAAGTTTGACTATGATGTTCTGTTCGGTTTTCGTTACGGCCTAGCCACAGTTGAAAATAGTGGCATACGGCCCAACCACGGGTTATAATAGTGGATACGGCCCAACCAAGGGTTATAATAGTGGATACGACCTTCCACGGGTTAGAATTTTTGGTTTATAAGCCTACCACGAGGGTTAAACATGCTAAACAGCCCAACCACATGTTATAATAGTGGATTCGACCATTCCACAGGTTATAATTGTGGTTTATAATCCTACCATGAGGGTTAACATAGTATCCATCCCGATGTGATGCTCTGATATGACGAAGATGTTGTTTTATATTTTGATATGCCAAAGGATTTTTGAATAATAATGTTTTCTGAAAGTTTCACTCTGATATTTTAGTAACATGTTTTGATTTTGCATTCTGAAAGTAAATGTTTCTCATTTTGCATTTTGAAAGTAAATATTTTATTCTGCATTCTAAATTCTGAAAATGCTTATATTTACATACTAGTATATGTTCTCTGCTTACTGAATTGTTGATAAGTCACCCCTTATCTTCACAATATTTTTTAGACAATTGTGATGCCTCAGCTGGAAGTCAAGAGTAGGAAGTTTAGCAAGGTTTTATGATTATAGAGAAATAAGTGCCAAAGGGTACAAGTTTTTATTGGAGAGTCTTATTTATTAGGTTTATGATTTTATGTTATTTAGTATTTAGAGTCATGGACATTTTAGAATCTTTATCGAGTTTTTAAACTATTTCATTGAAGTAATTAGTTGGTGTCTTGGTGGAGGAACATATATACTTAGTTTGAATAAATGGATTTGTATTTTGATGTAGAATTTGGAGTACATAAATATGTTATGAGAGAGGGTTTTTGGTTACAAGAGCTAACTCTCCGGACCTCCAGAAGCGGGGTGTTACAGTTTGTAATTCTAATTTATTTCTCTATTAATGTTTCAAATTTAAAATCTCACAATATCACTTGGCCAGAACCCAAATTCCAATCTCAAGACTCAAATTTGCAGTGCAGAGATTACTTGGAGTGCAGAAGTTCTCTTTTACTGTACCGGTTTTGTTCTACACTTGACAAATTACAGGTTGATTTTGGGAGCCCAAACTCTTAAAATGTTGGGCTCAGTTTTGATAGATTTCAATAGGCTCCAAATCAATCATCAATGGGCTAGACAACATATAATATTATAAGTTGGGTGGGTATGCATCTTACGTGACCGAGAAGATTGTGCCGAAGATCAGATAGAGTAGCACGCTACTGCTATTGAATGAATTGGGGACACCTCCAGAACTGCTATTGATCCTAACAAGCTTTCATCAACAAATCCATTGAGACTTCTTGCGGACAAGAGTGTTTCGTAACGGAATATGATTATTATGAACCCAAAGAAGGCATATATACTATATAATATCTGTAACGAGATATTTAATTGTCTTGATTTAGGAAATAAGACTTTCTATTAGGCTATAAGTAATTTTTATGTATAATCATGGCCAATAATTTCACGTATGGCTTAAAGCTTCTGTAAAGAGTTTCTCTATAAAGAGCCATTCTCTCTTAGAATAAGAAACATGTAATTATTCTACCAAAAATTTTCTTTCTATCTAGTATGAAAATTTGAGGCCGGCTCCCTCGAAGTAGCTAAGCCTGCTCTTCTTTCTTCATATTACCTCAACAATAGGTCCCAAGGGATCTAACACAACTGAGTCCATGCTAGTAAATGTCTGTGTTTTCCATTCTTTTTTTTTTGGTGTGTGCTTGTTTTTGTTTTCATGCGTACTATTATATTGGTAAGAAAAATTTTACCAAGTAGCCTTATACCACACACCTGCCAAGTGAAAAAAATAAAAGAGTTCTTCTAGGTATCTTGTGTAGGGCTGCTCAGTAAAATAATTCTAGTGGTATACAATTATTTCCGTTAATTACACTTCCCACATCCTCCATGTATGGCTATTTTACCGGTAATTTTTTAAACTGAAAATACATATGGGAATAATATTACTATTTTTTGTCGAAAATACAACATATATAGTCATTTTGGTTAATGTTATCACGGAAATTAAATAGCAATATTATTCCCTTAAATATTTTTTATGTTTGATTTTTCTCCATGAATTGGTTGCGCGCCATAGATATATCTTTGAGAAGTTGCGAATCTAATTAGTATGATTTGGTGTCTACTACTGGACCCTTCACTTCAGTCGCTGTCAACGTGCATTTGTACATGGTGTGACAAGGGTAGCTAAAGTGTCTATTGGATACTTCAATGTGGTGGAAAACCTTGGAGCGGAACTCTTGACATTTGAAACTCATATGTTATGCATACCCTAATATGACATACCCATGCCCTAGTCGATAAAATTAGATCAGAATAGCATCCAACTCTGAGCAATATTAAGGTTGTATGCGTGGATCGGAGCCAAGTACAGTAATAAAAATCGAAAGAGAGGTATATAGAGCATGGTCAGATCATTTGAGAAACGGAAGCTGCACTATGGATTTGGAAATGCAAAGCACAATTTATAAATAATGTAGTATAACAAAACTGTTAGGCAAAATTATGTGTCACCGGCGAGGAGATGGCCTGCAAAGCGACCAGAGAGAGACTCTCGTGATTAACAGGAAGCCTTACCCGACAAGGGTTATTTCGTGGGAGGTTCATGTCGACAGAACTACGAAGATATCTTTACCGGCAGGATACCATCATTTCTAGTGCCGTGTTCAAGAGTCAAGCTTCACCATGCAGCTAGGGTATCTTGAACCTTATAAATACACCTCGATAATCACATTTGGTATCTGGGGAATAAGGGGGAATTTTATCAACTGGAATGTTCATGGGATAAGCATTGAAATCTTCTTGAATAATGATGACCTGCTGTAACGCCCCGCACCCGGAAGGGTCGGAGAATTACTACCTGTCACTAACAAACCTGTCTCTCCAAGCACTTAAAACACCAAGGACTTCATGATTAGCACACAAACTCATGTTTTCCAAATAACCATAATAAAAACTCCATAAGTCAACATTACAAAAACATAAACCAACCGGGGTCCACAATCTCCCAATAACCTCAATAAAATTAAACAATACATCTTTAGGTCTCAATAGGTCCAAACAACATAAAGTACTTCAAATACTCAAGTTAAATCCATCTACTAACAATGGTACTCTTAGGTACCCAACCTTCCATCCATATCTAGCCAGCTTCAATTCTATTCTTGACCCCCAGCTGGGTAATCAATGTCATCTGAAAATATATGAAGATAAGGGGGTGAGTTATCCACAACTCAGTAAGCAGAGAACATATACTAGTATGTAAACATGAGCCAATCTTAGAAAGTTTAGTATGCAAAAATAAATCATTTCATTTTCCTATACACATCTCAAACCGTATTATCAGGAAAAATCAGAGCGACTTTTAAAATCTTTTCATACTCATAAACCAAATTCATATTCAAAAACTGCTTTGGCATAATGTAATTGCACATTTTCATCTTATTATATCATATCATGTCATATACCATGTTTAACCCCCGTGGTAGGGTTGTGCTATCCCCGGTGGCCAAACCAGGCTGTATCATGTTGTGAAACTTCCCATTTTTCAATCTCGGAGCCACGAGTGTGCACACAGGAAAGAACACGTAAAAGACCACTTTGTTTCCAATGTGGGTGCACTCATATCATATCATATCATGTTGGTACCAACCATATCACGTGAACCCGTATCATCATATTAGAACCATATTCAGAATCAGATTCAGAACAGATAAGTATGCCAAAGTTTTATCATATCCATTTGATAAAAAAACAGGTCCAAATCATTTCATACCACCTGTATAAAAATCTCAATGGTATCATATTCACTCTTTTGCATATTTCAGAAGCATGTCAAGTATTGCTCATGTCTACACATTTCATGTCAAAAATATTTATTTTCTCTTTCATCCGTATCTTATGATTGAATGCTAACATATACTGAGGTTGTTTTTCACTTTTTCGTTTTAAAATAACATGCACATTTTTTTACAAACCAACCTCAGTTCATTTCTTTTTATGAAATCTAGCATAGGAACCCCGCTTACCTAGACATCTTAGCTTTTCGAAAAATTCCTCAACAATGCCGAATAAAATTAATCGTCACCTATAATATAATCACATAAATTTCCATAAATTCCCAATTTATCTTGCATTTCGATATTCAGGCCTAAACATCTACAATAACCTATTTTAACTTCCTCAAAACCCAAAATTTTCATTCTTCTTAAAAAATACCAACATCATTATTTAAACTCTTCAATGTCCAACTTAGTAACTCCGACTCAAACACTAAATTCTAACCTATTTACGATTGAGATCTTACGATAATTTATAATACTAAAAACATAACTATATCAAAATCATTATAAGTAGAAACTCATACTTTTGTTTAAATAATAATAAAACAAAAATATTCTTTTAAAATGATGTTTTAAAAGAATAATATAAAATATTCTTTTGAGCATTACTTAACAGTATCTACTTAATAACCATTCCAATAACAATATTAATCCCTAAAAAAAAGTACCCACTTAACAAAGTAAAACCACACGTCAACGCCCAAATAAAAACATACTCTACAACCCACGTAATATCTTCATGATTTCAAACCCCAAGTATATGATATAACCTCATTAAACTACACACCCGAAACCATAAATCTGGAAGGAGATTCTATAAGGGGTAAAACGGTAATAACATTTCCTACTATTCGATTAACATAAGTTACATATATATAAATATGTGTATACACCAGAAAACTCAACAAGCAGCCGAAGCACTTACGGAAAGACGGGGGCACGACGGCGTGGAGCTGGCGGTTGGCTACTGCGGATGGGGGGTGGCGCTTGGTCACGAGTGAGAGAGGCACACGGTGAGAGGACGAGGGAGGGACCGAGAGGAAAGAACCACCAACGAAAATGGCATGAGCTTACCGTGGGAAAAATGAAGCGGCGTGCGGCGGACTGGGGTGATGGGGAGTCCTAGCCGGCAGTTTATGTGGGGACAAAACGCGGAGGAGCTCACGATGGAAGGCGGTTGCAGCAGCTTGAAGGTGGCTGAAATGCTCTGTTTTTGCGTAACGAAAATAGAGGATTTCAGTCCTGCAAACAGAGGCTACGGGGCACTTGGGCAGCAGCTTCGTGCGGCTGGGCACAGTGGTGAGGTCAGGACAGAGGTTCACCATGGAGCGTGGATGAAGTGGTGCGGCAGTAATGGGTGGTACAGTGGGTGATAGAAGCTGTGGTTGCCGACAAAATCCTTGCTAGCACAGGAGAGGAGGTCTCGGTTTGGGCTTCTGGGAAGAGGAGAATGAGTGGCACTTAGCTAGGGTTGAAAATGTTTAACATATATATATATAAGATAAAAATAGTAAAGAGATAAAACCTAGGGAAAAAGGATACACGTACATGCATGAAAATGGAAAATGAGAACGTGAACAAAAGCGACGAAGGTACGAACCCGTGCGACAGATTATGGAATCAAGAACCATGTGCATGGATGGCCATGAGCTGGGTCTTACACCTGCTGCCCTTCCTTTGGTGATGTTATCAGTTGTTCTTCACTATAACCCCTTATGTTGTTGTGTATGTTCTCCATCTTCTCTTTCCCTTTCCCTACTGATCCTTCAGCTATCTGTTACTGAATTATATTGTCTTTCCTGCCTACAACTCCTTCAGAACCTTGAAAATTTTCAGGTAATCTAATTCCCCTACCTTTCCCACCATTTCCCATTAAATTAATCCCTATAGCCCTCAGCCATTGACCATATTGGGATTGAGCTTCTCTTTTGTCTGTTAGTCTTGATTTTCCTTTCGCACAAATTCTGTTATCATGTTGAATTGCCCCACAGTGAAAACAGAAAAGGGGCAGTCTCTCATACTTGAATTCAATCCATCTTTGCTTACCATCCACTTTGATCAATTTCCCTCGAGGAAGAGGCATTGTAATCTCCATAATCACGCTAGTTCTGAGGTACTTTCTCCACCCTATACCATCCTCTTCCACTTCTATATTCAAAACTTCTCCAACAGACGAGCCTATTCTTTCCCCTGCCTCCTCAGTCATAGCTGTTGGAGGCAGACCATGTAATTGAAGCCAAAATGGTTCTTGTGTAAAAACTACTTCACTAGGTGGAATTTTACTGTCAAATTCTTTAAAACAGATTAAGCTTTTGTCATAATTCAGACTCGTATAGTATAAAGCTTAAATGAAATATTTTTTTTCTCTCTCTCTATTGATAAAAGGCCACAAACTGACAAAACTGTTGGGTTGGATATATATGCAGCATATGCATGCTTTTAAATGTTAAGCATTTATTATTAGAGAAATATTCTTCATCTAAATTTTGTTATTTTTAATCACACATTTTAAATAATTTAATATATTAGCCACTTAAATGATGGTCACTCATCATGTTTCTCATAGTAAAAGTGACTCGAAATGATAAAATCTATCAGAAATAACAGCATTATTCTTTTTATTACAGTAATCCTGCAATCTGTCCCTTGACTACCTTATGAAAATGGACTGGCATTTAGCAGCCCCGTGTCTTGTTCTAAATTTCTAATCTAGCACTACAACAAATTAGCCTTTTTCCCACGAGTGATTTTGTCGCAATTAGTCTATATTTTTGTCCAAAATAATTTTTTCCCGCCATTTCAAGTCGTAGCTGACTCCTCAGAAATGCGCGGCAACTTATAGTACTTAAAGCTACGAGTGAAATATATGTCAGAAATACTCTTTTTCTGGCAATTCTTTTCCTCGCAAAAGTGGAAACTTTCATCACAAAAAGTATGCCAACCATGGTTAACTAGGATCGGAAATACTTATTTGCCACGGTGGAAATCGCGGGAAATATGCATTTGCGACCAAAAAAATATTTCCGTCGATTTACCTTCGCCGGAAATAATCTTTTATGAAATAAAAAAAAAATACTACTAAAACAGTATCAGAACGTTATACCTAAAATACAAAAAATGTGAATAATATATTACCATTACACTAATATCGGTAATAATATATTATGCACTTGAGTAGAGATGAAAGCAAAAGAATCCCAAAGTAAAACTAGAAAAGCTTAACACTGCAGAAAAGTAAAACTAGAAAAGTTTAGAACTACATTTGATCACATTGACTAAGTACACATATGTGGAAACCTCTAAGCTTACAAATAAGAGACGACAAAAAACTGAAAAAAAAAACTACTATAACACAAATTAGATTACTATTTGTACGTTGATTACCGGGTTGACCCACCTTGATCCCTCTCATATTCCCACTTTGATTGCAAGTTTGTTTCTGTGTACACATCATCATATTTTCATATTCAACTAATCGTTCATAGTATATACATATTCAACTAGCACAATTAGAGCACACTCTTCACATATGCAATTTACAACATAGCATAGCTTATCAAAAGTTGGGAACTACATTTGACAACATTAACAAACTGATAATAACTCATCAAGCCATAGCTTATAAACATACTTGATGCTCTGGTGTCCAGTGTCCACACACAGAGCACCAACAGAGTTACTTCCAGATTTTACCATCACTTTAGGCAAGGGTTCCTCATAATTTAGTAACAAAAACTACAGGAAAACGCACGCCCACATTCCAGCCTCAAATTGTATATACCTTCAACAGAATTAGCAATCGAAGGAAAAGACCAAAGAATATTACCACTTTGAGAAGAAGCCGTCTCAATCATGCCACAAATCAAATCATTTGCCTCCGTTGGAGTCAAGAAACCTTCCTCAGCACCATTTTCCAGCTCGCCTGTAACACGAAAGGCATTCAATAAGTGCTAGTTTCGTAATGAAAAACAACCATCAAGGAAAAAATGAAGAAGAAACCACCAAATTCTCATACCAAATTCAGAGAATACAGGTCTAACGATCACATACTTGTAAGTTGGGGACTATTGGGAGGAGCAGTAACAAGAGTAGTAACAAGACCTACCAACATAGATGAAGTTAAGTGGATAGAAATAAATTTCGCAACTTACCCTAAGCTAAAACCTGAAATATGCAAAATTACAGAGAGAAATCGAAGTTCCTAAAACAGAAACCATGGGAGAACTGCTAATACACTATTTTTCGATAAATTAATATACTATTTTCTAATAAAATGCGAAAGGAAATCAAGGGAGAGGAAATCCCAGAAATTGAAAACAACTAACCATAGATGAAATGTCCAAAGAGAGACAGGTGAGGTCGCGGAGAAGGCAGAGGCTCGTAGCCGGTGGGAAGGAGAGAGAGGTGAGGTCGCCCGGGGGAGAGAGGCACGCAATCGATGGGAAGCAGAGAGAGGTGAGGTCGCTCGGGGGGAGGGGGGAAGCTTCGTAGTCGGTGGGAAGGAGACATAACAGCCAAAGAGAAAAATGGGTCTTTGCCGCGAGCTGGGGGAGAAAATGAAAAAGAAGGGGGAGTTTTATACTTTTTGAGGCGACTATAGTCGCCGCAAATAAGTTCATCAAATTTTCCCTGCCATTTGAATTTGGTAACAAAAAGTACTTATTTGCCACCAAATAAAACTCGTTGGAAAATATTATATCCAAAAAACCACTATTATTGGCAAAACTATTTGCAACGATATCATTTTTGCTGCAAAGAGGAAGAATTAGCAGCACTTTCTTATTGGTTAGAAATTAATCATAAAAATTGATTTTTGAGACAATTTCTTTTGTTGCAAAAACATTGTCGCAAAAGGTCACTATTTGCTACCAAATAAAACTCGCAAGAAAAGATTATGTCCCAAAAAAATATTATCTGCAAACTTTTTCTAATGAGCTTAATTTTGTGGGAAAAGTAAAAAAATATAATGTGCAAACTTTTCTGATGATCTTAACTGGTGGGAAAAAGCCTTTAATTTTCACAGATTGTAACTCGTGACAAATAGGAAATGGTCTAATATAATTATTTCCGGCTAGATTTTTCTGATGACATGAAATTACTGACAAATTGTAATTATTTGCAACCAAATTGGATTCACGAGAATTGTAAACTTTTTGTCACCACCTAATTCCGTCACTAATTAATAAATATGTCGCCGCAAAAAAAAATTATCTTCAAACTTTTTCTGGGCTAGCTTAATTTTGTGAGAAAAAATCTTTAATTTTCACAGGTTGAAACTCGCAAGAAATAAAATTTGGTCCAATAAAATTATTTGCAGCGAGAATTTTCTGACGAAGTGAATTTGGTGGCAAAATGTAATTATTTGCTACCAAATAGTATTCGCGGGAGCTGTAAACTTTTTGTCACCAACCAATTCCATCATTAATAAATGCATATGTTATCGTAAAAAAGTATTACATGCAAACCTTTTTTGATGCGCTTAATTTTGTGGGAAATAAAATGGTGGCAAAATGTAATTACATGCAAGTCTTTAATTTTCACAGATTGTAACTCGTGACAAATAAAATGGTCCAATATAGTTATTTGTGGCGAGAATCTTTTGACGACGTGAATTTGGTAACAAAACATATTTATTCGTTACCAAATAGTATTCGCGGGAAAAATTTATGTCCCAAAAGCCACTATTTGTTGTAGTGTAGAGAACGCTTAACCGTACGTGTAACACCCGGACCCAGTCAAGCCTGATTTTCTCTCTATTTGATTTTTAAAACTCCCGACCTCTACACGCCTCTTTCCGTTAGTCATTAGCATGCACGTATCTAATGTATTTATTCACTCCCTTGCACTTACACGTCTCTAATGTTTTCACCCCTTTCATGCCCACGCATGACTCCCTCTTTTCTCTAGGGTTTTTCTGTCGCGTTTATTTATACATGCTTCCTGCAAAACACCAAGCCGCAGCACCGTAATGCAGTTTATTCACACCACCCCAAAATCAGCCCAACGCCTCCACCCACGCACGTATGTTCGCAGCATGCTTACACTGCGGCTCAGCCTCCGCCCAAACCACTCCAACCGTGCACCACCTACACAGTCCTACACCTCCACGTAGCTGCCGCCAGCCACCAACCGCGGGAAACAAGTAGAAGGCAGCCCCCGTTTTAGACACCCGAAACAGAACCTCAGCCACCCCAAACTACCTACACAAGCCAGCCCCACGAAGACCCTTGACGCAGCACCTGACGCAGTCGTAGCCTTCCTCTCCACCCTCGAAAATAGCCCAAACAGTTGCCACCATCACCGATTTCCATGGGAAGTGGAAACTGCTGTTGCTCTCTTTTGAAGCCATGGAGACAGAGCATCGTCATCCAAACCGAGAGCCATGCCTAGCCTCAGTTGGGCAGCGACGTCACAGTCAACGGCAACAAATAACGCCGAAGATTAAGCCTCCACCGCCCAGTGATGTCCAGCGCCACCGTCCGAAGCCCCATGCACGCTGCATGATGCGTACAACTCTCTCTCTCTATAACCAATGTTCTACCGCCGTCCCCCACCACCGTAAGCCACTAAAAACCAGCACCTTTTGCACCGAAAAGCATCATAAAAACAATAGAAACCGCTGATCATGACATCCCCGTCACCCTGCGCAAATCGGTGAGCCCAGACCCTCCGCATTCGTTCCCTCTCGGTTGCTCTCTCACTCTCATCTCGCACTCTCCGTGCTCTCTCTACCTCTCATGCTTTCGCCGCCCAGCGTAGGTGGCCTCGCCACTGCATGCCCTACTCGGCGCCCAGCAGCCCCACCATAGTTCCTCCGGCCCAGCTGTCGTGCCTTGCCCCTCCACGTACAGCTCGGTTTTAGTCGTAAGTCCGCACTCCACTTCCTTTGTTTTTCGTGTTGCTGACTTAAAAGGGTAGTGTATATATATATATATTTATATATATATATTTATATATATATGTGGGTAAGTCTGTAACCTAATAGGATAGATGTTATTACCGTTATACCTTTAATCATGTTTTCAAATGAAGTATTAGAGAAGCTATTGCATAGTCGGTCTAATAAAGATTTCCTTCAAATTACAAGTTACATTATTGTGTTTTAAACTTTGATGTGTATTTGTAAACTCTAAATTTTCCATGTTTACAGAAATGTTATTAATAAGCTAAATTTATTTTAAGTAAAGCCTCTTTCAAAAGTAAGTGATAATGTTGTAATTTTATTATGATATAGTTTGTTAAATAATTTTTATGTATAACTTAAAAAGAAATTTTAGCATAATTATGTTATGTAGTATTAAATATGATAGTTTGATTTTTCATTAGTAAATAAGTTAGAGTTAATACTTTAGTCAAAGATTCAGTTGGAATTTGAGAAGTGTTAACATTTTTAGGAATTCGGGAATTTAGGTTTCCGAGGAATTAAAATAAGTTGTTTTAGCATCTTAAGCTTAAATATTGAAATACGTGTTCGATTGGAGATTTATGAAAATTACGTGATTGTGCTATAGGTGAAGATTAAAATTTGTTCGGCATTTTGAGGAAATTTTCGAAAAACTAAGAAGTCCAGGTAAGCGGGGTTCCTATGCTAGACCTTATACGAATTATTGAGACTGAGGTTTACTTTATGAAAACTTTAAATATTTTTGTGATAAAATGAGAACTTTGGAAAACATCGGTCGCTTAATTGCACTACTCATGAATTCTGTATGAAAAAGAGAAAATATTTTCTGACATGCATTGTGTAGCCATGAGCTAAATTTTGTCATGTTGTTTATGAAATTTGAAAAAGAGCGATATTCAGAATCTGAAAAATTGTGCTTTTATTTAGATAGATGCTTCGACTTTTATTTTCAGTATGTGAGAATGATCTGATTATGTTTTGGTACTCTATTTTATTTTGATATGGCATTTGAAAACCTTTGGCATGGTGTATTGATTTTGTATCTGACTCTGCCTCTGCTCTGCTCTGCTCTGTTATGCTCTGCTCTGTTTGGGTTGGTACCAACTTATATGTCTCTGAGTTCACCCACTTTGGAAATAAAGTGGTTTTATTGTGGTCTTTCCTGTGTGCACACTCGGGGCTCCGAGAAGAATAAAGGAAATATTTCACCTCAGTCTCTGCCCGGTTTGGCCACCGGGGTTAGCACAACCCTACCACGGGGGTGAAACATGGTCTCTGCTCTGTGAGATGCTCTGTTTGGAAGTGATGATGTTGCTCAGGTTATGTTATGCCAAAGTACTTTGGGTTTTACTTGTCTTAAAACCATCGCTCTGTTACTTTTGAAAATATGTTTTGTTATGCATGATAACGTTGGAAAATTTTTTGTTCTGCGTACTATACTTTGCACATGCTCATGTTTGCACGCTAGCATATGTCATCTGCTTACTGAGTTGTTGATAACTCACCCCTTATCTCCCCAACATTTTTATATATTTTGGATACTTCAGCGGAGGTTCAAGAATAGTCAATTATATATACAAAGAGGGTATTTGATATTGGAGTATTTTATGTAATAGTTTCGTTTTGTTCTGTTGACTTAGTACTTTGGGAAGTTGACTTTTTATTTTGAGATTTCTTTGTAATCTTAGTTATTTATTTTGGAGTAGATGGTTTAAAACAATGAGGTATATGAGTAGCTGAGGAATTGGAGTTTACATTTGTACAATGAGATATGATTTTAAGTGTTAAGAGGTAAGTCTCCGACCCATCCGGGATCGGGGCGTTACAGTTGGTATCAGAGCCAAGTTTGAATTCTACATATTATAAACCTTGGAGGTTTAGAAATCTGTAGGTTCATAGATTATGTGGAGAGTTCAAAATTATTTTAGGTTTTTAATTATATTATTGAGGTTTTATATGAGGTGGAGAATTTGAAATTTATTATTTGGTCGTTAATAGCATGATTGAGGTTTATATTTTAGACTTGAAATGGTAATGTGCGCGAACGTGTATGGCTAGAAAAAATATGAGAGAATACGATCGACAATATTGGAGGGTTAGCATTTCGAATATTAGGTTCGACAATTCTGGAATATTAATTAAGTTCGACAATATGATTGACGTTTGGGATACGCATGGAATTGTTGTAGCGGATAAATATTTAGGCCTTGCTTGTGGTACTAGCAAATTTCGAGGACGAAATTTTTTTTAAGAGGGGGAGAATGTAACACCCGGACCCAGTCAAGCCCGATTTTCTCTCTATTTGATTTTTAAAACTCCCCACCTCTACACGCCTCTTTCCGTTAGTCATAAGCATGCACGTATCTAATGTATTTATTCACTCCCTTGCACTTACACGTCTCTAATGTTTTCACCCCTTTCATGCCCACGCATGACTCCCTCTTTTCTCTAGGGTTTTTCTGTCGCGTTTATTTATACATGCTTCCTGCAAAACACCAAGCCGCAGCACCGTAATGCAGTTTATTCACACCACCCCAAAATCAGCCCAACGCCTCCACCCACGCACGTATGTTCGCAGCATGCTTACACTGCGGCTCAGCCTCCGCCCAAACCACTCCAACCGTGCACCACCTACACAGTCCTACACCTCCACGTAGCTGCCGCCAGCCACCAACCGCGGGAAACAAGTAGAAGGCAGCCCCCGTTTTAGACACCCGAAACAGAACCTCAGCCACCCCAAACTACCTACACAAGCCAGCCCCACGAAGACCCTTGACGCAGCACCTGACGCAGTCGTAGCCTTCCTCTCCACCCTCGAAAATAGCCCAAACAGTTGCCACCATCACCGATTTCCATGGGAAGTGGAAACTGCTGTTGCTCTCTTTTGAAGCCATGGAGACAGAGCATCGTCATCCAAACCGAGAGCCATGCCTAGCCTCAGTTGGGCAGCGACGTCACAGTCAACGGCAACAAATAACGCCGAAGATTAAGCCTCCACCGCCCAGTGATGTCCAGCGCCACCGTCCGAAGCCCCATGCACGCTGCATGATGCGTACAACTCTCTCTCTCTATAACCAATGTTCTACCGCCGTCCCCCACCACCGTAAGCCACTAAAAACCAGCACCTTTTGCACCGAAAAGCATCATAAAAACAATAGAAACCGCTGATCATGACATCCCCGTCACCCTGCGCAAATCGGTGAGCCCAGACCCTCCGCATTCGTTCCCTCTCGGTTGCTCTCTCACTCTCATCTCGCACTCTCCGTGCTCTCTCTACCTCTCATGCTTTCACCGCCCAGCGTAGGTGGCCTCGCCACTGCATGCCCTACTCGGCGCCCAGCAGCCCCACCATAGTTCCTCCGGCCCAGCTGTCGTGCCTTGCCCCTCCACGTACAGCTCGGTTTTAGTCGTAAGTCCGCACTCCACTTCCTTTGTTTTTCGTGTTGCTGACTTAAAAGGGTAGTGTATATATATATATATTTATATATATATATTTATATATATATGTGGGTAAGTCTGTAACCTAATAGGATAGATGTTATTACCGTTATACCTTTAATCATGTTTTCAAATGAAGTATTAGAGAAGCTATTGCATAGTCGGTCTAATAAAGATTTCCTTCAAATTACAAGTTACATTATTGTGTTTTAAACTTTGATGTGTATTTGTAAACTCTAAATTTTCCATGTTTACAGAAATGTTATTAATAAGCTAAATTTATTTTAAGTAAAGCCTCTTTCAAAAGTAAGTGATAATGTTGTAATTTTATTATGATATAGTTTGTTAAATAATTTTTATGTATAACTTAAAAAGAAATTTTAGCATAATTATGTTATGTAGTATTAAATATGATAGTTTGATTTTTCATTAGTAAATAAGTTAGAGTTAATACTTTAGTCAAAGATTCAGTTGGAATTTGAGAAGTGTTAACATTTTTAGGAATTCGGGAATTTAGGTTTCCGAGGAATTAAAATAAGTTGTTTTAGCATCTTAAGCTTAAATATTGAAATACGTGTTCGATTGGAGATTTATGAAAATTACGTGATTGTGCTATAGGTGAAGATTAAAATTTGTTCGGCATTTTGAGGAAATTTTCGAAAAACTAAGAAGTCCAGGTAAGCGGGGTTCCTATGCTAGACCTTATACGAATTATTGAGACTGAGGTTTACTTTATGAAAACTTTAAATATTTTTGTGATAAAATGAGAACTTTGGAAAACATCGGTCGCTTAATTGCACTACTCATGAATTCTGTATGAAAAAGAGAAAATATTTTCTGACATGCATTGTGTAGCCATGAGCTAAATTTTGTCATGTTGTTTATGAAATTTGAAAAAGAGCGATATTCAGAATCTGAAAAATTGTGCTTTTATTTAGATAGATGCTTCGACTTTTATTTTCAGTATGTGAGAATGATCTGATTATGTTTTGGTACTCTATTTTATTTTGATATGGCATTTGAAAACCTTTGGCATGGTGTATTGATTTTGTATCTGACTCTGCCTCTGCTCTGCTCTGCTCTGTTATGCTCTGCTCTGTTTGGGTTGGTACCAACTTATATGTCTCTGAGTTCACCCACTTTGGAAATAAAGTGGTTTTATTGTGGTCTTTCCTGTGTGCACACTCGGGGCTCCGAGAAGAATAAAGGAAATATTTCACCTCAGTCTCTGCCCGGTTTGGCCACCGGGGTTAGCACAACCCTACCACGGGGGTGAAACATGGTCTCTGCTCTGTGAGATGCTCTGTTTGGAAGTGATGATGTTGCTCAGGTTATGTTATGCCAAAGTACTTTGGGTTTTACTTGTCTTAAAACCATCGCTCTGTTACTTTTGAAAATATGTTTTGTTATGCATGATAACGTTGGAAAATTTTTTGTTCTGCGTACTATACTTTGCACATGCTCATGTTTGCACGCTAGCATATGTCATCTGCTTACTGAGTTGTTGATAACTCACCCCTTATCTCCCCAACATTTTTATATATTTTGGATACTTCAGCGGAGGTTCAAGAATAGTCAATTATATATACAAAGAGGGTATTTGATATTGGAGTATTTTATGTAATAGTTTCGTTTTGTTCTGTTGACTTAGTACTTTGGGAAGTTGACTTTTTATTTTGAGATTTCTTTGTAATCTTAGTTATTTATTTTGGAGTAGATGGTTTAAAACAATGAGGTATATGAGTAGCTGAGGAATTGGAGTTTACATTTGTACAATGAGATATGATTTTAAGTGTTAAGAGGTAAGTCTCCGACCCATCCGGGATCGGGGCGTTACAGTTGGTATCAGAGCCAAGTTTGAATTCTACATATTATAAACCTTGGAGGTTTAGAAATCTGTAGGTTCATAGATTATGTGGAGAGTTCAAAATTATTTTAGGTTTTTAATTATATTATTGAGGTTTTATATGAGGTGGAGAATTTGAAATTTATTATTTGGTCGTTAAGAGCATGATTGAGGTTTATATTTTAGACTTGAAATGGTAATGTGCGCGAACGTGTATGGCTAGAAAAAATATGAGAGAATACGATCGACAATATTGGAGGGTTAGCATTTCGAATATTAGGTTCGACAATTCTGGAATATTAATTAAGTTCGACAATATGATTGACGTTTGGGATACGCATGGAATTGTTGTAGCGGATAAATATTTAGGCCTTGCTTGTGGTACTAGCAAATTTCGAGGACGAAATTTTTTTTAAGAGGGGGAGAATGTAACACCCGGACCCAGTCAAGCCCGATTTTCTCTCTATTTGACTTTTAAAACTCCCCACCTCTACACGCCTCTTTCCGTTAGTCATAAGCATGCACGTATCTAATGTATTTATTCACTCCCTTGCACTTACACGTCTCTAATGTTTTCACCCCTTTCATGCCCACGCATGACTCCCTCTTTTCTCTAGGGTTTTTCTGTCGCGTTTATTTATACATGCTTCCTGCAAAACACCAAGCCGCAGCACCGTAATGCAGTTTATTCACACCACCCCAAAATCAGCCCAACGCCTCCACCCACGCACGTATGTTCGCAGCATGCTTACACTGCGGCTCAGCCTCCGCCCAAACCACTCCAACCGTGCACCACCTACACAGTCCTACACCTCCACGTAGCTGCCGCCAGCCACCAACCGCGGGAAACAAGTAGAAGGCAGCCCCCGTTTTAGACACCCGAAACAGAACCTCAGCCACCCCAAACTACCTACACAAGCCAGCCCCACGAAGACCCTTGACGCAGCACCTGACGCAGTCGTAGCCTTCCTCTCCACCCTCGAAAATAGCCCAAACAGTTGCCACCATCACCGATTTCCATGGGAAGTGGAAACTGCTGTTGCTCTCTTTTGAAGCCATGGAGACAGAGCATCGTCATCCAAACCGAGAGCCATGCCTAGCCTCAGTTGGGCAGCGACGTCACAGTCAACGGCAACAAATAACGCCGAAGATTAAGCCTCCACCGCCCAGTGATGTCCAGCGCCACCGTCCGAAGCCCCATGCACGCTGCATGATGCGTACAACTCTCTCTCTCTATAACCAGTGTTCTACCGCCGTCCCCCACCACCGTAAGCCACTAAAAACCAGCACCTTTTGCACCGAAAAGCATCATAAAAACAATAGAAACCGCTGATCATGACATCCCCGTCACCCTGCGCAAATCGGTGAGCCCAGACCCTCCGCATTCGTTCCCTCTCGGTTGCTCTCTCACTCTCATCTCGCACTCTCCGTGCTCTCTCTACCTCTCATGCTTTCGCCGCCCAGCGTAGGTGGCCTCGCCACTGCATGCCCTACTCGGCGCCCAGCAGCCCCACCATAGTTCCTCCGGCCCAGCTGTCGTGCCTTGCCCCTCCACGTACAGCTCGGTTTTAGTCGTAAGTCCGCACTCCACTTCCTTTGTTTTTCGTGTTGCTGACATAAAAGGGTAGTGTATATATATATATTTATATATATATGTGGGTAAGTCTGTAACCTAATAGGATAGATGTTATTACCGTTATACCTTTAATCAAGTTTTCAAATGAAGTATTAGAGAAGCTATTGCATAGTCGGTCTAATAAAGATTTCCTTCAAATTACAAGTTACATTATTGTGTTTTAAACTTTGATGTGTATTTGTAAACTCTAAATTTTCCATGTTTACAGAAATGTTATTAATAAGCTAAATTTATTTTAAGTAAAGCCTCTTTCAAAAGTAAGTGATAATGTTGTAATTTTATTATGATATAGTTTGTTAAATAATTTTTATGTATAACATAAAAAGAAATTTTAGCATAATTATGTTATGTAGTATTAAATATGATAGTTTGATTTTTCATTAGTAAATAAGTTAGAGTTAATACTTTAGTCAGAGATTCAGTTGGAATTTGAGAAGTGTCAACATTTTTAGGAATTCGTGAATTTAGGTTTCTGAGGAATTAAAATAAGTTGTTTTAGCATCTTAAGCTTAAATATTGAAATACGTGTTCGATTGGAGATTTATGAAAATTACGTGATTGTGCTATAGGTGAAGATTAAAATTTGTTCGGCATTTTGAGAAAATTTTTGAAAAGCTAAGAAGTCCAGGTAAGCGGGGTTCCTATGCTAGACCTTATACGAATTATTGAGACTGAGGTTTACTTTATGAAAACTTTAAATATTTTTGTGATAAAATGAGAACTTTGGAAAACATCAGTCGCTTAATTGCACTACTCATGAATTCTGTATGAAAAAGAGAAAATATTTTCTCACATGCATTGTGTAGACATGAGCTAAATTTTGTCATGTTGTCTCTGAAATTTGAAAAAGTGCGATATTCAGAATCTGAAAAATTGTGCATTTATTTAGAAAGATGCTTCGACTTTTATTTTCAGTATGTGAGAATGATCTGATTATGTTTTGGTACTCTGTTTTATTTTGATATGGCATCTGAAGACCTTTGGCATGGTGTACTGATTTTGTATCTGACTCTGCCTCTGCTCTGCTCTGTTTGGGTTGGTACCAACTTCTCTGTCTCTGAGTGTACCCACTTTGGAAACAAAGTGGTTTTATTGTGGTCTTTCCTGTGTGCACACTCGGGGCTCCGAGAAGAATAAAGGAAAGATTTCACCTCTGTCTCTGCCCGATTTGGCCACCGGGGTTAGCACAACCCTACCACGGGGGTGAAACATGGTCTCTGCTCTGTGAGATGCTCTGTTTTGAAGTGATGATGATGCTCAGGTTATGTTATGCCAAAGTACTTTGGGTTTTACTTGTCTTAAAACCATCGCTCTGTTACTTTTGAAAATATGTTTTGTTATGCATGATTACGTTGGAAAATTTTTTGTTCTGCGTACTATACTTTGCACTTGCTCATGTTTGCACGCTAGCATATGTCATCTGCTTACTGAGTTGTTGATAACTCACCCCTTATCTCCCCAACATTTTCAGATATTTTGGATACTTCAGCGGAGGTTCAAGAATAGGAAGCATGGGTAAGGCTTTGTGAACATAGTCTATTATATATACAAAGAGGGTATTTGATATTGGAGTATTTTATGGAATAGTTTCGTTTTGTTCTGTTGACTTAGTACTTTGGGAAGTTGACTTTTTATTTTGAGATTTCTTCATAATGTTAGTTATTTATTTTGGAGTAGATGGTTTAAAACAATGAGGTATATGAGTAAATGAGGAATTGGAGTTTACATTTGTACAATGAGATATGATTTTAAGTGTTAAGAGGTAACTCTCCGACCTATCCGGGATCGAGGCGTTACATGTTTCTGACATTGTTTGAGTTTTATTGGAAGAATGTTTTGTAATTGTTGCTATTAAATTATGGAAAATCCTTTCTTTATTTAAAGAAACAAAGGTTAAAAAGATTCGTGTATTGTTGGGACAATTCTCAGCAATGCCTGCAACACTTCCAACCTAGGATCGAGGGTGTAGTCTTAGAAATTCTCTCAATAAGGTCATTTGATTTTTTTTTTCCATACATTTTTTTATATCCTTACATATTTTTTAAAAAAATTCACAATATCATTAAAAAATACATTCTTAATCACTAAATAAATAAAAAAATAATTGATTCAAGAAAACGTCTCAGGACCACCCCTCGGTGTCCCAAGCATTGTCCTCTAACCTAAGATGATCCCTGATAGGGATGTTCTCAACGGTTAATAAGGTTAGAGTTCTTATGATAAACTCTACTCATACTGAGGCATTACAAACAAAACCATCAAGCTGGAAGAGAAGGGCCAGAGCTATCAAAGCACAAATAGCAGAGGGGATAGACAACGATAACAATAGCAGAAGGGAAACAAGAGGAAGAAAAATTGATACAGAGCAGCTAGATCAAGAAATTCAGGAAAATGTAATAAAAAAGCAGAAGGAGGAGCTCAAACCTGTAAGGAGTTTAACTCAGGATCAAAAGGTGGTGGCTGTTGTGCAACCCCACCTACAGCAATGATGTGCATATCTTAGAACTGTCGAGGGATTGAGAACCCTTGAATAGTTCGAGAACTTCACTTTTTAGTGAAACAAAAGTGCCCAAATCTACTCTTCCTCATTGAAACTAAAAGCACGAGGAAGATGATGAAAATAATCAGGAACAAAATTGGCTATGACAGAAGCTTCATAGTGGATAGTAGAGGTAGTAGTGGAGGATTGGCAATGATATGGAAATTAGAATCTGATATAGAAGTAGAGACCTTTAGTAATTTTCATATCTCAGTCAGAATGAAGGAGGCAACTACTGGGACAGTATGGTCTATAACAGGCTTTTATGGGAGTCCAATGATAGCAAAAAGAGAAGGGAGTTGGCAGTTATTAAGGCTCCTCAAACCCACAAATCAAAGGCCTTGATTGTGTATGGGAGACTTCAATGAAATACTCTATAGTCATGAGACATATGGGGGGCCACAGAGACCATATGCTCAGATGCAAAGATTTAGACAAGCCTTACAGGAAACTGACTTAAGTGACATGGGATACTATGGGTCGAAGTTTACCTGATCTAACAGAAGAGAAGAGTCAAAATTCACTAAAGAGAGGCTAGATTGTGTGTTTGCCAATACTCAATGTATTAACAGTTTCTCAGAAATTTCTATCAACACTTTACCAGTTTGTTCTTCTGACCATAATCCAATTCTAGCAAACTTGACTAATCAGGCACAACAACCACGAAGGAGAGCTAGAATTTTCATGTATGAAAACAGTTGGGGCCTGAATAATGAATGCAAAAGTCTGATCTTTGCAGCTTGGAAAGAAAATAATTTTGAGGCCAGGTCAATGAAATATTTCTCTAATAAATTGAATAGTTGTAAGTATAAACTATCATATGGAAGAAGAAACAAGTCAAGGATACAAAAGGGGAGATTGACCTTCAGCTAAGGAAACTACAGCAAGTGAATGAGAGAAACAAAGGCAATGAGCAGGCAGCTATAAAACAAATTCAAAACCAAGAGCAAAAGATAATAGAGCAGAGGAAATGAAATGGAAAAAACGATCTAAGCAAAGATGGCTAAAAGAATGAGATAAAAATACCAAATATTTTCATACATGTGCTACTCAAAGAAACAAGTAGAATACAATTACCAGCTTCAGTGATGGATTGGGAATTCAATGTACATCCTCACAAGACATAAATCAGTGCATTCAGGATTTCTTTACAAATCTATTTACAACATCGAATCCAATGGGGTAGGAACAATGTGTAGAAGACATTCCAACTCTGATCACTAGTGAGATGAACTCTTCTCTGGTAAAAGAATTTGTCAACTCAGAAGTATAAGAATGAGTTCACAGCATGAGTGCTCTAACCTCCCTAGGACTAGATGGATTCTCAGCTGGGTTCTTTCAACAAAACTGGATACTATAGGTGAGGATCTGTGTGAGGTAGTCACTAAAGCTCTTAACACAAATAGTTGGGACAACTCTATCAATAAGACCTATATGGTGTTGATTCCAAAAGTAAAAAAACCCAACTCAGTTTCAGAATTTAGGCCAATTAGTTTGTGTAATGTGCTTTACAAAGTCATGGTTAAGGTTTTAGCCAACAGATTAAAAGCAATATTGCCCTCAATCATATCCCCAAATCAGAGTGCCTTTGCGCAAGGAAGGCAAATAGCTGATAATATCATAGTTGCGTTTGAAGCTCTACACTCAATGAATAGTAAACTGAAAGGGCCCAATGGATATATGACACTCAAGATGGATATGAGCAAAGCATATGACAGATTAGAGTGGAATTTTCTTGAAAATGTCATGGTAAGGATGGGTTTTAATAGGAAATGGATTGACATCATTTTGACTTGTGTACAAACTGTTTCCTACTCTTTCTTGATCAATGGAAATCCACAACCAATAATTACACCAACAGGAGGAACTAGACAGGGTGATCCTTTTATCACCCTGTCTATTTATTCTATGTTTAGAGGCTCTTACTCAAATGCTCGACAAAGCAGAGAAGGAAAAGATGATAACAGGTCTTCCACTGGCCAGAGGTAAATTGCATACAAGTCATCTATGTTTTGTGGACGATTGTATGCTTTTTTGCCAAGCTATTGAATTACAATGGACTAAGATGATGAAACTAATTAGTGACTATGAAATGGCATCAGGATAGAGGTTGAATAAAGAGAAGTATGCCTTATTCTTTAGTAAGAACACACAAACTGCCACAAGAGAAAGAATTGCCAGAAATGCAGGCATCAGAGTTACAACCTCATATGAAAATTATCTTGGACTTCCTTCTTTAATAGGTAGATCAAGAACAGAAGAATTCAAAGGAATCCTTGACAAGGTCAGTAGCAAGATGAACAACTGGAAGGTAAAATTTCTATCACAAGCAGGAAGGGAAGCTTTACTAAAATCAGTTATACAGGCCATTCCCACCTACTCTATGGGTGTTTTTAAAATGCCAAAAGCTTTGTTGATGCAATTAAACAAAATGATGAGAGGCTACTGGAGGGGGCGATTAAATCAATAAAGAAAGATTAATTGGTTGAGTTGGTCTCAAATGGGGCAGTCCAAGAGCAAAGGAGGGTTAGGTTTCAGAGAATTTGAAAATTTTAACATTGCTTTGCTTGCAAAGCAATAATGGAGGCTAGTAACCAATCCAAACTCTCTAGTAGCAATTGTTTTGTAGCTAAAGTACTTCCCAAAATCAGATTTCTTAAATGTCAGGTTGGGAAGCAGCCCCTCAAACATATGGAGAAGCATCTTATCAGCAAGACCACTTCTCCAAGAAGGACTTATCTGGCGTATAGGCAATGGAAAGACAGTTAAAATATGGTCAGATCCATGGCTACCTTAACTTGTGTTATACAAGCCTCAAAGTAGAGATAGAATATTAGGGACTGATGCTAAAGTGGTGAGACTCTTAATAGCTGATACAAAAAGGTGAAATATTCCTTTAATCCAATCTATATTCAATAAGGAGGAAGCGGATCTCATTGTTCAAATCCCAATTAGTCAATGGAACCAGCCAAACAAGATAATTTGGAGAGGCAAAGCAGATGTCAATTTTATAGTAAGAAGTGCCTACCTTATACAAGGGGAGAGTATGGAGAGAACAATGGGCCAACAATCTAGCATTACTAATATTTCAGAAGAATGGACTAGAATTTGGAAGATTGACATCCCTCTTGTAGCAAAAAATTTTTTTTGGAGAGCTTGCAAGAACATACTGCCTACTAAACTTAATTTATGCAAGACGAAAGTATTGGATGGTCCTACTTGCCCTATGTGTTTAATGGAACTAGAAAGCATAGAACATATATTGTGGAAATCTGTCTCAACAAATGATGTTCTCAGCTTATGCAATAGGAAAATACATAAAAGTAAGAGCTCAATCAAGAGTCTCATAGAACTGATGTAACATATGTTAAAGAAACTGAATAAGGATAAAATGTAGGAGCTAACTTTAATATTCTGGACTTTATGGTGGAGAAAAAATCAACTAGTCTTCAAGAACATTTACATCGACCCTTATTTTGTAATCAAAAGAGCTAGACACCTGCCCAAAGAGATCTCAGCAAAACAGATAATAGAAGCTACTCAAACTTCACCTGTTAACCAAAGAAGAACAATGTGGGAATGTCCATCTCAAGGTTTTTGCAAAATTAACTGGGATGTGGCAGTTGATAAGAATGTTTGTAAAATAGGTATTGGTGCTACTGTCAGAGATGAACATGGCTGTTTTTTGGCTACCTTGAGAGAGATACAAGACTCAATTCCAAAACCTTTGCTAGCAGAGGCCTTAAGAGCACGTAGAGCAGCAAAATTTGGATTGGAACTTGGTATGTACAGAATAAGTTTGGAAGGAGATTTCCAAACAGTTTTCAAAGAGGTGCAGCAGATGAAAAACCAAGAGGGCTACTTTGGCATGATAATTTTGGACCTAAATGAAACATTGGCTCAATATGATGAGTGGAAAATTTGTCATATCAATCGTGAGGGTAACTTAGTTGCTCATGAACTAGGAAATGTTGCATTACATGTAACTGATTATAGAGTTGATTTGGAGGAAATTCCAATTTGTTTTCAATCCTTGTAATGATCATGTTATCAATGAAAGAGGTTATTTTAAAAAAAAAGACACATCCATTACATATACGTGTGTGTGTGTATATATATATATATACACGTATGTATGTATGAAAATATGTAACACATCAGCAGTCTCCTTTGCTGAACTAACTAAATTTAGACAAAAAGGCTATTCTAATATGAGAAGTGTTATGGACTCACGTAAAAAGATTACACAAAAGTAAGCTTACAAACTGACGTAGTTTCATATAATTCGTTAGATCTATTTTATAATAAAAATAGCTTTACAATTTTACGTACTGTCTTAAGCCACGTCAGTTTGTGAGTTTACCTTTAGGTAACCTTCCGTAATTAAAGTACTTTTCTCCTAAAATTTATGATGAATAAATTTTTTTTTATAATTTTTATCTAAGCTAATAAAAGTGCCACGTGTTAGTTTCATAATCAGCTAGGAGAACGCCTTACATCGACGCCCCCATATAGCTGTAATGCATTGATAAATGGAAAATGATAGGGATTCGGCTGGGATCCCACTCACATTTTTTTTATTTAGTGATTAAGAAAATGTTTTAAATATTTGGGAGCAGGAGCATGAGCAGGATCCCCCAGCTGAATCCCTTGCATTGCCCTTGATAAATAATGGAGAAAGCCCCACCCTTCTTTTCATCGAGTCAATAAAGTTAGAGTTTAGTTTCCTAAACCGATAAACATTGTTCCCAAATCCTTTTATTTTCACCGAAATCCGCACATCTACACACGCACACAGTCACTTGCACACAACCAAAAGTCAAGTCATAGAAATTTTTAGTGAAACCGGGAGAGAGTTATGATTGTCCATCAACGTTATCCCAACTTTCAAGCTTTGGCAAGCGCAAAAACTCCATTCTTATTTTTACATGGTTTTTTTAGATAAGTAGATGTAGAACACGCTAGCTTGTGTTGGAAGTGTTTTTCCTGGAAATAAAAGGTTGGTTTGTGAGTTGGTGTTGGGCGTATGTTTGGTTAGCATGCTATTAGTAGTTGATGATGACTCAAGGTTGTTGGTGAAGAAATCCATGTGTCTAACTCATATGATAAAACCGGTTCTATAAGAGAGGATTGCTCATTCCTTATAAACATGCCCAAGACCTTGTCCACAGGCAATGTGAGATTATTCCTCAACACCCTCTCTCACGTGTAGACCAGTATTTTTCTTGGTCCTTGTCACGGGGTAAGTAGTGTGAGCCCCCATTCGTCCTGTGGCAGAATGTGATACCATGAAGAAATTCACGGGTCTAACTCATCTCATAAAACCAGTTCTACATGAGAGGATTGCTCATTCCTTATAAACATGCCCAAGACCTTGTCCACAGGCAATGCGAGATTATTCCTCAACATATGTTAATTTTTTGATTGTAAAGGAGTTTTGTGATGAGTATGATTTAAGTTCAAGCTTCTATTATTTGCTTAGTGTCCAAATATGCAACTTTTACTTAATATACATGATGACGGATGTTAATATGCAACAATATCACAACCCTATGCTATGGTAATTATATAGCACTTTATTGTAAGATAGTGATGATTTGAGTTCTTGGTTTATAAATGTTGAATTTTACGATTTATAAGATGAATATAATTACTGTTTAGGTTTATAGTGAGTGTGAGTTGTTCATATATGAGATAAATGCTTAGGATTTAAGTAAATAGAGGCCATATGCATCAATACTAATAATAAGAGTCGGCTTGATGGCTTGATGTTCAGTTATGCATTAGTTGATGTTTTATTTCAAATCTGGAATTTTTATCACTTGCATGTTGTATTTGGACTTATATAAGACCTGAGGATTTGCATAGCTCAAATGCCCAAGAAAATCAACATATTACACTTGGATGATGTTATAAATTCAAAATGGTTATATATATGTCTCGGGTTGAGCTGCTAGTTAGTGGTTTAGAGTTTTCCTCAAATTTATCTTGCATTAATTGTTTGTTTGAGCATGATAATGTCAAGAATTGCTCTTTATCAAGAATATTTTAAGAACTTAGGATACTATGATGTTTTAAGCCCACAAATACATCATAGAAGCAAGAAACTGTATTTTGGGTAAATTTGGTTATTTGTGGTGGAAGTTTAATGAGTAATTGTTTTATTAAACTCTGTCTTGGGGATGAGGTTAATTTATAATATTGGTTTAAAGGTTACAAGCATAAGATTAAACTTCAAAATGCACTTAGTGATATGTCTATGTTCATGAAATTTGGATTTGGTGTTTTCTTGGGCTTGCAGAGCGATAAATCATATTCTAAGGTCAGAAATGTATTAGGAATAGAAAATACATGTATTTTTGATGTTTTGTGAAATTTGAGGTTAAATTGAAATTATTGAAAGTTTTGGAATTAATATGCAATTTTCAAGAGTAAAGCAGTTAAAGTGCAATTTTTGCTAAATTTTGGATGTTTTTCTAACCATAGTATAGATACTTATTTATTTCAGCCTTTGAAGTTAACTTTTTAAAGCGAGGGAGTTCGTAAGTTAACTTCTAACTTGAGGTTTATGTTAGTATTCTTAGAGATAAATGCTATGTTAAAAATTAATCTTCACGTTCTAAAATTCAATAGATATTTGAATTATTCATGTCATGATATTCTGTCATCCCTCATGAAGCATATCAACATGTCATGAAGTATAAGCTACGCATTAAAAATATTTTTGTCATGACCCAAGCTAGGATGGTGGATTATCCAAGAGGAACTTCCCTATCAACTTTGGAGTACATAAATGAGGAGTGAAATCACCTGGGTTAACGAATAGCAGTTAGCGACCTCAAAAGAGATAGTAGTGGTCCTAGAGCGAGGGTAAGTATGTGCCTTTCCGCTGGTGGAGGCTAGAGAGTACTATAAGTGAAGGACATTTACGTGAAGTTTGAGTACTCTTGAGACGAAGCCACATGTGGTGTTACCCGTCGTGTGGTGAAGATAACCAGTAATTGCACACGGTTTGGTGGGGTACTATGAGGTACCATAAATATGTTTAAAAGATGATGTTACGATGATGATGATGATGATGATGTTATGATGTTACTCTATTTTGCTAAAGATTCTGGATGAGAGAAAAATACAATTTTTGAGTAATGCAAGTTCATGTCATTTACGCATACATTTCATTACTATTATTAACCATGCTTTTATAAACTGTTTGTATGTTATTTGCTTAACTTACTGAGTTTGGATATTCGCAATTAAGGACTATGCTACTCCAAGCCATTTTATTATGCTTTTGGGTCTGTAAATATTGTATTGATTAGCTTTTTGTAAAATCTGCTCTTTGGTTATGATTATGAGTGATGTTTGCTACTTTAGTTTATTCTGGTACAAATTTTAAAGTGAACAAAATTTTCCATTGTGATTATTGTATATTGCTAGAAGCATGTTAGGTGCATTACATATTATCTATAATGTAGGGGGTATGTAAACTTGTGTTGTATGTTTTGACGCTTTAGTCTCCGTTAAGTCCTAAGCAGGGTTGGGGGCGTCGCAGTACTTACCTTTAGAAACAAGTTATTTGTGCACTACTTGGTATTAATTAACCCTCTAAAGCAGCTGCACCCATTCCTTTATCAGTTGGATTGCCCTGCTTAAGTTCTTCATCAACGAGGGAGTTGAAGTACCTTATCACAATCACAGACCTTTGTAGATCTATCCAATTATTTTTCTGTCTATACTATTAAATCCCTAGCTTGATTAGTTGGATATGCTTGCAAAATAAAGGTCTCCCTCTACCCTATCTGTGGCGCCCCCAACCCCTGGTTGGGATTGGATGGTGACTGAAATGTCGGGACAAGTAACACAAGGCTACACACCCCTCGTACATGACAGATAATATTCAATGCACCTAAGTACACTAGCAGTATGCAATATCGTAGCAGCGGAAAAATAATAAAAGTTGGGTATTCTAAGCAATGCAACAAGTAATTGCAAAGCACATGGTACCATACAAACAAAACATATCCCCACTTTGTCCATAACTATAAACATGCATCATAAGATATAGTATCCCAAAACATCATGGAGTAAAATTTAATCTCCCAAAACCCGGGACCTCCTCAAAACATTGTTCCTAA
This sequence comes from Juglans cinerea, assembly GCA_961763995.1. Classification (NCBI taxonomy): domain Eukaryota; kingdom Viridiplantae; phylum Streptophyta; class Magnoliopsida; order Fagales; family Juglandaceae; genus Juglans; species Juglans cinerea. Next base: position 13,164,546 of record CAUIVZ010000009.1, read on the forward strand.
ATAAAACTGAGATCTAAAACCATAAGTTCTTTCTTTTCTTCACAAAATAACTAGGTTCCCGTTCTCTTCATGAGGACTCGGGCTTCACGCGCTTTTCTAGAGTCCTATCTTTGTCCCGATTGTTATGCCGTCTGAATTCTACAATGAATTCTAGTATCCCAGAGATTTCCCGGTCGATGGCCTCGAGTCGCTCCAGGAGGGAGGGGTCAGGCCGACTAGTAACTATTTTAGGCACAATCCTCTCCAGAGGAGGAGGTGCCGTTCTCTTCCTCTTGGTCATGGGTGTCGTCTTCTATACATGTAACAACTTCTACCATTCCGATTGGGGAATGGTAGTGGAAACTACCACAATGATATTTTGAAAAATCTCAGCAATTAATCACACAACATACAATAGTTAACGCAAGCATACAAGAGGTATATCATGAAATGCGTGCATGGACATGTACTTGACACATGACTTGACCAAAACTTGACTTATGCACTTGACCATTTTCAAAAGACTTGTAACAGAGACTTTAGCTTTTTCAGAAAACTTCTTTGACTTTCTTTTTCATGTTGATCTTAATTAGAACTTTTCTTATCACAACATATCACAAGATTTGCATCGAGTGATCCTTATCATATCCGAGATTTTCATCAAGTGATCCTTATCTTATGAGCTCTTATTCTTGTTCATAGGGTGGACACAACACGGTTTCCCTTTGCACCACGCGTTCCTGCTAGTTACTACACCATCAACGGTTCGTACACCATGATGAATAAGTCATAAACAGAGATTTCATAACAACTCGACCTTACTTCGTCGGGTTACATGCCTTATGCACCCACTAGTGTTAGACGCTTCCTCGCTCCAGCATTCTTTAAAAAAAATCCATTCGAGACTTGTTGACTGTTCTTCGTTGACCCAGGGGTTACCACTCCATTCTTAAGCACTCCAGAGTGGACAGAGGAGTTCCACTAGAACATTCCCCTGTCCTAGCACTTGGGGTTATGATAAAACTTTTAAACTCTTTTTTTTTAAAACACTTATTGAAAACACTTTTTCCCAAATGCATGTGACATGAGACTTAAGACATACTTACTTATACTTGACATGTGACTTATGAAATGCTGTGCATGAAATAACCAAGCATGACATGTTCAATTCATGGCATGATAACATAGATCACATGAGATATCAAAACACATACTTGGAACTATGAAAAAGGGCCTTGGCAGAAAGATGTAGGTACACAAACATGAAAAATCATCACTTGAACATGCTTTTAACCTCAAACATATTGCATAGGAATCAAAGCATAATGAAACATGACATAGAATCATGGTATTTGGCCAAGATCCGAAACTTCCAAGACATGGCATAGCTGAATCACTAAGCATCACACATTGACAATAATATTTTCTTTAAAACCGAAACATGCTAAGAACATTCTTATCATTTTCATCTTGAACCAAATTATACCATTCATGTAATATTCATATTCAAGAATCATATAAGCATATTCAAACAAACAAACAAGAAATAGCAAACATAACAATGCAAGGATTCACACAAATGTATACAAGTATTATCCCCAAGAGTAAGTTGAGTGTATACTTACAAAAATCCGTGTAAAGAAATACTAGCTAGCTATAAATCTGAATGTATTACATTTGAAAGAGTGTCTAAAAAAAGTCTCATTTCGTGTTCTTGAGTGTGTGTGGATTTCTAGGGCATCACTTGATCTTCAACTATTCGGCCTTTAGGGTTTTTAGGTAAAAAATCCCTTTATTCCATGTGGTGGTTGAAAACATGGAGGATGAACTTCTCCCACTCATTCCGCTTCAAGGGTTTCTTAAAAACCCAAAGTCATTTTCCAAGAAAATGGGTAGAAAGTGTGTGTGTCTCACCATTCTCAAAGTCCTATGAGATTTGAATCTTATTTTTGGGTTGATAAAGTGACATGGGTGTGCAAAAACTAAGAGAGAACCAAACCTTACCTTGTCTATCCTTGATGGTGGCGATATCCTTTCCTGAAAAAGGAATCCTCTTGTTTGGTCGGAAAGAAAGTGAGAGAAAGAGTGAGAATCTTCAAGTGAACATGTGAGAGTTGTGTGGAGAGAGTAAGACTTCAAGCAATTTCCGAAAAATGGCAAGGAAAAAGCCCATAGGCCTGTACTCCCTCCTTTTTATGGTAGTCTTCTCACTTCCCTCTTTGGTTGCTTCCAAAATCCTTGCATGGATGACAAGTGGCAAGTATTTCTTCTTCCCCTTTCTCTTTTGCCTAGAATGACTCTTAGAATCCCCCACTTGGATTTGCATTGGGAAGGGACATCTTGGGGGTGGAGTGTAGGGTTTCTTTTCCCTTGGCCGAAATCTCTTCTTACCCCTTTATGCCCTTCCTTTTCTTAAACAAGTGAATATCTCTTGAAGGATACCTTTGTAAAACATCACATGCCTTTTCCTTTTCCCAACAAACAACCTTTGGCATGGGTGACAAGTGGCATGGGCATGTGCGTTGTCCATTGCCGACCCTCACTTCACCTTCCCTTGTTGCTTCATCTTCTATTACTCCTTCCCAAGATGACTCCTCATGTACCATTGGTCCAGGGGTAATCTAAGTGACAAATGGCAAGTGAAGAGGTGGTTGGGAGTGTGTTAGCCAAAATCCTAGGGGCATATTAGCCCTATGACATAAGTCCCTTCATCTAATCTTCATCTAATCCTAGGGGCACATTAATCCTATGACCAAATTCGAAATCCTTTGTGCAACCCCTTCGGTTTCCTATGCAGATTTTCTAGAAAAGCTCTATTTCTCTTTCCTAGGCTTCCATCCCAAGACATCTACCTTGGAACTTGAAATTAGACCAAGACAAGGGTCTAGGCATGTGGGAAGATGGGCTAGCCGAAAATCCTTTAGTCTTCCTAGGTTCCTTTTGTCCCTTGATTCTTCTAGAAGGTTTCTAGTATGTTGATAAGTGGCAATATCTTTAGGATAAGAGTGCAAGCCACCTCTTGGTGCTTCCCTACACTTCTATCTCCCCCTTATTCCATTGTCAAGTCTAGATTCATAGAGTAGCACTTATATGACACATGGCACTAGTGACTAGGATTTGGGTCATGGGCCTAAAGCCATTTGGGCTTGGGTTTCTAAATTGGCCGAAAATTATCAAACATTCTAGGGCTACTCCCCTCTTGGGCTCAAATTGCTAATTCAAAGATTCTAAGGCTTTCTAAAATAACTAGAGCTCCCAAATACCATGACAACTAAGAATAAAATCTATGGGCCATGCTTAGGCAAGTTCGGGTCCTCACACTATCATACATCTCTCTCTACACAAGTATTAATTTTTTTGTGATCTTATATTACATATATAGATCTAATCCTTTATCTTTTTCATTGTTTCCTCTATTAGCTAAGTGAATGGAAATTTTCGATTTCAAGAAGTTCTTAGCATATATTAATTACTTGTTCTTTCATGTTGTCGTGCAAATAATGATTCAATTGAAAAAATACTCTTTCGGGTCATCTAGCCACCATTCAATCGAGATCATTATGGAGAAAATGCAACAAGAGATTCATTTAGGCAAGACCGGTAAGGCAAAACCGAAGGTACAACGCTCAGTCAAGGCCAATTATAAGATGAAAGTAGAAGAAGGTGTTAACGTCGAGTTTCGTACGCCTTTGGGCCAGATTCCAGCAATTCAGGTCTTTCAAACTGGGCCTGTAAAAACGAAGTAGAAGGTAGCTAGGAGATGGCGGCCTTGGGGTTGGGGAGTCTCCAATGCCAAAGTCAGTAAAGTCTCTTGGAAGTTTGTTAATAAGTGAGAGAGTTTTGGGATCAGAAAGGATTTCTCGTACCTGAAAGTTGCTATTTATACCAAGAGTCTTGGGGGGGATAGATTGTGTCTGCCCCCGTGGAGTCCATGTCCTTTGTACTGTTCCTTTTGTCAAAGTTCTTTAATGTGTCGTGCCTCTGCGACGACATCATTAATATTGTGTGTAGCTTAGGTAGTGGTGCCATTAATGCGGCATGATTATCCAATTTTCCTTACCTTTGGTGGTCCATCGATATTCCTATGTCAGTAGATCAAGGGGTCTCTGTCTTTTCTGTTCTGTCCTATACAAGTCCCCATGAGTAGAGTGTGGTCGAGCGATGTTAGACCTATCCGTTCCATCAGTCAACATCGTTTACTTTTCCTTATAGGCAACATACTCTAGGGGCAAGTATGGGCCCTGGGACTAGGTTTTGGGTCGAAGCCTAGTGGGCTTGTGAGGCTTGTGAAGTGGAGGGAAAATCCCCTAACTGTTACCCTGCCAAGTATGGGCACCCTGCCAAGTATGGGCCCTGTCTTTTCTTCCTTGGTTAATCAACTTTTGCAATTGTGACTATGCGGCATTTTCTTTCCTGGGATGGGGGTTGCGTATTTCTTGGGGCTCACCTATTGTACTACTGCTCTCAGCTATATCCGAGTTGCCTTTTTGTCTCTACACTATATTTGGCAACGGTTCATCTCCAGCTTGCATGGTTCTATTTTGGCGGTTTTGTTCCACATTAAATGTTGCCCTTCAGTCCATTTGTCATTACTCGCGTCAGGTGGTTATTTATTTCTTTCGTCGCATCATTGGATACGCCCTGTTGGAATCGAGACGATCGTGGGATTCTGGTACTCAATGGGGCGCATGGGTTCCTACTGCCTAGGGATATCGACCATCAAGCTTGCCTATATAAGGCCCCCTTCCTTCTTTAGCAATGGGTTACTTTGTCCATTCCCTTTTCTGCTAGATATCTTGTGTTCCTTTTTCTCTTTCAAACACTTCTCATTGCATTGTTCACTCTGATTTCTCTTCTTTCCCTCTGGTTGATAATGGCTCCCAAGAAATCCTCGCTTCCTTCCAGAGTGGCGAGAGACCTTCCGACACTGCTCGTGCTGCCGATGGTCAGGGCGACACCACTCCAGAGGAGTTTGCTGGTTTCTCGTGGCGCTCGGAGGTGACCTCCTAGGAGTTTGAGTCATTGACGGAAACCTATAGGATTCCTCGGACAATGGAATTTGAGGTGCCTCCCCCCACAAAGGGGGCGAAAGATTCTGAGGGTTACACCTCTAAGGTTGCAGTATACCCCTCCATGTTCTCTTGCAGCCTCATACTGCCCTTCTATCGTCCAGTGTGAGAAGTGCTGGACTTTCTCAAGTTTGAGCCTGCTTAGCTGCCTCCCAGTGCGTGGAGGAGGTCGGGGCTGACTACCTGGATCTCATAGCATGAGTTATTCCTCACCCACAATCTTCTAAGGCGAGGCCGTCACATTTACGGTTTTAGACTAGTTCAGGTGTTGGTTTGGCTGGAGCTGCAGTACAATGCTGCGAAGGGGTGGAGTCATCTATTCTTCTTTCTATCCGGCAAGGGATGGGAGTTCCCTGTTGGCCAGGCCAATCGACCCAGAATCCCTGTTCACGACAAATGGGGGGTTGTGGGTGGTGACAAGGGTCGTCATCGTATCACGACCCCAGACGACATTTACGATCAAGGTCGTCCGTGCTTAGGCGAAGGCCCATCCAGATGATGTTGTTTCGGAGGCTCTGCTAGCCGAGGACAACCTTCGTCGGTATTTGGCCCTGGCGGCCAATTTGCTCTCCGACGTGGCCTTCCTGCTAAGGAGGTCACATCCCTGGTCTGCAACTGCTCTCTGAAAGGGGAAGGCAAAAAGCCCCGAAGGATTTCTCCTGTCAGATCTGACTTTGACAACCTTCTCGTTCTAACTAGAGGCCCTTTTGCGGAGGTGCTCGTCAGAGCCCTTGTCGACCAAGAAAATGATGACGATCACGAACCTTCCTCGTGTGATGCTGTTGGCTCGAGGTGTTGTTGTAGATGTTCAACCCGAGCCGCTAGTCCTCGGGTCTGACGGGGCCTTCAGCAGTCACCTCACCCCTTGGCACGACCCTCGAACGGGTTCCCTCGCCCTCGCCTGTGGAGCATTTTGCCGAGGACAAGGGGTCCCCTGAGCGGGTTTCCATCCCGGAGTCCCCTTTACTACGTTCTCCCGAGGTTGAGGTTGCCTTGACTAGTGATGATGTGGTAGGGGTTGTTGGGCCGAGGAGGCGGTGACGAGCGTTCCTCTAGCGAAGGTAGTCTCAACACCTGCTGCTCTTGACACGGATGAGGAGGCTGTTGATGAGGTCCCAGCGGGCTTTCGGCCGACGGCTGCGGTAGGTCGTGCCGACCGTATCTGTAAGACGGATATCATACTTAAGAGGCTCTTTGCTGGGGTAAGATCATCGCTTGCAAACTCTCTACACTTGTTGTTCGTTTCCTTCTTTGATCTTGACCCCAGACTTCTTTGGCAGGGCTTGAAGTGTCTGGCAGCGTTCTTTGTGGATAGCTGAGAGGAGGTGGCAAGCAAGAATAGAGCACTTCGTTCGCTCGCACAGTTGGCTTTAAGCTGTGCAGCGGAGGAGTGAAAGAAGAGATAAGAGGTTGAGGAGGCCTTCGTTGACTTCTCGAATTCCCAGGATGAGGTTGGCCTTCTTCTTCTCTAGGCAATGTTTGGCTCCGAGGCGAGGGAAGGGCTACAACAGTCTCCCGACAACTGTCAGTAGGAGCTTGAGCAACGATGGGCCGAAAATCGAGAACTGTGCAAGTGGCAAGACTTCAATAGTCAAACGTGCATGTGGTTGACAAAGTAGTTCAAGAAGGCTTCTGAGTCTCTGGTGGACAAGATGAAGGCCCCGGACGACGAAAGGAAATGGAGGAGGGACTTAGGGACTGATCAGGATAAGGCATGGCGCACTTTGGAGGCCCGTGATGCTACTATCCGGGGTCTACAGGAGAAGCTGTCTTATGTCTGTGGTGATGATGCATGGTACTTCGGTTACAACGACGGCTTGGAACGGATGAAGACTCACATCCTCCAAAATCCCCAATGCGACCTGAGGGCTTTGAGTTTGCGGGAGTTTCTTCCACATGAAGTGTCAGTGGAGTGGGTTACTCTCCTTGAGAGGGATCTAATCCCGAGCGCCCTTAGGGGCAGCTCTACCGGGAACAATTCCGCCCGCTGATGGTTGATTCTCCTCGGCTGCACTCTAAGCGGCTCATTTGACGGGTCTTGCTCTTCTCTGTTGTTCAAGATTCAGGCTTTAAACCTCATCTTCCAAAGCTCAACCTTGCCTTGTTTGTCTTCGAAGTGATTCCTGGTTGATTCATTCGGGCAGCCTTGGGGCTAGTCCCGCTATCCACCATGGGGAGACAAGGCGGCCTCTGACTCGACCCGTCTCCTTGATCAGCAGGGAGGTAGGTTGTCCAGGAAGTTTGGAACTGGACCCGCTCCCACCCGTTGATGTTGTGCATTTAATTCCGAATTTGAAGATAAGAATGTCATCATAACTTTATTCTTAGCTTTGCAAAAGTTAGATTTCGAAAACATGGGCCCTCTGGCCTACACCGTAATGTACTTGTTGCATTTTTTTATGTTGTTGATGTCTGCATTCTTTATTGCAATATTTGGGTGGTCGATGGACTCGGCCCGCATTCCGTCGGGGAGAGATCAGAATGTCTCACGTCAAACTGCCTCTTTGTCCCCTAACGATGTAATTCAGACAGCAATGTGGCTAGTCCTCTCCTTCGCCAAGATGGCGGTCGAGACAAGTATGTAGGCACCCCTGGGGCTCGACCCACTCTCCTTCGCGGGAGGGACAAGTCGACCTTCGACTCAACCCATCCCTTTTTTCCCATGGGAGGTAGGTTGTTCAGGCAGTTTGCTACTGGACTTGCTCCCACTCGTTGACACCGTAGGGTAGGGTATGTTTGGGTCCGATTGGTACTGATCCCACCGTAGTGGATTTTCGCCATACAGAGCTTTGCGGTCCATCCCGCTAGTGCTTAACCTATTCCTGGAGACCCTACTGACCGAAGACTCTCCTGTGATATCCTCGTTCGGCCTTCTTGGGCCGTCGTCCTCTTGGGGCTTTTAGCGACACTCGTTTGACTAGGCCGATGCCTCTTGACTTCTTCTTTACACCGATTTCCTCCTTCTTGCCTATTGCCTCTTGGATGTGCTTTACCCCTCTTAGTCCCACCGTTCTTCCTTTTTATGTTGTTGTGGTTAATTTTGGCATGTAACTTAAAGAAAAGAAGAGAAGTGTTGTCAGTGTTCATTGGCCTTTGTCCGCTGCCATCGGCTTGGGGGGCTGAAGATCCCCTCTAAGAGTTAAGCCGCACTAGGAAGACTCGGGGTGCCTCCTAGGGGGAGAGGTCGAGCAGTGTTTTGCTAACCCGGTTCTATGCTTCTCCGAGTAGCATCGTGGCCATGAAGTTGAATATAAATAGACCGGGCAGCTTTTTTATGCAATGGGAGCCGGGTTAGGTCATTCGGGCAGCCTTGGGGCTAGTTCTGCTATCCACCATGGGGAGACAAGGCGTCCTCTGACTCAACCCGTCTCTTTGGTCCGCAGAGAGGTAGGTTGTCCAGGAAGTTTGGAACAAGACCCGCTCCCGCCCGTTGATGGTGTGCATTTAATTCCGGATTTGAAGATAAGAATGTCATCATAACTTTATTCTTAGTTTTACAAAAGTTAGATTTCGAAAACCTAGGCCCTCCGGCCTACGCCGCAATGTACTTGTTGCATTTTTTTATGTGGTTGATGTCCACATTCTTTGTTGCTGTATTTGGACGGTCGAAGGACTCGGCCCGCATTTCGTTGGGGAGAGATCAGAATGTCTCACTCCAAGCTGCCTCTTTGTCCCCTAATGATGTAATTCTGACATCGATGTGGCTAGTCTGCTACTTCGTCGCGATGATGGTCGAGACAAGTATTTGGGCAGCCTTGGGATAGACCAGCTCTCATTCGCGGGAAGGACAAGTCGACCTATGACTCAACTCGACCCTTTTTTTCCCATGGGAGGTAGGTTGTTCGGGCAGTCTACTACTGGAGCAGCTCCTGCCCATTGACATCGTAGGGAAGGGTAAGTTTGGGTCTGACTGGTACTGATCCCACACTTTGTCGTAGCGGAGGTCGAGGTAAGTTATTCTTGTAGCTATGGGCCTAGTCCAGCTCTCCACCGAGGGGAGACAAGGAGACCTCGGGCTCGACCCGTCTCTTTGGTTTGTAGGGAGGTAGGTCGTTCGTGCAATTTGTATCTGGATCCGTTCCCACCTATTGACGCTTACGAGGATGGTAAGTCTTCGTATTCGAGTAGCTGAGGACTACCCACACTCCTTCGGGGAGGGGTCAGAATGCCTCAAGCCAAGTCACCCATTTTCCCCCTGAGGAGGTAATTTGGACAGCGATGTGGCTGGTCTGCTCCTTCGCCGCGATGGTGGTTGGGTTAATTATTCGGGCAGCCTCGAGACTAAACCGAATCTCCTTTGCGAGAGGAATAAGGTGGTCTTCGGTTTAACCCGTCCCTATTTTTCTCACGAGAGGTAGGTTGTTCGGGCAGTTTGCTACTGGACCTACTCCCGCTCGTTAACATTGCAGGAAAGGTTAAGTTTGGGTCTGACTGGGGCTGATCCTACACTTCGTCATTGTGGAGGTCGGGGTAAGTTATTCGGGTAACCGTGGGATTGGTCCCGTCTCCTTTGTCGGTGGAAGAGGTAGGTGGCCTTTGGCTAGACTAGTCTCCTTTGTCCGCGGAGAGGTAGGTTTTTCTGGTCGTCTGCTACTGGAGTCTCTCTCGCCTGTTGACTCTTACAAGGAATGTAAGTTTTTCCCTTTGGGTAGCTGAGGACTAAGGTGGAAATGGGAGGAACTAATTTCCAGTCATCAGTTAATATCAAAAAGGAGAAAATGGAAATGATCAAGTACTCAAATTCTTCCAGCCACACAAACAGGAACGTCAATAATATATATTCGCTAGTTACATAATTTATCATCTCTATGTTGGTAAAAAAAAAAAAAACCCAAGAGACATATGATTCATTGATTCGATCAGTACTTGTTGCTATATATATATATATAGAAAACAAAGGAGATATGATCACCAACTTATTGAACATTAATTGATAGAATAAGTAATTAGGGTTGTGGCAGTTATGCAGGTCAACTAATGCTTCCATCGAAAGAGATCAGGAGTACGATGCATGATTCTGACCGCAAACGCAAATGCATGGGGAGTAAAGGGCAAGGAAAAAATACAAGACCAATAAGGAAGAGTAGTAACTAGCTTTCAGGATCTTGCACTTGCCACACAACCAGGACCAGTACTAAGACTAGTCCACGCACCCGATCAAGCACTCAATTAAGCTATACGTACGGTGGTGTATTTGATCTGTGGGATGACGCCTTTTAATAGTACAATATACTTCTAATTGTTGTTCGTGTTTATTAAATCTTCCAATCTGTTTGTATTTGTTTACCTCTTTTGGTTAATTAGATTTCAGGATCGATGCCGAGAAAGAACAACATGCAGGTAACTGTCCAAACCCACCAACAACGTCAATATACCAAAGTAGCAGTGTATGTGATATGATCGTGTTAACATGATTATATATGAAATGTGACACACGCGGGTCCTATTTGTGCTTTGGCAGAAGCCATGTCGCCAGGATGTTGGTAGCTCGAGACATACACCCCTCAAATGTTCTGATAATAAAGTGTGCGCTAACATGGTTAAATTAAAGTGTAGAGTTAATTCGCAGCTAAAATAAAAAAAAAAAAAAAAAAAAAGATAGTTACGCTGCAAGAGAATTCATTTTTTGGGACGAAAAATTTCATCTAAAAAAATGACATTTTCGACCGAGAAGGGTATTAGAGATGAAAAATATTAGTCTCTATTTCGTCCCAAAATGTTTGTCTCAAAAGGTTTTTGGAGACAAAATTTGAATTTTGTCCCAAAAAATTCTTTTAGGGATGAAATTTGGCAGAATCGGTCGAAAGCGTTTGAACGAGAATATTCTTTTGGAACGAAATATTTTCATCCTAAAAACCCGTTCAAATGGAAAATGTTTTGTTTGAACGGTCGAATATCTGTTCGAATGCTATCAAAATTTTATTATAACGACGCGAATTTATTTGATCCTGTTCGAATGGATGGAGTGTTCGAACAATTTATTTATGTTCGAATGCTATCAAAATTTGATTTTAACGACGCGAATTTATTTGATCCTGTTGGAATGGATGGAGTGTTCGAACAATTTATTTGTGCTCGAACATATATGTTTATGTTCTAACAAAAATAATTTGATCGAACACAATTGATATATATTTGAATTGAAAACATATGTTCGAACCGGTGGTTCAATGTTTTTGTTCGAACGGTGTTTGGTACATTCGAATGATGAAAAAGTCTTGATACTCTAGAGAAGCATAACATGTTCAGCACGCATCCAAGTCTTTATAGTCTAGAGAAGCTCTCTACGAACCTTTGGTAATAATCGACTAATCCTAGGAAAGTTCGAACCTCATGTACTTGGTAGGACGCTGCCAATTCACTATTTCTTCGATCTTACTAGGATCAACCGCTACTCCTTTACTCGAAATCACATGCCCTAAAAATTTCACTTCCAAAATTCACACTTGCTGAACTTAGCATACAACCTATGTTCTTTCAATCTTTCTAGCACTAGGCTGAGATGTTGCCTATGCCCCTCTATTTGAAACTTCAACTTCTTTAATTCTAATGGAGCCATACGGTATGGTGTTCTATCTGTAATGGACTCTGTTTTCCTATTGGGAGTAGTCTTGGTATGTCGTCTATGAAAACCTCAAGAAAATTCTCACCTACACGTATCCCATGCATCTCCTTATCCTTACTAGAGGCTTCAATTATCTAATCTAGATAGGTTACAGTACCGTTAGCGATGCAGTTTCTAACTAAAGAGGGAATAGCCTTTACATTTCCTCTTATCCTACTAGCATCAAGTAAGTCAAACAAAATCTCTTTCCTCTAATAGTTTAACTTGGCATAGAATTTGGATACCCAATTCATTCCTAATAACAAATCCAACCTGAATTGATTGAAGATTATCAGAGCTGCCTCTATAATCCTGCTATGTAAACTTAGAGGGAAAATTCTAATGACTCGAGTACATGTGACTATACTTCCATCAGGAATTTTAACTACTATTGTTTGAGATCGTGATTCTGTTAGTAGGTTACATGTTCATACAAATGTCGCTAACACAAACGATGTCGTTGTGCCAGAGTCAAGTAAGGCACTTGTCATATATCCATATAGCGTGATATTACCTAGAACGTAATCATGAACTACCATATACCTAGCAGCTAAATTAAAAGGGCTAGTTTCTATAAAAGAGATGGGTACTAAGGGAAAATACCAGTGATGACCCCCACCTCTTCATCTTTGGGAATCTCCTTGTTCATCTATCCAGGGGTGATGGTGTACACACGAGCTTGTACAAGTGGCCTCTGATTGGGCCAATTGTTAGGAGCGTTCCTTCCACCTTGTGCATTTTGAGGGCACTCCCAGATCATGTGTCCTGACTAACTGCATAAAAAACATACTCCTAAACCCACTCGACATTCTCCACCGTGATTCTTTCAATACTTTTTACAGGTAGTAGATGGAGTTGTCATAATCCCTTTACCCTTATTGGCTCCTTGTATAATCCTTTTTTTGGCATTATTCCCTTCTACAGAGAGGGAAGAAGTCCTCTTTTGCTCAAGGTTAATCTGGGCTGCCACACTTCATTGTTCTGCTTCTATTTTTGCAGCCACGTTAACCAGCTCCTAAAAATTGTTGATGCGGAACCCAGCTACGTAAGTGCAAATCTGGGTTTGCAGTCCTCTATGGAACTTCTAAGCCTGCATCTTTTCAGTGGCCATCATATGTGGAGCAAACCTTCCTAGCTCCATGAATTTTGCAGCATATTTTGCAACTAAGAGATTGCCTTGCACCAAAGTGGCAAACTCTTGAGCCTTTTAGGTCTTCGTAGATTCAGGGAAGAGTCGATTATCGAACTCCTCTTTGAACCTATCCCAGCTCAAAGCAGTCATATTACCAAATTCCTTTATTAAAAGTTGCCTCTTGGTATCCCACAAGGTACCGGCTTCTCCTTGTAGCAGATGCCCTGGGTACTGTACTTTCTACTCCTACGTACAACAGCTGATCTCGAAGGTCCTTTCAAGATCTAGTAGCCACTTGTTGGCCTTCATGGGTCCTTCAGTTCCCATGAAATTAGGGTATCTGTATATCAGAAACTTCTCATACGAACACCTTCGGTTTTCCTGCCTTTCAACCTGCAGGCGTTGTTGGTTTTGCCTCAATATTATCTCCTGTTGCTATTTCATGGTTTCTATCATCTGAAGAATTGGATCCTGATCCAAATAGCGGTCCTGATCCTGTCAGGCATTGGATCCTTCAGGGTTTCTTTCCCTTCTTTCACGTGCCATGGTACTTCAATTCACCAAACCCTGTGAGGCACGTGTATCTGATCTAGTTCTTGTTTCAAGATTTGAAGCCTGTCAAGTCTATAGATTAAATCCTATACTCTGGCATATTATTCCTAAGGACATGTGGGTTTACCAAGAGATGTAATTGCTCTGATATCACCCTGTGACGCCCCCAACCTCCGCTTGGGATGGAACGAAGACTTAGAGCTTCGGGACATGTAACACAAGGTTACATACCCTCGTACATGACAGTTAATATGTAATGCATCTTATAAGTGCAACTACCAGAATGCAATATTCGTAGCGGATTAAGAGGGAAAATTAAACTTATGCCAGAATAATTAAAAACATTCCAATGCATTAATGACCATCATAAGCTAGCATAAACTTAGTATACAGCTAAGCATTGAAATATATTTTTCAACATAACATGAAAAATAATTGTTGTCACGACCCCAAAGGCTAGGATGGAGAATTATCATAGTGGAACTCCTCTGTCCACTATGGAGTGCTTAAGAATTGAGTGGTAAATCCTGGGTTGGCGAAGAACAGTCAACGAACTTCGAATGGGTTCTTTTTAAGGAACGCCAGAGCGAAGTCAAATGTTATGACACCTAAGGCTGATGGGTGTACTTGTTATGATATTATGTTATATTACCAATGCATTAAGAACGAGTTTGCAGACAATGTAGTTTCAACGTGTGTTGTACTAAGGTTACCAGCAGGTACTCACAATGCATATGGGGAATTGTGACGATACCACACGTTATGATGTTATGATTAAATAAGAATTGCTAATAATGATAAAATGTTATGATAAAATTATGTTTTTAAAGGTTGAAGTAAAAATGTTCTCTGTACAAAAATATGTATCTGAGTTTTTCTAAAAATGTTAAGGAATTTGGATCGGAGATACACATTGATTTTTTGCATTTCATGTATTTCACATTTATCATTCTTCACGCATAATTTATCTTTGTGCACGTTGATTGTTTAACTTACTAAAATTTCAAGTAAATCTCACCCCTTATGGACTCACTATCATTCCACTAAGAATGATAGAAGTTGTGTTAGAACTCGAGGAGGACGGACTGGATGGAGCGGTGGATCTAACTGATTGAGGAGGAGCTAGACCTCAAGAAAAGACTGGACCTTATCCTAATGTTCATAGCACTAGTCCTTCATGCTCTAGAACGCATGAAGCAGCTTACCTAGCTTTGGAGATATTTCATGATATGTGCATATGTAGCAAATTTTCATATGAAAATAACATTTATATACCATATGCTAAAAATGGTGAAAATATCACATGTCAAGTAAGTATGCACTCAATGTATCATATAACATGATAGTTTATGCTAAAAAATGGGAATTATAACATGAATGAAGTATTTATCAATAAATCATAAATAACCTATCAAGATATAAGTTAGAGGCCAACTTACAAACTTCCTGACTTTGAAAAGTCGTAGCGTCTGAAATTAGATTCATACTAAGTTAGGATTTGAACCTCTAAGGAAGATGTTCATAATCAAAGGGTTCAAAAATGAGTCTTTACCAAAATACCCCTGAACTCTCAAAAATTGCTACAAAGGCCCTAAGTTTTCACTATTTGCAAACAAATCTCAAATTTAACTAAACTTCGTGGATCTCATGTTTTTGATATTCTTAAACCATTTATACCCTTAGAATTGTAAAATTCAAAGTGGAACTAGCTCAAATATTCCCAACCCGTGGCATGCACTCTAGGTGATGTTTTAGTATGATTTCAGCTATTGATCTCTATGAATGCATGCTTATGCAATTTTATTTAGTCACAAACAGTCACTATAGTCCTTAATGATATGATAAAGGCCAATTCTTTGGTGAGCAAGTTCATCCCAACACTTAATCAAGGCTAAAAACCTTAATCTTCATTAATTATTCATTAATCAAGCTTGGTGTTCCTACTGTAAATCACAAAGGCATGCTTTCAAAACTCACCCAAAAGTTTCCATTTTCATTCTTATCCTAATCAGAAGGTTTCCTAAATGCTTAATCATCAAGCCTAGGTGGAAGAAATCAATCTTCATGCCTTAATCACAAACCTACTTAAACCGATGCATGTTTTGATGATCAACACAAGATAGAATTTAAAACTTATCATGGCATGCTTCTAATAAAAAATCAAACCTTCCATGATTATTCTAAGACATTAATAAATCGTATCAAAATTGGCTAAGACATGCCATAGCTAAAATGTCCACTTAAAACAATTTAAACACTTAAACTATTCTTAATGAACCCGGTTTTGAATCAAGCATGGCAACCTTTTCTAAATTCATCGAAAAATCACTCCAACACTTAAAATCATGTAAAATAAGATCTAGGGCAATAAAACTTGCAAATTTCGTAGCCCACTCAAGCTCCTAGCACAAGAACTCACAAGAACTTCAAGAACACTCAAGCGCGCGCACGCGCACACACACACACACACACCTTTTAGTTTCTCTCAAAACTAAAGGGGAAGTTGGCTCTCAATGCTCAAGGGGAGCTGGAGATGAGGTGTGGAGGAAATGAGGGGGTGGAGGGGATTTTTATAGGTGGCCAAGGGGGTGGAGACGTTGGCCTAAGTCCATGGGGATTGGATGATGTGGGCGGTGATGTAAGGAGCTGAATTTTCAGCTTGCACTTCATCACATTGTGTCACTTGTGCAGAGTGAAATAGTGCCCTAAATCACCATGAATTCATCACTGCAGGTGCTACATTGGTCCTAAGGGTGCTGGTCAGGTCATGGTGCAGAAGGAGGAGAAGAAAAATAAACAAAAACCAACCATGGAGCTGACAGGTTCAAGGTGGTTTTCCTTGAGCAGTTTTGATCATAGCTTTGACTCATCCTCTTGTATCTTCTTCAAGGCTGATTTGAGCAGGTGATAAGTCACTTCTTGAAGGCTTTTTCAGGTGGTAGAAGGTGGATGGTTGGCTGCCATGTGATCATGGGTGGTTGCCGAGTGGAGTTGTGCACACAAGCCATTCGGTTTAGTGCCTTCTTTGGGTGGAAAAATTGGTCAAAAGCTCATGATGACCATGAGGGCCTCTTGGAGATTGGGTGGTGATGGAGGTGGCGCGGGATGGTGGCTCAGCTATGGGCAGAAGTGAGGTTGCAACTCAACCAATTTGATTCCCATCCAACTAGTGTCCAACGTGCATTCGGTTTGGGGTTTTGGTTTGGTTTTTGAAACCAAATTTCATCTAGGGCTTGGTATGGGTCTAAAGGGATCATATGGGTTGTTTAAAGGCCATAGTGCCCTTGAGAAAAAGGCACAAAAAGATTTAGTTTAAGGGCAAAACAGTCCATTGCACACAAAAGGCACACATGTGTGCCGATTGGCGTAGATTGGGGTTTAATATGCGATTTCTTATAATGATATGTGTGGAGGTTTATCTAGGGTCCTAATATGATCTAATAATGATGTAATTGAATAATGAAACAAGAAAATTTTGGATCAAAAAGGCTAGAAAGAAACAGAAAGAAAATTAAACTCCAAAACATGGTTGAAAGATCACTAATCATGCGTAAGTTGATTAATGGTCTTAACCCAATTTCAAAACTTAATTTGGGTACTTAGGGTATGACGTGGGCTTGAGGAAACCCATGGTATGGTGTATTGGGCTTCAAATTAAAGAGTGAATAAAAGAAAAACAAGGCTTTGGGCCTTGTGGGATTTAAAAGGACCATGAGTGTGGGTTAATGGTCCATGGGCTTTTGGATTTGAGTAAATGGGGGTCTTGTTTCTAAATTTTGAGAGATTAAGAGAGGCCTCAAAATCCACAAAGATGGGACTTTAAAGGCTTACCTTAACATAATTGGGTCATGGGTCAAACCTATACCATGCTTGGCCCAAAAGTCCTTATGCTTACTAAGTTGGGCCTAATACCTTGGGTCTAAATAGTTAGGCCCATTGTCTTGTGTCCAATAAGTGTGGCCTAAATTTTTATGTCTTCCAAGTTGGGCCTAAGGGCTTCACTCTTACTAAGTTAGGCCCAATGGCCTTATGTCCTTTTCATCGGGCTTATTTTCTAGTGTCCTCCAAGAAAGGCTTAAAATTTTATATCTCCCAAGTTAGGCCTAAGGTTTTTTAACATCTTAACCTTAGCCCATCACATCTTTAGTGCATTACGGCCCTAAAGTCTTATTGCCTCTCTTAAGCCTTTATACCCAAAAAAACTTGGACCCTTAGTAAACCACTCTTTGGGCCTTCTTAAATTCCATCAAATATTTATCCCAAATGGCTTAGCCCATTAATGTGATAACCATCCAATATGCTATGTGTCATTTCCTTATGGGCTTCCTGGCTTCTTATCCTCAAAATTAATAAAGTACTAAAAATGCTCCAAAATAATATTGCTAAACTAGTCAAGCTCCAAAAATTTCATTTTCCTCAAAATCAATATTACACTAGAATCTTCTAATAATTCTATTAAATCCAAAATATACAGTCCTCTTGCCAACTCAAATATCCAAAATTGTTCTTATTCTCAAATAGCACAACTCCTAATTAACTAGGAATAATGCTACTAAGGTTGAGGCCTAAGGAGCTTTTTATGCGGGGTGTTACAAAATCTATGTTATAACCTCAATCACAAATTTTGATATGTTAATATTTAACGGGGACTAGTATAACGTTAACATTTTTTTTATAGTCGATGAAAAGATCGAGAATTCACATGATGGGGTATCGTTAAATTTGCTCAATTTGCTGTGTTGACAGTACTCTGTTGCTACAAAAAAAGAAACAACATTAATACTATATTTGTTTAATTCATCTATCATATACCATGGAGAAAGATAGCAGTGAAATTGCAAACATCATAAAGCTTCTCTCATTCGTTTGGTGGCATGTCTTGGAATGGATTTTGATGCACCTTTGTTGCACTACTAAACTTCTGATAGTGTGCATGGCATCTACCTTTGTGCCTCTGGAATGCATTGGACATTAGCTCATCAACCGTTAGTCGATTCTCTCGCCGGCCAAAATTAAGTTGAAACTCATCCTTGAAAAAATTATAAACGATTAGTCCAAATACAAACTAATTATAAATTATTAATTAACATGTTATACTTAATTATTTTCTAAGTAACTTTTACCATGCAACGATTTTTGATGTGGTCTTTCACATCTTGGAAAACTTTAGCTCAGGAGGATGTAGTCATCAGTGCATATGTGATAATAAGGGTACCAACATAAGAAGCAAGCCATGTTGCCGAATCTCCAGAGCCACCTATGTGATTACCAGGAATATCAACTTTCATTTTTTCTGCTTTCCTTACTTTCTCTATGCAGACACTCCTAATAACACCTCGACCTTGGCGATGGCTTACAACAAATATACAATAATTAAAGCACAATATATCAAAAAAATTATTTTATTTTAAAAACACTATTATTTAAATCATTACATAAAATCAAGTTTTTATGTAATAGAAGGAGATGACACATGAGTTGCTTTGCATTTGTGAGACATATCTGTTTTAAACTATAATAAATTATTATTCCAAAAAATGTTATTATATAGCAACGATACTTACACAAAACAACTATCATTCACTATCAGTTTTGATGGACCAATCGCCTTCATCCTCACTAGACACTTCAGTTGACTCATGTTCTTCTGACAATCCACTCTCAATTACTTTTGGTTCAACATCTTCACTACACAATGGAACCATGTCATATTGGCTGAGATCAACAAATAGATTGATGCCTGATTCATTTTCTTGATATGCTTCTTCATTTGTTGGACTATCAAATTATTCATGTTGTTCATCTGCCTCTGGAATGTAATCATATACATTTCTTAGTGCAAACTTCTGTACTACTCACCATGGGTTTCTGTACTCCGGATCATCTAAATAAAAAACTTGATTTGCTTGGGAAGCGAGAACGAAAAGATCGTCCTCATACCATGTACGAGATGAATTGACACTCATAAAATATTCATCATTATGCACTCACAACCTAGGATTTGAGACATCCCACCAATTATATTAAACAATCAGACCATATGTCCCCCCACATACTTTAACTCAATGATATCTTCGACAACTCCGTAGAAGTCAATGTTATCCTCCCCATGGTTTCCTTCGACTACGACCCCACAATTTTGAGTTTTCTATATTGTTCTCTATCAGCCGGGTGAAATCTATATCCACGCATCAATCATCCTGTGTATTGGATGGCCCGCTTGGATGGACCACGTGCCAAAGCATACAGTTCACTTGAGATTTCTTCTGAATTATCACCATATTTCGATACAACCTACATCAATAAATTTTATTCCAATTATATCAATGTTAGATTAAAAAAAAAACTAGTTTAGTGGTTTGAAATTCGTAGATAGTAAGACATTTTTTAGTAATACCGTCTGTTCAAACCACGAGGAGAACTCATCTTTGTGCTTCTTTTCTACATCAGTTACACCATCAAGGCGAAATACTTGTATATGTTCGTTGCACATGTTCAAGTTAACAATTAATTTGTATCAAGTTATATTATATTTCATGACTTTTAATTTATTTTGATACGCAAAGATCACTAACCTCAAGTAGTTGTCAATTTCTGCATAGTTATTCAATAAATATCATTAGGCTCTATCAAACTCTCGTTCACATAGGTCATAGCCCCTTGTGCATCTATGAGACGTACCGTTTGAGAAAATACAGAAAATGATGATTTAACTCCCATTTGTCCACCTTCATAATTTCGGTTTGGTTTCGTGAATCTGGTATCAACCCCATAGAAATACATAGAATAAAATATATGCCATTAATTATCAATGTATAACTCTGCAATCAAACAGTGATATGTAGGGGATGTTGATGTTGATGTATATATGATTGACATACTTTGATTAGGAGATCTTGTAGTTATTTATTTCTTTATTTCACTTGGCCTAATCTTTTCCTATAAATAAGCCCTCTATTTTACGAATTTTCTACAATCATGACTTCTCCTTCCTCTTCATTACTACAAAGACAAGATATATATAGCTGTTAGGATATATGATTTCATCCTCATTTTATAGTAATAAAATATACCAATTATAAACTACTGTTGACCAAGATTTCATCCTCATTTTGTAAATTATGATTAGATTCTTTCACTAATACACAAACGTCCAACACTTTCTAGGCAGGTTGACATGCCGTTTCGGTTCAAGTCATGCATGCATCTTACATTGGGTTTTTTGTTTTTTAATGTTTTCAGGACGAAGGTTCATTAGGATATTCTATTTCATTGAATAGGATTCTAATTTCTCTCTCTTGGGCTTTGTTCGGATCATTTTTCTATCACGGGCTTAATAATGTTAATGATTTTCTTGTATTTCTAATTGTGCTTCTTAGCCAGATGTTTTCTTTTATATATATATATATGTAGTGTACTTGGCTACCCCTAGCTAGTAATATTAATAAATTTTAACTTATAAAAAACATATCTTCAAAGAGTTCATGTCAAATTCAAAATGTTATTCTAGAAGATATTATAGATGATCTGGCTAAACACTTATATAATATTTACTTCAGAAAAATTTTATTATCAATTTGGTGTATAGAATGTACCTAATAAGATGCTTCTTATATGACATAATTTGATTTGAATTATAAATTTTAAAATCTAAATCTTACAAATCAAATTTTCCTAAGATAAGTGGTGTAAATTGTGTGCCCTATACAGAGACTTATTAAACTCCTTTAGCTTATCAAATATTATTCCACATTTTGAATTTCTGCAAAAAAAAAAAAAAAAAAGAAAAAAAGAAAAGAAAAGAACGTAACATAGAAGCAAGAAATAAAAATTAGGCATTTTATAATTTTATCGGATGGGCAGTGAATAGTAAGTAGGAAAGGAAATGTTGGATTGTCTACAGTAATCTGAATTTTCATTATACGGTTAGCTAGCTACCGTTCTTATAAAATGACACTAGTTTTTCTTTAAATAAAAACCATTTGTATCTATGAAATTGTAAAGGGGGCGTTGTCAGGAAGGACAAATCCATGGGAAATATATAGAAGACAGGGTATCATTACATGCAATCTTAGCTAGCTAGTGTGGCTGCAACCATTGTATGTTGGGTTGTGACACTCTTAATCTAAAACTTAAATAAACCAAATGATACAACCAAACACACAGATTCAAAGTTTTAATATCCAGAGATCAATGCGCGATTGTAAAATGATTTTTTCAAATTCATGAGTGCTAGACCGGGCGATAGCGCCAAACCCAGCCCTGATCCGTGTCCCAGACCAAGACCCAACCCCAACTTCTAGCTGGTGGTTCATGTTCAATATGAAGCGACTGAGTATGCGTCGACGACAGCACTGTTGTTGTAGGCAATATATATCCGGCCTGAATCAACAAGCCCAATCAGTCTTGTACAAAATCTCCACATCAAGAGTGAAACATGATCAGTAAATTAATGTGTTAATAGAAATTTCGATGCAGTTTCTCTTTTTATCATGCTTCTGCAACATGAAATTAAATACCATCTTCCATAACTAGCAAAGGAATGCCATAAGAAATGTTAAAAGAAAGTCTGAATCCAAATGTTAGATGGGGCAATTTGAGAAACTTTTTCTTCACAAGCAGGATCATACGTTCCTGTAATTTATAAAGGAAATAAATCAACGATATGCCAGTACATAAAATAGAACATTGCAGCCAATGATACGCCTCCTTTCATTATAAAATTAACACCTATTTTGCGTAAAATGAAGATAGACTAAAAGCACCCGAACAAAAAAAAGAAATCTCAAGCACTAAAGCCGGTTCTTGTTAATTAGTTGAAATCCACTTTTTCCATATATCAATTTTACTTCTCAAAGAATTTCCAAGAAAATATTTTCCCACAAAAAAACATGGAACTGGTTTCGGTTGGAGAAGGATCAAAAGCACAATTCACCATAAAACTTTACTACCCAAGAAGATTATCGATCACACCAAATCCCATTTGAGTGCTTTCTAATATGGCCTATATATATTTTATTATTCTCATATGTTTTGGCCTGATAAATATATGATGAGACAGGGTTGGAGTGATTGGTAAGACCTAGAAACAAAATGTACCCTAAGTCAAAATGTACTTTACTATTAAAACGACTTTTGTTATTTCACCTTCAATACGTCTATTGGGGAACTAGTGTATTAAATAAGCATGATTCAAGAATCCAAATTGAATACGTCCTCCCACAACTAGGTCACGGATACATTTATGTCACTTGTTCAAAACTCTAGTTTTTAATGTTCTGGTCCATGTCTTCCATTAAACAAGTGTAGAAACAAATGTAGTATATTGAAAACACTAGTCTGTATGTTTGGAAACTAGTCTATTAGTTTAACATGATCCGAAAAATAAAAATTGGTAAAGTTTTTTCGGTTATGTAGAATGCTTGTTTCATATATTCGGATCCACATTCTCCATAAAACATATTTCGGAAACAAATATACCACAAAAATGAAAACTTACAGCATCAACGTTACTTGAATGATAAAAATTACGATCTGGATTGTAAGACAGCGGCTGTGCCGAGTGCATGATGTTTCCCTAAATGAACAATCCCAGTTAGTCCGTGACAAATGTTGAACATAAAGACCCACACTATGTATAACACTATCATATCTAAATTTGTATGTCACATGTTCAAAACAAAAACATTTACAAAACAATATCTCAATCCGAACATAATTTAAATCGTCCAACAAATTTTTGAAACCTTCAATATATGATGAGACAGAGTTGGAGTGATTGGTAAGACCTAGAAATAAAATGTACCCTAAGTCAAAATGTACTTTACTATTAAAACGACTTTTGTTATTTCACCTTCAATACGTCTATTGGGGAACTAGTGTATTAAATAAGCATGATTCAAGAATCTAAATTGAATACGTCCTCCCATAACTAGGTCACGGATACATTTATGTCACTTGTTCAAAACTCTAGTTTTTAATGTTCTGGTTCAAGTCTTCCATTAAACAAGTGTAGAAACAAATGTAGTATATTGAAAACACAAGTCTGCATGTTTGGAAACTAGTCTATTAGTTTAACAAGATCCAAAAAATAAAAATTGGTAAAGTTTTTTCGGTTATGAAGAATGCTTGTTTCATATATTCGGATCCACATTCTCCATAAAACATATTTCGGAAACAAATATACCACAAAAATGAAAACTTACAGCATCAACGTTACTTGAATGATAAAAATTACGATCTTGATTGGAAGGCAGCGGCTATGCCGAGTGCATGATGTTTCCCTAAATGAACAATCCCAGTTAGTCCGTGACAAATGTTGAACATAACGACCCACACTATGTATAACACTATCATATCTCAATTTGTATGTCACATGTTCAAAAGAAAAACATTTACAAAACAATATCTCAATCCGAACATAATTTACATCGTCCGACAAATTTTTGAAACCTTCAATATATGATGAGACAGGGTTGGAGTGATTGGTAAGACCTAGAAATAAAATGTACCCTAAGTCAAAATGTACTTTACTATTAAAACGACTTTTGTTATTTCACCTTCAATACGTCTTTTGGGGAAATAGTGTATTAAATAAGCATGATTCAAGAATCCAAATTGAATACGTCCTCCCATAACTAGGTCACGGATACATTTATGTCACTTGTTCAAAACTCTAGTTTTTAATGTTCTGGTTCAAGTCTTCCATTAAACAAGTGTAGAAACAAATGTAGTATATTGAAAACACAAGTCTGCATGTTTGGAAACTAGTCTATTAGTTTAACAAGATCCAAAAAATAAAAATTGGTAAAGTTTTTTCGGTTATGAAGAATGCTTGTTTCATATATTCGGATCCACATTCTCCATAAAACATATTTCGGAAACAAATATACCACAAAAATGAAAACTTACAGCATCAACGTTACTTGAATGATAAAAATTACGATCTTGATTGGAAGGCAGCGGCTGTGCCGAGTGCATGATGTTTCCCTAAATGAACAATCCCAGTTAGTCCGTGACAAATGTTGAACATAACGACCCACACTATGTATAACACTATCATATCTCAATTTGTATGTCACATGTTCAAAAGAAAAACATTTACAAAACAATATCTCAATCCGAACATAATTTACATCGTCCGACAAATTTTTGAAACCTTCAATATATGATGAGACAGGGTTGGAGTGATTGGTAAGACCTAGAAATAAAATGTACCCTAAGTCAAAATGTACTTTACTATTAAAACGACTTTTGTTATTTCACCTTCAATACGTCTTTTGGGGAACTAGTGTATTAAATAAGCATGATTCAAGAATCCAAATTGAATACGTCCTCCCACAACTAGGTCACGGATACATTTATGTCACTTGTTCAAAACTCTAGTTTTTAATGTTCTGGTCCATGTCTTCCATTAAACAAGTGTAGAAACAAATGTAGTATATTGAAAACACTAGTCTGTATGTTTGGAAACTAGTCTATTAGTTTAACATGATCCAAAAAATAAAAATTGGTAAAGTTTTTTCGGTTATGTAGAATGCTTGTTTCATATATTCGGATCCACATTCTACATAAAACATATTTCGGAAACAAATATACCACAAAAATGAAAACTTAAAGCATCAACGTTACTTGAATGATAAAAATTACGATCTGGATTGTAATTCAGCGGCTGTGCCGAGTGCATGATGTTTCCCTAAATGAACAATCCCAGTTAGTCCGTGACAAATGTTGAACATAAAGACCCACACTATGTATAACACTATCATATCTCAATTTGTGTGTCACATGTTCAAAACAAAAACATTTACAAAACAATATCTCAATCCGAACATAATTTAAATCGTCCAACAAATTTTTGAAACCTTCAATATATGATGAGACAGGGTTGGAGTGATTGGTAAGACCTAGAAACAAAATGTACCCTAAGTCAAAATGTACTTTACTATTAAAACGACTTTTGTTATTTCACCTTCAATACGTCTATTGGGGAACTAGTGTATTAAATAAGCATGATTCAAGAATCCAAATTGAATACGTCCTCCCATAACTAGGTCACGGATACATTTATGTCACTTGTTCAAAACTCTAGTTTTTAATGTTCTGGTTCAAGTCTTCCATTAAACAAGTGTAGAAACAAATGTAGTATATTGAAAACACAAGTCTGCATGTTTGGAAACTAGTCTATTAGTTTAACAAGATCCAAAAAATAAAAATTGGTAAAGTTTTTTCGGTTATGAAGAATGCTTGTTTCATAGATTCGGATCCACATTCTCCATAAAACATATTTCGGAAACAAATATACCACAAAAATGAAAACTTACAGCATCAACGTTACTTGAATGATAAAAATTACGATCTTGATTGGAAGACAGCGGCTGTGTCGAGTGCATGAAGTTTCCCTAAATGAACAATCCCAGTTAGTCCGTGACAAATGTTGAACATAACGACCCACACTATGTATAACACTATCATATCTCAATTTGTATGTCACATGTTCAAAAGAAAAACATTTACAAAACAATATCTCAATCCGAACATAATTTACATCGTCCGACAAATTTTTGAAACCTTCAATATATGATGAGACAGGGTTGGAGTGATTGGTAAGACCTAGAAATAAAATGTACCCTAAGTCAAAATGTACTTTACTATTAAAACGACTTTTGTTATTTCACCTTCAATACGTCTTTTGGGGAACTAGTGTATTAAATAAGCATGATTCAAGAATCCAAATTGAATACGTCCTCCCACAACTAGGTCACGGATACATTTATGTCACTTGTTCAAAACTCTAGTTTTTAATGTTCTGGTCCATGTCTTCCATTAAACAAGTGTAGAAACAAATGTAGTATATTGAAAACACTAGTCTGTATGTTTGGAAACTAGTCTATTAGTTTAACATGATCCGAAAAATAAAAATTGGTAAAGTTTTTTCGGTTATGTAGAATGCTTGTTTCATATATTCGGATCCACATTCTCCATAAAACATATTTCGGAAACAAATATACCACAAAAATGAAAACTTACAGCATCAAGGTTACTTGAATGATAAAAATTACGATCTGGATTGTAAGACAGCGGCTGTGCCGAGTGCATGATGTTTCCCTAAATGAACAATCCCAGTTAGTCCGTGACAAATGTTGAACATAAAGACCCACACTATGTATAACACTATCATATCTAAATTTGTATGTCACATGTTCAAAACAAAAACATTTACAAAACAATATCTCAATCCGAACATAATTTAAATCGTCCAACAAATTTTTGAAACCTTCAATATATGATGAGACAGGGTTGGAGTGATTGGTAAGACCTAGAAATAAAATGTACCCTAAGTCAAAATGTACTTTACTATTAAAACGACATTTGTTATTTCACCTTCAATACGTCTATTGGGGAACTAGTGTATTAAATAAGCATGATTCAAGAATCCAAATTGAATACGTCCTCCCATAACTAGGTCACGGATACATTTATGTCACTTGTTCAAAACTCTAGTTTTTAATGTTCTGGTTCAAGTCTTCCATTAAACAAGTGTAGAAACAAATGTAGTATTTTGAAAACACAAGTCTGCATGTTTGGAAACTAGTCTATTAGTTTAACAAGATCCAAAAAATAAAAATTGGTAAAGTTTTTTCGGTTATGAAGAATGCTTGTTTCATATATTCGGATCCACATTCTCCATAAAACATATTTCGGAAACAAATATACCACAAAAATGAAAACTTACAGCATCAACGTTACTTGAATGATAAAAATTACGATCTTGATTGGAAGACATCGGCTGTGCCGAGTGCATGATGTTTCCCTAAATGAACAATCCCAGTTAGTCCGTGACAAATGTTGAACATAAAGACCCACACTATGTATAACACTATCATATCTCAATTTGTATGTCACATATTCAAAACAAAAACATTTACAAAACAATATCTCAATCCGAACATAATTTAAATTGTCCGACAAATTTTTGAAAACTTCAATATATGACGAGACAGGGTTGGAGTGATTGGTAAGACCTAGAAATAAAATGTACCCTAAGTCAAAATGTACTTTACTATTAAAACGACTTTTGTTATTTCACCTTCAATACGTCTATTGGGGAACTAGTGTATTAAATAAGCATGATTCAAGAATCCAAATTGAATACGTCCTCCCATAACTAGGTCACGGATACATTTATGTCACTTGTTCAAAACTCTAGTTTTTAATGTTCTGGTTCAAGTCTTCCATTAAACAAGTGTAGAAACAAATGTAGTATATTGAAAATACAAGTCTGCATGTTTGGAAACTAGTCTATTAGTTTAACAAGATCCAAAAAATAAAAATTGGTAAAGTTTTTTCGGTTATGAAGAATGCTTGTTTCATATATTCGGATCCACATTCTCCATAAAACATATTTCGGAAACAAATATACCACAAAAATGAAAACTTACAGCATCAACGTTACTTGAATGATAAAAATTACGATCTTGATTGGAAGACAGGGGCTGTGCCGAGTGCATGATGTTTCCCCAAATGAACAATCCCAGTTAGTCCGTGACAAATGTTGAACATAACGACCCACACTATGTATAACACTATCATATCTCAATTTGTATGTCACATGTTCAAAAGAAAAACATTTACAAAACAATATCTCAATCCGAACATAATTTACATCGTCCGACAAATTTTTGAAACCTTCAATATATGATGAGACAGGGTTGGAGTGATTGGTAAGACCTAGAAATAAAATGTACCCTAAGTCAAAATGTACTTTACAATTAAAACGACTTTTGTTATTTCACCTTCAATACGTCTGTTGGGGAACTAGTGTGTTAAATAAGCATGATTCAAAAATCCAAATTGAATACGTCCTCCCAAAACTAGGTCACGGATACATTTTTGTCACTTGTTCAAAACTGTAGTTTTTAATGTTCTGGTTCATGTCTTCCATTAAACAAGTGTAGAAACAAATGTAGTATATTGAAAACACTAGTCTGCATGTTTGGAAACTAGTCTATTAGTTTAACAAGATCCAAAAAATAAAAATTGGTAAAGTTTTTTCGGTTATGAAGAATGCTTGTTTCATATATTCGGATCCACATTCTCCATAAAACATATTTCGGAAACAAATATACCACAAAAACGAAAACTTACAGCATCAACGTTTCTTGAAAGAGAAAAATTTCGATTTGAATTCGAAGACAGCGGCTGTGCCGAGTGCATGAGTTTTCCCTAAATGAACAATCCCAGTTAGTCCGTGACAAATGTTGAACATAAAGACCCACACTATGTATAACACTATCATATCTCAATTTGTATGTCCAATGTTCAAAACAAAAACATTTACAAAACAATATCTCAATCCGAACATAATTTAAATCGTCCGACAAATTTGTCAAAACTTCAATATATGATGAGACAGGGTTGCAGTGATTGGTAAGACCTAGAAATAAAATGTACCCTAAGTCAAAATGTACTTTACTATTAAAACGACTTTTGTTATTTCACCTTCAATACGTTTGTTGGGGAACTAGTGTGTTAAATAAGCATGATTCAAGAATCCAAATTGAATACGTCCTCCCATAACTAGGTCAGAGTTACATTTTTGTCACTTGTTCAAAACTCTAGTTTTTAATGTTCTGGTTCATGTCTTCCATTAAACAAGTTTGGAAACAAATGTAGTATATTGATAACACTAGTCTGTATGTTTGGAAACTAGTCTATTAGTTTAACATGATCCAAAAAATAAAAATTGGTAAAATTATTTCGGTTATGCAGAATGCTTGTTTCATATAGTCGGATCCACATTCTCCATAAAACATATTTCGGAAACAAATATACCACAAAAACGAAAACTTACAGCATCAACTTTACTTGAAAGAGAAAAATTACGATTTGAATTGGAAGACAGCGGCTGTGCCGAGTGCATGATGTTTCCCTAAATGAACAATCCCAGTTAGTCCGTGACAAATGTTGAACAAAAAGACCCACACTATGTATAACACTATCATATCTCTTTTTGTATGTCACATGTTCAAAAAAAAAACATTTACAAAACAATATCTCAATCCGAACATACTTTAAATAGTCCGACAAATTTTTCAAAACTTCAATATATGATGAGACAGGGTTGGAGTGATTGGTAAGACCAAGAAATAAAATGTACCCTAAGTCAAAATGTACTTTACTATTAAAACGAATTTTGTTATTTCACCTTCAATACGTCTGTTGGGGAACTAGTGTGTTAAATAAGCATGATTCAAGAATCCAAATTGAATACCTCCTCCCATAACTAGGTCACGGATACATTTTTGTCACTTGTTCAAAACTCTTGTTTTTAATGTTCTGGTTTATGTCTTCCATTAAACAAGTGTGGAAACAAATGTAGTATATTGAAAACACTAGTCTGTATGTTTGGAAACTAGTCTATTAATTTAACATGATCCAAAAAATAAAAATTGGTAAAATTATTTCGTTTATGCAGAACACTTGTTTGATATATTCGGATCCACATTCTCCATAAAACATATTTCGGAAACAAATATACCACAAAAATGAAAACTTACAGCATCAACGTTACTTGAAAGAGAAAAATTACGATTTGAATTGGAAGACAGCGGCTGTGCCGAGTGCATGATGTTTCCCTAAATGAACAATCCCAGTTAGTCCTTGACAAATGTTGAACATAAAGACCCACACTATGTATAACACTATCATATCTCAATTTGTATGTCACATGTTCAAAACAAAAACATTTACAAAACAATATCTCAATCCAAACATAATTTAAATCGTTCGACAAAATTTTCAAAACTTCAATATATGATGAGACAGGGTTGGAGTGATTGGTAAGACCTAGAAATAAAATGTACCCTAAGTCAAAATGTACTTTACTATTAAAACGACTTTTGTTATTTCACCTTCAATACGTCAGTTGGGGAACTAGTGTGTTAAATAAGCATGATTCAAGAATCCAAATTGAATACGTCCTCCCATAACTAGGTCACGGATACATTTTTGTCACTTGTTCAAAACTCTTGTTTTTAATGTTTAGGTTCATGTCTTCCAATAAACAAGTGTGGAAACAAATGTAGTATATAGAAAACACTAGTCTGTATGTTTGGAAACTAGTCTATTAGTTTAACATGATCCAAAAAATAAAAATTGGTGAAGTTATTTCGGTTATGCAGAAAGCTTGTTTCATATATTCGGATCCACATTCTCCATAAAACATATTTCGGAAACAAATATACCAGGAAAACGAAAACTTACAGCATCAACGTTACTTGAAAGAGAAAAATTACGATTTGAATTGGAAGACAGCGGCTGTGCCGAGTGCATGATGTTTCCCTAAATGAACAATCCCAGTTAGTCCATGACAAATGTTGAACAAAAAGACCCACACTATGTATAACACTATCATATCTCATTTTGTATGTCACATGTT